>CM052538.1:42103134-42128348 GCA_028533065.1 Trachops cirrhosus
GGAGGAACCAGAATAAGAGCCGCAAATGAATCGGAGGTGAGACTGGTGGCTCCCCACCTAAAACATACTCTCCGGAATGCCCACTCTTTCACCGGCCCTATTAAGCCTCCATTAGCGCGCCATTGGGAACTATTGCGTCCCCCTTCCCAGCTCGCCACCTCATCCCCAACAAACCCTGGCTCCACCTGTGCCCTCGGAACCCTCACGACGCCGATCGGTCACCTCCCTCCCTTCCCACGCGGCCTCCCACCCCTCACCTGAGAAGAAACGCTCCGCTTCTCTCCCGCACACACGACAGCGTAGGCAGCCGGCAAGAACAATGTCTCTCTACCGCTAAACCTCCGACACCGGGGTTCACGCTGTGGGCGGTTGCCTCGAGCCGCGCGCGAACACTACAGGAACGTCCCCTTCAGACCACCACACGGACTACCCTTCCCGGCCCCCTTACACACCTCCAACCAACAGCGGCGGCGGGTACGTCGCGCGGAGGTCAGCAGAAGAGTCGCAGAGAACCCAACCTGCTGCAGCGGATTCTCCTCGCTCGCCTCCTCCTCCCTCCGACAAACGTCAAGCCTCGGAAACAGGAGAGCTGCGAGCTCGGTCCCTTACAACCAGCTCTTCCCGGGCGCCAGGCGCTGCGGCGAGCGACCAGGAACATGTACGTCCCGCCCCCTTTGCCACCGCCCCCTCTTATTGTTTTACCCCTGCCGAAAGGGCTGGGGAACCCCCCAGCACGGCCTCAGCCAATCACGCATGTCCTTCGCGAACTGGACCCAACCTTCTCGCGTCCCTCTGCGGAGCACGCGCAGAATGCCGCCGCGCTCACGTACTCTCGCGCCCAGAAAGCCGGGGAACCGGAACCGGCCTGAAGCCGGTACTAGAGTCCGCTGATTTGACGTCACAAGGAGGCCGCCTTTCTCCTGCCTAAAGGTTCTGGCCTTCCGCCCCGGAGACAGCGCTAGAACTGGAGCCGGTTCTTCGGCAGCGCCGTCTCTTTGGGGCTGTTTTTGGAGGATGCTTATTGATTACTAATGTTAAGATGGAGGGAATTTTCTTTCTGAACTAGTAGTGAGCATGTTCTTTGCTGCTGAAGATGAGTATAAAATGCAGCCAAGGGTTTCAGCTGTTTGCACCCTAAACTCACCTATATTATTACTTCATTCTAAGAAATGATTTTAAATTCCACCGAGAAACTCAAATTCACCCTAACAGCTCAAAGCTACACACACACACACACACACACACACACACACACATATATTTATATAAAATCTGGAGTCTAGGCCCTGGGATGTAGAAAAAAATATGCTGTGGCCTTCACAGAGGGGAAAAGATCCTGTTTCTTTGTATGCCCAGTCTGTATTTAGGTGTTGAAAATACATACTAAGCATTTAAAAACCAAGGCAGCTAAAAGACTGAAATCCCAAGAGATATCAGGATTACAGTCCTGTCCTAGATCTAGACACAGACTTGGCCCTGGGACGTAGCTGGGGAAAAACTAGATACTGACTTTCCTGACCTTGATTCATGGAAAAAGCCAAGTCTTACAGTCCAAGAAGCCACTCTGCACCTTAGTTTTGTCAGAAAATATCAAGACAGCAGAATAATTTTGAAAGTAAGGGCTGAAGGAATTGTGAAAGAAAGGGTAATTAGGGAAGAGAACACATTTATTAAATGCCCATGTACCAAACATAATGCAAGTATATACATTTCATCCATTTTCTTCACAATCCTGTAGGAGTAATTTTTACATGTGAAAACAGGTTTACAGAGGTCATGCCAACATTAGAACCTCTAAAATCGACATAGTTTTTATCTGAGGTTGCTTAATCGCTTTGTTACATGCAAAATACACAGGCAGAACATCACCTTTATGAAATGAACTTTGACATGTTTTTCCTTAAAGCATCATAATATGCAGATTGCTCTTTAATACTTATGTACCAGCCACTCTTCTAATTACTTTTCAGAATTGTTTAAGCCTCACAATAACCCCATAAAGTAGTTAACTATTTTATGCCCATTTTACAGATGAGGAAAGTGAGGCTTAAAGAGGTCAAGGAACTTGCCAAGGTCACACAGCTACTATTTGGTGGAGCTGGGATTCAAACGCAAGCAGTCTGTTTTCACATTTTATGTCCTTAACCACAAGCTATAGAATACTTTCATTGTATCGATTATTAATTACTGCAACTAATCTGTCCTACTGCTGATGGACCTTCTGTGGTGTGGTTTTCCAGTGTGGGGTTTTCATGCACCACACTGTTATTCACCATGTATCGCGGTACACAGGTAAAAAGTTTCTCTAGAGCTGTGGTTTTCAGAAATTAATGTGCCCCAGATCACCAAGCGAACCTGTTAAAATACTGGGTAGGCCAAAAAGTTCAACTGTTTTTTTCCCCTGTAAGATGGCTCTAGTAGCACCTAGTTGTTTTTAACTTCATTTGAAACAATTGTTACATTGTATTGTGATAGCTGTCTTATCTGCATGCATTTTTTTAAAAATCAAAACTGGTGAATTTTTGTGTAGCCATTTTAATATTGAAGATGGAAGAAAACATGCAACATTTTCAGCATATTATGGTTTATTATTTCCAGAAAGGTAAAAATGCAACTGAAAAACACAAAAAAAAGATTTGTGCAGTGTATAGATAAGGTGCTGTGACTGACTGAATGTGTCAAAAGTGGTTTGCGAAGTTTTATGCTGGAGATGTCTTGCTGGATGATGCTCCACAGTTGGGTAGACCACTTGAAGTTGACAGTGATCAAATCAAGACATTAATTGAGAACAATCAATGTAATACCACATGCGAGATAGCTGACATACTCAAAATATCCAAATTAATAGTTATTGGTGAAAATGAACAATGTATCTTTTACTTTATGGAAAAAACTAAACAGACTTTTTGGCCAACACAATACATATTGCTGGGTCTCACTCCCATGGTTTCTAATTCAGCAAGTGTGCGTTAAGGCCTGAAAATCTGCATTTCTAACAAGTTCCCAGGTGCTGCTGCTGCTGCTACTGTAGCAGCAGTTAAACCATGCTTTAAAAACCACTGATCTACAGCATAAGTTGGCAAACTTGACACTGTAAAGGACCACTTAGTATTTTAGGTTTTGAGGGCTACAAACAGCTTCTGTCACACACCTTCCCTCCTTTTTTTATTCCTTTAAAATCCTAAGAAATGTTCTTAACTTAGCCCCAGAGCTATACAAAAACATGTCTCACGTAAGCCCTGCCCTAGGGTATAAGTAGACTTACTGGGGAAAAAAGATTCCGCTATATTCAATTTTAGTTAAAAACAAAAACAAAACAAACCCTAAACTGTTTTTGCAAAGTGGTGATTTTTTACTTCCTAAATGTCTCATAAGTCTGTGTTCTCTGAATGCCTCTCTGCACCTATAGCCTCTGTGCAAATTGAGGCCTCTTTCTTCTTCCAAAATGATTGCAGCAGCCTTCCAACTAATCTCCCAGCCCTTCAAAGATAACCTGCATGAAACAGCCCCTCCCGTGATAGACTATAACACAGGGAGACCAACATGAACTTGCATTCATTCAGTGGCTCAAGCCAAAAACCTTAAGTCATCCTTGACTCTTTTTTTCATACCACACAGCCACTCATCAGTAAATTTCTGTTCCCTCTCCCTTCCAACATTTGTTCTAGGTTAAACGCTTCTCATTACTATTACTACTATTATTGAGTCCAGGCCTCCACCACCTACTGCAACAGCCTAAGGGTCATGATGTTTCCACTCTCATTCTACTATGGTCTGGTCTCACAGCAACCAGATCCTTTACAGCTATTAATAAGATGATACTCTCAAAACCTTCCAAAGACAACACAATAAAAAAAAAAAAAAAACCCAAGTCCTTACAGTGGCCTAACAAGGTCCACCTGATCTAGACCTAATACCTAATCTATTACTTCCATTTCTTACCACTCTTTCACCTATATCCCCAGCTCTTCCTTGGACACTCCAATCACATTCCCAACCCCAAGGTGGGCTGTGAACCTTTATCAAAAGTCTGTGACGAATCAAAGTGAGTATCTGCTGATTTCCCCAAGTACTCATACCGAAACATCCTAATGATTCTCCAGCTGAGTTAGGTATGATTTTCCCTTTTACAAACACAACAGAGAGCTATTGTTGTGTTGGCCGTTGTCATTCTTTTTATTTGGTAATCTAAGGGAAAAGAGGTCAGCGCCCTTGACTTCATAGTCGGGTATGGCAAGTTTTTAAATATTCTTGCAGCACACAGACTAAAAATCACTGCTATAATCTATAGACATTCAAATTTCATCAGTTATCCAACTAACATCCTTTATATCGAAAGGAGAAGAAATTTGTTTTCTGGTTCAGGACATATGTAATTCAGGATTACAAATTCATTTGGTTTTTATATCACTTACTCTTTCCATAAACATGCAAAGGATTTCTAACATAAAAAAGAACATAGTATTAGTATGTACAAAGAGCTGTTCAACTGAACCAATGGCAAGCCATAACTGGTAAATATTTTTAAATGAAAATATCCAATTTTTTTAAAAAAGCCCCTTTGTATATTTATGTTGCAAGTAAATATTAATTCATCCTTTCAAAAAAGCAATTGTTCAAGATATAGCAAAAGCTTTAACATGTTTGTACTTTTTCTGCCAATAATTCCACTTCTGGGTATTTATCCCTCTTAGGATATGTACCAAGAAGTTCAGTGTGATGTTATTTATTTATTATCATTTAAAAACATGAGGCACTTGGTCCTGGCCAGGTATCTCAGTTGGTTTCAGTGTCTGTCCCCACACCAAAGGTTGCAGTTTTATCCCAGGTCAGGGCACATACAAGAATCGACCAATGGCCCTGGCTGGTGTAGCTCAGTGGATTGAGCACGGGTTTGTGAACCAAAGGGTCGTTGGTTGGATTCCCAGTCAGGGCACAATGCCTGGGTTGCTGGCCAGGTCCCCAGTTAGGGGAACGTTAAGGGGCAACTACACATTGATGTTCCTCTCCCTGTCTTTCTCCTTCTCTTCCCCTCTCTCTAAAAAATAAATTTAAAAAAGAATCAACCAATGAATTAATAAATAAATGGAACAAAAAATTGATGTTTCTCTCTCACTCTCTCTTTCCCTCTCTCCGTCCCTCCTTCCCTCCTCTCCATCATTCCCTCCCTTCCTTCCTTTCCAAAATCAATTAAAAGAAAATTTGAGGCACTTAATAGTGAATATAAACTAAGATACTTTTTTTAAAAGATTTTATTTATTTATTTTTAGAGAGGGGAAGGGAGGGAGACAGAAAGGGAGAGAAACATCAATGTGTAGTTGCCTCTCACATGGCCCCACCGTGACCCGGCTTGCAACCCAGGCATGTGCCCTGACTCGGAATTGAACCAACGACCCTTTGGTTTGCAGCCCACACTCAATCCACTGAGCTACGCCAGCCAGGGCTAAGATACATATTCTTGACAAATCTACACCTAAAGCTGTAAATTTAAATATTTAAGAACACATTTTTATGTCACTTTTTATGTTTCAGTCTTAAGTCAAACATGTTTATGATATAATCTTATGTAAAAATTATAGTACTCAATTTTCTATTAAGCAGGTACATGATTCATGTTTTTGATGGACTTACTACTTTTCTGTACCTCCTAGTATTCCATTGTAAAATGTTACTTTCACAATAAAAACATTTATTAAACAATTAAGGCATTATCTTGGTACCTGAAGGAAGGGAAGATTTTAAGTTTTTATTCTCTCAGCTCTGTCTACCTTGTCTCTCATTACATATAAATGAACATTTATATCATCTAACTAGAAGTACCAAATCAACATAGAAGATATACCTGGCAAAACAAAAGAAATTAAATGAATTAAGAAGAAACCAGATAAATCAAACAGAAATCTACCAAGTGATGCCAAAGAAAAAGATACTGTCAGACATATCATGGAATGATCATGATAATTTTTTATCAAACAAGAAAAAGAATCAGATTCAACTATTAGCAGGTGAATTTTTAAAAAGAGTTGAAATTACTAGAATTATATTAACTGATTTCTGATTTGTATTATAGATTTCAGCACAAAATACTTGTCTGAAATTTAACTGACAAGGCTTTTCCTCTACACTCTCTCATTTGACCATTTTCAACTTTAGTAGATCGTAAAAAAAATCAACCAATTAATTCCATTACCTGGAATTAATCAACCAATTAATTCCATTTTACTGATGAAGTAGGTGTGCAAGAGATTATTTTACATGAATGTTTAAGGGCTATACACTCCATATAAGTAAGGTTTATATAAGACGCAAAAACACAAAGACTAGGCATTGGAAGGGAGTCAAATCTAAATCCTTAATGGATACTCATTTTTCTTGGGAAACGTTTTACTCATCACAATTTTAACCTTTCAAGACTTACATAACAACCTTTTGTGACATGCATAACAACTTTTTGTGACATGCATAACAAATGTCTGGGACCTAATACCAATTCAGTTAGTAAGGATTCTGCTACCAGCAGTATAGTCTGGACTCTAGAGCCAGGCTGCCTCATTTGCATCCCAGCTTCATTTCATCACTGTTAGGTATATTACCTGGACATTATTATCTGGGCATATTACCTTAGGCAGGATACTTAACTTTTCTTTGCTTTGGTGCTTCCCATCTATAAAATGGTGACAAAATATCTATCTTATTAGAGTACAGTGAAGATTAGATGAGCTAAGACATATAAAACATTTATAACCATGCCTGGACATGATAAATGTTCAATAAACATCGGCACCAAACATTTGGTGCTTGAAAAGGTATATGCAGCATTTGTGTTCAACTGATTCCTTTCTCCTTGCTTACTGCTTTGCTCTGAATGAACAACTTACATTTGTACAGCCTTTCATAGTTTTCAAACTTGCAAACATTATCTCATTTCATTTTCACAAGCAATTCACAAAGTAGGCAAGCTGCACCAAGCTAAAAGTGGCCAATTTAGAAAGAGACCTCAGAGTGCCGCTTGGCTTCTGCCATTATACCACATCCCACTGCTAAATGATGAACCTCCTTAGCCTTGGAGTAAACCTTCCTGATTGAAAACTCAGGGCTCTCCTGTTGTAGTGTAGCAGGCTCCTGTACAAAGCTTCTGATGCAAAGAGAAACCTGCTTGTGAGAACAGGATGAATCCATTCCTTTTAGAGCAGGAGGCAAGAAAACCTATCATGGCCTGAAGAATCAAATGCTAATTTCTCCTGAAACCTTTCCAGGTGTTATTTTTGTGATACTAGGACAGGTTAGGGTGTAAAGAGATGTTCTTCCTCTCCATTTGATGGTTGTGTATGAAATATGTCACATATCCAAAAAGATGAGTAAAATACTTGCATAGCCTGCCCATTTGTTGTCAAGTATAAAATGTAACAATAGGCACAGGGATGTAAAATACAGCATAGGAAGTATGGGCAATAATATTCTAATAATGATGTACGGTGTTAGGCAGGTACTAGACTTATCAAGGGAATCACTTCATTATTTATGTAAATGTCTAACGACTATTCTATATACCTAAAACTAATATAATATTGAATGTCAACTGTAATTGAAAAATTAAAAAAATATTTAACATAATATGAGTGACTATAGGTGGTAAATTTTATCCATCTAACTTATTTTGATCATATCTATTAAAGCCTTCAAGTACAAGAAATTCCAAATGCTATGAAGAACTTGCTTGAGAGCATGAAGGTTGCAAATGCTAAGGAAGTCACTTCTTCGAAATTTAGAGACAAAAACCTCATAAAAAAATCAACACCCCAAAATCAGGTTATGGGATTACAAAAGTAACCCACCCTGAATAATGGTTTATAAATTCTAGTGTATTCTATCCAATACTCACAAAGACGTGACTGGGAAAATCACCTCAGGCCAAGCGATCTGATACAGCAATCCTGGAAAGTATAAACAACTAAAGGTATTGTAAATAAAAGAGGATTCACCTGCCCTCAGTTATCTAAAGTCCCAAAAGTTATGACTTTGGAAAGACACAAACCTTCACCATTGTTTATCTTGCACTGTCCAGGGTAGACTAAATTTGGCAGACATGAATATTGTAGCCATTATTGGGCTACAGAGTGTGTTGAATTCGTCAAACCTTGCAGTCTGGATTTGAGACGCCACCTGGTTATCTAATCCGCCCTTTGATTCAATGCTCACCAAGCCCTCTGACCCAGAGAAGGGGACCCGGTCAACAGAAATTCTGTGTATTGGAAAGGCATATCTCCCTCTGTAAAATGGCATCTGTGAATCACTAATCAGTCCCAGAGGAATGAAATTAGTGTCCACAAGTGTCCCTGAGCCACTTTTCTAATTTTTTTGGAGGTGGGGAGTGGGGTTGGGTTATACTGCAGAAGCCAGAGCTGAGAAGCAAATTGTCCACTTAAAGAAAGGCGTACGAAATACATGGGATCAAGTCTCATTTTCTTCACTAACTAACTTTGTGACACTGGTTAGGTTAGTTCACTTCTTTGACTTTCAGTTTCCTCATGGACAAACAGTGAACTTTAAGGTTGCTAGGAGGATTACTTACAGTGTTTAGCACAGTTGCTGGCACAGCTGGTATGCAGGTGTGACTGCTGTTACAGAACTGAGGCTGACCTTCAACCTCAGGAGACCCCAACAAACACGGTGCTACGGCGTCGTGAACAGGTGCTGGCCCAGATCAACCCTCCAACTTTCCACTCTCCACTCTCCTCTTGAGTCAAACACTTGGTTTGACAGTGCAAAAAAACCACGGCATAAGTCTTTGTCTTAGTCACATTTGGAAGAAAGAGGAAAAGGGTATAGAGCCTTTGAAAACAAATTTGTTTCACTAGTCTCTTTTACTAACCAGGCTCAAAAACTACGCACATTAGTAAAAGACTACCCTAATGCAAAATATAAGGCATTCATCCACAGAAAACTCAGATGGAAGAACAGTTGTGAAACTTCTTCTGACTGGAAAAAAGATCGTCATAAACAACGATGCAGTTAATACAGGAAAGGCATTTTGACCTTTTACCTTGGCTGTAAGAGAGCAGAATACTGCCAATGTCGCGTACAGTGTCAGCATCAGCCCTTATTTCCACTCGCAAGTTTCCACGTGTAACCACTTCCTTGTAGGTTCTTCTAGGCTAGCTAATTCTGGATTCTGGGTCCAGGGCAGCAGAATATTTTAATGAGCTTTACCTCAGCAGGAAGTATATAAAAGGTACATGACTAAGGCAAGTTTCTTCCTCAGAATCACGATTCATCCTACTCTTCTTATTAGGTCATAAGCTGGTTTTGTGGAGTTTTTTGTTGTTCTTGTTGTTTTACATATCTTTCTTTACCCTCATCCTTCCAGACTGCTGCTCTGACCTGTTCCTTGTTCATTAACACTCTCAGGGTGAGGCCTCGCTGTGTAAATACATGTCCTGGCTCCTGGCAGCTTGCTCAAAACTAACAGGAGCTCCCAGTTTCATTCTCAGACTACATGGGCTTCCAAGACCCCAGGCCTGGTCCCTAACTCCAGAGCCATGACCCCAGACTACCCAGTTCTTGATGGTGACCTGAAAAAGGAAAGATATCTGAAAGTTACTGACCAAAAGGCCTTTTGTGCATAAGAAAGCAGTCCAGATAAAATGTGATCAGAGAGGCAATAATGCTAGAAGCAGTTTTTTTATCCCCTGAAATCAACCAAGAGCTGTAGAAAATACAAGGAGCTTTCAGTCCTTTAAGAAAAAGAAATATAAGGGTTTCCGTAACTTTTCTATAAGCAGTGTTGGGGGAAAAAAACCCACTAATAAGAATTGTTAAACAGTTTCCAGTTATAAGTAAATGTATTTCTTTAAATATTACTCTAAACCAGAAGCTTTAAACCTGTGATCTATGCATATTTTGGGAGGTGGAGATAGAGAATATTTGTGAAACCATGAATATTTTATTTAGATTTGTGTATATGTCCTTTTTTGCTGAAAGGTTCATACTTCACTGTCTTCTAAAATACATGTATGTCCTAAGAGGTTAAGAACCAATGATCTAGACTTTGAGTCAGGATCGCAGTGTAGACAGACATGGCTCACCTCTTCGCCCAACCACATCAAAATTACAACCACAATATAGAACAACCACCACTCAGCCCCATCAGAAACCGTATTGAATGGAAGTCTGACAACTACGGAATTAAAGAAACCACATCCATACACACTAGTAAGAGGGGCACAGATGCAGAATGGGCTGGTCCTACACCCACATGTAGTGGATAAAAATTCTGGAGGGACATCTTGGGAGTGAGGATTCCCAGCCCCACAGCTCAGGTGATGCCCAAGATGTCACAGCCAGTCCTTGCAGCTGACTGGCCCAGATAAATCCCTCCCATTGATTTGGCAACAGCAACTAAGGCTCAACTACAAGAGGAGGGTATATGCAGCCCACACCAAAGGTGCACCTTGAGTACCCAGCTTGAGTGACAGGGGAGGCTGTGCCACTGGACCCTGTGGAACACATACTACATTAGACCACACTACCAAGACATTTAGTCAAAGCAGCTCTATCTAGTACATAAAAACAAAAACAGGGAGGCTGCCAAAATGAGGAAACAAAGAAACATGGCCCAAAGGAAAAAACAGAACAAAACTCCAGAAAATGAGCTAAACGAGATGAAGATAAGCAATCTATTAGATGCAGACTTCAAAACACTGGTTATAAGGATGCTCAAGGAACTTAGAACCTCACCAGCATAAAAAAGATCCAGTCAGAAACAAAGGATACATGAATTGAAATAAAGAATAATTTACAGAGAGACAATAATAAAGTAGATGAAGCCAAGAATCAAATCAATGATTTGGAATATAGGGAACCAAAAACACAACCACCAATCAGAACACAGCAGGAAAAAGACTCCAGAAAATAAGGATAGTGTAAGCAGCCTCTGGGACAAGTTCAAGGGTTCCAACATTCGCATCTTAGGGGTACCAGAAGGGGAAGAGAAAGAATAAGAATTGGAAATCTATTTGAAAAAACAATGAAAGAAAGCTTCTCTAATTTGGTGAGGGAAACAGACATGCAAGTCCAGGAAGCAGAGAGTCCCAAATAAGATAGATGCAAAGAGGCTCACTCCAAGATACATCATAATGAAAATGCCAAAGGTTAAAGATAATGAGAGAATCATAAAAGCTGCAAGAGAAAGGAAGTTTCCATACTTTGCCATATATAATGTGCTCCCATGTAAAATGCGCATCCACGTTTTTGGCCCAAACATTCCGGAAAAAAATCTTTTGTTTTAATTTTTAATTCAAGTATTTGTTTATTCATATTTAGACACTTATTTTTGTATTATAAAGATATTTTAGCATTTATTTTTTAACATATTATGGCACAAGAAATTTTATGTAACAAATAATTACATAACACAAGAACAGATACAAGGTATTTCAGGTACCACCCATGTATAATGTGTATCCCTATTTTTCCCTCAAAAATTCGGGCTAAAGTGTGTATTATACTCAGCAAAGTATAGTTACAGGTAGTTATACTACAGGGGAGTTCTGATAAGACTGTCAGCTGACATCTTAAAAGAAATTTCTTGCAAAGAAATAATTCAAAGTCCTGAAAAGCAGGGACCGATAGCCAAGATTGCTCTACCCAGCAAATCTGTCATTTAGAATCAAAGGGCAAAGAGCTTCCCAGACAAGAGAAAACTAAAGGAGTTCATTATCACCAAACCACTATTATATGAAATGTTAAAGGGACTTAAGAAAAAGGTCATAACTATGAACAATAAAATGGCAAAAAAATACATTGCTATCAACAATTGAAAATAAAAAACAAACTAAGCAAACAAGAAGAACAGAAACAGAAATATGGATACAGAGAGCATTTTTATGGTTGTCAGATGGGAGTGGGGTATAGGGGAATGCGTGAAGAGGTGAGGGGATTAAGAAGTACACATTGGTAGTCACAGAATAGCCATGGGATATAAAGTGCAGTATAGGATAAGGAGTAGCCAAAGAACTTATACACAAGAACCATGGATATGAACAGTGGTAGGGGTATTCCTCGAGGGAGTGGGGGGTGTTGGGTGGAGGGGGGCAAAGAGGGAAAAAATCAGGACAACTATAATAGCATAATCAATAATATATAATTTTTTTAAAAAGTAAAAAAAAAAAAGAACCAATGATCTAAAGCACATTCTTCCCCGATGTATATCATGGCAATAATGAATGGTTTGCTAAAAAAGATTTTAGAGTATAAAGAATGCTATTTTCATTCAAGAGTTCTTATTTAACTCCAATTCTCTGCTAATCAATAACCTCAGTTTACCATAACTATGGATGCAGAACTATTTCCTGGTTTTGATATTGTACTATAGTTATGAAGGATGTCAAATTAGGGGAAATGGGGTAGAGGTTGCATAGGACCTCCCCATCCATTTTTTTATGTCAATTATTAGTTTTATTTTTATTTTTTATATTGTATTTTTTCCATTACTATTTATCCCCTTTATAAAGGGGATATCCCCTGCTGCAATCACGCACTGTCGTCCATGTTCATGGGTCCCTTTTCCTATTCGTTTCATCCCCCCACCAGAACTGTCAGCCTGCTCTCCATCTCTGAGTCTGTCTCTGTTTTGCTTGTTGTTTCAGTTTATCATTAGATTCCACATATGAGTGAAATCATACAGTATTTATCTTTCTCTGACTGGCTTATTTCATTTAGAATAATGCTCTCCAGGTCCATCCACACTGTCGCAAAGGGTAAAATTTTCTTTTTTATGGCCAAGTAAATGTCCTGCAGTTGTTTTATCCACTCATCTACTGATGGCCACTTGGGCTGCTTCCATATTTTGCAATTGTAAATAACAATGAACTTATATTCTTATATCCTTTTGAATTAGTGTTTTGGGGTTCTTTGGATAAATTCCCAGAAGTAATATTGCTTCTGGAATAAAGTAATAAAGCAGTTTCATTTTTAATTTTTTGAGGTATCTCTATACTGATTTCCACAGTGGCTGCACCAGTCTGCATTCCCACCAACAGTGCAAATGGGTTCCCCTTCCTCCACGACATTGATAACACTTGTTGTTTGTTCATTTATTGGTGATAGCCATTCTGACAGGTGTGAGGTGATATCCCATTGCAGATTTAATTTGCATTTCTCTCATGATTAGTGATGTTGGGTATCTTTTCATATGTCTACTGGCCATCTGTGTGTCTTCCTTGGGAAGTGTCTATTCAGGTCTTTTACCCATTTTTTAATTGGATTCTTCTTGAGAGGTTGGGTTTTATAAGCTCTTTGTAAATTTGGGATATTAACCCCATATTGGATGCAAATATGTTCTCCTATTTAGTGTGCTCTTTTTATTTTGTTGATGGTTTCTTTTGCTATGCAAAAACTTTTCAGTTTAATGTAGTCCCATTTGTTTGTTTTTTCTTTTGTTTAATTGCCTGAGGAGATATATCAGATAAAATATTGCTATGAGCAATGTCTGAGATTTTACTGCCTGTCTTTCCTTCTAGGATTTTTATGGTTTCAAGTCTAACATTTAAGCCATTAACTCATTTTGAATTTATTCTTGTGTGTGGCCTAAGGTAGTGGTCTAGTTCATTTTTCTACATGTATTCTGTCCAATTTTCCCAACACCATTTATTGAATAAGCTATATTTGCAACTGCCTATTAATCTGTACTTATTTTACTTAAAAATAAACAATTATTTTTTTTAAATCATAGGTTCTGGAATGTGGTAGTTTGGTTCTTAATCCCAGCTCTGCATTTAAAACTTATAAGATGCTGGGCAAGTCGTGAAGTTCTCTGAGACAGTTTCCTCACCTGCAAAAAGGCACAATTGCATTTCTTTTTCACAGAACTGTCGCATATACAGTTCTTAGCACAGGGCCTGACCCATAAAGCATCATATAAATATAAACGATGATGATTAAACTATTAGGCCATATGGTCATAGCCTAGATATCATACTTCACTGGGTGACAAGCACATACATGGCTTTCAGGTTCTGAAAGGGGCAATAATTGGCCTCCTTCAAGGTAGTGTTGGAAACCCAAATCTATAAAGTAACAGTAAACATTATAAACAAGGACACGCCCTTTGGAAATATGAAGACAATGTAGTGTAACAGAACTATAAGGGGTTAATAGAAGAGAAGAAAGAGAAGTACATCATGCACACAGCAAAAATAGAGAATGCGACCATTTTTACAAATGGGTATTCCAGACCATATTTGCTCAGTATCAAGTGTGTTTAAGGATCCCTAAAGCAAGACAGAAGCATCATCTAAATTGTTTCTGTTTAATAGTAGACAAAATAATGATAGTGTGCATTTCACAAAGCTGCATGTTTTCCATTAATAGTTATTAACTAAACCTAAAATTTAGAAATGGGCTAATATTATGATTTGTAAAAGAAACATAAAACGGTGGTCATATATAATTGATAGTTGTTATTAATAATTTGCTTTCCAGGGTTGTATATGCTAATGAGAGAGACACATGCAAAGAATTCTAACATAACTTTAACCAAATAAGGTTTAAAACAGATTTGCAAGGGGTGCAGTGAGAACAGAGAGATGGGATAATTACATCAAACTAGAGGTTCAGAATTCCTGGCAGTGATGACACCTGAGCAGAGTCTTGCAGGTAAAATAAGAATAAGCCAGCAAAGAAAGGGCTGTGGCTGACAACGGCTGTGCCGGGAAGAAGGAACAGCAAGAGCAAAGGTGCAGCAGCGGTGACAGGCAGTTTGTTATGACTACAAGTTCAAAGCCAGGCATATCACAGAAGGGGAGGGGCAGGTGGTCAATGGCATTTACAGAAAAATTTTCTTCAAGCTTTCTCACTGCATATAAATCCTAGAAAAAATATTTGTATAAGCGCTTTCATCACAGAACACCTATTTCTATGATAGGCAAAGATGGCAAGATGTATTACTGTACATCTTGGAAAAGCTGGGCTTCATTTCCATGAACAAACTTTGCATTTCCTCTTTATTCTTCTCTGCAGACTGAGAGAATACAGTTTTTTAAGCATTAAAAAGCAGTGCTTTTTTTACCCCTTGGAACTGGCAGGGGTCTGATGGCCTTTCTTATCAAATGTGGGATCTTATGGGAAGCACAGAGGGAGGTGGGACAACACTTAGTGCTAGAAACCTGCAGAAGTGATTGGCTTCCACTTGACTGCTTAGGGATACATTTTTTGGAGCTTTCTGGTCTGAAGACTAAACATCATTGCTAACTTTATGGGAACAGGGAAGTATTATCTATGAAGGAAGTACATTTACTGGTTATTATGTTTACTCTGTGTTTTAAACCTCACAAAGCCTCTGTTTTCAATGACTCTGATCTGGCTGGTTTTAAAGCAAGACACTGACCTCTTACCCCAGTTGTCTTGTGAGGTTTCTTTTGGGGAAGGACAGCACAGTACAAGACCTGCACCCCTCCCCAAGCCACCTGAGTATTCAAATACATTAGGAAAGGCCTGATTTACGAAGACCTTCCTTGTGCTTTATTCTGAAACGCAAGCCTTTGTTGGTACACGAAAAGAAATTCCGCAGAGAACACATATCTGTGTAAAGTACTTTGCATTGTTTAGTAAACATTCCACTAACTTGTTTGTGCAGGGAAACAGGAAAGCACTAGGGAAACTAGGAGTAAATTATATGGTACTAACACCTGTAGGTATAAAACACGACCTTCATCCCTAGCTGTATTTTTGGGCATACATGTAAAAGATTCCTAGGTGAAGAAAGGGGTTGGTTTATAATATTGGCTACTAGATGTGAAAGAGAAAAAGAATTTTAAATAGAAAGAAAAATCATAAGCAGTTCCCAAAGACATGTCAAAATAAAAAGATCCCAGGAAGAAAAGACCTAGACAAGAAATTTAGTCTTATGTTTATTATTCAGTTCAAATTTAATGACTTGTCCAAGTAGCTCTGCAAGACCAAAATGCTATCATTTGCCCTCGATAATGTTAGTCTTCTGAATTTAAAGCACCTAACAAATTCTTCAGGAATGGATTATTTTCATGCTGAGCAAGGGAGGAGGCTTATTCAATAAATCACTTAAAGAATATTTTAGTGTCTCATTAACCTTTCCAAATAATTTACTCTGAAGGAAATTGGGTGAATTTAACATCAGAAGACTGTCCACAGGCAGTGTGAATCTCACAGACATAATGTTGAATAAAAGAAGCCAGACAGGAAAATAGAACATAGTCTACAATTCCACTGGTACAAAGTTCATATGAAGGCAAAACTAATCTTTGCTTATAGAGGTCAGAAGAGTGATCACCCTTGAAGGATCACCTAGGGGAGGGCATAGGGGAAGTATCTGAAATACCGATAAGCTTTGGTTTCTTGACCTGGGTGCTGGTTCCCTGGTGAGTTCAGTTTGCAAAATTTTAATGAGTTACATACTTATGATTTATGCCTTTTCCAGGGGTTCATATGTTATGTTTCAATAAAAAGTAAAAATAAATAAATAAAAAATAACAAAGGTTAACACAGGTCCTTCATTCATGAAGCACTTAGGTTGAAAACCAACCTTTGAGTCTACGGGAGGGAAATCTATAAAGAAGGAAGGTCCGCTAGTGGTTGCTTAGGACTGATGGTTGACAGTTAAAGGTGCGGAGTTTCTTTTTGAGGTGATAAAAAGTGTTCTAAAGTTGACTGTGGTGATGGTAGCATAGCTCTGGACATAGTAAAAACCACTGAATTGTGCACTTTAAAACCCAAAAATTAAAATCAACATTTGGAGAACTATTATTTTATACTCATTATTGTTCAGTCCCTCTGAATGGTCCCTATTCATTTCCTAGACTCCCAGACTGAGTATCTGGTTGTAGAATGAGTACAAATGTGCATTTTCACTCGACTAAAGAGCTAATTAAATTAACACTACTTGAGTTCACTGGCCTTCCTGACCTCCACTTGTTTATTACTTACTGCTTCCTTCTCTCAGTGAGCAATGAAATGAAAATCTAAATCCTCACTCTGCCATTTATTAGCTATGTGACTTGAACAAGCTGTTTGATCTTTCTGAATTTCAGGTATGACACTGAGACATACCTAGCACACAGTAAATTTTTTAAAAAATGTTAGTTATCCTTCCTTTTTTCTTCCCCTTCAAATACTAGAGAATTATATTGAAAAAAAAAACTGTTGTCTTGTGACTATTACAAATTCCATTCTGATCTTTGCTGTCCTGTGCTTGTACTTACTCAGATTCCTTAATCTAAGTTACAGAGCCCGTTGTCCTCTGGCTCCCTGCTCCCTGGACTGGTAGATTGGGAATCTGATCCCTGCCTTGGCTGACCTCCCAGGAGTTGGTATCTAGACCACCTGTCAACCCCATTTCTGATTTTGCCTTCCCTACTTGCTCTGTATTGCTGCTGAAAAGTCAAGCACGCATGCCACACAGCAGACTTTTAGTTAAATCTTAAAGATCAAGTAGGAGTTGGGATTTGGGTCAATGGAGAGAATGGGGTTGGGCAGTCCAGGTAAGGGGGCATGTGGAGCAAAAGGAAGAGCCGTGAAAGCTCAAGGTGTGAGGGAGCATGGAGGGCCTTGGAGGGGCTTCTGGGGAACACGGATTGCAAACTGGGAGCCTGCAGGCCTGACCCACTCACAGCTGTCCTGCTTTCCCTCACAGCTTTTAAAAGGCTTTGGAATTGGTTGCTAACATTTAGAATTGGGAGATTTTACATCAAAATCAGATGTGGAGCTTCTTTTGAAAAAGATGAGGATTTGACAACACTGGACCGTCACTCTACATGGAAACCATGGGGATCAGTAGCTGCTGCTCGCTGAGCCCAGGGCACCCTCTCCCCAGTTTTCCGTAGTCTCTACCACCACCTGCCTCACCTCTTCATTTACGGCCCTGCCTCACCTCTTCATTTACGGCCCTGCCTCTCTAGCATTCGACAATTATTCAGTCAATGAACAAATTAGAATGGAAGAAAGAGAGGACGAAGAGGAGGAAAAAGAGTCCCATATTAGTACCACTAAGGAGTTACAGCAAATCCTCACACTGCACACTTTAAACTTACACTATGTGTGTCAATTATATTTCAATAACATTTGAAAAGAAAAGTACTGCAGAGAGTAACTGTGAAAGGCCTGGAATATCACGCCAATAAATGTGGACTATGGCCTGGGGTGAATGGTACCTGAAGGCATTTTCCCAGCTAGCAACATGATCAAAGTGAGTGTTTAGAAATATCTGAGGTATAACTTTAACTAGCACACATGTCAAAAGAGCGCTTACCTGACTTTATGGGACGCTAGCAAAGCTAGGCCTTCCAATCTTTCACATGATACACAGTTGAGAATAAATAATAAAAAGAAAAGAATGCCAATAAAATTAATAATTTTAAAAAGCCTACTTTAGAGGTCAGTATATCTCTATACCTCACCAAGTTCCAGGAAGGATTTAAGATGGCACAGGATGAACTCAAGTGTGAGGCACCACATCCAGAAGTAATGGTAGGAGGGATTTTCCGTAAATTCGAGCATGAAGTAATAGAGGCACGAAGGAAGTTGGGGCAGTAGGACACAGAAGAAGGCAGGACTTTAAGAAGGAGTAATGGTTATGACCTAGTGAATGTCCAAGAGGATGGCCCTACGGCCCAAGGCACAGCACCCAGATTCTGCCAGTGAAGGTTGAGACATAGCGCTACTGGGGCTGAGAAAAACAAAATAGAAACAAAATGGGATTTGATCATCTGGGGAGAGACAAGGTAAATTAATCAATATTTCAAGGCCTCAGAAAACAGGCTTCAGACCTACAGGGAAAGTGGAGGTCTTGGAAGGAAAAGACAAGCAGCATTCGGGCCCCCAGGACGGAAGTCTGTGTGACGGTAGCCCCTCTCAGGTGCCATAGGCTCAAGCAAGGCCTGCTTGATTTTAGCAATCAAACTCAGCTCTAAGATTCATTCTTTCATATTCCACCCCCGCCCCCCCACCTCCACACACACTCCTTAGAGACCTAGGTGGCAGAAGATAGCAGCCCAGAGCTGACTACTGGTCACATGATCTGGACCTCTGGCAGGCTGCAATTAACACCCTGACCTAAGTTATGTTTCAGCTTCTGAGTCCTCAGGTGGAACAACTCCATGGCTACTTTCCTACGAGACTGGACAGAGGAATTCTGGGACAGACCTCCAAGCTGTCCTCAAGACCTGAAGAAATGATTTATTAGCCTTACCTCACCTCCCACCAATCAGCTCCCAACATGACCCTGAACCCCTAACCTATGTTGTCTTGTGATTTGCCCTACAGAATCTATAACCTACATGCCATCGGGGAGTTCGGGCATTTGAGCATTAGTTTCCCATTCTCCTGGGTGGCACCATTCATCAATAGCCAATATGTCTCTACTGCAATTCTCAGTGTTTAGTTTTGGCTCTGCTAGTGCCAGGTGAATGAACTCTTTCTGTTCTATAACAGTCCAAGCTTGGAGGTGATGTGTACTGGTGTCCAGGGCCTAAAGTTCAAAGCAGGAGACGGGCTATGAAGTCTAAGGTGAGCAAAGGTCAACCTAGATATCCCCAGAAAATAGACAGAAACGAGGGCTGGGAGCTTAGGAAAAAAATTAAGCTTGAAATAGAGATTTGGTAGCAAGAGAATGAAAGCTGAGGAGTGCTGAGAAAGAGAGAAGCATAGGTGACTATCAAAGCCTCCAAAGGAGCCACATCTAAGGGATGAAGGGATTAAAAAGTGGCTATCTCAGTGGTCAAAGAAAGATTCACAGAGAAAAACCTGAGTAGATCAGAAACATTAAGCATCACAGAAGCTAAGAGAGCAAGAAATTTAAGTAAGAGGACAGTTAACAGTCACTTACCGAAGAGAGGACACACAGAACAGAGCCTGAAATAATGTCCAGGATCTGGCTGGTCACCTTCAAGAGTCGCACAGAAAGAGGGGAACCAGACTGAAGGGGTTAAGAGTAGGAAGTTAGAGGGTGCCAAACCAACCCGTAGGTATTTCTGGTAGTGAGGCTTGAGCGGTGTTTGTTTGGGCTGTGGAGTTGCTAGGCTATGACAAGTACACTGAACTCCTGCCCTGCCTTACCCTTTCATGTCTGGAAATAGGACACATCACCTGGGTCACCTATTCTTAAGTAATACCTAGTCCTAAGTAATAACTGTACAGTACTTCTTATATTTCTTTGTTTTCAGAGTGGATGCCAATGGCTCTCTAACTGCACCTGCGGTTGCCAACAATCCACACTGTGGGCTATATTAAACAAAGGAATGTGGGGCTCATCCCTTTCAGAACACGAAGGAGTCGCCAGCGAGCAGACTGACGACGAAGAAGGGGATCTTGCCGGTCTTTCCCCACAGTTTGCTTATTTGTTTTTACTTCCCAGTGTGGAGTGGCTGTGGCAAAAAAACACTGAAATGTGCTCACGATACAGCCCTGGCAGACAATCGCCAGTAGCCTCGCAGTTGCTCCCTACCGTCAGTGTCGTCACGGAAAGAGGACTAAATCAGGAGTGCGGACACAAGGGGCTGCCCGCTAATGCTATGGCCGTAATCCTTTTATGCAGTTCTCTGTTCACAGGCACCCAAGGGTAACAAGAAGTTGAATTCACAGCATTTTCCACATGGCAGGTGCTCAAATATACTTGCTTAAGCAGTCAGAAAATGCTCATTCATAATTTTAAAATATTTTTAAAGGATACATTCCTAAAAAGATGCAAAAACTTATATTCAGACTTTCTTTTCATCCCCTTTAAAAAGAAGTGAATTGGGCTTTTTGGTGCATGGTACCAAAACCAGAAACCTTACAAAAACTAATTTCATGATTTAAATTTTCCCAAATTAATGTACTTTGCTGAAATATTTAAGAATGAAATGATATAATTCTGAGATTTGCTTCAAAATAATAAATAATTTAGGGGAAGTGGGTAAGGGTATAGATAAAATATAGATTAAAATAAGATTTAAATCAATAATGATTTAAGTTTGGTTAACATACTGTATCTCTGCTTTTACTTGTATTTTTATAGGTTTATTTTTATTTATTTATTTTACTGGTTTTATAGAGAGAAAGAAAAGGAGAGGGAGGGAAACACCGACTTGTTGCTCCACTTATTCATGCATTCAGTAGTTGATTCTTTCATGCGCCCTTCACGAATCGGGATGACTCTCTAGCCAACTAAGCTACACATGGCCAGGGCTACTTTTGTTTGACATTTCCCACTAGTTAAATTTTTAAAAGGTAATCTACTTTTGTAAGTCAGATAATACCTTATAAACAAAATTGAAAGGCAAGAAACAAACTTGCCATTCAAAATGCTGCACTGTTAGGATTTATATCCTTAAGAGAGAAAGAGCTCTTACAAATGAATTATGCAGCCTAATCACTAATAGAAAAAATGTCATGAATGAGCAATGGGAAGAAATAGTAAAAGCTAATAATCACATGAAAACATATTCAGCTTCACTAATTATGAGAGGCGGAACAATAGCCCCCGCAAGGATGTCCATGTCCTAATGGGCACAGACATGAATACTGTTACTTTGCATGGCAAAGGGATTTTGCAGATGTGATTAAGGATTTTGGAATGGGGCGACTATCCCAATGACCCCAATGGACCCAAAGTAATCACAAGGGCCTTCATGAGAGGGAGGCAGAAGGCCTAATGTTAGAGAGAAAGCGATGTGACAAAGGAAGTAGTCAGTGAAGGAGATTCAACAAGGCTATGCTGCTGGCTTTGAAGGTGGAAGAAGGGACCCTGAGCCAAGAAATGCAGGTGGCCTGCAGAAACTGGCACACACAAGGAACGTGATTTTCCCCTGGAGCCTCCAGAGGGAAGCAGCCCTGCTGACACCTTTATTTTAGCCCAGTCACTCTGTCTGGAGGAAAACATAAAACAATGCCATCTGATCTCACTAAATTCTTGCCTACTGACTTCCAGTGACTCTGCCTCCTCCACCACCATTGCAATTACACAACATTTCCTATCAATTTACTCTCCTAGAAGAGTAGGTCACTGCTGCTCTGCTCTCCTCAAGTTTCCCAATTAACTTCTCCCCGTTTGCCTTCCCCATGCATTCCTTCATGCTGTTTGCTGGAGGGAGGGACTTAATCCCACAACAGAGTTAAGAGCAGGCAAGACACTTTCAAATCCTCCCACCTCTACCAGTACCACCAGCGGCACCTACCCACTCCTCTGTCCCACCTACTGCGTCCCATATACTGTGTTCCTACCTAAACCCAATCCTCCCCTCTCACTAACTCAAAAACATCATTCCTGCAGTTCTCCATCATCGACAAATTTTCTCTCTTATGGATCATTAACATCAGTATATAAATGTGCTTTAAACCAGTAACAACTTCCCCCTCTAGTGACAACCCCATTTCTCTGCTTCTCTTTAGAGTAAAGCTGCTCAAGAGTTGTCTACTTGCTTTTTCTAATTCCTCTTCTACGCTTTTTAAGCCACTAATTGCTTGTTAATCCATTCTCAGCACAGATCTGCACAGTGGGGATCATTAATTCCATTTACAAAAAAAACAAACCAAGGCTCAGAGAAGTTGGGCAACTTGTTCAATACCACACCTCAGTTAGCAGCAGAGACTCTCAAATCCGTGCCCTTTTGATTCCCTGCTTCAGCCTGGCTCTCGTATCTTCTACTGTAAATTGGACAAATCAGGCAGCTTCCTATAATACTGGTCTTGTTTGCATGTCGTATAAAGTGTTTACAAGATACCACATAACATATTGACTTTTAAAAAAGAATGTTTTTATTCTTTCTTAATTGATTTTTAGAGAGATAGAAAGAGAAAAACATTGATTTGTTGTTCCATTTATTTATGCATTCATTGGCTGATTCTTGTATGTGCCCTGATGGGGGATTGAACCCACAACCTTGAGGTATCAGGATGACACTCTAACCAGCTGAGCTACCTGGCTAGGGCAACATATTGTAACAGGGTGCGGCCAAGAACAGGCCCCTAATAGGGATTTGGAATGGGATCCAAAACTCAAGGTGTCCAGGAAATATTAGAAAGATATATAAGATGTCCTACCCCTGCCACAGGTGTAAGTTGGGGGAAGGGACAAATGGAACAGGGTCATTGACAGCTGTTTTGCATAGCAACAACTTTGCAGCTAACCTCTGTCATGGTCATTTAACATATCTATAACCTTTAACTGGTTGCATAGATACCTTAAACAGCTGTGGCCATGCTTTGAGCCAGGGGGATGGAAGTGACTTCCACCCAAGATGTAACTGGGAGGCAACTCCCCCAGATTACAGCACCTGCATGAGAGCTTGGAGATGATTAGCTCCACGCCACAGGGCCATGCCTGCCCAGACTCACTACGGCAGCCCAGTAAAGCTGGAAGGATATGAGAGTGCTGGCAAGTGTAGTCGACTGTGGGAGGAGTCAGAAATGGGGCTGCAGAGGAAGATTGACTCGGGAATTTAAACCCAGACTCAGCAGCCATACGAGGGAGAACCACATGGTTTTGACACAATGGAGACCTCCTTCAGCTTTGCCAAAAACCACAAGGTTTTGCCAGAGTGCAGACCCCCACAGCTTTGGTGGAAGGAGAACCACACGGCTTTGGCCAGAGTGGGGGCTCCCACAACCCTGTGAGGGAGAATCATCATGCAGCTTTAGCAGAGAACTACCACTCGGCTTTGGCAGAGTGGCAAACCACTCCTCCCTGCAGCTTTGTGGAGGGAGAACCATGCAGTTTTCCCAGAGTGGAGACTCCCGCAGCCATGTGAGGGAGAATCACCATGCAGGAGAGAGAATCATGCAGCTTTAGCAGAGAACCACCACTCCGCTTTGCCGAGAGAGAACTATGCAGCTTTGCCAGAGTTGGAACCCCTGCGGATTTGGTGAGAGTGAGGACCGCATGGCTTTGGGGTGCTCCCTTTGGCCACATGGCTTAGGAAGCAGGAGAGACTATGCCTGGAAGAAAAAGGTGAAAAGACTTTTACCAATGGGTCATGAGAAGGTGCCACATGACTTTGGATTAATTGGAGATCCTGACGGCGACCCAGCTGATGGTGCCTGGGATCACGGACTTCTACTTTTTCTGAGATACAGTACCCCAGATTAGAGCAGAGGGAAAAGGAAGGACTGTGTGTTTGTGGGTGTTTTAAGGGACTTTGGGATTTTGATGAATACACTAAGTCATTGCTTTTAAGTCTGTATAGCTTTAAAAAAAAATATTTCCTTTCCTTTTCACAACTCTCTGGCATTGAGAGACGTCTTCTCTTTGGAGGAGGACAATACAAACCTAGTGGGGGGGTCCTTTCGGCAACAGTATATTGTACCCCCCCAGCCTTTTTCTATAACAATATTGATATTTGAAATTAATATAGTTCACATTTTATGTTTCATGTCTTACACTGAGATAATGTTTTCTCTTGTAGTTATTGACTTTAGGAAAGACTCCATGAATATTTTCCTAAGCTAGTTTACTATAATCTATCATTCATACATTTATTATTTTCATTTTAAGTAATACAACTGAATAGAAAACTAGAAAACAAGAAGCAAAAATCTATCAGCCATAATTATAACATTGACTACAAATATTGTTAGCACTTTATTTCCTTCCATTTTTTAATATATTTTATTATGTTATTACAGTTGTCCCATTACCCCCCTTCATTCCCCTCCATCCTGAACACCCTCTCCCACCCACATTCCCCCCCTTTAGTTCATGCGCATGTGTCATAAGTTCTTTAGCTTCTACATTTCCCATACTGTTCATGACCTCCCCCTGTCTATTTTCTACCTACCATCTATGCTACTTAGTCTTCATACCTTTCCCCCCTCTCTCCTCCTCCCACTCCCCTGTTGCTAATCCTCCATGTGTTCTCCCTTTCTGTGGTTCCATTCCTGTTCTAGTTGTTTGCTGTTTCTTTTTGTTTTTGTTTTAGGTGTGGTTGTTAATAATTGTGAGTTTGCAGTCATTTTACTACACGTTTTTTATCTTCTTTTTCTTAGATAAGTCCCTTTAACATTTCATACAATAAGGGCTTGGTGATGATGAACTCCTTTAACTTGACCTTATCTGAGAAGCACTTGATCTGCCCTTCTATTCTAAATGAAAGCTTTGCTGGATAGAGCAATCTGGGATGTAGGTCCTTATCTTTCATGACTTGGAATACTTCTTTCCAGCCCCTTCTTGCCTGTAAGGTCTCTCTTGAGAAATCAGCTGACAGTCTGAT
>CM052538.1:42128848-42239755 GCA_028533065.1 Trachops cirrhosus
ATTTCCTTTGCCAGTTTGGGGAAGTTCACATTTATTATTTGTTCAAATAAGTTTTCCACTTGTTGTTTTTCCTCTTCTCCTTCTGGTACCCCTATAATTCGGATGTTGGAACGTTTAAAGATGTCCTGGAGGTTCCTAAGCCTCTCCTTATTTTTTTGAATTCTTATTTCTTCATTCTTTTCTGGTTGTATATTTTTTTTCTTCCTTCTGGTCCACTCCAATGATGTGAGACCCATCTTTCATTCCATCACTATTGGTTCCCTGTGCATTTTTCTTCATTAAACTTATTGTAGCCTGCATTTTTTCATCTAATTTGTGACCAAAATCAACCAATTCTGCGAGTATCCTGATTACCAGTGTTTTGAACTGTGCATCTGATAGGTTGGCTATCTCTTGGTCGCTTAAAAGGATGGGTTCTGAAGCTTTCAATTCTTCTGTTTGAGCCATCTTTTTGCTGTTTTGTTTGTTTGTTTTTTTTTTTTTGGTCTTGTTGAGCTCCTGTAGTGAGGGGCGGGGCCTTAGGAGTTCACCAGGGCAGGGCACCCCAGTGGCTGGGTTGTGACGCTGTATGTGGGGGCGGGGTCCGAGAAGGAACAATGGTGCGTGCTCAGCTCTCTGTAGGACCCCAGACCCTTCTGCTGCTCTCCGCAACCTAACTGGGCTCCTCTGGCACCAATTCCGGTGTGGGTGGGCCTGTGCACCCTGCGGGACCTTCCTCCTCAGTCAGTGACCGAAAGCTCTATTTCCCGGCACTGGGACCCTGAGTTGGGCGCAGTGCCTTGCTTCACAATGTCCGCCTCGCTGGGTCTGCCTGCTGCATACTTGCATGCTGCCCCGGGTGCTCAGCTCTCCACTCCGTGTCCCTCGCCCGGCCCGACCCCGCCCCTCCTACCGGTCTGGATGAATGTGTCTATTTTTAAATCCTTGTTTGTCGGACTTCCATACACTTGAATTTTCTGTCAGTTCTGGTTGTTATTTTGTTACTATATTGTTGTTGTCCCTATCTTGGTTGTGCGAGGAGGCACAGTGTGTCTACCTATGCCTCCATTTGGCCGGAAGTCCTTGTTTCTAAATTTTTGTTGTCTTTAGTTTTGGTTGTGCAAGGGGGCACAGTGTGTCTACCTACGCCTCCATCTTGGCCAGAAGTCTTCCTTCCATGTTTTTATGTGTGGTTTTTTTCTAGTTATAATCATAGCAAATATGGAAAAGTAATCTTGAGTTATCTATTAACATATGCAAAGAAATCAACATAAATAAAAACACAAGTATTTAAGAACAAATGAATGTTTAATTCAGCTTCAGGAAAAACAACAGAACATGACTTACATGTCCACCGATAAAAGAGTAGTTACGTAATTTGCTTCCTCTTCTGTAAAGTTGAAATAATAGTAGTATTCCTTTGGGTTGTTCTAAGAATTAACTTAGGAAATGTATGGAAATCATAGGGTGTATTAAATGACAGCTGCTCAGAAAGCATATTATTTTTATAACAGCTTATCTTCTCAACTCTGTAGTATCTCAATTCAGCCATTTCCAACTGAAGTCAAAGTTCTCTAATCTGGCACCAATATTCTATAAAGTCTTATTACTCTTTCAATTTCTAGGTCCCAAAGATACGAGGTTATTCTGTCAACCCAACAGATATCAAGGAAATTCATTCCGTTCCTACTTCCCACAGAGAAGCTCCATTGCACTATTTTGAATTGGTTTTTCTGATGAACCTAAATGATTTCTCCAGCTTCAGCCATAATTTCCCAGCTCTAAAGTTTCAGGAGTTAGGGCTGCGTGGCCTACATCCCTGGGTTTCTCCTTTCTCTTTTGATGGCTACTTCATCAGTTTTCAAATTGCTGAAAATATACTATCGGAGTTTATTAGTGCCACCCTTAAATGTGAAAAGATTAAGTAAAATTGCACTAATAACTGTAACAATTTGGTTTAATTAAAATCTTCTCCATATCTCCCTTAATTTGTTTAAAGACATCTTGTTGAATAAGCAATATTTTACACTTGGAACAAGAATCTCTTGAATCCAGTAAATAATTTCCTAGTCACTGTGTTTGTTTATATTTGTTTTGTATTCTAGCCATTTGTTTGAAGGTTTTAGGCTCAAATGCAAATACTGATATAATTTGGAAGAACAATTTCATCCAATTATCTTCTATCTACTGGAATACTCTATAGAGTATAAAGATAGACCATGAAGGGGTCCAGAATGTGCCACTGCGGCATAAAAATTATTTTGAGCAGAGGCACTTAACTTCCTGCAATCTCTTATCTGCCTAAAAGCAGAGCCTTCCAAAAAAACCTGAAAAGCATCCAATTGTCATGAATCAACAAGAGAAGATTGGTTCTTATCACCAAAGATGTTGAAAAGTCCCCACATCACACAAAACAGTTTGTTGTCACAAAAACTATCATTTTCAGTCCTAAGGGCCCACTTATTTTTCCAAAACCTCATTTTCTCCCCATAAATTCCCTGTCTCTCCCTCCCCTTCCCTTATTAATGAATCTTGCATTGTTCTGTAAGTGCCCTTCTCCTTCTCCCCTCCCCCATTAAGATGGTATATAAGTCCCCAATTCTAACTGCCCCTTTGAGTACTGACAGAATAAGGTCAGCCCCATTTATTATCGTGGCACCATTTGCTGAGCAGGCCTGTGACCTTTGGAAACCTAACTGCCATTTTACTGTCCTGAGTTTGTCCCCAGGACTGGATATTACTGGAAAGGAAGAACTAACTGCCCCTCGAAGCCACAGGGCAGAAGATAACATTGGAATGAACTGCAGCCCCAACAGCCCGGGGGCCACCCAACATCAACCCTCCACCCTTAATCCAATTGTCATCCAATAAAAGCTCAAAGCCCCCACCCTTCAAGGCTGGTGTATCTTTCCACACCTAGCCCTTTCCTTCCCTTGGGAAAGTAAATATAAAAACCCTTAACTCCCTGCACTTTCTTCTCTTAGTGAATTCTTTCACAGCCCATGTCACCAACCACCCTACAAGTATTTCTGCACAAACATCAATAAAAATATGTGGTTCAATTCTGTCTTTTCACTTGCAAATCCTTCTTTTGTCAGGTTTAATTCAAAGGCCCCCTACAACTGAACACAAGAGAGCAGAGGAAAAGATTTTCCTCCCTGGCAACCTTATGATCCAGTATTTCCAATACTTCTTTGCTAATGCTGAATTTTAAACCTTCATCATCTGCCTCTAAGAGAGTGAGCATGTATGGTTATTATATTAGTAGCACTATATTTGGAAGCTACGAGCAAGGTAATTACTGCCCTGGCTGCCCCTGCCCACTCCACCCACGCTGGAATTTGGAAGTAAGATTGGAATCACAGAGGAGATATGTCAAGGGACCCAGAAGAGACATCCAAATGCTTTCATGATGTAAACCTGGACCAAAACCAGACTGAACATGTAGTAGAGCTACAGAATAAGGAGTCTGAGGAGGTCAATTGGTCAAACTTGAAAGAAAAAAAAAAAGAAAAAGCAGCAGCTGAGGGTACAATCTTCCTGTAATGCCTGCATTACCCAGGGCTAGGGTCAATTGGCCACTACACTGGAACAGTATGGTCTCCACAGCAGGGGGGAGCAGTCTCTCCTAAACTTCCTCAGCTGAAGACAGTCCTTGCAATCACATTCTTTGGCTCCAACACTGAGTTGGCACTCACTAAGTAAGTGCATATACTGTATGAAGGAACGAAGGAAGGAACAAGGTTCCCAGGTGCAACCTTCCCACTGTAATCTGGCTTCCCTGTAACCTCCTGTGGGGAGAGAAAGGGCTGACAAGGAGTCTCTTCCTCCCACAGTTAACACTTGTTTTTTGCATATTAACAAATGAGCAAAGGAGGGTAGTGCAAAGTTGGGTTAACAGAAGCTGGTTTCCCAGGGTTTCAAGCAATTTATGGACCAATTAGGAGGACCAGGCTCTGACAGCACTCAGCCATGCTGACAGGGTAACATGGTGTGAGGGAGCAGCCAGCAACCCACAAGACTACACCTGTCGGTGCCACCCCCCCTCCCGCAACCACAGCGCTTACCAATCATGCAGCTTCCACTGATCCCCCAACACCTGCCCCATCCTTTCATTCAACGGTATTTACTAAGTGTGTACAAGGGTCAAACACTAAGCTGTGTACGCCTGGGAAACAGGGTTCTTGGCCTCCTGAAGACTGAGGTCTATTTATCTGGGTATACAGGTTAGCAAACAGTTGAGATCAACACAGTGGGTTAAAATCTATGGCATATGAGAGCATCAGACTCTGGAGGATGGGAGCAGTGATTTCCCAATTAAAAACTGAAGAAGGAGTAGGAGCCAACTTTGTGGATGGGGTGTGGTCCAGGTGGAGGGTAAGCAGAGGCAAACCCCTGGAAGTAAGAATATTTAGGAACTGAAAGATGTTTAGTGAAGCTAGACTTTAAAAGAGGTGGGGAGGGGAGCAAGGGTGGGGGGAAAGAAGGAACAAGGCAGTTTGAAGTCTGAAAGGCCATTGAGAATCAAACATTTTCAATTTTATCCTGAGGGCGATGGGGAGGTACTGAGGTATGTTGGCCAACAGAGAAACTAGGTGAGGTTTTCTTCTTAAAAATACCACACAGGCTAAAGCAAGAACAAAGGAGGGGCTGGAGGAAGACAGACAGCAAGGAGTACTTTTAGTATTTTAGGCAGCTGGCATAATAACTTACCTTTCATTCATAATTTCCTCCCTCTTTTGCTAATCATTTGATTTATAAGATGTTCTCCAGCTCACTTCATTTTCTTATTATGGCTTTAATTAAAAGATAATTTTAACCTAAATGTAATTTCATTTTATGGCAACGTCTGTTGTCCACCTCAGAGTAAATCCTTCTCTTTTTTTCCCCCTTTATTTTTAAAAAATTGATTCTAGAGAGAGGGGAAGAAAGGGAGAAAGACAGGGAGAGAAACATCAGTGTGAGAGAGAAACATCCATCAGTTGCCTCTTGCATGCACCCTGACTGGGGACCTAATGTGCAACCACAACCAAGGCATGTTCCCTGACCAGGAATCACACCCGTGACCTTTCGGTTTGCAGGATGATGTCCAACCAACTGAGTCACACCAGCCAGGGCGTAAATGCTTCTCTTCATAAATTTTGGATCTTAGGCAAAATGCAAAGTCCTGTGTAATTTTTCTATACATTTTTATTTTTTTACTTCTAGCCCTGTCCAGAGATCTCTTGAACTCAAGATCCAAACTTGGAAAGGAAATGCCCAGAGGGGATAATCCCCAGAAAGAAGGGTCCCAGGTACATTCAACTGCATGATGTCCCACCTGGAGTTCCTCGGAGATGCAAAGTGCTCACTGGAGGAAAGAGAAGATTCACAAAAGCCTGGGCTGCACCTTCAGGCTACCTAGGAGGTAAAGACCCAAACAGAGAAAGCAAGAGCCTAAGGGAAACTGGTTTTATTCTCCAAAGTAAAAACAGAGGTAGAAGCAACTGGGGATTCCATATTACCATTACAGCAGAAGTCAGGGATTATAGATAAGAGCCAGATTATGTCACTTGTGTACTTTCTTATGCATTTTCCTGAGGGTGATCTCCAGTCAGTTACCAGGTAGAGATTAGTTATAAAGCTTATTTAAAAAAACAAAAGGCCTGTGCTGGTCAGAATAGCCTGGTTGGAAAAACCAAAGAGTTTTTATTTTTAGAGCACTAAACCTGAGGGAGAGGTGGTGCCCTGGGAAAGAGTAGAGGAAAGTGGGGGCAAAAGAGGCGCAGAGGCTAAGGAGTGAGAAGGCCCCACCCTGGAAAGGTTCTACAGCCACTGAGAGGAGCCTGCTAAATGGGCATCAAAAAGAGAGGGTAGAAGTAGTGCGCAATGGCAGAGGGCTATGAAGAAGGAATGAGTGTAAAAGTTTCTCCATATCTACAGACCATTAGATATCAGAAAGTTTTACTGTCAAAACTCATGGATTATAGTAATAATATCTATCATTTATTGAACACAGGAATAGTACTTAGAATAATGAGCACTTGCTAGATGGTAGGCGTTGTTTAAGGTTTTATACACATACACAGACACATGTGGATGAGAGGTGGTCCAGGCGTATACAAAAATGCACATACATCACTACTCACTTATTTAATCCTCATTAATCTTCACAGCAGTCCTATCAGGTCAGTTCTATTATTATTTCCACCTTTCCACCTTGTACATGAAGAAACAGTATCAGAGAGGCTATATATGTAACAAGATATAATTCACGTGTGAGTCCTTTGGAAATTCGGTTAAGATCATACTTACTCTCAAACTTCAGGTATTCTAACAAACCTGGCCATTGAGGCATTATTGTATATTCTTGTATAGTGCCGTATGTTGGGAACCACCCTGCCTGGTTTCAGAAGCTGTAACCCCCACCAAGGCTAAGGCTGAGAGAGTAACCTTGGACCGTAAGCCACCAAAGAGACAAAAGCTTATCTCCCTGGCAGGAGCCCTGCTTCTGCTCCTCTTTCCATAACTGGCCCCCAGTGCTTAGTCGGTTGGTTAGCCAATGACAGGTAAGATTCCCCAAGGGGGGAACAACCTAAGACAGGCACGATCACGTGGGAGGCCCCCAAGGAAGGACTTTGGGGGGTACAGCAAAAGGAGGTGATGGACCCTCACCCCTCGGCTTTGACAAAGCCTGAGTCCTCATTCTGTCTGGGAGAAGTCTCCTAATCTCTTGGCTGCCTCACTCCTCTTGCTCCACCTAATCCTGAAACAATGACAGAGGGTGGTGCAGCCCTGTGCTGGAAAGGGTGGGTTCCCAGGGCAATCAGGCCTAAGAATATGTAAAATCCTGAGAAACCTGCTTTTAGAATGTTCTCAATTAAATGATAAGGGTCCAAGCAAGAAGTGAGTTTGTTCCTCAAAGTTTTACAGCTCTAGCTAGCTATCTGACCCTGACTCAAAATAGGCCCTCAGAGTTCTTTGTTATCTATTGTTTGATCCTTACTGCCTCACAATGATTAATGAGCTTTATCTGTAATCTTGTGCAAATGAACCCAATTAAAGCTCACTGAGGAACGAGCTCCTAGCCCTTCTCCTTTCAGAGATTGGTCAGTTCTATTACTTTCCTCCCCAAGCTGATCATGTCTTGGTAGACTCATTCTCATCCGTGGCAGCCAGCAGGGGGGGAGCCCTGGGCCCTGCAGGTGGAGCCCCCCAACAGCCATACACTCTGGAAACAGGACTGGTTGTGAATCCCAAGCTCTGCCTCTTGCTCGCTGTGTGACTTTGCCCAAAAGACCATAGCATGGGATACCCTACATTGCCTACCCTACAGGGCAGTAATAAGTTAATATGAGATATATTAGCTTAGACATGCAAAGTCCTTAGAACAATGCCTGGAACACAGTCTATGCTCCATAAAAGTTGGCCACTAAAGTCCACATTAGATCACAAGTCATGTATTAGAGGGCAAAGCACTATTCTGCATAGCAATGGGAACTGAAAGCTAAGAACCTTCACAACCAAAGAGCAAAGCCTAATAAAAGGTATGTGTATGACATGTGACCCTGGAGTTCTACACATTCACAACCAGGTTAGCGTGAAGGAACGGACCTGAGATACCTATTACATTTAAGACAATTATCAAATTGATGAATGAGGATGGCATTCACATTTCTTCTGTAAAGGATCATTACTGCTAAGCATAATTATAATCCTGCAGTGTAACAAATCAATTTAGAAAAATGTTGATTGTGATGGGGAACTCAAATGTTGGAAAATGTTAGGTGGTAGCTAATAAGCTCAGTAATCAATGCATGTGCAAGCTATTGTTCCAGGAACTGAAGGTATGACCCGCCCTGACTCCAGGAGACCATAAGCAGTTCCACCTTCGTGCCTCAGGAGGTCTGCAAGCAATCAAGATGGGATCTGAGCCATTGTAACCCACCACCCAGACACAGATAAAGACCGTCGCCAAGGACCAAGATGAAAGAATGCTGCAGCTTTTATCTGATTAACTATTTCCCTCAATTCCAAACTCGTTACCTAAACTTTTGCCTCCTTTTAAAACGGCTGGCTTAAAAGGAATTGTAATATGGTCTGTTAGGGTACAAACCTGCCATCTTCACAGATTGCAGGCATCTGAATAAAGCACCCACAGAGATTCAATCCCTGTCTCTGCTCATTGGGTCTGGCAAGCGACAGCACGAACAGCGGCTTTCCCAGTTTCAATTGGGCCTTCACCTTTTCAAATATAAATCTTATAAAATTAAAATCAACTTTATTTTTCCAATGTTATGGTAACTATAGAGAAAAATAGGATTTAATGAATATAGAACCTATTATTCAATATTAAGTATTCATTATTTAAATTTTTTCATTATTTAATTTTTTTGTTATTTTATTGATTATGCTATTAAAGTTGTCCTGATTGTTCCCCCTTTGCCCCCCTCCACCCAGCACCCCCCACTCCCTCAGGCAGTCCCCACACCATTGCTCACGTCCATGGGTCATAAGTATAAGCTCTTTGGCTACTCCATTTCCTATACTGTACTTTGCATCCCCAAGGCCTATCTGCTACTACCTATTTGTACTTCCTAATCCCCTCATCTGTTCACCCATTCCCCTACACCCCCCTCTCATCTAGCAACCATCAAAATGCTTTCTATATCCATGATTCTGTCTCAGTTCTTCTTGTTTGCTTAGTTTGTTTTTTAGATTCAATTGTTGATAGATATGTATTTTTGCCATTTTACTGTTCATAGTGTTGATCTTCTTTTTCTTAAATAAGTCCCTTTACCATTTCATATAATAATAGCTTGTTGATGATGGACTCATTTAGCTTTACCTTGTCTGGGAAGCACTTTATCTGCCCTTCCATTTTAATTGATAGCTTTGCTGGGTAGAGTAATCTTGGCTGGAGGTTGCTGCTTTTCATGACTTTGAATATTTCCTGCCAATCCCTTCTAGCCTGCAAAGTTTCTGTTGAGAAATCAGCAGACAGCCTTATGGGAACTCTCCTGTAGGCAACTAACTTCTTTTCTCTTGCTGCTTTTAAGATTCTCTCTTTATCTTTATTTAACATTTTGCATTTTAATTATGATGTGTCTTAGAGTGGGCCTCTTTGCATCCATCATAATTAGGATTCTCTGTGCTTCCTGGACTTGCATGTCTACTTCTCTCACCAAATCAGGGAAGTTTTCTTTCATTATTTTTTCAAATAGATTTCCAATTTCTTTCTCTTTTTCTTCTCCTTCTGGCAGTCCTATGATGCAAATGTTGGACCTCTTGAACTTGTCTCAGAGGCTGCTTATACTATCCTAATTTTTTGGATACTGTTTCCTTTTGCTGTTCTGATTGGTTGGGTTTTTTTTTTTAAGATTTTATTTATTTAATTATTTATAGACAAGGGAAAGGAGGGAGAAAGAGAAAGAGAAAGAAACATCGATGTGTGCAAGATACATCAATTGGTCTGCAAACCAGGCATATGTCCTGACCGGGAATTGAACCAGCGACCTTTTGGTTCAAAGGCCGGCACTCAACCCACTGAGCTACATCTGCCAAGGCTGTTTGTTGTTTTTTGCTTCCTTATGTTCCAAATCATTGGTTTGATTCTTGGCTTAATCCACTCTGTTGTTTCCCTGTAAACTGTTCTTTATTTCAATTATTTCAAGTATATCTTTCATTTCTGACTAGATCTTTTTTATGCTGCTGAGGTTCTCACTAAGTTCCTTGAGTATGCTCATAACCAGTGTTTTGAAGACTGCATCTGATAGATTGTTTATCTCCATCTCATTTAGCTCTTTTTCTGAAGTTTTGTTCTGTTCTTTCCTGTGGGCCATGTTTCTTTGTCTCCTCATTTTGGCAGCCTCCCTATGTTTGTTTTTATGTATTAGGTAGAGCTGCTTTCACCAAATGTCTTGGTAGCCTGGTCTAATGCAGTATGTGTCCCAGAGGGTCCAGTGGCACAGCCTCCCCTATCACTCAAGCTGGATACTCAAGGTGCACCCTTGGTGTGGGCTATGTACACCCTCCTCTTGTAGTTGAGCCTTGGTTGCTGTTGCCAGGTCAATGGGAAGGATTTACCCAGGCCAGTCAGCTACAAGGACTGGCTATGACCACTGACCACAAACCTCTACACTCCATGGCAAATCAGCTGCGCAGGGGCAGGCTGGTGGTACTCTGATGTGGTCTGTGGTCATCCACTGGGTGCACTCGCCCTGGGGTTTCCTGGGTTGTGCAGGCCAAGGTCAGCCCCCACTTGTGTTTTGCCCACGGCCACCCTGCCTGAGTCATAAAGCAATCTGAGATGGCTGCTACATGGGCTGGGCTTGGAGATTCCCAGACAAAGCCAAGCTGTGAAGGTACCTAGGCTGGCTGCAGCTACAGCCAAGCCTGGGGCTCACTGAGGCCAGCTGTTGCTTGTTTGAGAGGATTTGGGAAGTTGTGCAGTCAGGAGCCAGGACCAGTCATTCATATGGAAAAGTAGCCTGGGTGGGCCCGTAATTGGGGTGTGGCAGAGCCTCTGGGGATATGCTAGGTGGGTCAAAGCATGTAAACCAAGTTGATAGAATCTCAAGATATGGCAGCAACTTGCTGGCTCTGGGGGGGGAGGGCAAAAAAGGGACAATGGCCTCTGCTCACCTTGATGCCAGATACCTCAATTTCTCCCTTTATACCACTGATGCCCTTCAAGCTGTTACCCCAGTGCTGGAGCTCAGAGAGAGTAGTAAGTCTGTGTAGGTGAGTCTGTGTGTGGGTTTTTTTTTTAAGAGGAACTGCTTCTGGCTCCAGCAGTTTCTTGCACCAACTCAATCCCTGCTGGCGTTTGCAGCAAGCAGTTGTGGGAACTTATCTTCCTGGCACTGGAACTCTGGGCTGTGGGGCTGGGACCCCTTGTTCCCGAAATGTCCCTCCTGAATTTTTTCCCACCAAACGTAGGTGTAGGGCCAGCCCATTGCATGTCTGCGACCCTCCTACCAGTCTAGATGGATGTGGTTTTTAATTCCATAGTCTTCCATTCAACTCGATTTCTGAGGGTTGAATGAGGATTGTTCTACACTTTAGTTGTAATTTTGATGTTGTTGTATGAACAAGTTAGGGATGTGCTATATCCAGAAATGACTACTCCCTCCTGGGGGACAAGCGTTGTTTGCAGGGAAGTATCGTAAATTTCAAACCAGAAAACCAGGCACTGTGAGAGTGGGTCTTAGGAAGGTTGTCAGAACCTGTCCCTTGCCCTGCCTCTCGGGCTGGTCTTGAGCAATCTAGGTGACTACAGCTCTCCCTCACTGGGCTTATGTCTGAGAAGGGACCTTCCATTTTGTTCCAGCCCCCTAGTACCAAGCCTGGTAAATGATTCCTGGATGTAGGGAGTGAAGAGGGTCCAATCTGCATTAGTAGATCAAGCACTAGGAAGACAGGACCCCCAGTGAGCTGCAAGCTGAGATTCAATAAGCTTTCCTTATAAAACAGATTATCTAGATTCATATCACTCTCACTCTCAGTGTGTAATGCTCTGTGGTGTCTTGCAGATGGAACCCAACTTTAGTTGGGCTCAGCTGTAGACTTGATTAGAAGCCAGCAGTGAATGATCCACAGCCTTGGAAAGGAAACAGTGCCCCCAAGAGGCCAACATGCTGGAGAGACCTAAGAAGGTACATCTCTTGGAGAACAGATTATGATCAACTTGATCCTCTCTACTTGAATCTCCTTATTTAAATTTAAAGACTCATTTTTATTTTAAAAGTTTCATTATTTTAACCGATATTGCTAGGGTTGCTAACCTGTTAATCATGATTACTTTTAACTCCATCAACTCACCTTCAGCTCTAAGTTGGTGCAATAGTCTGAATATTTCTGTCCTCCCAAATTTCTATGTTGAAATCCTAACACCCAATGTGGTAGTACTTTAGGGGGAGCCTTTGGGAGGTTATTAGGTCACAAAGGCTCCAAAAGGGATTAGTGCCTTTATAAAGGAGGCCCAAGAAACCTCTCCTGTCCCTTCTGCCATTTGAGGACACAGTAAGAAGACAGCAGTATATGAATCAGGAAGCGGGTTCCACCAAACAGGGATTCTGCCTGTGCCTTGACCTAGGCCTCCAGCCTCTGGAACTGTGAGAAATAAATTTCTGTTGTTTATAAGCCACTCAGTCTACTGTCATTAGTGGCTCAAAAGGTATTCTGTCATTAGTGGCTCAAAAGGACAAAGACACTTGGGTAATAACAAAACAGCCCTGATGACTGTTGGCTTCAATTTTATGAGAGGATATAAGCTGCTTTGGCTAGTTAGGTTTAATGGAAAAACAAAAAAGCTTAAAGCTTGTTGTACATCCCACTACATAAATAGGTACTGTGCCAGGTACTAAGCACTAAGCTATTATTGAACACTAATGATAGCTTATATAAATGGAAAAGTGCTTGGACCACTTTCTGATGGATGCTGCATCGATGACTCAACGTAAGAAACCAAGATGGCAGCCGCTTCTTGTCTCCATTTGTTCAGGCAAGATCACAGCTTTGTCACAGACTAGAAGCAACTGGAAAACACTGTTACCGGGTAGACCTCTGTAACATGTTGGTTGGTGTTCCTTGTCTTACAAATTAACTACTTCAAAGTGGGGCAGCATAGCTGGGAAAAAGAAGAACCAAGGAAAAGGTATGGCAGTTGTCAGAAGCAGCCAATGGCATAACTATGGATTGGTGTGGAAAGCAGGAGAGGGCATATGCTCTGAGAAATCTCAGATCAAATCCCAGTCACTGAGCTTGTGACCTTGGCAAGTTACTGAACTACTTCCCTTCAGTAGTTTCCTCTCACATAAAGGGGATGAAAGAAGGAAAGTTGAGAGAGTTATGGAAATGATACATGTAAAGTGCTTAGCACAAAAAATTGTCAGTAGTAACTGTTGTTATAAAATAATACCAACTACCACTACAGTCAGGTAAAATAGGATATTCTGCAGGGTCTTCACAATAGGATTCACCAAATCTCCTGTCCTTCCACCCTTCTTACACTCCGTAAGCCAAAATAAAGGAGAGCACAGGCAATAATCATGAGGCAACATTTATTAAGCCCAGCTCGTAACTGGACCAGGGTGGGCACCTGACTCAAGCTGAGACATTAGATTCCCAGAGTCATCCTGAGTCAGTTACAGGGAGCTGAGCTGTGAGACTATAAGGAGCAAGCTGGGGTCTGGGTAGTGATAAGCCAAAGCCACTTGCAACCTTGGCATCAGAAAGGCTGTGAGTCGGCAGAGAAAGCAGGTCACAGGGAGAAGCAAGAGAATGAATTAGACTCATGAAAAAGCAAGACTATGAAATGTCTCCTACCCCCCCCCCCACACACACACAGTACCTGCATGTAATTCAGTTTTTATGAAGCTGGGCTGTGCTTCCCCAAGATTTTCTTGAAGATTCCCCTATGTCCTTACAATAGACCCTTCTTTCCCTGAGTTATTTTGTGAGATTTTCTGTTTCTTTAAACAGGAGATGCCTTACAGTCTCACAGAAATTCTTTACAACCTTAAATAATATAATTTCAGAATAAAAGAAATAGAGGCACCACTGTGGTTAAGGTGAAGAGCGAACCAAAGGGAGGATTTAGGATATAGACATGCAAGTATAAATGACAGTAACACCTCACCATCTACACATTTTAAATTTTATTTTTGGAGACCCCAAGGTCTCTGACAGATAGTGAACCATCATTTAAAAATGTGATCAAAAGGCAAGCTACTGAGTGAGCAGAGGGCCTGCGTGGGCACCTCAATGGGGCAGTGACTAATCCTTATTTACTATTTATTTATATGTTTGGATGTGTGTGTGCATTTATGCATTTATTTACATCTTGCACATTTTGTGAGAGAGATGACACACTCCAGGAGTATTTGACAATGTGAGGGATCTGGGAAGGCCACAGATGTATCTCTCAGGAATGTCCTGGTTCTAAGGCGCTCTTTCAAAAAACTCTGGCTATGAAGGGAAGGGAAAATAATGGTACCTAAACCGCGGAAGACTTCTGGATCTTTTCCCAAGACAAACTCACATGTTAAGGGTGAAATTTGCTCCCAGAACCCTACCACTGTTATTTTTCATTTTTCTTGCCCTTCTTAAATTACCTCTTGCCATAGGACCCTCCTACTGCCAAAATCCACTCAAGTCTACCCAGTGTGGATAGTACCTGATATCCCTCTCTTTAATTGAAATGTTTATTATTCACACCCTGGCTGGTGTAGCTCAGTGGATTGAGTATAGGCCTGCAAACCAAAAGGTTGTAGGTTCAATTCCCAGTCAGGGCACATGCCTGGATTGTGGGCCACATCCCCAGTGCAAGGCTCATGAGAGGCAACCACACACTGATGTTTCACTCCCTCTTTTTCTTCTTCTCTTACCCTCTCTCTAAAAAATAAATAAATAAAATCTTTAAAAAAATGTTTATTCTTGCAAAGCATGGCTCTCATTTAGCTCCTGAGATATGTTGACCCAAAAAAGCTAAGTTCTTTACGACATAATTTTATGTTGTAAGTGTCTGGTTCGGCAGTTAATTTTTGACTCTAGGGTCTTTCTAGGACCTCCTAAATCACACTTCCCTCACTAGAGAATATAAGTTTCACAAAGACCATTAGAAAAAAAATCATTGCTGAATCTCTAGTGCCTACGGCAGTGCATGGCATAGTAACTGCTCAATTAATGTTTGTTGAATGACTACATAATGATGACAATGTTCAAATCCAAGTCTGTCTGGCTCTAAAGTATAATGTGCTTTCTACTGTATCAAACTGTCTCTTTCTTATAAATAATCTCTTCCCCTACCTTACAGTAAGAAGAAAAGAGAAAAAGAAATAATGGAATAAAAGAGGGAGGAAAATAGCTGGTACCAAAGTAATGAAATGAAATTCAGATTCAGGCATCAGCTGCAAGCAATATGGAGCCCCTTGGGTCTCTCCATGCAAGCACACTAATAGGTTGTTAGGGCTCCAGATGCTTCTCTTCCAAAACTGTTTCTATTTAATATCTTTTCTAAGTTTATTATTTGTGATTTTTTTTAAGGCATGCTTGTTTAAAACAAAATTACTCAGTGTTAATTATGGAACAGTTGAGAGAAGAAAACATCATCCAGATCCTTCCATCTAAATGTAACCACTCTGCATATCTTACCACATTTCCTTCTAGGCCAGGGGTGTCAAACTCATTTTCACCGGGGGCCACATCGGCCTTGCGGTTGGCTTCAAAGGGCCGAAATAATTTTAGGACTGTATAAATGTAACTACTCCTAAACTGTTAAGGAGCTGAAATTACATTTGGCCCATTGAAGGCAACTGTGAGGCTGATGTGGCCGCTGGTGAAAATGAGTGAGACACCCCCTGTTCTAGGCTTCTTCCTACGAATATATTTTAACCTTAGCTATGATCCTTTGGCATACATAATTTTGTATCCTGATTTATCACTTTTCTACCTCAGTTTTTAATTTCTGTCACTAATATCATCATTATGATATTATTCTATGACATCGCAGTTAAATGAAGTGAGATTTTACTGCCAATTGATATTAAAATTTCATGTTCTTGTATGCTGATTCTGTGACAAGGGAATTTTAAAATTCCAATTCCTATCATTGGTATGAGACAAAAGATTTTTATAATTCTTTCTCTCTGTCTGGTAAGTACTTTTTAAAGTGCAAATAATTAATAAAACATGCAGTTGTGTTTATTTATAAGGCTGAGCAAATGTCGTCATTCTCTGACCATTTTCCCCTCCCAGATCTGTCTAGATCATGATCCCTGGAGGGAATTAATAGTCATTTCCCCAAAAGAGAACTTCATTGGACTTTACAGAGGGGACTGTACCGGAATATAAAGAAATTTGAATCAACTGTAGATAGATGATAGATAGATAGATATAATGCTGGCTTTATCTAGAAAATAGGATCATTCCACAAACTGACGTATACATTATTACAGTATAGAGATAGTTTTAGTTATACAGCTGAAAACATGCCAAAAGATTTAAGAGAATATACAGAATTTCTAAAACCAGCAAAGGAAACTATAGTGTAGTGACTAGGGTTTACAGACCTATTTTGTCATTTACTAGCTATGTGGCCACAAGTGATCAAAAACAAACAAACAAACAAACAAACTCCAGTTCCCACAGGTTGGGGAGGGATATATATATATTTATATTTATGTATATATATTTTAAGATTTTATTTATTTATTTTTAGAGAGGGAGAAGGGAGGAAGAGAGAGAGAGAAACACCAATGTGTGGTTGCCTCCCATGCACCACCCCCCGTTACTGGGGGCCTGGCCCACAACCCAGGCATGCGCCCCAGCTGGGAATTGAACCAGTGATCCCCCAGTTTGCAGGCTGGCACCCAATCCACTGAGCCACACCAGCCAGGGCTGAGGAGGGATATTTTTAAGTATCAACTGTGTTACAGGCTCCTTGGTGGATGTTTTACAAATATTATTTAATTTAATCCTTATAATGATACTATTGGGTTGGCAAGTTGCTTACCAAGTTTATTTTCTTCTCTTTATTCAGAGAACCCCAGTTTTCTTGGTGGTGGTAATATGCCCATTCTAAAACAAAACAATATAATAATGCATTTGACAGGCAATCTTGCAGCTAAGGCTGGACACAGTTCTTAACAAAACAAGTAGAAATCGAAAGATGAAGCTTCCTGGAAAGCTTTTTATACAAAAGGCAGACTGGCAACCATTAATGGTTCAGGCAAGAATAGCAATAAATGCTAAAGCAGGAAGCTGACAGTTTGATGAGATATAGTATATTTATCAGTATTAAAGCATGCCCCCAAATAATACTTATTAATTACAAACTGTACAGTGATGAAGTTTGGCAGATAACACCTTAAACAGATGATCAAAATTAGTACCATTGATAATGGGATAAAGATGTTATGTACCTCCCGAGATGATGCACAGTGAGGACAGCACTTACGTGATACTCCTGCCAAAGATGCACAATCTGAACCTAATCATGAAGCAAGATCAGACAAACCCCAATTGAGGGACACTCTACAAAATAGCTGACCTATCTTGTACTCTCCAAAATATCAAAACCATAAAAGACAAAGACAGAGGAACTGTTCCAGATTAAAGGCAACTGAAGAGACATAACTTCTAAATGCAATGTTTCATCCTGGATTTGATATTGGACCAGAAAAATTTTTTTTTCTGAAAAAGGAGATTAGTAGGACTACTCACAAGATTTGAATAAGGTCTGTAGATTAGATAATTGCAATGTTTTCAGTATTGATTTCCTGGTTTTGATTATTGCACTACGTTATTTAAGAAACTGTTTTTGCTGTTAGGAATAAAACACAAGTATTTGAGGAGTGAAAGGGGGATCATGCATACAAATTCTTCTCCAGATGGTTCAGGGGGGAAATGTATATATTTAGAGAAGAAAAATAATAAAGTAACTGAGTGAAACATTTGAAAAATCTGGATGAAGAGTGTATGAAAATTCTTTATATAATTTTTCCAACCTTTCTGCAATTCTGAAATTGGTTCAAAATAAAAGAGCGGGGGATGGGTGTCAGTTGATAGATAACTTTGCCCTTCATCTGTGCCCTCCTTCCTGTCCAGAACAAGGATGCAATGCTGGAGATGAAGCGGCTGACTTGTAACTGCAAAGATGAAAGCCTCAAGCCAAGGATGTCTGAGCAGAAAGATTCCAACTTAGATCCTAAACTGGCAAATTAGAGCCTCTGTATCAGTCCTGCACTGCCTACCTCTTAATTTAAGACACTGATTTTCTGTTGCAAGGCATGAAAATCACAACTGGCACAGCCAAGTTAAATAATTTGCCCAGGGCTACACAGTCCAAAAGTGGCTGAACTAAAATGAAGACCAAGGTCTGTCTAGCTTTGCAAACAAAACATGTCTTCCTATTTTACAGCATGCTGAAGCCCAGGCCTCTCTCTTTGAAATAAGAGTAAGAATTTTTAGCACTCCAGAATGAGATTACACACAAGAGAGTACCCATAGCAGAGCCTGGCAGAGGACAGAGGTTCAAATGTTTGCTGAATCAGTAGTTCAAGAAACCAAGTACATCTGTTTTCAGTATTCTGCTATACTGAGCTATTTTTAAGTACTGGAAAAAAAAACTGCATTAATGTGCGTGTAATACTCTAGAGCTGCAGATATTAGTCAGCAGTTTCATTCAGTTTCTTGTATCTTTCTTGCCACTCTCTCTCCTTCTTTTTTTGCCTCTACTTCATAGAAGTCCTAAAACCTTCTCTTTATTTATCAATTCCTATAACTCCATCTACCCACCCCAATCTCCATTTACCCACCACTCCACCTCAAGAAAAGAGGGAGGGTCTAAGCATGGGTCCTGTTAGAAAGGCTCTCTATGGCCCTAATGGGTGCAGTTCAGTTGGTTGGGTGTCATCCCACGAAGCAAAAGGTTGAGGCTCACTTCCTGGTCAGGCCACATGCCTGGGTTGTGCGCCAGGTCCCCAGTGGGGGGCATGCCAGAGGCAACGAATGGATGTTTCTCTCACACATTGATTTTTCTCTCCCTCTCTTTCTCCCACTGTTCCCCTCTAAGAATAAATAAATTTTAAAAAGAAAGAAAGGTTCTCTAAGAACAAAGCGGCTCATTCTGCTGGGGAAGGCAGGAGTTAGCCAACAGAAACGACCATCCTTCCCAGATAGGCAGGAAAAAATAAAAACAGGGAGCCCTGGCCTCTGGCCAGAGCTAAGCAGCTTACCAGGAGGCCAAGGTTCTGTAACGCTCCAGGCAGAGGAGCTAAAGGTGCAGGAAGGCACTGAATCTGGCCTGGATCAAAACCATCAAACGTGCAACTCTTCTCAAGTTAAAGGACACAGCAGAATTTGAAATGCCTAATTTCTGTTAAAATGAAATATGTTTAATATGGAGTACCACTGATTTGTTTTAAATGGTATGAATTCTGAGCTTTGAAAAAACAAAGATTTTGGTATTTATACCATGAAATCAGTATCGAAACACCAATATAGTCATTTTGCTCTGATCCAGACACCAGAACCCGACCTAGATGGGAACACCCTGCCAGGAAGGAGACAAGGCTGTGGCAAGACCTATTGAGACGCTGGATACTAAGCTATTTAGGAGTCACTATTCACATACCTGGGGGAGAGAGAACAGTTTTAGGACTTGAGTCTGGGTCACTGCGATCTCAGAGATGGTGGCCCTGCCCTGGGAAGGCCACGTGCGCGTGCGGGTACTGGAATTGGGGAAAGGGCAGTGGGGAGAGCAGGCTGGAGCTCTTCTGGCTCTTTATACTACCCACAAGTAGCATGATGTTTGTGATGTCCTGGGCAAGCAGCATCAGACAATGGTCGGTGCAAAAGGAAGACTGTTTTGCCTCTCTGTGCTCATGACCTTCGCATCTTCTATTCCTCTGCCCACGGACTCCAGAGCTGCTGGCAGAGAATTATGTCCACACTCAACTCTCTCTTTTTTCCTCAAGCCACCTGCCTATGCCAGTTCTAGACACTCTACCTACTACCTGCAAGTTATTGAGCCCATCCCAAGGTTGCCTCTCACACTACCATCTGGGTAGTGTGTTCACAATCGCAGGTCCCTGACACTTTACAGTCAATTAAAGAGCTAGAATTGGGAAGTGAGGGGTTGCATGGAAGTGTGGGCTGGCTTTGAAGGTTCTGGTCCAGGCGGCTACCATCCTGCTGGCCATGAGGCCCAATCTACCTTGATCTCAAGAGACAGCTTAAAGAGTTCCCTGCCACCCTATCTCCCCACCCATACTTACTTGGGCGACAGAATCAGGCAAATGAGATAGATCAGCTACACCTTGTTTTGGGACCATGGATTACTGGTAAAAGTGTCAATGACTACATAATAAACCATCTTAAGCTGGACCATGGAATATTGGCATCAGCCAGTGATGTGAACTTAAAAGGATGTGGTCTGGTTGTGGAATGGGACAGTAAAGCTTCAATCCCATTCTGGCTAATCAGGACCTGCCTGTCCAGCTGGCCAACAGGGGAGGAGAAAGAGAGTGGGTGTAGAGAGGTGACCGACAAATTCTCCACAGGGGGCAAGAGTACCAGGGTCTGGATCAGAAAAATCTGTCCCTCAATAAAGTTTTATAAACAGTTCTTTGAAACTGAAAATGGGGTTTCCTAATTTAAGTGTTTCATAAGTAAGCAATTTGTTTATTCTATTTTCTTTTCTTTTTAAACGATTTTATTTATATTTAGAGAGGGGAAGGGAGGGAGAAAGAAAGGGAAAGAAATATCTATGTGTGGTTGCCCTCGAATGCCCCTCGCATGCCTGCAACCCAAGGCATGTGCCCTGACTGGGAACTGAACCGGCGACCCTTTGGTTCGCAGGCCAGCACTCAATCCAATGAGCCACACCAGCCAGGGCTGATTATTCTATTTTCTTAATAATGAAAACAAAACTGGACTGTACTTTCTTCTTTTTTTTAAATCAAATTCTTGAATTCTTTATTTTTTTATTCTTAAAGATTTTATTTATTTATCTTTGAAGGGGAAGGGAAGGAGAGAGGGAGAAAAACATCAATGTGTGGTTGCCTCCCACGTGACCCCTGCTGGGAACTGTCCTGCAACCCAGGCATGTGCCCTGACTGGGAATTGAACCACGACCCTTTGGTTCACAGGCCCACGCTCAATCCACTGAGCTACACCAGCCAGGGCTGGACTGTACTTTCTTAAGAAAGGATGTAGATCCAGCTTTGCTTGCAGATGTAAATATGAAGCAATGTAAAAGTATTTCTGTTAAATATTGCAACATGATCTTTTGAACTTTTTGCAGAGTGACAGAACTGATGCTGGCAATATGCTAGAAGCATGGCTAGAAACATATTTTTCAAAAAAACTGGCCAGCAGTCAAGTCCATTAGGGGATATAGCAAGCATCTGTTGTTTTTTCTATCCTGATAAACTTTCTCTTGGCACAGTATTCCAGCTTTTCTCTGAACAAAGTCCCCTGTTTTTATGCCACGTCCTTTGAGATGAGTGGAGGATTCCCACTGCTTGCTTTGAGGTGGGTGTGTGAATCAAAGCCAATTCGAGCATCTCACACACTGGACTACAGGAGTTGGCCCAACACAGGGCCAAGGACCTAATCAGATCCAATAAGTAAGGAGTCTTTTGCAGGGACTCTAAGGAGAGAAGTTAGATTTTCTTAATAAACTTGGACCTGGAAGATTTTAGGACTACATGTACTGACAGCTATCTTGCCCTTGTATGGAGCCTGAGACACCAATAAAAAAAGCAGAGTCTAAAAACAGAGAAAGCCTAGATCCTGGGGAGATTGTCTTGATGTCCCAGATTAAGCCATAATGAAGTAACAGACTTTTCAGTAACATGAGCCAATGAAGTTTGAGTTGAGTACCATTATGGGGTAATATTTTTAAATACTCAGTTGTTAAGAAATAGAGGACATACACTAAAATGATCTGGGCCTCTGCTCTAACCTTTAGTGTATACTTAACTATGTTTCAAGTACTAAAGTACTAGGCACATTAAAGCTATCATCTGATAAAATCCTAACAACTACCACATGAGGAGAGTATTATTACTGTTCCTTTCAAAACAGGCAGAGCAGTCTACAGCATGTGAGAGTGACTTGCCTTTTCCAAGTCCTTGCCTTGGTCACATTTCATATCTCCTAAGGCAGGTGGCTAACATTGTAACCTCTGAAACTATTCAAATGAAATAAGAAGAATAGACAAATGAAATCAATCAAATGGAGCAGGACGGAGGACAAGGCGGCAGAACCCTCTTTCTTGCGCTCTCCTTCCCCAAAAAATGTCTAGGGCTTTAAAAAATATTTTGAGAAAAAATGGTGATGGACGGAGACTTGACTTGGAGCGGTGAACACACAATACAGTGTACAGATGATGTGTTGTAGAACTGTGCACCTGAAACCTGTATAATTTCGTTAACCAGTGTCAACCCAATAAAGTTAATTAAAAAAATGAAAAGTACTTCACCAAACACAACAAGAAATAGCACTTTTTGTATGGTACAATTTTCAAGGTATATTAAATAGAAAAAAGTAAGGTGTAGCCCTGGCTGGTATAGCTCAGTGGATTGAGCACAGGCCTGTAAACCAAAGGGTCGTGGGTTTGATTCCCAGTCAGGGCACATGCCTGGGTTCTAGACCAGGTCCCCGGTAGGGGGTACACAAGAGGCAAGCACTCATTGATGTTCCTCTTCCTCTCTTTCCCCCTCCCTTCTCCTCTCTCTAAAAATAAATAAAATCTTAAAAAAAAAAAAAAAGTAAGGTGTAGAAGTGTGTGTGCAATGTGCTACATTTATTTGTTTTTGTTTTCAAGAGAGATTATATATGCATCTATGTATGTCTGGAAAAATAAACAAGAATGGTTTACATTAATTGCCTTGGTGCCAAGGAATAGAAGGGAGACTCTTCGCTATATACCCTTTTGTACTTATTATTTTAAGCTGTCTTAAAAAGAAAAGAAGGAGGAGGCCCTGGCTGGTGTGGCTCAGTGGATTGAGTGTTGGCCTGTGAACCAAAGGGTCACTGGTTCAATTCCCAGTCAGGGCACATGCCTGGGTTGCAGCCAGGTTTCCGGTGGGGGGAACACAAGAGGCAACTACACATTGATGTTTCTCTCCCTCTCTTTCTCTCTCCTTTCCTCTCTCTCTAAAAATAAATAAATAAGGAGGAGAAGGAGGAGAAAAGAACCATTGCTAAGTGTAATGACTTTCAATCCAAGGTGAGCTACCCCCTGGAAGGTTGAGATGGCTCTCCCAATGGGTGGTAATCTGATTATAAAACTGTTAAGTCCTTTCTTCCACAGTCATTTATCTTTACATATGACCAAATGTTAATTACTAAGTTGATCAGTGAAGACCAACAAAATATTCACAAACTAAAAGTAGGTAATAACATTTTCTGAGGAGCCTAACTCAACCTCAATTTGGGAAGTCTGGCTGCCATGCGATACTTAGCAACGTTGCAGAATTTTTGTTCCCATGTGCACAAAGGTGAGAATTTTCTCCTTTGGGGAATTCACTCATCCACTAAAGTTACCAAGTGCTTACTATGTGTCACATACTGCGCCAATCCCTGAGGATAATGCAATTTACAAAGGGACTAAAATCTCTGCCCTTGTGGGTTTACATTCTGGTAATGGTGGAAAAAGAGACAATAAACAAAAAAGAAGTAAAACATACACTATATTCCATTAATCTTACAATGAACATTTTTTCACATTTTATAAAACTTGAAATATATTTATTTTTTATTAATTAACTTTATTGGGGTGGCATTGGTTAAAAAAATTGTATAGGTTTCAAGTGTAGATTTCTATGATACATGATCTGTACACTGCATTGTGTGCCCACCACCCAAAGTCAAATCCTCTTCCGTCACCATATACTTGGTCCCCTTTACCACCCCTCTTCCCTCTGGTCTACAAGTAAAACCTGGAATTTAGATACATCTGTGGGAAGATGGCTTCTTACAACCTGGATGGGTTTTTCTTTCTGGGATACACTTGATGTCATCTTAGATCTGATGAAATATGGGAAAATAACACATATGGAAGAATAATGTTTCAGACTGGACAGTCTTCAGAGAAGAATACGCAGAACAGAGGAAGAAGTATAGGGAGATTGCAATTTACGACAGTCAGGAAAGAGCTAAGTAACATCTGAGCAGACTTAAATAGGGTGAAGGAGTGAGCCAGTCCTCTATGTGGGTGGAGTAGCAAGCATCCAAAATATAGGAAAGAACAAGTGCAAAGGCCGGGAGGCAAGAGCAAGTTTCAGAAACACAAGGAAACCAATGTAGCTGGAGTGGAGGAAATGTAGCAGGAAATGAGGTCAGAGAGACAACAGAGGGGCCAGATTATGTAAGGACTTATAGACCACTTAGTGCAAGATCTAGCCCTTGAGTATAGTCCTGCAGAGATAGCAGCCAAAAAAATTACAACATAGGTCACGTGTATCCAAGACATAACATTCATTACTAATATGTGCTGAAATGTGGAAAAAAATTGAAAGCACTGCAAATATGCATTTATTATATTTATATTATAATACACAATTTTTATTTATTTTCACTTACAACCTAGAAATTATTAAACAAAGAAATATAAAAACATAAAGAATATGCCCTGGCAGGTGTGGCTCAGTGGATTGAGCACCGGCCTGTGAAGCAAAGGGTCACTGGTTCGATCCCCAGTCAGGACACATGCCTGGATTGCAGGCCAGGTCCCTGATGGGGGTTGTGTGGGAGGCAACCACACATTGATGTTTCTTTCCCTCTCATTCTCACTCCCTTCCACTCTAAAAATAAATAAAAATAAGATATTAAAAAATAAAAATACAAATTTTTATTTTCAAATAATGGAAACATGGACATTGCTAAAAAATTCAACCAAAAAGGTTTTTTTTCTTTTTTTTGGTAAAAAAAATTTTATTTATTTTTAGAGAGAGGGGAAGGGAGGGAGAAAGAGGGGGAGAGAAACATCAATGTGTGGTTGCCTCTCATGTGCCCTTTACTGGGGACCTGGCCTACAACCCAGGCACGTGCCCTGACTGGGAATTGAACCAGTAACCCTTCTGGCTCACAGACCAACACTCAATCCACTGAGCCACACCAGCCAGGGCCAAAAAAAGTTTTTTAATTATTAATTATTCAGACTCTTCAATGGTTAGTTTTGCAAAACATTTGTAACAGTCATCACAAACAATCTTGCTTTGCTCAAGGCATAAATACTTTTCACACCACTTGCAAAAATATTTTGATAAATGACTCATTTTGGATGCATAGTACCTAACACATCCTTTTCTTTTTTTGCTTGTCGAGGGAGCTGTATTATGTCATTAAAATTTCCTTCAATTTGTGTTTGATGAAGTATCAGGTGTAAAGGCTTATCCACATCTGTAGAGATTTCTAAACACCTTGTTATTTGTTCTGACATGAACTGCATTACGAGGTTTCTAATAAGTATTCTGTGCCTTATTTGACATTGCTATTCAGCATATAAATAGTCTGAGCATTATTCCTGCAATATTCAAAATTGTGTAGAATATAAACATAGGCCATCTTCTGGTGTTCCTGGCCACATTATTTGTGCCTATCATTTGGTTCACAGTGTCAACTCCTTACTTTGTTTGGTTGTAATATTCTATTATGTTATATGTTATAACCAAACTCACTACTTAAACATATGGCTTAACATTAGTCACGTACAAACATGCAGCTAGTCATGACCTTGAACCTACGCACTCAATATATGTAGCAATATTTAAGAAAAGAGTTTGTTTGTACCTCAGATCAGCTGTGACTTTTGATGGGCTAGAGAGGTTAGACAAAAAAGTACAAAAGAATAGACTTTGGAGTGAAACTGCCAATTTATGACCCACTCTGCTACTTCCTAACTATATGACACTGGCCAGGTTACTCTGAGTGCCTTTTTCACCATCTGTAAAATGGAACTGATAACAGTACCACCTATCTCATAATGCTGTTGTGAGGATTAAGGAAATTATTTTATGTAAAGTACTTTGAATAAATAGAGACTAGCATATATGAAGCACGAATATGTGTTCAATGTTATTATTATTGATTGGTTATGAATTTCAATTGCTGCTTCATCATTATTGACTTATTCTGCAATGTGTTGTTCACTTAATGGATAGTAATGCATAACTGTATTAGCAATATTTTTGGACACTGATTTCCTAGGAACTAGTCTTTAAAAACCTGTATGTGCCTATTTGTAAGAGACTCACTTCAGATTGAAAGACACAGACATAGTGAAAGTAAAGGGATGAAAAAAGATATTTCCTGAAAATGAAATGAAGAAGAAAAAGCCTGTGTAACAAAGTTATACCAGACAAAATAGACTTTAAAACAAAGTTTATAAACAAAATAAATCAGGCTGAAAATTACATGTAAGATAAACTTTGAGTATGGCTATTAGCACATGGAACTAATTGCAATCAGAGCTAAGAAGCCTATTAGGTTTGGGGAGAAATTACATAGATGAACATGGAATAAAAAGTCTTTTACTTAAGAAAAAATCTATGTGACAAAGAAGGACCCAGGAATTCTACTTCTGGGTATTGATCTGAAGAAATACAAAACACTATTTTGAAAAGACATGTATCTGTATGTTCACTGCAGCATTATTTACAACAGCTAAGGTACAGGAGCAACCTAAGTGTCCATCAATAGATGAATGGATAAAGAAGTGATGCATATATATAATGGAATATGATTTAGCCATAAAAAATGAAACCTTGCTATTGTTATTGTTGAGTTTGTTACTAGAAAATAAGAAAGGATGGGGAAAATGAGCCACTGAACTACGGGTTAGTAAGGAAACAATTTAAAAAATGAATTTAAAACCAATGACTTTTGTTAGTTGCTCTATTATCAGGTTTGCTTTAGTAAAAGAAAAACCATTTTTATTTACCCAAGTTAAAATTTTGGATTATGTGTATTTTAATGATTCATGGCATTCTTATCCCAAATGTTTAGATTTATGAAAGTCAGAAGTATAATGGTGAAAGTCAGGCAGTCACAATTTTTTCATGTTTTTTTCTCCTTGATTTAAGAAATGGTTCTTAAGCATCTATCATAATAAAGGAATTATACTAGATGATTAAAGAGTACAAATAGAAACATGACACAGGCCTTGACTTCTCTATAAAATCAGTGGAAGTGAATTCGCATGTCCCTTTCTCTTAAATAAAGAGTCCATTTCATGGCTGCTCCATAGTGATGATGACTGTGCTCCCCTTTCAGACCCCAAATGAGGGACAAATTAGCCACTGTACAGTCTCTTCCTCCTCTTGAGCTTAGAAGTAGCGGGCAGCTCCAGCCCTTCCCAGACATGGGGAGAAAGGCAAGACTGAGAGGTCAGGAAGAAGTCTGGGGGCTCCACCCTCATGTCCTGTGCACCCAATGTCCATCCCTCCTGCCCAGTCCTTCCTACCCAGTGATACTGTTAAGGAAGAAAAGAGGTCAAATGAAGGGAAAACTCATTGTGACCTAGTATACTCACCAAAACTTAAAACAAAGCAGTACATTTTGAAAAGTTCAGTGCCCTTAAACAATTTTGCTAAAATGTAAAAGCACTGCTTTTTATTACCAAATAATACATGTAGTAGACATCCAATGAGCCCCACTCCATCTTAGAGCTTTATCCCTGATGATGGGGTAGAGTAGGGCATGGGGAAGAGGCAAACAGAGGCTCAAGGAAGGATGTGGCTTAGAGACTGGGTGAAGTTGTTTGCACACATTACTTGATAATAAAAAAGCTGAGCATTGGTTGGTTACTTTTTTTTAGGATGCAACAAAATGCCCCCATGGAAAATGATGCAAAATGTCAAGTATCTAGTTTTAAAGCAGTGAACAATGTTTAATGCACAGTATTTCTGGCAGTATGACCCCCACCATTACCCAGGTCATCCAGGCTTAACACCTTGACACTATAAAGGGAACTTTTACCATAGCCTTTCTGATATATGTTATCTACAATTCTATGTAACAGATGCAAAAAGGGCCCGCCTCCTCAGAATAATATTCATATATCCTTTAATGTTTTCTTCACTTATCCATCAATATCACCTCTTATGAGATAGTGCTAAATCACAGATACAATAATAAATAACATAATCCTGCCCTTAACACAAGCATTTATTGAGTTTACCACATATTAACAATTGCAAAGTACAATATACAGATTTCAGGGAAAGCTTTTGAAGATGCCAGAATTAAGTCTTACGCAGGTGTTTCCTAGATAAAGAGGAGAAAGGGGAAGGGCTATACCCAGAATATGTGAGGAAGGCAGGATCTCTAAGGATAAGCAGGAGCTGGAACATAACAGGCCTGCGTACCAAGCTAAGGAGTTTGGATTTTATTATGAAGAGAATGGGCAACCACTGGAGGATTTTATATATGAGGACTGTCATGGGCAGATGTTTTGTCACTGCTAGGGAAGTCCGAGTTTTAATAATGACAAACTAGTTAGGAAGCTATTGCCATAATCTTGGTGAAAAATGATGACAACATAAACTATCTCAGAGGCACAGACGATGGGACCTATTGCAAGAATACTGTATTTTATAGACATGATAGAACTTGACTACTAGACATGTGGGGGTCAAATCCAGAGTTTGTCTTCCCAGGTTTCTCCTTCTAGCTTAGGCAATTATTTGGCTATTGGTACTACGGGGCAGGGCACAGGAAGCATATTGATTTTTTTAAGGGAAACTGGGGAATCTGAAACCTGCGAGGCATCCTAGTGAAGAGGCACATGAATCAGTTGGCTAACTAGATCCTGCGCTTTTTATGCTCAAGAAATCTACAAAACTACTCCAGAAACATATGTACTTGGCAATCTCATTTTGAAAAGAACAAATCATACGATTTGAAAATACATTTTTCATGCTAAAAAACCAGTGAAATGCAGAGGTTGAGAGTTAATAACAAAACATTATGCTATTTGCTGTCAAACTGACACTGCAGATCAATGTATTTTCTGTAGTAAGCTAAATGCAGAGTTCGATTGGTTTCCTCCTCACACCACTTGGAAATAGCAGTGTACCTGGTGTTTTGATCTAGAAATTCCTTTCAGCGGGATTGAAGAGCAAGATCTGAGAAGTGCGCCCTCCTGTGGCAGTGAATGAGGGGGCTCTAGCATCCTTTTTATCACCAAACAAAGCCCCGTAAAGAAATACAATTTAGGGGGATCCGAAGGCCACAATGCTCGTAGTGCTAACCGCAAAACCAAATGAACCCTCCCAGCGGCCGGGATTCCTTACCTGTCACGTCGGCCGAAGGAAAATTTCACTTTCGACTCAACAAAATACGACCCCAGATTTGACAGGTTGCAGTTAAGTCCAGCTCGACGACAACCGAACAGCCGGCGAGCCAAAACACACACACACACTATCCCGATCCTTTCTAGCCTGCAGGGCTGGGCTTCGACCACGTGGGTGATTAGGGTCAGCGACAGCGGTCTGCAAAGGGAGGGTGTAGGAGGCGTGTCCCGGAGGAAGGAGGCGGTGCCTGGCCAGTGGGCGGGGCTTGAGAGGACCCGGGCAAGGGCCTGCTCTCTGCTGCTCTCTCCCTTTACCTTCGCCCTTCGAGCCGCCACGTAATGCCACGTATTCGCGCGTGCGCATCTTGACTGCTAGTGTTTCCGGGCTTAGGGGGCTGGAGCGGCCGCCGAGTAGGAGGTGGTGGTGACGGCGGCCGCCGAGTGAGAAGTGCAAGATCTAGGGTCAGTCCCTGCGGAGGGCAGGGGAAGTTATTCTTTCTTTTAGGAAGGGGCTAGTAGAGCCAGTCGCTCAACGACAAGATGAATTTCCTCCGCGGGGTAATGGGGGGTCAGAGTGCCGGACCACAGCACACAGAAGCCGAGACGGTGAGAGGAGCGGCCGGTCCGGGACTTGGGAAGGGTCCGGGCAGGAAGGGGGACGGAGGACTCCCGCGCCCCACCGTGGGGCCACATACTGCCTCTCCCTTTGCCTCCCTTTTTCTCCTGAGACCCTGAGTTGTTTCCTTACGCTCCCAGCACAGTCCCCACCGCGGCAGCTCGGCCCTGCTTACTGCAGACGCGTCCCCAAGCTCCGCAGGCCTCGCGAGGAGGGTGGTCTGTGAATGGTATCGCCCGGGAAGGGATTGATATAGGGCAGAGGTGGTCTGACCAGTCTCCCACGCCCCTGGTGGCCACGGGCCTCTCGCTTCTCTTTTGCGAGTGTCTCCACTGGCGGAGAAGAACCTGAAGTCCTGCTCCCTCTCTCGCCGTCTGGAATGGGGCATTGGGGAAGACTGGGTTTAAAACCCAGCTGTTAAGGAGAGCGTGTGGCTAAGAATAAAAAGATAGTTTAGGGCACAGAGCCACCTGCTCCTGTCCCATCAACTGGAGGATGGTCTTCTGCCAGGTGTTATCAGTTCGGATCCCCGTTTTACGGGCTTATGCAAATATACGACATCTGGGAACTATTTTGACATTGTAGGGATCTTTAGCTCTCAAACTGCTTTGCAGGACACATCCCCCGCTTTCCCTTCCACACACCCCATTCAGACTCTAGTCTGAATTCGTGGTAACAGGATTTTCGGCATCACGTTAGAAAAATTCTTAGCCAGTGAAAACAGTGTGATAGATGGTTCAATTTTGGGTTTACGATAAATTTTGTGACTTTTGGTTAATGTCTATTAGAAGTAAGTGTGTATGACTTTTCAAAAATAAACATTTTATGTTAGGTCTACAGAAAAGTGACAGTATGACATTTCAAAGGCAAACTTTGGGTAGTATATACATATAACTGGAATGTCTGTGAACATAAATACCATGTTCTGTGTTACTGGGATCCTGACGGGTAGTAATAACTTTAATTGCCAAGCTCTGACCTTGTGCTAGGAACTGTGCTGAAATTCTTAAATCCACATTCTCCTTTAATCCCTAACCACTCTGTCAGATAGGTGATAGAATCCTCAGTTTATAAATGAAAAATTGAGGTTGAGAGAGGTGAAGTAACTTGGCCACGGTCACACTGCTAGTCATAGAGCCAGGGTTCAACCAAGGTTTGCTTTATTCAGAGCCTAGGCTTTATTGATGATGCCCATAGTTTAAAAGTCATCTGGGAATTTTGTAAATTTATATAATATTAAAAGTAACCTCACAGATCTGGGTTAGAACTGTTTAAAGCAGAAGTTCAAAGACGATGAATCTTTTTTCCTTCATTTGAAAATCAGGAGATTTCACACACTAATATGCAACTGATCTTTGGCTTCTCTTGTTAGTTCCCACATGGCTACAAGGCAGCTGAGCTGCCCTGTTAGAAGATCATGCCTGTCCTCATTACCATAGTCACAGTCACAGCCTACCTCTTCAGCTTGTCTTTTCTCTTTGTCTGTAGTATTTGCTTTTGTTTGGGGCACTGACTTCTGAAGTGTGGTTTATTACAGCTTGCTTTGGAGTTAGACCTTGATTTGAATTCTTGTCTTCCACCCCTAACTGGATTGGACAGGTAAAAGATGGCAAATACACTATATATAAAAGAAGGAAAATGCCTGTTCTTATGGGTATAACGAGGATTAAGTGAAATGAGAAATAGAGCCTGACACTTAGTGTGTACTCAGTAAAGCGTAGTTTTTATTACATGTTTTCTGAGGAAGAATACTCTTTTTTTGTTACAGTTGGAAGGTGGCGTAAAATTGAGTATAGGATTTTAAAGCTGGGAGGTCCTTTGCAGCTCTTGCAAGTTGAACCCCCCACCCCTCAGTTTGCAGGTTAGGAGACTGAGGCCCAGAGCACCAAAACAACCTGCACAGTATTGCAGAACTGAGACTAGAACACTTTGATCTTGCCATAGTGAATGGAACAGCATACTTTTTATACCAGATTTCAAAACAAGTTTCATCCACATCAAACTGTTCACAGTTTAGAGTCAAAAACGTTTAAATTTTATTTCTCTTTTTTAATTTAGGTAGAAAAAGGCACTGATTCCTGATGACTAAAGCCTTCTAACTCTTGGCATACTTTGCTGGGTGCAAATTATTTTTACTAATTATAATAAAAGTGCTACTCATTTTTTTTGAATGCTTGCACAGGCTTAGGCTTAATTTTCCATCTACCTTCCAACTAATGCCTTTTTAAAAGCCAGTTTTTTGAAAATCCCAAGACAGGTGTTAACTACATTTGTCGATAAATCATAGGGAAGTTTTCCCTTGGCAAGTTGTATCTCAAGGCATGAAAGTTGGCTAAAGTACACAGAAGTATGCAGAGTTAACATGCTGTTAGGGCATCTCTTTTTGGATCAAATTTTGATCAGCTGGCTTAAGAAGCCAATATAGACAGCTGTACTTTCTTTTAATAAAAATTGAGTGTGCGTTTAAATTTAGACATAGCTTTGGTTTTGTCAAGCACATTTTATACCAGTGTCATAACTGGTATGTGTTTTCTCTCTCGACTCTCTTGCAATAAATGTCAGAGAATAATGATTTGTGTTTCATCACTTCTATATCCAACCAAAGATGTCTCATATTTTTAAGCAATATCTATTGAAAATGACACGGCTTTTTTAAAAAGTTAATCAGATTATTTATGGTGGTTCTAAAAAACTAATATCACTTAAAGTTTACATACCTTGGCATTACCAAAGTGTGTTCTAAAGAAAGTAAGTTAGAAGTAGTAGGAGGAATTTTGTTACCAAAGACGTATGCTGTGTGATGATCAAAAATGGCACAAAAAACCTAATATTTATACAAGATTTATTAAACAGGCACTATGTTATGTTTTCAAGTATTTTCAAGATGGAATTATAAAATAAGTTGTGTTTGCCAAATTTACTTGACAAGATCCTTTCCTTCCCCCATCCCACAAAACTGTGGATATAGTGTTCTGATGAACATACTTAGGGAAAAACTGTCCTAGAGGATATATTTTTAAAGGAATACTACATTTAGAAGTTCTTAATTATCCTCAGCATTATGGAGTTCACAGAATATTTCCCTTTGAATACCTGAAAGATAAAATTAGTCCTGATGCTGTAATGATTTAAGAAATAATGATAATTACCCTTGAACCTGATTATCTTTTAGGAAAGAATAGAAGAATTTCTTATATAATTGTTAATAACAAATACCATTTCTCTCTTTTTATTTATTTATCTCCTGTTATTTATACTGTTTTGTCTGTTTGTTGCCTGTCATGGATATCAGACAAGGCATACTTATTTTTTATGCCTCAGGCAGAAGTGTCATAAACATTTTTTTTGCATAAAAAGTCACCTTTAATTTGAAAGCTTATGGTATTAGACTTTGAGATGCAGCATTTGTAATAGGTTATTTGGTAGACAGGTTTCATTGTTATGCCTTGCTTACAAAGGATGTCCTTTTGGGAAGCATCATTCATTTCTTAGAGAAAGCATGGAGAACAAATGAAGCAGTATGTTACCTAGTTTGACTTACTGGTAATTGCAATGGAAATAGGTTGTGTTAGAGTCATTGTATTTATCTTCAAAGAGGCTGGCATTTGACTTTGTAATGTTCCCACTTTTTTTAAAATACAGATATCTATTGCATTAAAAAGTTATAAACAGGTACATTGCAGGGTCATCTTAGAAACTGACAAGAATGAAATATATTGGAAAAATTTTACAAATCTTTGTAGGTCATTGTTCAATGTTTGTACTTGTTATTTGAAATTTTTCCCTTTCATTGATAGTTACTATATATTATATTCATGATACTAGGTTACATGATTTTATTTGCAGAGCCCTAGTGCAGTGATTTGAGCAACTCCTAAAAAGATGCCATAGTAAAGACTGCTTGTATTGCATTTAATATTGATTTATTTTCCTAAGAAGTAACTTGACATGCAGTCTATTGAGGAAGCTAAAATAACTTTTGGTCCCTTTTCTTAAAATGTGCCCACTTTTCTTTTAAATTATAATAATTTAGGTCATCCAAAGATGACTGGCTTTTACTTTTATTTATTTATTTATTTTTTTGGTCAAATTTCAATTATAGAGTTCAATTTAAAACAAATTAAATCTCTGGCCCTTTTTTTAAAATTGTATTTATTTATTTTTAGAGAGAGGGGAAAGGAAAGAGAGAGAAGGAGAGAAACATCAATGTGTGGTTGCCTCTCGCATGCCCCTCACTAGGGACTTGGCCTGCAACCCAGGCATGTACCCTGACAGGTAATCGAACCAGCAGTGCTTTGGTTCACAGGCCGGTGCTCAATCCGCTGAGCCAAACCAGCCGGGGCAAATCTCTGGCCCTTTCTTATATCCTAAAATGGTAATATTTATTATTCCATTTAAACAATATAAATGAATTGACTATTGATTAACATAAATTATTTTAGTCCTAGAGGAACCAGTCATGGATGGGAAAATTCTCTCCAAGGAAGGTAACACTATGTGTTAAGTTTCATAAAGGCAAAGTTATATCATCAAATAAATTGGTATTAGGACTTGATAAATATTTGTTGAATAAATGACTGAGTCTTGACCAGGTAGCTCATTTGGTTAAGAGCATCATCCTAATACACTAAGGTTGAGGGTTTGATTCCTGGCCAGAGCACATACTAAAAGCAACCAGTGAATGCATAAATAAGTGGAACAGCAAATTGATGTTTCTCTTTCTCTCTTCCCCTTCCTCTCTCTCTCTAAAATCAGTAAACAGAATAAGTGACTGAATGGTTGAATTAAATCTCTTAAGTTAAAATTCCTGCTTTCATTTTTACATATCTGTTACTGAATACTAAAAAAAATATGGATTTATATCAGGAATTGTAAGAAAATACTGCAAACCACATTATATGAGTACCTATTAAACTTTTTAAAAAAGATTTTACTTATTTTTAGAGTAAGTTTGAGTAGGGTAGAAGAGAGACAGAAACATTGATGTGAGACAGAAACATCGATCAGTTGCCTCTCGTAAGTGCCTGACTGGGGTCTGAACATGTTATCCAACTGTGTGGCCTGACCAGAAATCAAACCAGCACCCTTTCGTTTTGCCAAATGATGCCCAATCAATTAAGCCACAGCGATCAGGGCAGTGTCTGTCATTCCTTCAGCATCCAAGTTTTACAGCACCTTCTCTTTTTTCCTTTTTACTTTTCAGTGGTTTTTCACTTTCACATTCCTCATCTCACTTTTTGCTTTCCTAGTCTTATTCCTTTGCTTCTCTTTTGGTCTTCTTTGTGTGTCACTTTTTTAACAAATTGAATCTCGGTTGTATTTTTTCCCCATTACCATTTAGTCCCCTAATACCCCCCACCCCCAGCTGTGTATCACTTACTAAAATAATGAGTGGCACCATTGGGTAGCAGAACAAACAAACATTAAAGTCAAGTTATTAGGTTGTAATTTTGATTATGAATTACAATTTACCAGTTTGTAGTGGGGTTATTTGTCCTTTTCATATTTATCTTGATAAGTGAAATTATAAATCTTATATGGGAATTACTGAAAACAAAGAACACTTTTGATACATAATCACCTGCACATAATGTTATACCCATTATTTGATTAATAAGACTTCATTTTTTTAATTATACAAAGTAGCAAGTAATACTAGTAAAGTTTAAGTCCCTTTGACTACCATCTCCAGTTTCAGTTCTTTTTAAAAAAAATAACCACTATTCTTAGTTGAGTATAAATCTTTTCAGACCTTTATGCATAATCATACATTTGTGTAATATGGAATTACATATTTGTATGAAGATATTTATCTCTTTTTTCATAAATAATATAGTATTTATGGTTTTCCATAGCCTATCTTTTTCATTAATTGATATCTCTTAGAGAACTTTGCATGTTAAAACATGGAGCTACTTTATTAGAAATTATTTAAAATGCCAGATTTTTTGTTATTTTTGTTAATTATACTACACTGTCTTCTAATAGACTATAAAAACATCTTTATAAAAGGTTCTATGTCTAATTCATCATTGTCTTTACCTCTCACAGCACTTTATACCTAGTTAGTATGAGTTGGCTGAAGAGCTGCTATCTTTTTTTTCTTTTTTAATCCTCACCTGAGGGTATGTTTATTGATTTTAGAGAGAGGAAGTTGGGTAGGGGGAGAGAAAAACATCTAGGTAAGAGAGAAACATTGATCTGTTGCCTCCCACATTCGCGTTAGCCGGGGATCGAACCCACAACCTAGGTATGTACTGTGACCAGGGGTTGAACCCACAACTTTTTGGTGTACAGGACAACACTCCAACCAAGCGACCCAGCCAGGGCTAGTTGAAGAACTGCTGTCTCTTGAATTTTCCTTATTATCCTTTTCTGGTCCCTCTAAATAAAACTAACTCTGGATTAAATTTTACTCAAAAATACCTTTTTCTCTTTAAACCTGCTTTTTGTTGATACATAGTATTCTGTTGCTTAATGCAAGAGTCACAGACTCAAATTTTAACACTGTCATTTGGATAACAGCATTGTTCAATGAAGCAGGTTGGATTAGAGAAGAGAGCAGAGGTTTGGGATGAAACTGGAGCCTGCATATCCTGACTTGAGAGTGTAGCTGGTGCTCAAAGCCAGCCAGTTGTTGCCTCCAGCAATGTAGGCCCAGAGATAAAAGTTAAGTAAGTGATTAAGCACTCAAGCCGCTTGGCTTTGAATGCCATCCCACCACTTACTAGTTTTGTGAACTTGGACAAGTCACCCACTGTGACTGTTTCTCAGATCTAAAATGCAGATAGTAAAATTGTGTCTATCAAATAGAGCTTTTTTTGAAGATTAATATAATTAAAAATATAACGAACTTCAGAGCACAGCTGGCACATAGTAAGTGCCATATATTCCAGATTTTAATGATTCTTAGATGCACATTTGCATTTAAAGATCTCTAAAATCAGGTTGTATCTTGTCATTATAATTGGCGCTATTTCTTTGTTTTTGGTGATACATTAAAAAATGGTGGATTTTGTAATTGATGGCTTCTTAAATTGTATGAAATACAGTGTGAGCTATTATCAAGCTGATTTCTTTCAACAAAAGGTGGAAATCTTTATATGATTCTTTAGATTTTGAAATGTTGGCTTAAAAATTATTTTAAACACTGCATTACCATGTTCCCCTACTTACCAAAAGTACCTTGCAGTCCCTCTGTAGTTTGCAGCATTTCTCTGCATGGGAAGCAGTGTGGGATGGTAGAAAACATGTGGGCCTTGGAGTGATAGATCTGACGACTGGTTAGAATCTGATTTGTGCCACCAAATAGGCAGTGCGTTTTTCAGTTCATTGCTTATTTCTTCTTTTTTAAAAAAATGTTTTGTTGTTTATGCTGTTACAATTGTCCCATTTCCCCCCTTCGCCCTCCACCCAGCGTGCCCCTCTCATTGCTTATTTCTGAGCCTAATTTCGTCTTCTGTAAAATTAGTTTATTAGTTTAAATATTGAGTTAGCTGCTGGAACTGAGGCCAGAAAACAGAGGTCTAACCAAGACAAAAGTCAGGTTTTCTCCACTAAACGGCCAGTTAGAAGACTACCCCTAGGGTAGGGTAGTTCTGCTCTCAGGGGAGTCCAGGTACCTAGGGGCTGCTTTTTATGTTGCTCTGCCATCCCTAGGATGCTGCCCTTCCGTGAATTGTTAAAGATGCCTGATTGAACCTGATTCAGGCTCCAGGCTGAGGGAATGAGGAAGAGGAATTAAGAACAATTAGCTTCCTTCTAAGAACATGACCTGGAAGTCACTGCCTACATTTAAGGAAAGCTTGGAAAGTAGTCTAGGTGGATAATCGTGTGCCAGCTAAAACATGTATGGTTCTAATCACTAAAAGGAAGAGAGAATGGAAAAAGAGGCACAATTGTACTGAGTTGGTTTTTCAAGTAAGGAATAAATGAAATGGTCTTGAGACCTATAATTTCTGAATATAAGTTAAACATACTTGTGTGCTGCAAATTTTTTTCTCATTAAATACCAGCTGAAAAATATAGACCTGTGTTTGGCCTAAACACTAAGTCTTTATAATGTTTGAAATATGTATATATGTTTCTCTTTCATTTGGCTTCAGTTGTCTGTAAAGAGTAGCCACATAGCACTTTATTATGGAGAGATCACTTATTCAGAAGCTTCAACCATCGGGAATATTATCAGGAGGTAATAAGGCTTTCACATAGCAAAGCAGAAGTTGCCAAGTTTATGTACTCAATCTTGATTTCAAACCCAAGTAATTTTTGGTTGTAGCCATATTACTATCTTGCTTAATTATCATATCTCTTAGTAACAAATCAGAATCTTCAAAAATTAAATAATCTGTCAGAAACATAAATGATGAAATGACAGCCAACCTAATAGAATAGAAGAATGATACAAAAAAGTCATAAGAATCTTGGTTATAATAAAGTTCATTAATATTTGAGTATTTGTAAGTACCAGGTGCTATGCAGAAACTTTTATATTCATCACTTCATTTAACACCTAAAATATCACTATATATGATATTGGCAGGGACTTAGGTTTAAATCTAAGAAAGCTTATAAGATTTGGTTCTTTGTTTAAGAAGACAGAGAAGCTTGTAATTAGTTTTAGCTTACTATCAGATATCACTAAAATGAAAAGACCATTTTGGTACCTGACAGAAAGTATATGAAATAGTTCAATCATGATTCTGGATAAGCAAGTTGTATTCAATTTTGACTCTTGTTGGTTTCCAGTATGGTTGACTGATTTGAGTTTAATTGTCTGAAATCACTAGAGAAAAAGTTCTGATGAAAATCCCCAGTTGGGAATAATATGTACTTTCCAATAACACCCAAGTTTAATAGATAACATGCATGTTTATATTTCTAAAAATAGTCTCAATACATAGTCAAACTTGAGAATGAATGGATTTTATTTCTGTAATTATAAATAGTATACTTTAAATCATGATTAATTTTAATATATTTAAGATACATTTTTTTAATCCTCACCCAAGGACATGCTTATTGATTTGGGAAGGGAAGGAGAGAGAGAGGGGAGAGAAGCATCCATGTGAGAGAGAAACATCAATCAATCCCTGGTCGGGGCCAAACCCACAGCCCAGGCATGTGTCCTGACTGGGAATCGAACCAACGCGCTTTCAGTTTGCAGGATGGCACTCCAACCAGCTAAGCCACACAGGCCAGGGAAGGGAAGGTACATTGTGTAATTACCTTAAAAAAATTGTGATCAATCATCATTCCCAGAAACAACAGGCATTTAAAATTATTATGAAAGGAAATGCTCATATTTGCCTGTGCAAGCTCCTATGGCCTGAGGCCATAGCTCTATTTTAGGTAGCACAAGAACAAAAATACATGTGTAATCAATGTGTTTGAGTAATCACTGGATTATAATCTTCAAAATTTGTGCTTTATCATGTAATCAACAAGGGGTCAATTGAAGATATTTTTATTATAGTAGTTTATTTTTATCAATAAAGAGCTGATTTTATATTGTTTTGATCAATGGAGCAAAAATATCTTTGGGAGTGGGGGCGTGGAGTAGGGGTGAGCAATGCGGGAAAAGGTAGGACAACTGTGACTGAACAATACATATTTTTAGAAAAAGATTTTTTCAGACAAAAAAGTAACAGTACAGAACCTGTAACACAGTAGTTCATTTTAGCTGCCCTGTAATAATTACACTTAAAACTAACACTGTCTCTAGCTTTGACACTCTACTAATATTCTCATGGGTAGAAATAACTGGAATTTTAACTTCCAGTGGGTTCTCAATCCTATACTCTACCATGAAACTAAGCCCAAATAAAAGGTTTTACAATAAATAAATAAGTAAATAAACAAAGATGGATTTAGTCAGTCATGAAAATATCGTAGAAATTCCAATAAAACATAAACCATTTCACTTTATTTCATTATTGCTCTTTTCTGCTTATAAATGTAATACTGTTATCATAATTCAAACATCAGAAGTAATGTAGGAAATAAACATTTCCAGCTACCCCCTAAAAGATAGTATAGTGCATAGTCTTTTTTTTTAAGATTTTATTTATTTACTTTTAGAGACAGGGGAAGAGAGGAAAAAAGATAGGGAGAGAAACAGCAATGTGTGGTTGACTCTCATGTGCCCCCCACTGAGGACCTGGCCTGCAACCCAGACATGTGCCCCACCCAGAATCGAACCGGTGACCCTTTGATTCGCAGGTTGACACTCAATCCACTGAACCACACCAGCCAGGGCAGTATGGTGCATAATTTTAATTTTTTCAATATATATTCTAATAGGTTATTAATATAGTTTTAAATGAAAATGAGCTTATGTTAAGCATAGTATGTATAGTTTTCTTTTTTCTTTTTTTTTTAATATTCTTTTTGGCGGCACATTTTCAACTTTTTTTTTTTAGATTTTATTTGTTTATCTTTAGAGGGGAAGGGAAGGAGAGAAGAAGGGAAATATCAATGTATGGTTGCCTCTCGTGGGTCCCCTGCTGGGAACTGGCCTGCAACCCAGGCATGTGCCCTGACTGGGAATCGAACCACAATCTTTTGGTTCGCAGGCCCGCGCTCAATCCACTGAGCTACACCAGCCAGGGCTAGTTTTCTTTTTTCAGTGAAGATATCTTGAACATCTTTTCTTGTTAGGATATATGGATCTGCTTCATTAAATTGAATCAGCTGTATAGTTTACAGGGTGGGACAAAAGCAGGTTTATGTTGTGAGTACATGAAACAGTTTATTCTTGTATTATTTACTAATTATTATATTATTTTTTATAAAAACAATTGTATACCTACTTTTGCCCCATCCTATATGTGTACCATGTATTAGTTCACTGCTCTGACTGATAGATTAACCTTTAGATTTTTTAATTAAATAAACAGTAGAAATTTATTACAATTCTGGAGGCTGGAAATCTGAGATCAGGGTGCCGGCACAGTCGAGTTAGGACCTTCTTCCATATAGCAGACTTATTATTTCCTTCCAGGGTAGAAAGCAGATTTCCTTTTAGCTATTAAAAATGTTACTACAAAGAATATTCTTGTATATAATATGATGTAGTTGTGGGTATATTTTTAAAGGATAAATTCCCAGAAGTAGGAATGCCTGGCTGAAAGGGTATGAACATTTTAAGTTGTCATATTTTTGTCAAATTGCCATGTTTTTAGGTTACCTTCCTTCTGAGAGAATATAAGCAGGTTCACTAATTTCTATCTTTGTCCTGGGTAGTTCTATTATAAAATTTTGAAGATTATTTAATTAATTTACTTATTAATTAAAAGATTTTATTTATTTATTTTTAGAGAGAGCGGGAGGAAGGGAGAGAAACACCGATGTGCAAGAGAAACATTGATCGGTTGGTTGCCTCTGACAGGCCCCTAACTGGGTACCTGGCCTGCAACCCAGACACGTGCCCTGATTGGGATTCGAACTGGCGGCCTTTCAGTTCATAGGCCAGTGTTCAACCCACTGAGCCACATCAGCCAGGGCTATTATAAAAATTGTATTGAAATGTATAGGAATGTACACATGTCATATGTGTAAACCTTAACCTGAACATACCCAGATAACCATCACTCAGATCGAGGAACAGAATAACATTGCTAGCACTGTTGAAGTCCCAGTTGTGCTTCATTCAGTCACTGCCAGCCCCCCATGATTACACTATCCTGACTTCTAATAGCATAGATTACTTTTGCCTGATTTTTATTTTATAAAAATGGAATCATTTGGTATATGCTACTATTATTTTAATTTTGTGAATCTGTTAGATAAAAATAACCTCATTGCTATTTTATTTATCTTCATAATAACTAAGATTACTGTCTTTGGGTATATTTCAAAGCTTTCAAAAAAAAAAAAAAAAAACAACTAACAGTGCTATCCTGGCTGTGCGGCTCAGTTGGTTAGAGCATCTTCCTGATCCAGGGGTGTCCAAACTTTTGGCATCTCTACGCCACGCTGGAAGAAGAGTTATCTTGGGCCACACATTAAATACATTGTGACACATAATAACAAAAAATTCATAATGTTTTAAGTAAACTTACGATTTTGTGTTGGGCCACATTCGCAGCCATCCTGGGCTGCTTGCAGCCCACAGGTTGGACACCCCAGCGTGAGTACACCAAGCTTACAGGTTTGATCCCTGGTCAGGGCACATACAAGAATTAACCAATGAGTGCATGAATAAGTGGAACAACAAATTAACGGTTATCTCTTTCTATCTCCCACTCTTGCTCTCTCTCTCAAAGCAATAACTAAATTTTAAAATTTATTTAAAAAAATTTTTAATATAAAACTGATAATGGTGAAATGTTAGTTTTCAAAAGAAATGACTGACAATAGAAACAAAGCAAACCCTGTCATAGCCAATGTGGCTCAGTTGGTTGGGTGTTATCCTTCAAACCAAGAAGTCTCTGGTTCGATTCCTGGTCAGGGCACATACAGAAGGCAACCACTCAGCTATAAACTACCTAGAAAAAAAAAAGATATACAAGACCCAAGTAGAGGAAATTACAATCATGCTTATTAGGAGAACTATTTTGGCCTAAGAAATTTTTTAACCTGGGTAACGAGGTTTATGTTTGCAAAAGATGATTACATAGTTTTTCTAATGGTAAAAAAAAAATTTATACTAGGAAAATTATCAACCAGTTATTTCATAGAGATAAAGTTGTATTATTTCCAACTTGGAAAATCAGTATAATTATTATAAAAGTAAATACAGTTTAAGATAAGAATAATCTCTAAATGAGAGCAGTTAGAGTGAATAATATAAAGTAAAGCTAGGCTTGGTCATCATATTGTATCTGCTGTATGAAGAAATGCAAATCAGCATAGTAAAGACTTAGAAATCCTGCAGTGCAGAAACCTATTAAGTTTTGTATAATCTTGTGTTTCCCACTGCTTCTGTGGTCATAGAAAATCTATTAATATCTTCCGGGACACTAGAAATCTGCAGAACATAATTTGGAAAACACTGTTAACTCAGATACATTCGGTGCAAAAATTTGAGTGATTTGCCAAAATCTAATTTATAGAATCTTAGGAAGAACTGTCATTAAACAATGAATAATAACCTCTAATAAAGTAGTAACTGAGTAGTAGCACTACAAAGGACCTGGTATAGTGATTTAAAAACTGTTCTTTATCAGATGTTTTCCAAGTATTTTCATCTAGTCTGTGGCTTTTCATTCTCTTAACAGTATCTTTTTAAGAGCAGAAGTGATAAAGTTCAATTTATTGTATTTTTCTTTCATGGATTGTTTTCTCAATATATACCTGAGAAGTAATTGCCTAACTAAAGGTCACAAAGATTTTCTCCTATGCTTGCTTCTAGAAGTTTTATAGTTTTAAGTTTCCAAATTCCTTAAAATTTTAATTTATTGATTGATTGTTTTTGAAATCTTCGTTGTATTTTTTCCATTACCATTTATCCCCTATACCCATCTTCCACCTCCACTCCCCAAGCCCTCCAGCAAACACCGCACTGTTGTTCATGTCCATGAGTCCTTTTCCTTTTTTGCTCTATCCCACCACCCCCTAACCTCCACCACCAGAGCTGTCAGCCAGCTCTCTAGCTATGAGTCTGTCTATATTTTGCTTGTTAATTCAGTTTGTTCATAGGTTCCACATATGAGTGAGATCATATGGTATTTGTCCTTCTCTGACTGGTTCATTTCACTTAGCATAATGTTCTCCAGGTCCATCCATGCTGTTGAAACAGGTAAAAGTAGCCTTCCATTGTGTAAATGTCCTATAGTTTTATTCACTCATCTACTGATGGACGCTTGGGCTGCTTCCATATTTTGGCAATTGTAAATAATGCTGCAGTGAACATAGGGGTGCTTATGTTCTTTCGAATAAGTGTTTCGCGTTTCTTTGGATATATTCCTAGAAGTGTGTATGCTGGGTCAAGAGGCAGATCCATTTTTAATTTTTTGAGGTGTCTCTATGATGCTTTCCACAATGGCTGTACCAGTCAGCATTCCCACCAACAGTGCAAATGGGTTCCCCTTTCTCCACAACCTTGCCAGCACTTATTTGTTGATTTATTGATGATAGCCATTCTGATAGATGTGAGGTGATATCTCATTGTGGTTTTAATATGCTTTTCTCTGATGATTAGTGACATTGGGCATTTTTTCATATGTCCATTGGCCATCTGTATATTCTCTTTGGAGAAGTATTTATTCAGGCCCTTGCCCATTTTTTAATTAGATTATTTGTTTTTTTGGTGTTGACTTTTATAAGTTCTTTATAAATTTTGGATATTAATCTCTTATCAGATGTATTGGCGACTATGTTCTCCCATTCAGTGACTTGTCTTTTTATTTTATTAATGTTTCCTTTGCTGTGCAAAAACCTTTTAGTTTGATGTAGTCACATTTGTTTGTTTTTTCTTTTGTTTAATTGCCTGAGGAGATATATCAGAAAAAATATTGCTATGAGCAATGTCCAAGATGTTACTGCCTATGTTTTCTTCTAGGATTTTTATGGTTTTGTGTTTAACATTTAAGTCTTTAATCCATTTTGAGTTTATTCTTGTGTGTGGTGTAAGAAGGTGGTCTAGTTTCATTTTTCTGCATATATCTGTCCACTTTTCCCAACACCATTTATTGAATAAACTACTGTTAGCCCATTGTATGTTTGCTTCCTCTGTCAAATATTAACTGACTATAAAGGTGTGCGTTTATTTTTAGGCTCTCTATTCTGTTCCATTAATCTATGTGTCTGTCTCCAATTTTTTTTAATGAAAATTGACATACACACAGTTTGGTATTTTTGCTTCAATAGTGTCACAATTTACATATTGTTTTACAAGTTGCTTTTTTTCACTATTTATTAAATCACAATATTTTGGCTCAGTTTAGTTAATTCTTTTGAGTAGCTGCATAGTATTCCACCAAAGAATGTACCACAGTTTACTTTTTCTTTTGCTAAACAGTTAAGTTCTTTTCAGTTTTTTCCTATTGTAAATAATGCTCAAGGTTTATTTTTAAATTTAATTTGAATTTTAATTCTTGTAAATTTATTAAAAAGCTTTTATAATAGAAATTTTATTCCTTGTACATTATGAAGGACACTCAGAACTAAAAAAATTTTATATACAGTTCTGATTTGTTCAAATGTAGGATGAATTTATGATATAAACAATTATTATTTACAAGTCTTTAACAATAACTTTCCATCTTCTACCATAACCCTAATGGATTATGCTCTCCTCTTTGTTCATAGCATGTTTAGAGAACTCTGGTTCTACTAATGGTTTCTCAATTTATGTGACATTTTATTTGACTTCCACCAATTTCATTTTTCAAATCTTTGTGAAAAATGTTTGTTCTCTGTAATGAGATTATAATATTACCCAGTTATTTAGATTTATGTAAGATACTTAATGACATCCCATTTGTTGATTTTTTTTTAATATGGTGGTATAAATTTGGGGGAAACTTCATGTTTCTTGTTTTGTTTTTTTTTTCCTGTTCTGTTAATGCTATTTCATTTTTCCATGACAGATTCAAAAGCTTTGTGACAGAGTAGCTTCATCAACTTTACTTGATGATCGAAGAAATGCCGTGCGTGCTCTCAAATCGTTATCTAAGGTCTGTAAAATATTATTAGTTATTAAGTTTATTAAATTAGATATTAGTTTCCTTAACATTTTTCTTTTGTGTAGAAATATCGCTTGGAAGTGGGTAGTCAAGCTATGGAACATCTCACCCGTGTGTTACAAACAGATCGGTAAGTCTCTTTAATGATTTTTCTCCCTAGTTTTTCTCAAAATTTTAATTAATTTGTTTTAGAGTCTCTAGTCAGGGAATGATGAACATATTACAGCTATTAATTTTTACTTTCAGTTGTCATTTCAATAAATATATATTGGTGTATACCACTATGCTAATAAGCATTAGGACAGTCTCAGCCCTCAGGTTAAAAACTTTCCATTATATAAAAATGGAATGAAGTATCTGCTAATTAAAAGACTAAGATCATGTGTTCGAATGGGCAAATGGATATTTTGATATTCACTTAAATATACTGTGATGTACTATTCTATAAAGTATACATGTTATGATATATCAGTTATCCAGACTTGCTTTTTTTGGAGAAATAAACTGTACTAATAGAAGTGTTAAATCTGAACAGAAAGATCACTCAACCTATTTTTAGCTTTCAATTTCTCTTTAAGAGATTATATCTGCATTTTTTTGTTTTAATTAATAACTAATTATGGATACCTTTTAAATTTTACCTCTACTTAAATACATCTTACAAGCTTTAGCTACTTAGTGGACATTTTTACCACATCAAAATCTCTCGTAAGATCTCAGATTCAAAATGTTCAAAAGTTAATTTATCTTTGGTTGCCTTTCTTATAATTGCCTTCCCTCCCACCCCTGCATCCCCTTCAACTTCTTTTTGACCCAGGTTCATCCCAGTTGATAGCCCCTCCCATTCAGGGAAGAAACTGGAAACTTGTGCTGAGCTGATCCATCTTCCTAACCCATTATGCCCATCAAAACCAAAAAGCAGCTGGAATCCATGATTTCTCTTAATTTTCTTTCTTCATCTTAGTTCTGTCTCTCAATATCAATCACTTAAATAATTTTCATAGCTTCTTTATTGGTTATCTTTTGCTGCATAGCAAATTACCTCAAAACTTAGTGACTCAAAATAGTATCTCACAGTTTCTGTGGACCTGGAATTAAGAAATGGCTTAGGTAGGTGATTCTGGCTTAGGGTCTCTCATGAGGTTTCAGTCAAGTTGACAGCTAGGAATGCAGTCATCTGAAGGCTTGACTGGGACTGGAAGATAAAATTGCAGGATGGCCCATTCACATTACTATTCGCAGGAGGCCTCAGTACCTCACCATGTCTCTCTGTAGGGCTGCTTGGGCATCCTCATGATATGGCAGTTGGATTCTCCAAGAGCAAGGGACCTTAGAACTAAAGGAAAGCCACAATGCCTTTTAGGACTTAGTCTCAAAAGTCACAATACATCAGTCCCACCACATTGTATCAATATTTGTTAGAAAAAAGTTAATAAATACAGCCTGTACTTATGAGGAGGAGAATTAGTTTCCATCTTTTGTAAGGAGATATATCAAAGAGTTTTTGGAAACAGTTTAAAACCACCACCAACCTTCAAACTGTATTCTTTGCCTCTGATCTCTCTGATCTTGCACTCATTCTATATATTGCAAGAATTATGTCTAAAATGTTCATCTTCTGTCACTAACCTATTTAATGCATTTCACCAGCTCAGTGCAATGTGAAGTCCAAATTTCTCAAAGCAAAGCATATAAGCTTTTTAAAGATTTTAATGCTACCTGTCTGTCTAGCTCAAGGGTGTCAAGCTCATTTTTACTGGGGGCTGTATCAGCCTTGCAGTTGCCTTCAAAGGGCCAAATGTAATTTTAGGACTGTATGAATGTAACTACCCTTAACAGTTAAGCCAGAGCTCGGTGCTGCCACCAGGTAGAAACAAGGTGCCGGGCTGGGTAAAACAAGGCAGAGGGCCAGATTCAGCCCACAGGCCTTGTGTTTGCCACTTGTGATCTAACCTAATAGCCTCTTTTTCAGTTATATTTCAGCAATGCGCAGCTGATACCAGTTAGAACCTTTTCTCCACAGAAAGTGTAACCCATATCAGTTACTTTTTCAAAGCCAGCTAATTCTAAAGCATTTGAATAAATGCATTGGATGTGTCAGGATTGTCTGTATTATTAAGACCAAAGTGAGTACTGGCAGGCAGAATAATGCCCCACCCCCAAAAATGTTCACATCATAATCACCACAGCCTATGAATGTTACCCTAGATGGCAAAAGGAACTTTGCATATATGATTAAATTAAGGACTTGGATATGGGGACATTGTGCTGCATTATCCGGGTGGGCCCAACGTATGTAGTCACAATGCTCCTTAAAAGTGGAAAAGGAGTGCAAAAGAGGAGGTCAGAATGAGGTGATGTGAGCTGATCTCCACCTGATTTTGCTGGCTTGAAGATGAAGGAAGCCAGCTTGTAGAGCTATAAAAGGCAAGGAAGTGGGTTTTCCCCTGGAGCCTACAGAAAGGAAGGCAGCCCTTCTGAGAGCTTGATTTTATTTAGTCCAGTGAGACCCATTTCAGACTTCTGACTTCTGTAACTGTAAGATGACATATTTGTATTGTTTACCCCACAGAGTTTGTGGTAATTTGTCATAGCATCAAAACTAATACATTAACTAAGTTAGTTATCTTTTAAACAATATTCCAAGCTAGAGAAAATGAATCCTATTTCAAAAAAACTTCAGTGTGATGATTATACATGCGTATGATCTTTCTTTTTCATTCCCTGTATTTTTATTCCATGTATCATGTTTTTACTGAGTCTTATAAAGTTAGTAATGAAATGACTTTCTCAATATGAAAAATAGGATGCTACCTCTTATATAAAGTAGCATTTATTGTCATTTTTAGTGCACAGCAGAAAATAAATGTGCAGATACTTTTGATATAAAGGTTAAAGAAATACATTTTTAAAAAAACATTGATTCACATTTACTGTGTGCAAGGCACTGTGCTTAGAAATAGGTACACCATACAGTGTTGTGCATGTGTGAACTACTAATTGTGTCATGTTAAAGGTGGCTACCTCACAGAGAGCTATGTTTCCTTTCTTGGCATGGCTTAAAACTATAGCCCTGGCTTCCCTACAGCCACCTTTAGAAGAGCTGCTTATCCTCCTAAATCCCATGTTCACGGCTTGAACATTGTCTGATTCTCATTGATGTTTCCAAAGCACTACATCTCAATAGTTTTTTTTAACTGAGATATAATGTATATACATAAAGTTCACCTTTTCTAAATGTGCATATCAGTGGGTTTAGTATTTTCACAAATTTGTGCAACTATCATTACTATCTAATTCCAGATCGTTTACATCACTTCAGAAGAAATCAGTTCTCCATTAGCTGTCATTCTCTATTCCTTCATCCCCGCCAATGCCTGGCAACTACTAACCTACTTTCTGTCTGTATAGATTTGAGTATCTTGGACATTTTATATAGATGGAATTATACAATATGTGGCTTTCTGTTGGGCTTCTTTCACTTAGTATAATATATCAAGATTTATCCATGTTGTAACATATTAGTATTTCACTTTTTTAAATAATTTTTTTAAGATTTTATTTTTTTTAAAATAGAGGGGAAGGTAAGGAGAAAGAGAGGGAGAGAAACATCAATGTGTGGTTGCCTCTCACCCGCCCCCTACTGGGGACCTGGCCTGCAACCCAGGGATGTGCCTGATTCTCATATATGATGTTTGTCACTTTCTGCACAAATGACAGCTAGGATTTTTATAGGGGTGTGTGAATCTGTAAATCAAGTCAGAGGATATTACCATCTTAACAATATTATACCTTTCTATCCATGAACACAATGTCTTTTCACTTATTTGACTTTTGGGTTTTTTATATTGATCATGCACCTTCAACTTTGCTGAATTTATTTACTAGTTCAAATAGTTTTTTAGTGGATTCTGTAGGATTTTCTATATATAAGAATGTCATCTGTGATTATATAAGAATGTCATCTGTGATTAGGTGTAGTTTTACTTCTTACTTTCCAATCCGTGTGCCTTTTATTTCCTTTTCTTGCCAAATTGCTCTAGTTAGAACCTACAGTTCGCTCTTGGGTAGAGGTGGTTAGAGGGGATACGTCTGTCTTGTTCTTGATCTTATGGCTAAAACATTCAGTTTCTCACCATTGCCTTTTCATGATTCCCTTTGTCATTTCAAAGAAGTTCCCTTCTATTCCTAGTTTCTCAAAAGGTTTTTAAAAGAAGTCCCTCAAAATTTCTCAAAAACAAAATGGTAAATGATAATAACTTTAAAACCCACTTGATTTGAGATTTACATCCTCTCATTATGACCCATCCCCTTTGTCCTTCATCTGGGCTTTCATCTACCACTCCTAATCATTTCATATTTGCTGAATCTTAATGACTGGGGTCTGATTCTTGCTTTTCACTCTAAATGCCATCATCATCCATCCTGCTTTCAACATTTGTGTTTATCAATGACTACAAAATATTATACTTCTTGTTACTATAAATAGTATATATTTACCATAAGATTGTTTTGATATTTTAGAAAATAAAGTATGGAGCAGGGAAACAAACTCTAGTAGTCCAAATAGAGATAACACTATTATGTTTACATAAACACTATGTATATATGTCATAAAGCATATATGTAAATATAACACATCTATAACATTTCTTAGTTCATTTCTTGAACTAATTTTACTGGTTTTAAAGTGGATTTATTTTACAAATTTATTGGATTTTTTTCAACATATAAAGACAGATAAATGTATATATTTTGCTAGATGGGATCATTCTGTACCTTAATTTTTATATTCAGCATTTTCCTACTGGCATTAAGCCAAGGATGTTTTCATTAAACATTCTTTGAAATACATTTTTTATTGTTGCTTTATGTATGGATTAACTATACTATTTTTGTTGTTATTGGACATTTAGCTTGCTTCTACTTTTTCACTATTACAAATAAACTTTTACCTACACCACTGCTGATATGATCTATGATGTCCTGAGGGTGGTGGCCATCAACATTGCAGCCCACAAACTGGGCAGTCCCCAGGATCTCTTTAATTGTTCCAGAGAGTTCTCTAACTAAAGATTGGTGGTGCATCTTTGGGGCAGTGTTGACAGTCTGTCTCATCAAAAGTGGTATTTCCACTGTGTGTAATGTTTTTTTGCTTCTTTTTGTCTTGTGGTGGTTCTTTGAGAGCTTTGATCATTAAGGCACAGGCAGAAGGCACTACCTCAGTCTGGGCCTTTCTGTCCTGTATGGTCAGTTTCACTGTAATCCTCAGACCCTTCCAATGACCAGTGCTTTGTCGATGTCGATGTCATCACAAACCTTTTTTGGAGACAGGTCCAGGGGGCCGGTCTTGGTGGCCTGGGCAGACATGGCACTGACTTCCCCAACTGGTGCACCTCAGGTATATGACTTTGATCTTGGGGTCAAACTCCCACAGTATGGTGGAGGCAGCTGGTGTTGGATGACCTGGGATTTGGGACCACCAAAGAAAGTTGCACCTTCGCCTCCTCTCAGCCAAAAGCAGGATAAATTTTAGAAATGAAATTAATATTTTATAAAATTTTGCCGAATAACTAAAAATGGTTATAACAGTCCATACTCTAACTAACAATGTATAAATGTAATAATTTCTATTTTCCAGTTCGGATTCTGAAATAATAGGTTATGCTTTGGACACACTATATAATATAATATCTAATGATGAAGAAGAAGTAGGTAAGTTTTTTTACTGTATTTTTTGTATATAAAGTTAATTGGATTGTACTAATTTTGCTGGTTTTAAAAGTTGAATTTATTTTACAAATTTATTTATGTGCTTTTCTTTTTTCTTTATTTTTGTAATCAATAAAGGAAAGATACATGCTTAGTTCCAGAAAAGTATCTTTAAAATGATTGCCTTGTATGTCATTTGGAGATAGAATTAGATTCTTCTCTTTTAAAAAATACCTGTTGGAGTGTTTGGTTCTAGGTAAGCAATATGAATGTTAGTAATCTCTGGATTAAGTAATCATTTTTGGCTATTGATTAAAAATCAAACATTTTTATTTATATGTTATCTGGTGAGTAGTATGAAGAGTTTTTCCATAATAAATACATTAACTTTTACCATAGGACTCATGTTAATTTATAAAGAACAATTTGTTAAATTTAAAAAGTTTTGTTTTACATTGACTCTGTTTGCAGTGACATGATATGTATAAATCAATACATTTCTTTGTACATCCTTCCTTTCATGTTTCAAGTTACTTGCATTCTAAAAATGAGGTATTATTTCACTTTATTTTATTGTCAGTGTGTGAAACACTTGACTGGAAGTCTATATATAGTCTGTTTATGTATTGTAAAAACATATATGCGTTGAATAGCATTTCACAGTGCTGTTGAAGAACGCTTTCCTCATAGCAGATTGGCTGTTGCAGTAGAACATAGTGGGTTTTTCATTACTCTAGACAGTCAGAATGATGGACATATATACATGCATTTTGTAAGTCTAATTTATATTGAAATTACAGGGTCCTGTAAAATTCTGAGTAAATGAGTCAGAAAGAAATGTAGATGATATTGAGTTTGTAGTGTTTTATTTTCTAATAAAAGTAGAGCAGAAATACGTGGAAATATTAACTTCGCAGAATATCAGTAATGGGAGCATTTGAAACTGGATTGTGTTGAATAGTCACAATTTCTTAGACTGAAATATTATTTTTCTTAAATTTTATTTCTCTGTGTTCTCTAGCTTACAATTAACTTTATTCATTTCTCAGGGATGAAAAATCTTTAGTAAATATAATTTGGTACCCATGAAAAATGAAGCTGTCAGTCAGTACACACAAGAAAATACTTTGAGGAAAAAGAGACTTATTTTGTCTAGTTATTTCTTTAAGAAAATATGGCGTAACACTTGCTATAATATGTTAAAAGACTTTCTGCCATTTCAGATTAGAAATTTATCTCTTTTTTAGTTAGTGTATAGCAGATGATTTTTCTGTTTTAAAAAATCATATAGCAGCAATAATTTTTAGTTAGGTGGTTTCCTTTGTCATAAATTTATAATAATCATGTTTGGAATCCAATTTTTTGTTTCTCTTTATGTATTTGGGCTCTTTATTTGTAATTTAATATCCAAAAAGGATCCTTTGTCTAAAACAAGATAAACAGTTTGGTAGAGAAACAGTACTAAAATCATTTATTTGAGGGAAGATTAAAATGGGAACTTAAATTTTTATCAAAAGGTACTTCTTACCTGACATAATGAACTTCCTTTGAGTTATTTACCTTGGAGATATTTTATAACCCTTTAATTTATTGAAAAAATCTGCCTTATCATACTGAATATATAGTATATGCTATATGTCATTTACTATTGAGTAAAATGAATGAGTCTCTTCTGTCAAGAGATTACATTGCTTATTTGACATTTTAAGCTTTTATTTATTTTATTGTTAATTCTACCACATAAACTATTTTCATCATCACCCGCATTTACATATTTATTTATTTATTTATTTATTTTACCTTTTCAGATGATGTTGAAGGTAAAAGGTTGTATTTACATGTGCATGATGCTTTTAGGCATAAATTCTGGTACTATAAAAGGACACTGTCAAGTATTGCTTATGCTGGCTGGTAGATTGAGATTTGTTTCACTATATAAGAGTTCCTTAATTAAAAAGGAATGTCTGATAATTGTAGAACAGTGTATTTGACTTACTGTTCATGTGCTTCCTAGAAAAATTTGACACAATTTATTTAAAAACAAAAATAGTATTTGAATATGTATACAGACATCTGTATACATATGAATTTTACCCATATACAATAAGAACTGGAAAGTATTTCAATTCAGAGAATTCTTAAATGTTGATATTGTCCCTTTAAAATAATGCATGCACAGTAATGTCTGGTTACTAACATTTTTAATATTAATTCACAGAACTCACCAATATTGTATTTCTTTTCTTTCTTTTTTTTTTTTTTTGGTAGTCTGTTTCAAGTTCCATTTACTTTTAATATTCATATTTCTTTAACTCATAATTTAAGTTACCAAGTTTTATTTTATTTTGTTTTACCGTTTTTTCTGAGATCCTCAACTTTTTAAAATAAGGAAGGGAAGCCCTGGCTGGGTGGCTCAGTTGGAGCATCATCCCGTCCACCAAAAGGTTGCAGGTCCCATCCCTGCGGAGGGTACATGCCTAGGCTGTCGTCTGATTCCCTGTTGGGGTGCATATGGGAGGCAGCTGATGGGTGTTTCTCTCTCTCACAGCACTCCCTGCCCCCAAGCAGAATCAATAAATATATCCTCAGGTGAAGATTTAAAAATAATGAAAAAATAAAATAAAATAAAATAAGAAAGGGAATATCCTTATCTACAGGTGGTTTAAAATGGTACACAGCAGAGTTGCCTACACCTAACAAAAAACTAACAAAGAAACTAACTTATTAAGGTGTGTAGTATTTACCTTTTGTGACGTTTGAATCCCTTGTTTGAAAGCAGAAAATACCTAAGCACTATGCCGTGACTCTTGTGACAGTAAGCTGTTCCCTGGTGGCTAGCACAGATCAGTAGTTATTGTTTCTGCCATTGTTTCAACGTACTTGTGTGGAATAATAAAACTTACAGTGCTTTTATGTCCATTATCTTATTTGATCTTCATAGCAACCTTGAGGTATGTGATATTTTTCTGTTTTCTAAAAATGGAAACCCAGAGACCTGTAACTTATATACTGTCATCTAATAAGTAGGGTAACAGTATTTTTTGGATACATTCTTTTCTTTCCTTTTCTAAAAATATTTCATAGATTTCAAATTAATAAATTTGGCCATTTTCCTAACCAGATTCTTTATTAAAATTTATAATTTACATAGAGAGTTTATAGAGAATGCAGACAGACATTTAAAAATATAGGTGTACTTGTTTAACTAATTGACCATGGTATGAAAGAAGATACTTGATATTCCCTTACTCTGAGTTAGGACAACTTTTATTAGATACCTCTTTCTATAAAGTAGTTTTGTCCTCCATAATATGGGTTAGGAACTTGATATGGAGTGGAGTTCCAAAAAGAAGGTCCACAAATGTTTTTGAATATTGTTTATACCTGAAAATACAGCAGTAAATACACTAGAAGAGTAAATATATATACATATTTAGTTAAAAGCCAATCATATAAATAGGCTTGAAATGTTTTCAGGACTATATAAGGACTTTTTAAAAAGCAATCATTACTTCTGTCTACCTGTCTTAGGTTTGTTTTCACTATAGTAACAACAGGCCATTTAGTTCTTGTTTTACTTTTTCATTATCTTACAATAGTCACTTCTACAGGCTATAATAACTATAGCATATAGTATGTAAAATATAGGATGCAAAAATAGACTTAGCCCTAGGAGTTTTAAAATGAGCATATTATGCCTTGGCTGGTATATCTCAGTGCATTGAGCACAAGCCTGCAAACCAAAGGGTCACCAGTTTGATTCCCAGTCAGGGCACATGCCTGGGTTGCAGGCCATTTCCCCAGTCGGGGGTGCGTGTGAGGCAACCACACATTGATGTTTCTCTCCCCCTCTTTCTGCCTCCCTTTTCCTCTCTCTAAAAATAAATAAATAAAATCTTTTAAAAATAAAATTAAATAAATATATTGTTTACTTGTCTCATGTCTTTGGTTACATGTAAAAGAGGTATAATTCTTCATGGGTCTAGTTTTATAACTTTTAGATATAATTAATGTAATAGTTTATAGTAGTTTTAGCTTAATGTACTGCTACACCAAACTAGCTAATTGCTTAGCTAATTTTTGTGGTCCTCTAAAGTTCAGAAGTGCTATTTTATACTTAAAGGAAGTAGAGATTATCTCACTAACAGCTTTTTTTTTTTTTTAAGAATAAAGGTTTTGTTCACTCTCCATGAAAGGAGAGGGGCCTGGTTGGAGAGATACACCAGCATGGAGGGGTGGGGACTTTGAGTTTTTGTTGGATTACAGTTGGATTAAAAAAAGGTGGAGGGTTGCTGTCATGTGGTCCCTGGCTGCACGAGGGACTGCACTGAGTCCCACCAAACTTGAGGCTGCAGTTTGTCACTAACAGCTTTTTAAAACTGACAACATTAGACCAGAAGGAACTGTAGATCCTTGGAACAGGATCATATTTAAAAGTTTCCTTTACTTAAATGTTTGTAACCTTGCTCTCCTCCTTCTAGTCCCTATTCAATCACTGATATGCTTTTGTCACTGTAGATTACTGTGCATTTTTCTAGAATTTTATATAAATGAGATTATACAGTATATTTTCTCTTTGCTTTGGATTGCTTTGCTTTTCTTGCCATCTGCTGGTTTTTTTCCACTTCTAAATTATATTAATATCAAAATCTCACATTTGAAAAAACTGTTTGAGGGATAATAAATAGATTTGATCTTGATTGCCAGCTTCATTGGTTTATAGTCTGCCTGGAGCAATATGTGGAAAAGGATACTGATGTACAGCAGATGCTGTGATCAATTGGCTGTGTCTGGTGTGGGTTAGGGAATGAGGAGTAATGTATTTGCCATCTCTAAATTGTGTTTATAGTATAGGCAGATTTTAAATGATAATTTGCTTTGGCAGTTGTTGCTTCAGTAATTTTTACTGATCCTTTATATTTTTTTGACAAAGTACATTGAAACAACAAGTAGTTTAATCTAAAGGCTTTTAAGTTTTAAGGACAAATATAAAATCCTATAAACAATAAATGAAAGATTAAATGTCCCTGGCTGGTGTGACTCAGTGGATTGAGTGCCAGCCTGCAAACCAGGGGGTCACTGGTTCGATTCCTGGTCAGGGCACATGTCTGGGTTGTGGGCCAGGTCCCCAGTCAGGGACATGTGAGAGGCAACCACACGATGTTTCTCTCCCTCTTTCTCCTTCCCTCCCCCTCTCTCTAAAAATAAATAAATAAAATCTTTTTTAAAAAATGAGAGATTAAATGTCAAGTTCTGATTTTATTGTCAAATAACCTTATAAAATATGTTAATTAAAAAAAAGATACTGAAGACTCTGCAAGTACTGGTTAATTTTATAATATAATTGTGTAACACAGTAACACCAGCTGTCAGTAAGGACTGTATGTTCAATGTTTTCAAGGCAGGAAGTTTTGAGGCATAATTTACATGCAATAAAATTTACTTCTTGGGGTTTTATAACCCCTGTGTGTTTGGGCAGATATGTACACAGTAATGTAACCACAATCACATTAGAGATAGGATATTTCCATCACCTCAGTAAGTTTCCTTGTACCATAATTGGAAGTTTAACCTAAAAATGTCCTCGAGAACTATCTTACCATATTTAAATATTCAAAGAATTAAAATTTGAATTTTGCCATTTTCAACAACATGGATGGCATTTGAGAGTATTATGCTAAGTAAAATAAGTCATATGGAAAAGGACAAGAACCATATGATTTCACTCATGGGATATGAAACAAAAAGCAATAAATAAGCAAACAATGAGTAAAAAAACAATCTCATAGTACAGACAACTGAATGGTGGTTACAAGAGGGGAAGAGCAGGGAGGATGAAGAGGGTAAAGGGAGTCAAATGCATAGAGACAGAAGGAGACAAGACTTCAGGTGGTTAGCACACAATAAAGTACACAAATGTGTTACGAAGTTGTTCACCTGAAGTTTATATAATGTTATTAGCCAGTGTTACCCCAATAACTTTAATAATAAAAAAGAATAGAAATTTATTTAAATGACATTGATAATTATTTTAAGGTTATGTTTTTTTTTTTTTTTCAGCATAATTGTGGTTTCCTTGGAACAGTTTGATACCCGCCACACTGTTCCAAGGAAATTACCATTTCTTCCTAGCTCCCTCAAAAAAAGAAACCTTAACATAACATAACATCATAGTGAAATGCTTTATCTTTGAATGTTACAGAAGAAAATTCCACAAGACAGAGTGAGGATTTGGGAAGCCAGTTTACAGAAATTTTCATTAAGCAGCAAGAAAATGTCACTCTCCTATTATCTTTATTGGAGGTAAATAAAGAACCTTGCTATTTTTTTATCTTAATAAGCTTCTTTTTGTTACTCTTTGGCTGAAGCATCATATACAGAGCTTTTTAAGATAGTGAAATTTGTTGGATCATCGCAAGAGATTCACATGCCTATTTTAAGACCTATATACTCTGTTAAAATGCTGTCGGCTTATTTCCATTTTTACAAAATACTGTTTATCTAGTCAGTAACAGTGAATAAGTTTGATCAGTTTGTATTACGTATTTTTTATTTCTAAGTTTGCTAAATTTTTGTTTGTAGTTGTTTATACCACTATTAAGTTGATATTTTTTTCATGTAAATTACAGATGTTAAATATTTTAAATTCTTATATTGCAGGAGTTTGATTTCCATGTCCGCTGGCCTGGTGTGAAGCTTCTTACTTCTCTTTTAAAACACTTAGGGCCTCAGGTGCAGCAGATTATTTTAGTTAGTCCCATGGGTAAGTGCCTTACCTTCCTTATAACATTTTGATGCAAAAGTGAGGATTGTTCCTAAAGAAGGGGACTGAAACCAAGTGTAATAAATTTTTTATAATTTGAATCACTATTTGTATTTTCGATCTGCCAGTATTTTTCATGTGTTTGTGTTCTAGGCGTTTCAAGATTGATGGACTTACTTGCGGATTCCAGGGAGGTTATACGTAATGATGTAAGTTAAATTTGAAAAACAAGCCTAAATGCAGCTTTCTTTCTATATGCAGATGAAATATTTGTTGACCCTTATTTATAGTCATAAGGAGTTAGATTTGGAAAATTGGGGGTAATGCCAATGTTTTAGACATTTTTAAGTTATATACAAGACTATAATATTTCTTTGTTTCCTGCCTACCTAGTATTTTTACTTAGACAGATGAATTTGCTATTCATATTTATGCCTTCTACAAGTTTAGGATTCCTTCCATTCTCTTCTGAAAGTCTACCTCAAGAAAGAGTAGAGGAAGCATCCCTACAGTGTAAAGTTTGCACATTGAACTATGTAAACTTAAAGCATTGCATTTGGAATCCTCCCTTCATTTGATTGAACACATATTTTCCGTGGCTCTTTCTTGTAATCTCTGTTTAACTACAGAGCATGATTTGCTCTGCAGTTATTTTCCATTCTGATTTATTTTAATATTTGCATGTAAGTTGAATATTTTGTGTTGATGTGATGTTTTATTAATTGAATATTTTTCTGTATTATTTACAACTGTATCAAAACTGTAATATTTAACAGCAATTGGAAAAATCTTCTTAAAATTAAATTCTAGAGCTAAGAGAGCAGATCACACTAATTTAATCTCTACATTACACTGAGATGCCCAGAATTCATGGAAACCAAGTGACTTCTTTGTTAGTGATGTGTTACTTATCTTTGTATTTTGGTCTCTCAATTTGTGCCTTACTCATCCTAAGTGCTACTAAATATCATTTGGATTGATCTTGGCCTCAGAACTGGTTAGTGGCAAAGCAGAGAAAAAACTGAAATGCCCTTGACTTCTAGTCCATTCAGACAATTTTTTAGCTTTGTATTTAAAAATTTGTAGTATATATTATCAATGCAGTGTCACGAGTGGTGAAATAACATAGTAATGTAATTCATGAGATGAGCATGTTTTATTCTTTAATCTTCTTTTAAGAATTGTCTTATTTAAATGGATACCCATCTAGTATGAGTATTTTTCCTTGACTAAAATATTACTATTTATCATAAACCTAAACTAGTTTTTAACTTTTCTCTTAGCCTTCAGTTAAAATAAGATGATACCATACAAACTATTAAATTCTTCCTGGAGTGTTGTTAGTATCATTGCCATTTATTTTCATTTTCAGATAAATTTTTTTGTTTTGCATGACTGCATTGTCCTGGTTCTTAAACAAACCGTTTTTTTAGGTTTCTATTCTTCTTTCTTGCTCCTAACCTTGTTAATGTCATTTTTCATTAAATTTATGATTAGGGATTAACTTATTTTTGTTGTAGCATCTAAATTCTTGTTTTTTACGTGTTTTCTAGTTATCTTCTCTTTGGTTTCAGTAAACCTATTTATTTGAAATTTTTATGGATACTCACTGTTATAACATTAGGTGATGTTATACATTACATTATAGAGTGTTATGTCAGCCATAATATACCACAGTTGACACCAGCAACCAGAGGCAAGGAACTGAAACCTCTGGCAGTGATTAGTCTTACTCTGTGACTGCCTAGAACAATGTACTACTTTTCTCCCGCTCTTTTGTGTCTTTTTTTTTTTTAGCCTTCTTTAAAAATTCTCTTTTTTTCCCCTTCTTCCTTTTTTTAAAAATCAAATCTATTTATTTATTTATTTATTTATTTATTTATTTATTTATTTATTTAAGAGAGAAGGGATGAGAGGGAGAAACATTGATGTGCAAGAGATACATCAATCAGTTGCCTCTCGCATGCCCTCAACTGGGAACCTGGCCCATAACCCACCCATGTGCCCTGACTGGGAACAGAACTGGCAGCCTTTCAGTTTGCAGGCTGGTGCTCAATCCATTGAGCCACACCAGCCAGGACTGATCAACTTTCTAATTGAACTCAATGACAGTTGTCAATACTGACTAACCTCTCTGGGAGTATATTGGTAAAGATTTTTAGCCTCAGTTTGTTTTATATTTAAAACATTGATCTGGATATAGAGAACAAGTTGTCATTTATTATAGGTGCACTGACACTATCACTTTTATTTGTTACTTAGTGCTTAAAAATTATTTTAAAAGTTTCATAAAACTATTTATGAATTTACTACAAGTTCAATTCTAAGTGATAGACTATAATTTCATTTTTAAATGAAATTAAAGAGAGAACACAGACAAACCCACCCCCTGAATCCATCAATTTTTAAGATTTTGTTACAGTTGCTTTACCTGTGCCTCTCCTCCCCGCTCCTTTTTTATTTGACTGGAGCATTTAAAAGCAATCAAACCATCAATGTAATTTCACCATTACATCAGTATACATGTCAAAAAATATACACACACACACACTTTCTTATATACCAACATCATTGTCACATTTAACAAGTTAACAGTGATGCCTAAGCCCACAGTTTGAATAAGATAACCATTCCACATCCTGGTTTCCCAGTTGTCTCAGAAATGTCTTTTACATTTGCTTTCTTCAAATCAGGATCCAGGCAAGGTTTCTCTCATTACATTTGATTGTTATTTAACTTATCTAAAGGGCTTGATTAGGTTCCAGTTTACCTTTTTGCTAGGATATTTCCTAGATGATCAGTGCACTTAATTTTGCAATACATCAGGAAATGTGTAATATCTGGCTATCTCACTTTTAGTGATCACTGGGTTTGAATCCGGTGGTGACAGCTGGAACCCTCCATTGTAAAGCTCTCTATCAACCTTACCTCAGATTTATCCATTGCATGTGGTCATCCATTGATGATTGTTGCCTAAATTGGTTATTTTGTTAGCAATCGAAAAATGACAATTTTTCTAATTTTATAATTATTTCACATTCATTAAGTTATAGTCTTACACAAAGAAAAACTTTACTTCATCAAATAGTCTTATTTTATTTATTCTGAAATATATTTTGTACATGAAAGAAGACCAAATAAATAAATCAATCCTTTAGTTCTGTTTTTAAAATAAGGAGTTGGTGCCCATTTACTTTTAATGACCAGTGAGTATACTTTTATTCTTAATAACATTTTAATGGATGTGTTTGATTAGAGCAATATATTTCTTTTTTTTAACAGATTTTTTTTAATCCTCACCTGAGGATATGTTTATCAATTTTTATATAGAGAGAGGAAGGGAGGGAGAGAAACATGTCGATTGCCTCCTATACTTATCCCAACTGGGGATCAAATGTGCAATTTAGGCATGTGCCCTGTCTTGGAATCTAATCAACAGCCTTTTGGTGTAGGGGAACAATGCTTCAACCAACTGAGCCACCCGGCCAGGGCAGCAATATATTTCTTAATAGTCAGGTAAAAGAAATTAACATATATTGAGAAATTAAAAGTAGCATGCAAGGTCTGTCCAGAGGGAATTCAGCCATTTAATATGAAAAACAGAGACATTTATTGAAGAAGATAACAAGATACAAAAACTTTGTACATGGGACAATGATGCCTCAGTCCTCTTCAAAGTAGGCGCATTGGGACCTCACACAGTTCTCCAAGTCACCATCTGCTACCCTGTCGTATTTTCCTGAATCTCATCTACATTCTGAAATCTCTTCCCTTTCAAAGGTGATTTTAGTTTTGGTAAAAGCCAGAAGTCGCAGGGCACAAATCTGGGCTGTGGGGGTGAGGGGTGCCAAGTCACCTGGGTGATTTGATGTTTCGCAAAAAAACTGCACGAGTCGTGATGCATGAGTGGGTATGTTGTTGTAATGAAGCTGCCAGTCACTTGTTGCCCATACCTGCAGCCTTCTGACATCCAAGTAGTTTCTGTGGAGGAATGTTCAAGTCTAACACAAAATTTGATGCAGATTCATTGCTCCACACAGTCATTTTGAATGCGACATCCACGCAGTACACATGCTCATTCACTGGTGTATACTGCCCCCACTGACTAGTACAGTGAAGTCATCACTGTTCACACATGTGTATTCCAGTCCACTCTCCTTGGTGGCCAGGTTACATGGATGTCACACATATTCTCGTTATATTAACAATGGCTGGACTTTTTCTGGACAGACCTTGATATCTACCATACAGATATCAAACATCTGTACACAGTAGGTTCTATAGAAGTTATTTCCTTTTGTCCTCAGAGAAACCCTGTGACAAAAATATTAACCTTGTTTTACACATGGATTTACTAATACTCAGAACTTACATAATTTGCTTAAAGTTGCGCAACTAGTAAGTAAGACAGCCATTTTTAAAACCCACTTTATCCTCTAACTCAGAACCTCAGTACGCTTTCTACTCTATTCCTTCCTCCCTTTATTAGCAATTAAACTCAATTTGGTAGCATTAAGTAGGAGAATTTCATGTCTAAAAATAATCACTTTTGCCTTTCTCATCTTACTGTTGAGACATGACAGGAGAATGAGTAGAACAGGCCCAATAAGACATTTTTTGTCTTACATGAGTACTTATCTGCCCAGTACTGATAGTCAACAGCTAATTTCCCTCTTTGGGACTTTGGAACACCTGTTTGCTATTCCTTTTTCTCTGAAGTAATACCTGCTTTGTTTTTTTTTCATAAAATATTTGTGTCTCTTTGAACATTGTGGTATTGTAGGGCTCTTTGGGGCTCATAAAATACTTGTTGTTTGATAATGAAAGAAGCATGGATATCATTGAGTTTTTCTTGAGCGATAACAGTTGTAGAATATGTAAATAAATTCCAGCATAACAGGAGCTGAGAAAAGCTAAAAATCAGAAGCAAAAACTACTGTGAATTGTCTCTTGCCAGATATGCCATTTAGAGGTGTGAATTCTCATTTTTTCCCAGTCAACTAATAATTGAATTTTGGGAATTTGGGATCTATGAGAATACCCAACTTTCTCTACTAGAATGTGGTGATGTTTGTTCATTTATATTCTTGAATTCACACTTTCATGTAATTATATTGTCAAGCATGTACAGAGGCATTTCTGAGACGCATGTAATCATGCTCAACTCTTACACTACAATGAAAATTGTATAATGATGGATGAATATGCAAGAATTATTGAATATATTGCATGGTGAAAAGAGAACGGAATTAGGCATTGGTAGACATGGATTTTAGTCTAGGCTCTGTCCCTATGAGATTAACCTTAGGGAGGCATATTGGTCATTTTCTCAGTACTTGTTTTTCTTATCTATAAATTAAAGTAGTTGGACTTGTGAAATTTCTACCTATTCTAAAATTTTGTGTTTTGTAAATGATTTTAAAATGTCTTATAAAAGTTGTACTCCACTAAACACTATCTTTCTTTCCCGTAAGGGTGTCTTACTACTGCAGGCGCTAACAAGAAGCAATGGAGCCATCCAGAAAATTGTTGCTTTTGAAAATGCTTTTGAGAGACTACTGGACATTATTACAGAGGAGGGCAACAGTGATGGAGGTAGAGTATGAAAAGATTGATTTAAGAAACTCCTTTTGTACTCACTAAATTATTATGTGCTTCTAGAGAATACAGTTGGAGGGAGAAATGAGGACTCATTATATTCTTTCACTATGGTGTGTTGAGAATGGATTTCTTTTTATTTATTCTGTTTGATATTTGTTAGGCTTCTGGAATTGAGGTTGGTATCCATCATCATTTCTGGAAAATCCCAGCTATATCTCTTCAAATACTGCTCCTCCACATTTTCTCCTTTCTAAACTCAGATTCAAATCTCTGTCGTATGATTTAACTTTCATCTATCTTACTTCTTCTGTTTTGTCCATATTTTCATCTTTCCAGGCCTTATTCTGGATTATTTTTTCTGACTTGTTTTCTGTTTCAACAATTCTCTTTGCCTATATTTAATTTGCTAATAAAAGTGTTCATTAAGGGTTTTTTTCTCAGTTATATTGAGATATAGTTGACGTACAGCACTGTACACATTTTAGGTATACAGCATAATGATTGATTCACATATATTGTGAAATGATTACCACAGTAAGTCAGTTAACATCCATCCATTGAGTTTTTAATGTTTCTTTTCTAGAAGTTCTGTTTGGTTCTTTGCTGTGTGGTTTTTTTATAATTTCCTTTTTTCTACAGATGTTTTCAACTATCTTCTATTTCTTTGAACATAAGAAACAATTATTTCATAGTCTAATCCCAATATTTTAAGTCTGTGTGGGCCTGGTACCTTTGCTCTGCTCATTCTTGTACATGGTATGATGTTTTCTGTGTTCATGGTTATTGTTGACTTTGTGTTGTGTTGTACTTAACAGAATTATTTATAGAAATTTCAAGCTTAGGAAGAAGATAATTTCTTTAAGAGAAAACTCATGTTTATTTTTTGCCAAGCCCTGTGGGTGCAATTTATTTGGGATCACATTAATCCAGAGTGAAGAGTTGGGGTTTCCTAGGCCAGTCAGGCAATGCAAACCTAGGCAAGACCTATGAGGACCAGGTAACTTTTGGTTTTCTCACCCTGAAGATAAAGCCTTTGAAGCCCCAACTTAACTAAAGGGAGAGCTTTCTATTAGATTTTATTCCTACCTTGTGTATGCTCATGGCTGTGATTTTATTTTTCCTCTGCCTCATGAGACTGTCTAAATGAAAGTTTTAGATTTTTCAAGAATGAGAAATGTACTCGCAGCCAAAAAGTACTTTATATGTGTTTGCCTCTCCAGATATTTATTTTCTCTCCAGTTTTAGCCTGCTAAACTGTCTACTCTTCATTGCTTCTAAGGCTTTTTGCTTTTTTAATTCAGCATTATTAGTTGTTTTTAATGAGAAGTTGGTCCAAAAGCCTAGCACTAGGGTCAGAGGAGAAAATGAGTTTATTTTTATTCACTGAACTGGGATTAGCCAGAAGAATAGAATAGTCAACAGCTGGCTCTTATGAATCCAGAGAGGAGAGCCAGCCTGGAGGTGAAGATTTCAGTCCTTAGAATATGGATGATAGGTGAAACAATTAGATAAACAAAAATTAGATGAGTCACTTAGGGTGAATGAAGAATGAGAAAGGAAGTGCTAGGATAGAATCTAAGGTATACCAGTAGTTATGGGATGGTAAAGGAACAGTTGGTAAGAGAGACTGAGAAGAAAAAAGCTGGGAGATGGGTGGAAAATTGCATTTTTAGAAGGATCAGGGGGAGTGGGTAGCAGTGTTAGAATTTGCTGAGATATGAAACCAGATAAGGGCAGAAATGTATCTATGGGATTTAGAATATGGACATCATCAGTGACTTAAGGAGAACAGTTGTGTATAGTTTTTACCTGGGAATCCAGATTGCAGTCTCAAAGGAGTGATTTAGAAGTGAGAAACTAGAATAGTAAATAAAATTCATACAAGGAATTTGAAAAAGGCAGGGAGAGAAGTAAATAGAAACTGAAAGTTGAAAAGGATTTTTGTGTTCTTAAATTTTTTTTATTGAGACATGAAATATTTCAAACATACAGAAAACAATAGGATGTAGCATAACAAACATTTGTGCATCTACCATCCAGTTTTATTAAGTGCTTACATTTTGCCATATATATTTCAGATTTTTTAAAGAAATAAAACAGATAAAGTTCTTTGTATAACCATTCTGATAATGTTCCTCAACCTCCCTTCTATTTTTTAATATTTATTTATTTTTAGAGAGAGGGAAAAGGAGGGAGAAAGAGAGAGAGAGAGAAACATCAATGTGCAAGAGAAACATCTATCAGTTGCCTCTTGCACGCCCACCCTGGGGATACAGCCTGCAACCCAGGCATGTGCCCACACTGGGAATTGAACTGGTGATCCAGTTTGCAGGACAACTCTCAATCCACAGAGCTACACCAGTCAGGGTGTTTTCATACTTTTAATATGCATTTGTGTGAGTCTGTATACACACATACATATATATCCATAAACAATACATAGTATTGTTCTGAAATATATGTATAGTGTTATATAGATAAAAATATCCTGCTAAATATATTGATGATTTTACAACTTGCTCTTTTCATTCAGTATTTTGTTTTTGAGATTTATTTATGTTGACTGTTACTCTGTTTTAAGTGCTACATATCATTCTGTAGTATTATGGTCTGTGATCTCTTATTTTTTTACTGAGTTAACAATTAAGTTGTATCTGTTTTTGCTAACATAAGCTGTTGCTGTGAAGTCTTTATGTATCTACTTATATATAAAGTTTACCTACTTTATTTACCTAATAAAGTTTCTCTACTTTATTTACCTAGTAGAGTATTATACTTTTTTCATCTTTACTAAATATTTGCTAAATGGCTTTTTTAAAGTGGTTTTATCAGTCAATCTATTCATTAGCAGTCTCAGTTTCTTTTTTTTTCTACATCCTTGTCAATTCTTGCTTGCCAATCTGATGAATATGAGATTTATCTCACTGAGACTTTATTTTATTTCTTAAACTAATGAGATTAAGCATATTTTCATGAGTATATTTACCATCTGTTTTTCTCTATTTGTTTGTCTTTTGCCCCTCTGAATTACCTACTTGCCAATTTTAATATAAGACCATTTTTTCTTTTCTGGTTGGTTACTGGGAGTTCTTTATGTATTCTGGACACTAATCCTTTGTTGATTATATATCTTCTAGTCTGTTTATAGTATGTATTTCTATTAAAGTTTAAAAATGTAATATGGTCACTTTATAATTTATGTTTCTGTGTTTTGTTTAAGACATCTATTTCTTTTTTTTTATTGTTGTTCAAGTACTCTTGTCTCCATTTTCACCCCACCCATCCCCGCCTCCCACCCTCAAACCTACCCCCTTTGGCTTTGTCCATGTGTTCTTTATACATGTTCCTTGTAAGACATCTATTTCTAATTCAAGGTAGTAAAGAGAATTTCCATCATTTTCTTCTGAAGACTATAAAATTTTGTCTTTTACATTTATTTAACATGAATTTTGCATTTGAACAATGGTATGAGATTTGCAATTAAATTTTCATATGTGTGAAGGTCTATTTTTGAGCACCCTGTTCTGTTCTAATAGTGTGTTTGTTTAGCTCTACACTAAAACATCACTCTTACTTAATAAAGCTTTATAATAATCTCTTATCTTTTAGAATAGAGGAAAAATCTCCTATCTTGGCTCTTTTTAGAATTGTCTTAGCATGCCTTTTCCTTTTTGTCCTTTCATTTGAGTGAGACTTGTTTGCTAATCAAATTCTATGAAATCCCTGTTGGAATTTTGATGGGAAATATTGAGTTTACAGATTAAGGAGAATTGTCATCTTTACTCTGTGGACTTTTCCACCCATAAACCCTGGTATATCTCTTAACTTATGCAGATCTTATGTCTTTCAGTTATGTTTTATCTTTTTATTCGATTCTTTCTTAGGTACCTTATTTTTTTGTTACCATATAAATGGGATCTTTTTCTATTCTCAAATTGGTGGTTACTCTGAATACTTGATTTTTGTATGTTGATCTTATATCCAATCACCTTATTAAACTGTTAGTTCTAATGGGCTTTTTATGTAGGTAACCACATTTTCTACAAATAAGAGTAATCTTTTTTCTCCTTTTCAATTCTCATACTACTTTTGTTTTTATCTTACTGCACTAATTAGAATCTTTACAGAGTTGAATATCGCTAACTTTAATGAGAATGTTGATGCTTTACCATTAAGTTTGATTTTTGTTTTTATCATGAATGAATCTTGAATTAAGTGATTTTCTTTTACATCTACAGAGATTATCAGATTATTCTTCTCCTTTAATCTGTGAGGGCTCTTTTTTTAAAAATGGAAGAGGCTCCGCCCTGTGAGGGTAGCTCAGTTGGTCAGAGCATCGTCCTGATAAGCTAAGGTTGTGGGTTCAGTCCCTGGTCAGGGCATGTACAACAGTCATCCAGTGCATACATAAATAAGTGGAACAAATTCATGTTTCCCTTCCCCCCTCTCTTTCTCTTTCTAAAAATCAATAAATAAAAAATATATATACGTATCTTTACTTAAAAATGAGGGGTGGGGGGAAATCTCCAATCAACATAAGGAAAGAAGGAAGAGATACGAGAGAGAGGATGATCAATCAGTGGTACCTAATACCTGAAAAGGAGGAAGGAATGGAATCCAGAGTGGAGGAAGGAGAGGGGGAGTTGAATTGAAGAAACAGTCATATTCAAAGAGTGAAAGAGAAGGTCACAGTTAATAATCATGGAGAAGGTTTAAAAATAATTATTTTGGAGAATAGGAAAGTTAGTTGACTCTTCTAATTAGGAAATTTCCAGGCAGGGATATAAAGTCCTCATTAATAGTGTTTACAAGTATTTTACAGCAGCACAAACTGCTTATGTGATTCCTGCCCCTTCCTCACCACCCCAAATGCACAGCTACCTAGGGGAAGATATAGGAAAAAAGCCAACTGGGCAGTTTTCACAGGATTGTGCCTTTTCCAAGAAGGTGCTATCAAAAGACAGTAAGACAAGAGAGTTTAGCATATTATCTATAGAGTGGAAGAAGTGAAGGTCTGTATAATCTTATTTAGATTATACATATCATTGGGGATAGGGATAGTAAAGACAAAAGAGGTTTATAAAAAGTGAGAAAGAAGACTTGTTGATGTGTTGAAAGTCTCAGGGAAGCCATAGAACAGGAATATTGACAATACCTGAGCTGGAAAGATAGGAGGTTTCAGTAACAGAATGGCAATTGTATCTGAAGATGATGCCAAGGAACTGAGAGGTCCAGGTATTGGGTTGTCATTGAAAGTGAAATCAAGAGTGACAGCAAATTTGGAGAAAGACTTTAAGCAAGATGCTGGTGGTGTTTTCAGTGAACAAAGAATAGTGACCATGAACTTGTTACATAATATAAGAGATGGTACAGCCAGATAGCTTGAGGCTCAAGGGAACAAGAGGTTTTATGACATGATAGGGGAACTATGATCTCCAGAAAGTACTGTACTCTCTGCACAGAGGATCACAGATGCCATATCCTGACTCTAAAATAGGGATTGAGAGCATGACTTGCCTTCACTTGATAACATTGCAGTGTAAGGCAGGTTCTTAAAAGAAAAGGAGCCTTTCATGAAGTACTTGAGGATGTAGTGGTTTTTATTAACCAGTATTTGGGAGTTTAAGGTAGCGTCATGAAAGGGGTTGAATAGAGATTAAGTGGGGAGAGAAAGCCCAAAACATTCTACAATGAGAAAATGGAAGAGCGTAGGTGACCAGAGAGGTGAATATTTTCAGAGGAAAACTGGATTTTAGGGCAAGGTGGAATTACCTAGACTTAAGGGTCACTAAGTTCCAGCAGCTCCTTGTAACTGGTATGGGCCTTCAGGTCTAGAATTCATTTTGCACACTGGAAGGAGAGCCTGCCAGTTACAGTGAGGGCTTTGATATTCTGTTTCCTCCAGAGCCTTCAGATGGTCCTAATGGCAGATCTTATTTAATGGAGATTTATGGTCCTACATAAGAGACAGATGTAGTGGTTTCTCCTCATGAGGTGAGGATCAGTCACATGGTTCAGCAACATGAGGTAAGGAAGCCTCCAATCTGGAGAGATCAGGGCTGGTTAAATTTGAGATTCTTTAAAAGTATTTAAAATATGCATCTTAAACATTTTAAGTTAAATATAATAAAATACAATGTTTTTAAATGTACATTTTTGTACTGATCTTTTGAATTAGAGCCAGAACTTTTTCTCTGAATATGGGTCTGCTGATTGGAGTTTTTCATCATCTTTCTTGCATACATCACCCTTATAACACATCATGTAGGATTTGCATTTCGGTTTCTTTAAAATAGAATGCAAGATCTCTGTGGGTTTCTACAGTTACTTTCCTTATTCTGGACTTGTCTTACCCTACATAAAAACAGTCATTTTTAATGGCTTGCTTTCATTGAGTTTTGACAAATGCAAACAGTTTTCATAAAAATAGCTCTGTTGTCATACTTATATATTGGTAATTTACATAATAATTAATAACCAGTGCAAACAGCACAATACATTTGTGAACAACAGTAATTTATTCTTGGATACAATACGAAAAGCATGACCCATGAAAGAGAAAAATGATAAGGGACTTCATTAAAATTGAAAATTTCCCTGCAAAACACACTGTTGAGAGAATGAAAAGATAAGCCACAGACAGGAAGAAAATACTTTTAAAACATCTGAAAAAGGGTTTGTATCCAAAATATACCATGAACTCTTATAAACAACCCAATTTAAAAATAGGCAAAAGTGAACAGACACATTACAAGAGAGAGATATAGATGGCAAACAGCATATGAAGAGATGCTCAAAGTCATATGTAGTTAGGAAAATGCAAATTAAAACAATGAGATATTATTGCATGCCCATTACAATGACAAAAATCCAGAACACTGACAACACCAAAATCAGGCAAGGATGTGGTACTACAGAAACTCATTCATTGCTGGTGGGAACACACACTGATACCGCCACTTTGGAATAGTTTGGCAGTTTCTTACCAAACTGAACATACTCTTATCATTCAGTCCATCAGACACTCTCCTTGGCATGTACCCAAATGAGTGGAAAACTTGTATCCAAACAAAATCCTGCACATGAATGTTTTATTCACATTGTCAAAACTTGGAAGCAACCAAAATGTTCTTCAGTAGGTGAGTGGATAAACAAACTGATACATCCATACAGTGGAATATTATTCCACAGTAAAAACTTAGCAAGCCACGAGAAGACATGGAGGAACGTTAAATGCATATTGCTAAGTGCAGTAATCCATCTGGAAGACTACATACTCTATGACCCAACAACTGACATCTGGAAATGACAAAACTGTACAGACAGTTGTCAGGGATTTGGGAGCGGGAGGAAAGAGGAATGAATAGGTAGAACACAGGGTTTTAGAGCAGTGCATCTATTCTGTGTAACACTGTAATGGCAGATACATGACATTTGTACATATGTCAAAACCCATAGAACTGTACAACACAAAGAGCGAACCCTAATGTAAACTATGGACTTGAATAATGTGTCAGTATTTGTTCATTAGTCACAACAAGTGTGCCACACTAATACTAAATGATAGTAGTAGGGGAAACTGGGATGGAGGGAGTATATGGGGATTCCCTTTCTTTGTTGCTCAGTTTTTCTGTGAACCTAAAGTTGCTCTAAAAAGTAAAGTCTGTTAATTAAAAAAAATACATTGGCTCTTATAAACATAAAACTTAACGAGTAGGGGCACAAGTGTAGGTGTACTACAGAAAGGCATCTATTAGCTGTGAGCGCTCAGCATCAGTCATGTGCTTCCCAGAGTGAAGTAGAGATCATTGGTTAGACTAGCATTTGATGAAGTAGAAATCAGTAGTTGGAGAGCTTTAGCTAAGATAAAAGTGTAACCTGTTTTGTGGGCAAAGCTATCCTGGAGAGTAGTGTGTTGTAAGCAAAGAAGAAAAAATGGAACACAACCATGAACGCTAGAGGAAGGGAGCCTGAGGAGAGGTCATAGGTCTCTAAGGAAAACCAGGAAAGAGTGTTTTAGAAACCAGGGGAAGAGGAAATTTCAAGGAAGAGACAGACAGCAATGTCAAGTACTTCTTAGAAATTAAGATATGATTGATTCATTCCACAAATATTTAAGTGATCTACTATGTATATATATTCCTGTTATCTTGTCTCTGTCTCTGCTGAGGATACAGAGCAGGTCACTGGATCCTAGTTCATAAGTTCCTGTCGTCTTGAATTATAACTAGTGGAGAAGACAAATGCTATATCATAATAAAAGGAGCAGGCTACTGTGAAAGCATGTAGCTAGTGATGCTAACCAACCTAGTCACTGGATCTTGGTAATAATTTCTGAAGTTATGTTTCACTGGGGATTTTAAGAAAAATTATGAATTACTGAGGTAACTCATGGACATAGTTGAACATAGAAGTTAAACAGATCATTGGAGGTCCTGAAAGAGCACAGAGGTTGTGGCCGCCAGGGGTCAAACATGCTCTCTGCCTTACCATACTGAAGAGATGTTGAGAGTTATCTTTTATTTTTTTAATGTTTAGGGGTTAAACTTTCCTTAAGGTGTTATTAGCCTTAACACTTCCATTTTACATTCTTTTCTCAGGTATAGTAGTGGAAGATTGTCTGATTTTGCTCCAAAACTTGTTAAAAAACAACAATTCCAATCAAAATTTTTTTAAAGAAGGCTCATATATTCAACGTATGAAACCTTGGTTTGAAGTTGGAGATGAAAATTCTGGCTGGTCTGCACAGAAAGTAACGAATCTGCACCTAATGTTACAGGTATGCTGAACTTAGACATGAATGTGGTTGGAATTTTGACAGTGATCCTTTCAAAGGAAAATAAATGCTTGTGCTTGATGATAAATCCAGCATGTTCGGTAGATTTCAGGTGGGTTTAAAAAAATTTCCTGTTAATATGGAGATTTGCATTTATACTCAGAGATAAAGATCCCTTTTACCTCTTTACACACACACATACCCCATCACTCAGCTTCAATAATTATTACATCTGGCAGTTTTGCTTCATTTTTATATTGCCCTCTCTTGTCCTGCAGGATTATTTTAAAGCAAATCCAAACATAGTTTCCTAGTGAGTTTTACAAGAGAGGATAGTCGGTTATAGTGTTGATTTGAATTTTTAAATTGTGCTTTCTTCAGTGACAGCTCTGATAAAAATTTCAATATTCAGAATATTAAGTTTAACAAATAAATTCATTCAGTAAACATTTACTGAGAGCCAGGCACTGAAAGCTAGGAAATGAATGATAATGGACGAGAGCCCCCAAAGATTGATAGTCTGAGTTTTAAGTCCAATACAAGTTAAATTGACAAGTCACCTGTAACTTTATTTAAGCCTTATGATCATAGATAGTAAAAGTGAGGACAGTAGGATCCCAAAGTATATCAGCATCAGAGAAATTGTGAAGTTCTTTGAAGCATTTTACTTATTTATTCCTTTATTGAATTTCCCTACTCCAAACACTTTAAGTTTAGACCAGCCTCCTATTTACTGACTCTAGTGATTCTTACAAGTTTTTGAATATCTCTGAATTTTGCCTGCATCTCTGAAGTTGCGTTTCACAAAACTAGATTGTTAATCTCTCTAGTAACTAGAGTCCAAATATTGTTTCATGCCCTGGAGTTGCCTACACAGGTTTGGTTAATAATGAGAGTCACCACATGCCCTGGTTTGCCAGGACAGTATTCATTTTGTAATTGCTCATAGTGTCCTCTTTCACTTCACATGTCCCAATTTGGATAATAAATTATATAGTTACCCTATTTAGAATCTGCCTAGAAGCTATTAGGAAAATATTTTATAGGAGAACATAGGCCAAAATTTTCTTTCTATTTATACTTCCAGCTTCATCATTTCTATTTTCACATGTCAGTATTATACATTTCAAGACTTTATTAGTTATTTATGTTTTAGAAATAGCATCCCAAGTGGTAAGCTTGATATCTTTGCTCAACACCACTTTCTTGATAAAGGAAATTCCTCTAGAAAAGTAATTTTCAAAATGTGGTTAGACAGAGAGAAGGGACCAGGTGATGTGCAAAACTTTACGTATTTCCTGCCACACAGTGAAAATTTAAACTGCTTAAGGAGCCGATTCATGTTTTATAGTTTAGGACACTATGTAAAGAACAATTTTTTTAAGATAGTGTCACTTGAAAAAGTAAAGTACTATTTTAACCAAAACAAATTTCAAATGCAGTGTTGCATGTAAACAGAAAAATACAGTATCCTAATTATGTAGTGAGTTGCTTAATCATCCTTTACTTTTAAAAAGTGAGTAAACTAACTAGATCCTAATCCTGAAGAACATAAACTTCAAAATAAAGACCCTGAGTCTAATCCACTTTCATATATTCTCCACTTAAAAATTGAATAGTTAATGCATTCATAACTTCACAGATCACAGGTTATCTTCTGCTTTTCAGTCCACTAGATCGCTCTTTCTTTATTGATACATTCAGCATTGCTTGTATTTTAAGTTCTCTATTATGCAGCAAATGAAAACGCGTCATGAATGATGATAACCAATCCTATTTGGATTAATACACCCTAACTGGAATTATTCATTACTGCAATTATAATCATAATTGAATTCCAAGCCAGTAAAGGTTGAAATTGATCTCATTGAGGATATTTTATTCAAATTTTGCAAATTGAATTTGGGGGAAGAATCTGGTTGAAAAGTTTAGTCCTAAAACATTTTAATTTGTTTTTGGAATGATAGTTTAGTGCCTGGTACTGCCTCCTGTCCCTACAGGAATCCCTCCTATGCCAGTTTTCAGGCAGATACTGACAGTGACTCTCAGAAAACTCATTACCTTATGAGAGAATCTTTTTCATTATTGGACAGTTCTAATTATTAAGAACTTAGTCCATACAATGAGTCAAAATCTGCTTTTTTAGCCTTATAGTAAGTATTCCCTCTTTTTTCAACCATTCTTCCTGCTTTTCATCACTACAGATATCTAACTTTATTAGACCATATTAAGAAATTATTATTGATTTTCTTAGGTATAATAATGGTTTGATGACTGTGTTTTTAAGATTCATATCAGTTAGAGATACATATAGAAATATTTGTGGAAGAAATGACATATAGCTTGTACTTTATTTTTTTAGTATATTTTATTGGTTATGCTATTACAATTGTCCTCATTTTTCCCCTTTGTCCCCTTCCACCTGGTAACCCCCATTCCCTCTGGCAATCCTCCCCTTTAGTTCATGTCCATGGGTCATGCATATAAGTACTTTGGTTTCTCCATTCCCTAACTGTTCTTAACATTCCTGAGTTTATTTTGTGCCTATCAGTGATGCTTCTTAATCCTGCACCTTTTCCCCCATTCTTCCCCTTCCCCCTTGAGGCTGATAACCCTCCATGTAATCTCCATATCTATGAATCTGTTCCTGTTCTGCTTGTTTGCCTAGTTTGTTTTTTAGATTCAGTTGTTGATAGTTGTGAATTTGTTGCCTTTTTAATATTCATAGTTTTGATCATCTTCTTTTTCTTAAATAAGTCCCTTTAACATTTCATCTAATAAAGGTCTTGGTGATAATCAACTCCTTTAGCTTTACTTTGTCTGGGAAGCACTTTATCTGCCCTTCCATTATAAATGATAGCTTTGCCAGATAGCGTAATCTAGGTTGTAGGACCTTGCTTTTCATCACTTTGAATACTTCTTGCCAGTCCCTTCTTACCTACACAGTTTCTTTTGAGAAATCAGCTGGTAGTCTTATGGGAACTCATTTGTAGGTAACTCTCTGCTTTTCTCTTGCTGCTTTTAAGATTTGCTCTTTAATCTTTAATCCTTTTCTTTAATCTTTGGCATTTTAATTATGATGTCTCTTGGTATGGTCCTCTTTGTGTCCATCTTGGTTGGGACTCTCTCTGCTTCCTGGACTCGTATGTCTATTTCCTTCACCAAATTAAGAAAGTTTTCTTTCCATTATTTTTTCAAATAGATTTTCAATTTCTTGCTTTCTCTTCTCTGTCTGGCACCCCTATGATTCAAATGTTGGATTTGAAGTTGTCCCAGAGGCTCCTCAGCCTATCTAGAGAGAGTGAGCCTGCGTGAGTCCTAAGTCCCTTGCAGGCCCTTTAATAGGAGGCACCTGAGAATCCTGCAGGTTCCTCCACCACTCCAACCCCCACTGGTTTTCACAGCCAGAAGTTATGGGGACATATCTTCTGGCCCTGGCCCTGGAACCCTGGACTGGGTGGTCTGGTGTGGGGCTGGGATCTCTCGCTCTGAAGGTATCCTTCCTGATTTTTATCCAACACACGTGGGTATGGGACTGCCTGTTCCACGTCTCTGCATTTCTGCCCCTCCTGCCCATCTGGATGAATGTGATTTCTTTTAATTCCTTGGTTGTCTGACTTCCCTACAGCTTGATAATCTGATGATTCTGGGTGATAGTTGTTTTGTAGTTTAGTTGTAATTTTTGCTGTGGTTGTGTGAGGAGGTGAGTTGTGTTTACCTGTGCCTCCATCTTGACCAGAAGTTCCATATTTACTCTAAAAAAATTTTTTTAGTAGGGGTAGCTAATGAAAGAAGGTGAAAGGATTAGCCAAAGAACATATATGCATATCCCATAGACATGGATAACAATGTGGTGGTAGCCAGAGGGAAGCGGGGCCAGGGCTGGTTGGAGGTGGGCAAAGGAGGGGAAATGGGATATCTGTAATAGTGTCAACAATAAAAATAAAGTTAAAAACAACAGCAACAAAAAATCCATGGAGATCTCACTAGAAAGGTCCAAGGACAGAAACCAATGTATAATCCTAAAGCCTCTCTCTAGTGACATCTATTTATTAATCAACCCTCTTAATAAATTATCATAAATATCCCATTTGATCTTGATATATAAGATTTTATACACACATATACATATAACTCTAGTTTTAAAATGCAATACATATATATTTATACACACAAAAAATTATTTTGAAGCTGTAAGTGTTGAATACTTGTTTGGGATGACATTTTTTATGTAACTGAAATTTCATCTTCAAGTTCAGACTAGTCATAGGATCAGAGTTAGGGACTTAATTAGCATTAACAAGCAATAAGGCCAGCCCCTTGCTTATCAAGAATCTTCTACCTTGTCTCTAGTTGTTTGTTTTATCCTCTCTTTAAATATTCCCAGTTAAGGAGTTTATCACACCTCCACCCATTCTGTTTTCAGACCTGCTGTATAATGAGGTTGTTCATCCTTACTTCAATAAGAAATCTTAACTTCAATTAAATACCACCCTGTTACTTATGCATTCAATCATTTGTTAAATGTAGGCTTTGTTTCCAGTACGGTGGTTGGCATTTGGGATACAAAAATGAACTCTCTGGGAGTTCACAATCACATGAAAGGGACAGACTTGAGCAAATAGCATCATAGAGTACTGTAAGAGAGCTATAGCCATTATAGCATGAAGGAAAGCACACCCAGATCTGGCTGAGCAGGTGAGGGAATCCTTTACATAGATTTTCTTGTTCCTGTAGATCAAACTTGCCTCCAGACGTTTTGAAAGTCTTTGATCTTTAAAAGACAGATTTTGTTTTTTCTTTCTTTTGCAGCTTGTTCGTGTCCTGGTGTCTCCCACCAACCCTCCTGGTGCTACCAGTAGCTGCCAAAAAGCCATGTTCCAGTGTGGCTTACTGCAGCAGCTTTGCACCATCCTCATGGCTACTGGGGTTCCTGCTGATATTCTGACCGAGGTAAACTGGATGAAGGCAGAGACTGCTTGGTGGAAGTTGAAATCCTAGGAATTATTAGAAAAAATTAGATATCAGCTAAAGGAAAAACAGTAATAATTAACTATTTTTATATGTTAAATTCCTTATTGATCCTACTAAAATGTAGTTAGCATAATGATGACAGTATCAATTCCAAAAGGTGGGCTCATTCCTCAATTTTAATAATATATGACCATGTTAAAACTTAGAAGATTTCTCATTAATTTTATTGTGTTCAACTTATCTTTTTATTTTTCTCAGATTAACACATGTACATTAAAAGCACCAATAATAAAAGTTTTATAACAGAAATAGCTGTCTTTGTCCTCACTCCTCCCTACATTAGTACCATTATCCCCCTTTATAACCCTCCCAGAGTGATAACCTTCCTCCTGTCAGCCCAGTGATTTATATTTACATCAATAATCAGTGTTTATAGTTTTATGACTATATTAATACTGTTCCTCGGTAAGCCAAACAGAGCCCTATATCTTCTTTTAAATATCCTTTTCTCAAGTCTGTGTTATAGTAGTGGGTTTTTTTATTACTGATTTTCTGTGTATCTGTGCATATTAATACTATGATATGCTTACCGCATCGTTCCCCATCCCAGACCTTTTTCTGGAAGCCTTCCATCATCCTGCTCCAGTATGGACTGGTTATTCTCTACTTGTGCCACATGGCTCTTGTCCTGGACTTTCACCATTCCTCTTAGGATCTCCTTTACCCCTCTCTTGACTTGGATTCTTGGATTCTTTCCTCCTGCTTGTTTATTTATCTTATTTTACTTAACTTCCTGAAGAGAGGCAAATGGCAAGAGAATATGCTTTTCATTCTTTTATGTTATTCCTCTACCTACCGACTTAATGTGAAGTGTGGCTAGGTACGGAATTCAGAGATGGAAATGACATAACACTCAGCTTGCAGAGTGGTATTCCAGTGTCGCTGCAGTCTGAAGCCATTTTGAATCTTAATCTTTTTTATATAACCTGCTTTTTCTCTCTGACACTTCTAGGATTTTTATTTCTGGTTTTCTGAAATTTATGATGTGCTGTAATGTAGACCTTTTCTTCCTCCAGTTATTTCAAAGGGTACTCACTGGGCCCTTTCAAGCAGAGATATACCCTTCAGTTCTCAGGATGTTCTTTATATTTCTTGATAATTTCCTCTTTTCTCTTCTGTTTTTGCAACTCTTTTAATAGATTGTTGGACTTTCTGGACCTAGTTTGGTTTTCTGTTCTATTGGAGACTTTTTTATTTTAAAGCGTTCGTTTCTTGTTTTGTAGAAACAGATTCTCTCTCTTAGAGGATATTATGAATTATAGTTTTTTGAGATTTTAAGTGTGTGTGGCAAAGTGTTACTTTTCATTAGAGGCCTACACTTAATTTTTAAAAATATTATCTCAGGAAAATATTATGAGATTTTATGCTGTCACTGATTTTTTTTGTGTCTGAATTTTGGCATTGAAAAGCAAAAAGCAGAAATGAACAGTTTCTTGTTTTGAAAACAAGTTTCCTTCCTTGACTTACTTTCTCTAAATTACTTTTCCCCTTTAATAGACCATTAACACTGTATCAGAAGTTATTCGAGGCTGCCAAGTAAACCAAGACTACTTTGCTTCTGTAAATGCACCCTCCAACCCACCAAGGTAGGAAAAGGGAAATACTGAGATTCTGCTGAGGAAATAAAAATTTACTTTGGGTTTTGAGTATGTCATTGATAAATATATCATATGTGTGTGTGTGTGTGTGTGTGTGTGTGTATATATATATATACATATATATCTTATTCTTTTAAGAAGTTGTGTGTGTTGAAGCTAGAAATTATCTGACAAGATAAATGTGTTGGTACTTTAAAAGAGTGGTCTTTGATATGTACACATTACTTAACTTGCTGGTGTTCTGTTATGGTTTTTCCATCAACAAAAATGACTAGTTATTGATTTGTGCACTTGGGTTGCAATATTTCTTTTTGTTCTTTTCTTTTTAAATGCAACAGACCGGCAATTGTAGTGCTTCTCATGTCCATGGTTAACGAAAGGCAGCCATTTGTATTGCGCTGTGCTGTTCTCTATTGTTTCCAGTGTTTCTTATACAAAAACCAAAAAGGACAAGGAGAAATTGTGTCAACACTTCTACCTTCCACCATTGATGGTAAATAATTTAGTTCTAATTCCTGTTTTAAAAAGTAAATAATTGTCTCTCCAGCTTTTAATGATAAACTGTATCATAAATGATAAAAGATCCTGGGTGTAGCAGAATATTTAAAATATGGCATTTCTTTGCATTTGCTTCAAAAATGTAGTAGATAATTAAGGTAGACATTTTCTGAAATATTACCACTATCGATTTGATGCCTAAAGTGTTTTGATATTTCTTTGTTCTGCTACTTTTCTTCCAGGGTCTTTTGTACCATCTTTCATTTTTGTTTTGAAAAGCAGACTTTCAAAAATGTTACTTAATATTACTAATTAACAAATTTTTAGATTGGTATTTTACACTATTTTTCTACGTGTGGAAAACAACATAATAAATTTTTCTGTTGTTATCATCTGCCTGCCCTCTTTGTAGCAACAGGTAATTCAGTTTCGGCCGGTCAGTTATTATGTGGAGGTTTGTTTTCTACTGATTCGCTTTCAAACTGGTGTGCGGCTGTGGCCCTTGCCCATGCTCTGCAAGAAAATTCCACCCAGAAAGAACAGTTGCTCAGGGTCCAGCTTGCTACGAGTATCGGCAACCCCCCGGTCTCTTTACTGCAGCAGTGCACCAACATCCTTTCACAGGTAAAATAGCCAGTGAAGCTTCTCTAGGGGCGGGGGGAGAGGTTTGGCTGTAGCACATTTTGATGCCAGTGATGTAAGAATTTAAGAGTGTTCTTAGTAGATGTGGGTGAGAAAGGGAAGAGTCAAGGACTTACCTGCTTATTAACTCATTGTAACCAGAAGCAGTTTTGTGGAGGAAAAGTAATAAATATTCTTACAAGAATGGTTTTACCAAATAGTTAGTTAATAAGGTCTGCATCCTCATGGAAACACATATTCTAGGCAGAATGATATTTATTGTTTTTGTTTTCTTTTTAAATTATCCAGAGTGTTCTTTCATGTCATTTTCTTTCTCTGCTCAGTAGCTTAATTCAGGTCGGTTTAAGAGAGGGAATAGAATAAAGTGATTCATAGCTATATATCTCCTCTTTCTCTTCCCAGAGCAATTGATCTTCCTTTCAGGAAACAAAGATAGAATAACACATTCAATGCTTAACCTGTACACCTCTTGATGTAGGTGAGCTCTCAAATTCTCAAAACCCCAAGGCATATAATTTACCTAGTAAGACAGAGAAAACCATAAGTAAAAATGTTTGCATTTTTTAGACTGCTGATAAGAACAGTAGTCTTGAAGAATGGATGCTAAGGCATTTAGGAATATCACTTACTGTTGGATGATTTGCCCACACATGCCAGCATTGCCATTGAACAATTCAAGTTCATGCTTTAGCAACAGCATAAAGACATCAACACTCAGAGTCACTTGGGGGGAGGAAAAATGTGGGTAAGTCTAAATGGCTCTATCCACTAGAATTGTCTGACCCCATCCCCGTGATAATGCACTGTATCTTTCGTTTTTAATTTTGCTGCATTTGTGGAATGTTTTGTTGTTAGCTTTAAAGAAATGTCAGTGCCATTCATAGGAAGTAATAAATGAAATCTTAAAAATTGACTATAAATGAAAAGGGAGTTGAGAACTTCCTTTGTTGTTAAAATTGGTTTACTTCAGTTGAAATTTTATCTTTATCTTTGATTTATCATTTATGTCTTAACTGTTTTAAAAATTATCCAAAAATATTCATATTTTTACTTATTTAATACTTGGCATTTTTATGTTGCTGTGCGTTGAAAATAGCTTTTCTTAAGCCAACTAGTATCTAACTGCCTAACCACCGTCACTACAGACTTTGCTCTAATATTGTAATTACAATTAGTACATAACGAGAAATCCTCAAGATAGGTATGTCTTCCCACTCTTAGTAGTCACAATGCTATAAAAGTATTCTTTCTCCCCTCAAATATACATGCATTGTTATGTAATAAAAGATTAGAACTGTCCTGTCCCAAATCGTTGGCTTGGGTTTGTAGAGACCGTATTTGAGAGGTTTTTCTAGATTTAAATTTTTCTAAAGCAGTAAATTTATGAATAATGTTTAATGTGTAATTTGCAGGGTGATAAGATCGACAGACGGGTATGTATCACTTGTGTCAACTTAGGCCTTTTCCTCTTACAGCAAAGCTTTTCTTGTCTTGGGTTTGCTGACTGGTTTTTTAACTGCTTGTTTGAAGTTATATTCTACTCACACTTTTACGTGCCAGCACGTTGATCTCTGTCATAAGTGCTCTCCAGTTTCTCTCCTTGGGGTACTGTGGTGGTTTTCTAAGAACCGTGGGAACGACAGTCTGAAGCTATGCTGTGCTTCCTCCAGGGGTGCTTCCACTTTCAGGAATTCCTTGGTTTTGGCTTTTCGGTGTTTTTTTGTGTTTTTTCACCCAAGCTGGCTTCTTCATTTCCCCTAAAACCATTTCAAAGGTAGTAAAGTTTAGGATTAAGAATTTTCCCTTTAGTTAATCAGTATATGAAAGAATGTGATGGTTTCTATATTAATTAGATTATTGAAAATGTACAATAGTAAGTACAATTTTGTAATTTGAAAGATTTTAAATTTAATGTTATGGTTTATTCTGGCTATAACTCATATACTACAACTACCACTGGGGATTTGTTTCTGATGCGGGGAGTGTGATTTGTTGGTTTTGATTTGTTTTGTTTTGTGGCGTGGACCTTAATGTCCATGTTTGCGCATGTGTTCATTTGTGGTGCGGGTAGTAATAACAGGTTCTGTTGGGAATTGTATCTTTGTGTAAGAGCACAATTTAACACATGTTAATAACTCACACACAGACATATTTGGCCTGCAGAATCTTTGATATTTGGCAAAGTATTTTATAAGTATACATATCAGTCATTTAAGAGGGAATTTTTTTGTAGGTATAATTTATACACAGTAAAATGGAGACTTTAAGTTTTCAATCGGATGATTTTTGGTGGTTGAATATATCTCAAAACACCCGAGACAAGGTATATAACATATTCTTAGTCCCAGATATTTCCCTCATACTCCTTTCCTATTAATTCTCTATCTCCAGAGGCCACCACTAGAAAATGAATCTCATCATAGATAGTACTATAGAATGTCATTTTAATACTTTAACACTAGAAGTTTAAAATGTTGGCTTTTCACATTTTTTATAAAGAATAGAAAAATACTAAACTTGAAACTCACAAAGTAGGAATAAGATATTTTTATTTAAATATGATAGAAAATATAATAGGAGAAACATAGCTTATGTTAAAGATAAGATGATTCAGCTTGAATTCTTTTGTTTGTGGTTCTCTTCCATCAAGTAAAATATGTGATTTCTAATAACTAAACCCTCAGATGCTTTGAAATTATAATAATTTCAGCATCCATTTGTTCTTCCAGAGATATTCAATGATTCCTGCACTCTGGGGGCCTAGGAAGAGATACGTATTTTTTCTTGACTTAAACCTATGAACAAACATACAAATATGTAAACATTAATCAGAAAGTGGGGTATGGTTTTCTTTTAGTTGTTGTAGGTGTTTATCTTATAAAGGATCCATCAGATGATTAGAGAGCAATGACATAAAATGTTTTGATAGCTTTTAATGCCCATTTTCTGATTTTATTTTGAAGGAGTAAAGCAGCTTAACAGAATTTTGTTGGATTGATCTTATTTTTAACATTTTATGATGGTATACTGGACAAATACTGTAACATTTTTGTACTCATTAATCACTTATTTTTCTTACCATTTTGAAAAATTTAAAAAAATAGACAGTAGAAAAAGAATAATGTTCCTCGTTCTACTACCCAAAAATAACTACTGGTAAAATTTCAGTTATTAGCCTTATTCAAGGATATAGAAGAGAAGTAGAAGTAAGTAAGATTTAAAGGCTATTGAGGAGTTTTAGAACCAGGATGTAAATCCTGGGATCCTCTTAATGAGATCATTTAATCCAAATGCCTCTGTTTACTGAGTGAGGAAATTGGGGCCCAGCCCACATAGCATATTGAACTTGTGCAAGGTAGGACAGTAGATTTGGTACTTTCAATTCCCAACCAAATGTCCTTTTTACTGATATCATACTGCCATACTCATAATTAAACTTCAGCCCTTTAAAAATATGTGTATGTCCCTTTGAAATGGGTAATACATGGTTTAGAAATCAAAATGATATAAAAAGTTATACAATAAGAAGTCTTGGACCCAACCCCTGTTCTAGTTCCCCACTTCCTATTATTCAAACGGTTTGCCAGGTAAAGGGCACTGCTTCCATACTCCACAAGTGCTTTTTATGCATATGCGCTGTTCTTCACCTTGGTTTTTTTCACTTAGTGCCATTTTACACTTCTACTAGCTACGTGAAGTAAGACTGCAGTGTACTGCATTATCATCTGTTTCCCCACGGTCAACAACGTGTTGTCACACTTACATTTTTGCTAGTCTGATGAGAGGTAAAAAATGTTATCTCACTGAGTTTTAATTTGTATTTCTCTTACTAAAAGGTAGAATCGCTTTCTCTACGTTTACAAACCAATTAAAGTTTTTCAGTGAACTCTCCTTACTTAATAGTTCATCTGCCCATTTTTCTATTGGGTTGTCAATCATTTATGGTTTATAGGAACTCATATTAAGGAATTCAACCCTTGTCTGTGATAACTTAAAATATATTTTTCCTGAAATGTCATTTTTCTTTTGACCTTGGTATTTTGTTTGGGTTATTTTTTGTATCACTTTTTGTATTGCTTCTACATTTTCAGTCATTTTAGAAAGGCCTTTCCTACCTCACGATTTTAAGGAATTTGCCCATATTTTTACCTTTACGGTTTAATTTTGTATTTAAATCTTTGTTCTATTTTCCTCGTTGAACTATATGAGATATGGATCCTCTAATCTTTTTTAGATAGCTATCTAGTCATCCCAACATTGTTTTAAATCCATTTGTAACCCACTGATGGTTGTATGCTGGGTGTATTCGTGAGTTAATATCACCTCATTGCTCTTTTTCATTGTTTTACAGTTTCTGTAGTTATTCTTGCTTGTTTGCTTTTCTGTATGAACTTGAGAACTAGTTTGTTTAATTCCAGAGGGAAAAAAATCTGTGGATATTTTTATTTGGGTTACATTAATTTTATAAATTTTACTATTTTTCTTTTTTAATATTTAAAATTTTATTAATTTTATAAATTAATATAGAATTAATATCTTCATGGTCTTGAGTTTTTCTACCTGAACATGGTTTCTTTCTATTGATTTATGTCTACTTTTGTGCTCTTTAGGAGTGTTTTTAAATTTTCCTAGTTTAGGTTTTATGCAATTTTGATTGGACTCATTCTTGTGTACTGTATATTCTTTTGTTGTTCCATTCTCTCTTCTAATTAGTTCTAACTAGTTATGTTTGACTTTGCTCTTCTTATCCTTCAGTTAGACCCCTAATGGCATACTTGTAGAAAATTCAAATTCAAATCTAATTCCACCTTTGTATACTCAGACATCAGCCAGTGATTTGACAGGATGCCTTGTTGTATGTACAATGTAGGTATATTTGGCACTACAAATAGTTTTTCAAGTAATAATAAACTTTTTATGTAAAACCAGGGAAATCAATGAAGCATTTGCATTTATGACTTGAATAACTACTTGTAAGTTCTACAGAGCACACAGTCAATTGAGAATAAGGGTATATGTTTTAACTATTCGATTTATTTGGGTAACATGAAGATATATTGTGGGCACAGTAATGACATAGAAGCAAGAAAAATAATACATCATGTAAAAACTAAATCCATGCTAATTAATGCTTACTTGGCAAATCATTTGAAGAGGTGTAATTTGAATTTATTTAAATGTTAACTGTACTTGAAAATAAATTATAGAAAGGCCAAGATATTGACATCAAAATTCATTAAATTAGAACAGTCGGGGTGCTAGAAATTTTTCAAAACCCGGTAATGGTTATTTTAAATTCATTCCTGTCTAGATCTTTGAATAATTGTGTTTGGGATATTTTCTTCCTTAAATTACTCCCAAAGTAATACATTATTGTGCTCACTTACATTATTTTGTTTCATACAACTTTTTTTTCTTAATAAGGTTATATGTAATACAATATGGGCTGTAACGATGTTATCAGCTAACAGAATATCCTACAAAGGAGATACAAATGTGTTGTATCAAAATTTAAGAAAACAGTTTTGATGGACATGCTAGTGTTCGGCATCGTTTAATTATACTTGGCAGCAGTATAGTTAGTGATTTAGGGCACTTAGCTAACTACCTTAAATAAATTTTTTTCTCCATTATATGTGTGATTTCTTATTATCTGGCATGTTGTCAGTAAGTTTGTAATATGGTTTATTTAGTTTTCTGTTAAAGAATATATTCACCAATGGAACTTGACTAAGTAATTCAGGAGATTATTTCTTTTTAATTTTCTCAGTGATTCTTGAAGGAGGTAGAATTTGTTTTTATTAGAAACTTGTTTTTAACATTTTAACTGAAACATCATAAATTTGCCTGGTAAATTAATTTTTTTGTAAAGTGATTTAGGATTGATAGACTTTTTTTTTTTAAACATCTATATCATACAGTTCTTCCTTAGCAGACCAGGCTTTTCCAGGTATTTTACATAACCCAATGCATGCTTGTGAACATAAATCAATTCTGATTTCTTATTACTATTCATTTTGGGAAGTACAGCACAGAGGGGACATAAGAATACACACTCGTTCATTTTTTAAAACCTGGATTTTTGACCCATCTTTTATAAGATATTAAATATCTTTTTATGCAAACAGGGAGGGACCTTAGGGCAACTTTAAATTTGAAAAAAGTAAAATGAGATTTTTGCCAACTTATCTATTTCAGGGAAGCAAAATTCAGACAAGAGTTGGATTACTAATGTTGCTTTGTACCTGGCTAAGTAACTGTCCCATTGCTGTAACACATTTTCTTCACAATTCAGCCAATGTTCCATTTGTATCCTTTACATTGTAGTAAGATACATGTAAGTATTAGCTATTATTATTTTTATTTCTTCCTCTCTATTAGAGGTAGCTCTGTGTCCCAAATATTTGAATTTTCTTTGTTTGTAACTGGTAAGGTGGTACTGGTGCTTGCTAAAGCTATGTGTGTGTGTGTGTGTGTGTGTGTGTGTGTGCATACCATTCTTTGTGTTTTGCTTGCTAGGACTGCATATAGAATTTCTTATAGAAACTTCCACCTGAAATACATGTCAAATTCAAATTATAAAATAAAGCATTGTAAATATTATGAACCATTCTCCTTAACAAAGATTTCAGCTTACGGGACAAATTGCAGAAAATCTTGGAGAGGAAGAGCAGCTGGTCCAAGGCTTATGTGCCCTTCTGTTGGGCATTTCTATTTATTTCAATGATAACTCACTTGAGAGCTACATGAAGTAAGTAAGGGGAAAATGACCTGCTAATGCCATCACGAGAAAATCATTTCTTTTTCTGCCGAAGTATAATGTAGATCAAGTTTTTATGTTTTGTTTGACTTTTTCTTAAGCATCTCAATGTGCTTATCTCTGTAGAGAGAAACTAAAACAACTAATAGAGAAGAGGATTGGCAAAGAGAATTTCATAGAGAAACTAGGATTTATTAGCAAACATGAGTTGTATTCCAGAGCGTCTCAGAAACCCCAGCCCAACTTTCCCAGTCCAGAATGCATGATATTTGATCATGAGTTTACAAAGCTGGTAAAAGAACTCGAAGGTAAGATAAGAACATTTATATTGGTATTCATTAGAAAGTACCTATAATTATATTGTATATGTATATTCTGGACACATGCAGATTTTATGATAAGCCTAAAAGTGGAGTTTTTTCCTAGCTCTTGGTATGTAACCCATTGAAGGATTTTTGACCATTAATAAAATTGGAGAAATTATTTCTTATTTCTCATGAAGTTAGGACGTATGTTTTTACTGTTTGTCTTAGTATTTTAAATGTTCAAAATAAAATTTAAATAAGCTTTCTTTTATAGGTGTGATAACTAAGGCTATTTATAAGTCCAGTGAGGAAGATAAAAAAGAAGAAGAGGTGAAGAAAACATTAGAACAACATGACAGTATTGTGACTCACTATAAAAATATGATTCGAGAGCAAGTACGTACTGATAAAATGTATACCCTCTCTGATATACTGATAACTTTTCTACTTTAGGGAAGAATTTTTCCTGGCATTTCAAATGCAAGAGGATACAGAGTGTTGAACTCATTATTCTCCTAAATAATTCAGAAGCATCTGCCCTAGCCAGGTGGCTCAGCTGGTTGGAGCCTCATCCCCTGCACCAAAAGACTGCGGGTTCGATCCCTGGTCGGGGTTCATACAGGAGGCAGCCAATTAGTGTTTCTCCCTGTCTCTCTCTCCACTCCCCCAACTTCCTCTCTTCTGAAATCAGTATTATGTTTTAAGCATTATGCAGGATGTTGTGGATAAAGACATAAATCAGACATGTTTCTGTACAGCAGTCTCATGGGGAGATAAACCTATAAATAGATTATTACAACACATGGATTACGACATATTAACTCTAGTGATAGAGATAATCAAAGCTGTATGGCAGCGATGAGAGGTGGCTTCAAGAAAACAGAGAAGTTGAGTCCTGAAATGATGACTAGGAGTGAGCTAGGTGAAAGAAGAGAGGAAAGGGAGGAGGGGTACTCCCTGGCTCACACAGAGAACACTTGGCAGCCCTACAAAGGAGCTCTCTGAGAGGCGAGGAGAGAGGGAGAGGGAGGGAGCCCATGAAGGAGGCGGCTGTGGTGTGCTAGGGGAGGGAGTCAGAGCACCGGTGACAACGATAGTGATACTGGCTGCCAGATTTTGTTTACTCTGCTCTAGGTGATCACTGAGCACATTTGAAACACTGTCTCATTTAATTTTCACGTCGTCTGTACAAAGTAGTTAATATCTTCAGTTTAGAACAAATGAGGAATCTGAGACAGAATTTAACCTTGTCCAGGGTCACTCACTGGCTGGTGGAACAGAATTCAAATACATGTGTCACTGGGACTCTAAAGCTCATGCTTCGTGGAACAGAAGTGACCTGAGAAATGTGGAAATTGAAGAAGATAAAACTGGCAGGACTTGGTAATGATCGGTGAGGGAGCAGAAAGGGTGGAATACGATCCTTAGATTGCTGTCTTACACAACTGAATAGCTGATACTGAGTTAGAACAGGAAAGGGAGCTGATTAGTACAGTGGATGATTATGAATTAAATTGAAAATACATTTTCAAAATCAATTGACATTTTCCTTGCAGGATACCAGAGAACCTCCACATTTGCTTTGTGCTAAACACCTTAAATCTTCCACTACATTCCTTAAAAATGTTTCTTCGTTTTTTCTCTCATTTAATTCCTCATGGTGTTACCTTGACTGGAATCCTAGGAAGTGCTTACTGAAAAGAGAGTACCAATGGTGCTAAAATCCCGGCGCGGAAACACAGTGCACTAAGAACAGTTCACGTGGAACAGCCTTCCCCTGCTGCTGGCTGTGCGCAGCCTGAGCAGGTGTGGCAAGTGAGGGCTCGGGTGGAGCCCTCTAAGGAGAAAGGCGCTGTGTTCTGTTCTTCCCCGTAGTCTGTGTTGTTAAGACTGAAATTGTGAGAAAGAATAAAAATAGTGTTATATTCAGCATTCAGTCTGAGCTTTTTCAGTTTATAAGCAAATCAGTAAATTAGAATCAGCTTTGACCCAAATTTGCACTGTTAACCTTACCCGTGGTTATTGGGATTTTTCATCTATATCTCAGTACAAATATGGAGCCATTTCCAGATGGTGAAATGTAATGTCTTTAGAGCACTGGAAAATAAACACATGGAATGTGGTGTTATATCCTACATGTGGGTCTCATAGATACAGTGATTTGGAGGAAGAAAAAGTGATTTGACATAATTACTATAATGGCTCTTCTTTAGAAATAATTATTTTTAAAAATTTTCGCCACTTAAAATGCTACATTTAACAATTAGGCAAAAACACAGAGAGCTATAAAATGTATGCACTTTGACATATGAGGATCCATTGTAAGGAAATTCTCCAAAATTCACAACAATTATATGGACTAACAATTATTGTAATAACATTTATCATTTAGAAAAATGGAAAGTAGCCTCACTGTTGCTTTGAATATAAATCATATTGCATCTACTGGTGAGATATTAAGTGAGCATTAAAAATTATAATGAAAACTGTTAGTAATATGTAGAAATTATGATTGAATAGTAAGTAAATTAAAAGTTACAAAATGATATATAGACTGGTATGACAAGTTTAAAAACTTGTTTTGGAAAAAATTCAAAGAACAAAAAGAAATAGATCAAATTTCAACTACTTATCTCAGGGTGGTGAGTTGGAAGCTCTCTTTTCAGTCTTCTAAATGTTCTGTTACGTGATTGTCTTTTAATGTGAAAAGTAATATAGACGTATATGTATGCATACATGTGCTCCCTTTCTTACATAGTCCGGTATAAATTTCTTAAAAGTTTTGATGGACCATAAAGTGGAGTTTTTCAGCTTGATCCTCCCACTCCCTATGATTACGGTCAGGTTGCAGGAGGCACCATAGTGCTTATTAGTGGGATTTTACTTAAAATCTTGGTTCTCTTGCACATTAATTGGCCTTGGTACATATATTGATGTATTACTGTCTAATTAATGAATGATTTTGGAAGTGTTGAGTTCTTTAACATCCTGACCCAAAGTAATCTCTAATTTTTAATTTGTTCATCATCGTAATTCTTATTGGTATGAATTTACAACACTCGAATTATGTTTTGTTCCACAGGATCTGCAACTTGAGGAATTAAAGCAGCAGATTTCTACATTAAAATGTCAAAACGAACAGCTCCAGACAGCAGTCACACAGCAGGCATCTCAGATTCAGCAGCACAAGGATCAGTACAATCTTCTTAAAGTACAGCTAGGTGAGTGTGGCTGGCCATCGCTCTTGCAGTGTTCCCAAGAGCTGGACAAAGTCAGATTATTCTTGTACACTAGTCTTTCTCTAGTCTTAAGTTAATCACTGTGACAAATGTGTGCATCAAGTTCACACATTTTGAAGTTCACCCTCCTTGCTACTTGATTTTATCTGACCCATTGATTTTCAACCTTCCTACACATCAGAATCCCCTGAGTTTTTTTTAAATAGCATCAATACTTGTCAGATGGGTACTAAGCTTATCAGGGTGGTCACTTTGTACATTATGTAAATATCTAATCACTATGTTGTATACCTGAAACTATTATAATATTGTATGTCAGCTGTACTTGAAAAATAAAAAATATTTAATTAAAAAATAAATAAATAGTACCACCGAGATCCCACTGTGTTTGTGATCTAATTTGTCAAGAGTTGGGTCCAGGCCTCATAATTAATTAGTTCAGTCTCCTCCCCAGGAGATTCTAATGTGTAGCCAGTTAAGAATGACTGGTCTAACTTTTCAGTTTCTTCATCTGCAAAACTGAGCTGATAACATCTGTGTCATTTGGGAATTAAATGAAATAATGTTAGTAAAATTCTAGTTCAGTTCCTGGCACATGAAAAGCTCAAATTTGTAAGTCATCCTGTAGTGCTTATGATTGGAATGCAAGCTATGTAGAAATATAGTTTATTTGTATCAAAGTGACTAAAATTTTCTGAAAAAACATCTCTTTATTTATGACAATTTGTCAGTTATTTTAGTTCATAAGGAAAGCTGTTCCTTTGGGGAGATTTTATTTTCTCTTATATTGACAGAATCAAAATTGAAACTACTGTAATTTTTTATCTTACATCACCAAACCAGTTTAGTTTAATAAGACTTTGCTGTTTTTCCTCTCAGAAACCCTGAAACTATCATCAATTTCCCATTTTATCAATACGCTATTTTGCAAAAATGAAATACAATTACAAAAGTGCTGCCAAAGTAAATTAAGCAAATTGTATATTTATATTTATATCTGAATCTTCTAATTCAAAAAATGACAAAACTTAGGTTTCACACTGCCTCCTCACATCTCTGCCTGTCTGACAGGGAAAGACAGCCCGCATCACGGCTCTTCCAACGGCGGGGCCCAGGTGAACGGCATCCCGCCAGAAGAGATCGGCAGGCTGCGAGAAGAGGTAGAAGAATTAAAAAGTAATCAGGAGCTTTTACGAAGCCAACTGGCCGAAAAAGACTCTCTGATTGAAAATTTGGTAAGTGTTTAAAATTTTTAAATAAGAGCACTAGAGTAGTCCTCACTATCCTGCTTGTTTATTTGTCTGGATCCTGTAAGTCAACATATCATATTAAGATTTTAGAATATGAGCTATGTCAGACTCTCCAAAGTTTCACTGCTTCCTAGCTAATTGAATTTAAGCAGTTAATCTCTTTAAATTTGTATCCGTATCTATAAAATGGTGCTGATAATATCTTTTCCACTGTTGTAAGCATTAAATGAGATACTCTGTATAAAGCTCTTTTAATGCATGGAAGTCACTCAAAAAATACTTGTTTGTATGCTGTTTCTCCATATGACATCAGATAAGTGTTTAGATTTAATAAAATATTTGTTATAAGTATAAATTTATTAACCATGGAAAAGTAGTAGACAATATATGGTATCTTGAAATTTTTTCAAAACTAAAATGTTGATATGAAATTTTTGGGTAAACATCTGTAAGACATAGCTCACTCAGGGGTGAGCAAAGTAGGTTTACAAAGTTGTAATACAATAAATAATAAATGATAATACAAGAGTAAACTTTTTCCAGTATTTACAACTATAAACCTACTTTTACCCACCCATTTGTATGTAGTTAGTCTGTTTCGTTTTTTTCTATTTCTTTAGACTGAATTTATTTCATAGTTTATTTCTGTGCTGCTTGTAGAAATCTTCCCAAACATCCCTGGACACAAATGAAGCAACAGCTTTAGCTAGAGATTCTGAACAAATTGCAGAATTGAAACAGGTAATTTTCCAGCTTGATCCACATTCTATTTTGTCTTATTTTAATTGTAATAGAGTAGCCACCTTTCCGTTCCAGTGATCTAGAACTCCTTTGTCAGGCATAAGCAAAAACTGATAGTGACAATAGCCACTGGAAAATCCAAAAGCTGTTTTAATTATACAGTAATGGTATTTGAATTTTATTGTGTTTTTTAAATTTTTTATTGGTGTTCTTTTTAATAGATCTCAGCATCTCACCCAGATTATTCATAGATTATCAGTGAACTAACAGTTACAGAAAATATAAATATGTTTATAAGATGCAAATATGAAGATACAAAATCTTATGCCTAATATTCATACACTGTTGGCCACGATAATTGCTTAGTTAAGTGTTTTGGATATTTAAACCTTTCTGTCCAGAAAAATGTTGGTTTTTAGAACTGAGAAGAAAAAAAACAGGAGGTAAAATTGTACGTCATGTAGACAGACATTCCTTGACAAAATTAATGCCATTTATGTTACAGTGCAACTGTTTTTTCTCTCTTAGGAACTGGCAACATTAAAGTCTCAGTTAAACTCAAAATCTGTGGAGATCACCAAACTACAGACAGAAAAACAGGAGCTGTTACAGAAAATAGAAGCATTTGTAAGTTCACTAGTTTTTTTTCTCCTGAAAAGTAGTAAACACAGGGTTGAGGTGCAGTTTCTCAGCCACTGTGGAAAAGAGGCAGAATTATCAAAAGTACCTTCTCTTTAGGTTACTCACTAGCCAGAGTCACATCGCCTTCTTGTCCACAGTGGTAGCCATGTTACAGTCAGACTCACCAGGCCAATTAATCAGTTATTTACTGGTTCATTTTGTTGGTATTTTGGATTTCGTCCTGTCTCTGTACCCTTCGGTCTAAGTTAGCAGGTTTGCTGCTGGCATAATACCGTCAAAGACCTTGTGGGCAACACGTGCAGTTCACAGGGGTCCAAGCCGTCAGACAAGAAGGCCCTCCGGGTCCTTCCTGGATAATCACATCTTTATTCCAGCTCCTGCTGAGGTGGGTGCCTGGGTCCCTGAGTCCCACAGGCAACCTCTTCGCTGGTTGTCCGGCCAGACCTGTGCTGTTCCACCAGAACATGCCTTGTTAGAGTAGAGATAGCTATGAATTTTCTAAACCTTCAAGTTCTGATTTCCTTTTGCTTAACAATTCCTTCTTCAATTTATTCCTCTCTCACATTTTATTATAAGCAGCAAGGAGAAACTAGGCCACACCTTTAACACTTTGTTTTGTAATCTGCTCGGCTAAATATCCAAGTTCATTGCAAGTTTTACTTTCCACAAAACACTAAAACACAATTCAGCCAAGTTCTTTGCCACTTTATAACAAGAATCGTCTTTCCTCCCCTTTCCTCATTTCTGTCTGAGACCTGAACAAAAAAAAAAAAACCCCACACATTTATCCTCTGTATTTCTACCAACATTCTGTTTATCATGATAATTGTTTTCTCTAAGACCATGGAAACTTTCTTTACAGCTCTCTTTGTTTCTTTCTGAGCCCTGGCCAGAATTGCCTTTAATGACCAACAGTCTCTTCGAAGCAATTCCGGCTTTGGCTAACGTGCACCTCAGAACTCTTCTAGCCTCCAGCAATTCTGAAGCCCTTTATACATTTTTAGATATTTATTAGACCAGCACCTCACTTCCAGTGTTTTCTAGGGAAAAGGTGGGGAAAGACTGAAAAACTGCTTTAAGAAAACTTCCTATAGCACTTAAGAAAATACTTGCATGTCACCAATTAATGGCATTCAGCTTCATGTCCCCACCTATCTCTCTGAAATGATAGTGTCAACTAAACTTACAGGAATTTTATGAGGAAAAGGCTTTGAAAAATGTTCTCTGCTTATGAAATGCTATGTTATAGCTGCGTTAGAGCCGTCTTGTTGATTGCTTTTCTGGTCTGATCTTGAGGCAGCTTAACCCAGCCTTCCTCATCCTCTGATGAGAGCTGCTGCCCACCACTCTTGTCTCAGCCTCTACTTTACTATAAGGGACAACTCACCTTTCTAAGGAGAGCACTTTATTCATGTAAATATGTAATATGTAAGGGAACTGTATTTTCTGCCATCGGAAATAAAATGTCAAAAAAGCAGGAAAATTAAATCACCTTTGGGATTTCATAATGATCATAACTTTCAAGAAACTGTTCCCCCAACCCCACCCCCAATTTCTGCTTTCAGTCACAATCAGTTCCTGTACCAGGAGAGAGTGAAACTGTAGTAGCTGCAAAAGCTACTGATGTAGAAGGAAGGCTGTCGGCATTATTACAAGAAACTAAAGAATTAAAGGTTGGTTTTGGTGAAGCTTTATTTACTGCATATTACATGAAATGGACTCCAGGAAATTAGAGATTATTTCATTCAATTTCTCAAATCCTTAGATTTATGAAGAAATCTCTAATGAGGTATAATGTTATCATACAGCCTCTCTATTCTGTTACTCAAGATAACACAAATTTAGGTATTTTCAATGCCTTTTCAAATAATTGTGTTAAATATGTAAAATAAGAATATCAGAATGTACTTTGAAAGTAAAAATCATTGAAAATACTTTTCTTACCAATCTCTAATGACAATAAGAATGGGAATACAAGTTTGGCCAATACACTAGCCGCATGAAGGCTTTCCACAGGACTAAGGAACACAGGCACGTCAAATCCTGCCAGCTTATTGAGTGGCAGAGGAATCAGAATAAATACCATGAGAAAAGGAATGAGGTAATACTAATTTAAAAAAAAGGCATGAAGGAAAAAAATGGAAGAAGGAAGATAATATATGATTGTGTGTGCCTTTTTTTGGATTGTGGTCAAATAAGCCATTGATTTTATTTGAAAAGCTATTTTTTTTCACATTTAATTGTATGCATGAAGTTGGGATGAAAGGTTTTTTTTTAAAACTTGTTCTAATTTTTATGTTAATCAGGCTTCTTTTTTGTGTTTTTATTCCTTTGATTATCTGAAATAGTATTATCTCTTGTGATTTTTTTGAGGAATAACTGATTAAAACTATTTTTTGGATGTTAAACTCTTGTTTTTCCCAATAACCACCTTTGATGTGTGGCCTAACATGCATTCTCATGTTCCTGCATGAGTGTGTGTGTGTGCCAAGACCCTGTCCTCCCAGCCTGACCCCTAAACTCTTCAGATTGGACAAGCACAGTGATTTGTCAGAGAAAGAGCCAGTTTGTTAAAAACCTTAGGAGAGTGAATACTAATTTTAAATTAGTGATTTTCACCTTTCTTTTCCTAGAATGAAATCAAAGCTCTGTCTGAGGAGAGAACTGCTATTAAAGAGCAGCTGGACTCATCCAATAGTACCATTGTCATTTTACAAAATGAGAAAAACCAGCTCGAGGTGAACATCACAGATTCTAAAAAAGAGCAAGATGATCTCCTGGTGCTGTTGGCTGATCAGGATCAGAAAATACTGTCATTGAAGCATAAACTCAAGGAACTTGGTCATCCGGTAAGATTGAAATGTTTCTAAAAATGTTATATATTATGTTTCTTTATAACACATTTTTAAAAATTATACTGTACCTTGAAATGTTGTACCTATATATCTATATTACAGGCATCAATGTGTTAGGTGCATGAATTCAGTATCGCCTGCACAGGTTCTAGCATTTGTTAACTGTTCTCTTTTGGGCTTTGAGCCTATAAAGTGAATTGATTTGATTGTTTCTGTGATAATAAGACTGTCACCAGCCAGACGTGCCATTCCATTTTGACATGTTTGGTTCAAGTGAGAATTATGGCCCTCTGTCAGCAAGTCAACCTGTATATCTAGTCTCATATTAAAAATGACAGGGAGCCTTAAGCATTAAATCGAGGAAATCAGATGGCATGTAATCTAGTATAATTGCTGGAATAAAGAATTTATCTATAGATATGTTACTATGTATTGAATGTGAAGCGAACAAGCTTCATAATGTTAAATGTGTATTTTCCCATTAGGATGAAGAAGAGGATGAACTTGAATCCATAGACCAAGATGATGAGGATGATGAGGATGAAGTTGATAACAACCAGGGTGATAACTAGCTTTAAAATCTCTAGGAATGATAGAGATCATATGGTAACTTTGAACATGAAGTCTTAAGACAGTGCTTTGGTTTGCCTCCACAGAAAATAAAACTTAAACCAAGTGGAAAAACATTTACTGATAAGACTATTGATGTATTTTTTAAACAATGCCACCATGTTGGAAACCCTTCAAACTCTAAACTTTATGCAAAACACACATCTTTTATTAAAATTCATCTAAGCTGTCCCAAAGTAGAATTTTAAAAGAGCTTCAGACACCAAAAATATACCATTTTATGGCATGTGGTGGCAGTGCTATTTGCCTTAGTTCATTGGTTGTTTACATAAGTTCTGTCTTTGTATATTATTTTCACTTTCCAGAATTTGTGACTTTAAGTACTAACACATTTGATTGAACGTGTATTGGAATCACTGTTTCTAAACTCAGTATTGGAGTTCTTAGCTAATGATTTCCTTTTAAAGAAATGAAGTTACTCAAAGGCAAGATAGCATGGGCAGGAGATGAGGGGGTCGTGTGTCTCACCTGCCCTCCGTGCGGGGCTGCTTCTGAGACAAGCACCTGACTCCTGACAGGGCCGCACTCCCAACCCCAGCGAAGAAGCAGGACGCTGACCGGGTATGGAAGGCAGCTTCTGAGAATCTTTTGCAAGTGTATTAGCATGTGGTTGGTTTTGGTTTTAAGCTAAATGTTAAAACAAATTACACGTTAACCACTTACACAACTCAGATTTAGGATTGTTGTTTGATTATTGTAAAGCATATTATGTTCCTAGTTAAAAAGACCGAAACCATGATTTATATAATTTATTGGCATTTTTGCTGAATAAGTTTAAGGCAGATAATAGATTTTTAAAACAAATGAAGCAATGTGTCAAAATTTAATGTTTTCATAATAAAAATAGATATTATGTTCACTTAATTCTTGGTCATGATTTCCTTTTTTTAGATTTTGAGAGAAATATTCTTAATAAAAGATAAGGCAAGTGGAAGTGGTGTTCTTCTCTAACTGAAAGTACGTTACTGTTTCTGAATGTTAGAAGCAGTCTGATTCAGAGCTAACGATTAGGATTCCCTAAGGTTGGAAGGGGCTCATTGGAGCAGAAGTAGAAGAGGATGAAGAAGGGTTTAGATGTTTCTAAATGGAGCGTTGGAGTGCTTCACAGTGATTTTCCTTTAAATAAGTAGATTTACTTAAAGGCAAGGCAGCAAGATGACCAAGTTGGAAGGCAATGTAGATCATCTGCCTCCTGGCTTCAGGAATCATTTGAGTGATCCACGGAGGGACACAAGCTTTTGAAAGACACATCTAGAAAGAGGAAATGGCTCTGTGTTACCAAGCACTTGTGAACTCAGCGTCGTGCCCCTGTCCCCTCTCACTGCCATCACCGCCATCCTGAGGCTCTTGTCATTAGAGAACCACATGACTATTACTGGAGCAGCTCAGACACCATGACGTCTTGCTAAAGTTGACACCACATAGTAAACAACTAGTTAATGACTTCCTCTCAGGCTAATATTATAAAGATAAAGGAAAATGAATCAGGAGTTAAGAATGAGACTTCTACAGATAATGGGCTACCAAAGATCTTCAGAAAGAAACATTTGCAAAGTCAGCAACATTTTGTCAAAGCTCAGTCACTCCAGCTGGCCTGGAGCAGAGAAGCATGAGGACGCCTCAAAGCTGCACGATCCAGCCCGCAGCCCATTGTCTTTCTCACCATAGCCATAGATTTTTGCCTGGGTTGCTCTGGAGCCTCCTAAACCAGGCTCTCTCTGCCTACAGTCAGGTTGTTGCCTCTCTACCACACCCTCCCACCAGCTGTCATATCCACCACAAAAAGCTTTCTAAAATGCAAATAGGAGAAGAGATTGCAGTTGCCTGCTGTTTGAAGTCCTTAGCCAGCCAGGTACATTAAGGCCCTTTGTGATCCACTGCTCTCTAGCTTTATCTCCCCAGATACTTGCTGTTATGGTATATATCTTGCTTTTTCAACCCTCCCTTTGCTTTTGCACATGCTCTTTCCTCCACCCATTTGTCAGCCTTTTCATTAAAGGCTGTTTTTCCATGTATACAGAGCTGCAACAGGGGAGCAGTCATCGTAAAGCATAAAACGTACTTTATGATTTGAAATTTTATTCAGGAGGAGTTTATACCTCTAGCACCTCCAGAATCATCACCCAGAATTACTATAAAAGGTAATTACTATAGCAGCTCACATTTTAAAGGTTACTAGTCTGAAATTATGCTCATTAAAAAACTCGAAGTTCAGGAATTTTGTTGCAGCCAGGTAAGGGCCCATGAGGCTCATCTGTACTATAGCAGTAAAATTAGTTCATCCCGTGAATATTGAGTGTGTGATATGCTGGGCACTGCTGTGGATAGACACTGGGGAGATAGTGGTGGATAACACAAGTCCCTTTTCCGAGTGGCATTGTAGAAAAGGAAGAGTAAATAAGTACAGAAGACAATGTCAGGTGCTATGTAGCTTCTGGAAAAGTGCTTGCATTTTATCCTGAGCTTGATGAGAACAGAGGAGTGATTAGGTCTGGTTTCTGTTTCATAGATTATTCTCTCTACTGTGTTGAGAATAGTCTAGGGAGAGGAGTCTATTGCCATTATCTAAGCAAAAGCAGATGTAGTTGCACTACATGGTAGGGGTAGAGATGTCTGAAGTGGTGGGGTTTGGGGTATACTTTACAGGCAGAACTGAGAGGACTTGATGAATTGCACATGCCTGGGAGGTGGAGGAACGAGAGGTCAAGAGTAACTCCTGGGGAAGGGGGTTCCCATTTTGCTGAGTTGAAGGAGACAGGAGCAGGTTTGGGCTGGTGATCTGGAGTTGTGGTTTTAGGCTTGCTAAATCTGAGACCCAGTAGATTTACACACATAGATATGTGCAGTAGGCAGATGTATATAGAAATTTGGAGCCCTGACCAGTGTGGCTCGGTTGGGCATCGTCCCACAAAACCAAAAGTCAAGGGTTCGATTTCAGGTCAGGGCTTTTATCTGGGTTGTGGCTTCAGTACCTGATCAGGGCGGGTACAAGAGGCAACTAATCGATGCTCCTAGCATCAATGTTTCTTTACTCCCTCCATTTCCCTCTCTCTAAAAATAAAAATCTTTTCAGGAAAAAAGAAGAAATTTGGAGCCCATTGGGGCTGAAAAAGATGGTACTTAAGTCCATCTAGCAGGATAAGTTCTTACCAGGAGTGAATGGAGAGAGAAGGCAGCCAAGAACTGAGCCTTTGGGCAAATTCAGTTTGGTGGTGGGGAGGGAATCTTAGGTAATATTAAATGAACAATGAAATAATCTTACCCTCAGAGCAAATTTGAGCCTTGGAATTAAGTGGAAAACTGAGAAAACAATGATCTTTGCACTGATTTTGCTACTGCAATTTTGGAAAATGAAAACTCTTCAAAATTGCTTGAATGAAACATTCTACTCTGATGCAGAGTAGTTCTTTACCAGTGAATCTAATTAAACAATTCTTGAGAAAGCTGCCCTGCCGACCAAATAGTAGGTAAGTATTTGAAGAAAGTGTTCTAACCAAATAGTAGATAAGTATTGGAAGAAAATGTTCATTTACAGTTACACATATCACTTGAAATGTTTTTCAATGCAAATTATTTTATCAAATTGCCCCATTTTATCAAATTTCACCTTTTGTGGATTAGTGATGCTTCTCTGCCAGAAACTCTAAAGAGAAGTTATTCTTGCAATTTCATATGTCTACAACTTAGAAACTTTAGGATTTTCTATAACCTTTCAAAATGAAAATTGAGCCAAAGGGAAAACATTAAGGTGTGACACGTATCTACCTTAAAATGTGGTTTCCTTTCCTGCAAAATAACTCCTACGCAGGTTTTTTCCATATTCACTCTAAGCAATTGTAACTACTTTTAGTTTCAAAAAGCTTTGTACATCAATCTTGCTACAATTATACATTACTTTTCATTTTGCTCATTACAAAAACATGAGACCACTTTGTAAGTATATTTTTCCACCTATGAGAATGTAAACACATGAGTCTTTAATACCTGGTTTGCTAGTCTTTTTCCAGCTCTGGCTTTTAATTCTAGATTTATCTAAATAAATTTATTCTCTGAAGCTAATGGGTTATCTGTAGTAATAAGGCTTGGCATTTTGTGGCTCTATAAGTTTTCCGCCTCTCTGTGACATTTCATGCTCCTAATGCCCTCATAAAACAGCTTGTTCTTGACCCCAAGTGAGGTTGCATGAAGCCTGTAAGACAAAAAAGTAGGCAACTGTCTCACAGCACAAGAATGTTAGCATGGGTGGGCTAGAATGGGAATAAAGGATAGAAACTGTAATGAATGAGCTAAAATAAAAAATTTAAAAAAAAAAAGAATGTTAGCACATTAAAAAATAGGATGAGATGAATGAATCCTTCAGTTTTACTTAGGTTTCTCTACTGCCTTACAAATTACCTCCAATTTAGAGGCTTAAAATTTAGAGTGCACATTTATTACCTCACAGTTTCTGTGGGTCAGGAGTCAGGGCACAGCCTAGCTAGGCTCTCTGCTCTTGGTTCTGAGCCTGCAGTTAAGGTGTCAGCCAGGTGGTGTTCTCACCTGCGGGCTCCACTGGGGGAGAACCGGCTTCCAAAGCTCCTCCTGGGTGTTGGTAGAATTCATTTCCTTAGGGCTGGAGGATTAAGGCCTTCAGTGCGTTGCTGGCAGTCGGCTGAAGTCTGTCCTCAGCAGCTAGTGGACCCCCTGGTTCCTTGCTGGCTGGGCCCCTTCACTTATTTCATCAAGCCAGGCCCCACTGGGAAATGGTGTGTGTTCTTTTAAGCCACTGAGTTTTGGGATAATTTATTGTGCAGCCATTCATATGGTATGATACGTAGTATTCCTTTTCCTTTCTCACATCTCTTCCAATTTTGGTATTTTTTACCATTGCAAATTTCTGCCTGTGTATTGAGATGCAATCTGTTTTCCTATGGCTCTCCGTTCATTGACCACAGTTTGAGTGTTTAGGGGCATGCAGTCTCAAACAGCAAGCTGTATCCCCCGAGTCTGCTCTCCAGGCAGTGTCCCCTGCCCCTTCAAGTGTGCCCACATGGTTCCCAGGACAAACTCTGTACGTGATGCCCAAACTGAGTGGAAAGAACAATCACCTCCATGTTCTGAGTACTTCCCTTGTCTGACAGCTGCTCGCTCTATGCAAAGTGAGGCAGGTACGATGCTTGGTGTTGGCTAAGTCCAAAACTCATGTTTTCAGATCAGCCCAAGATTTTACCTTCTTTTTAAGAAACAGTGTAATATTGCTAACTCTTGCCTTGCTTGTTTTCTACAACTGCTATTGTTAAGCCATTCTGTATTTGTTCAGTTGTTCTTTTGGACCCCAAAGACAAGATCTTTTATGTCTGTTTAAATTTAGACTTGTGAGGTTCACTTGCATTACTGAAGCCTTTGGGGATATTTTTCATAACCCAGTTTTTATCATAAGCACTTCACTGTTCCCATCTCTGAAAAAAAATGGAAGAATTGTTTTTGCCCTACTGACCTCAGCAAGTTATTACCACAGTTCAATATGTTCATGCATAGTAAACATCATAAAATTTCAGCTTTTATTAAGAGAAACTATAACACTATGCAGTTGAGATTGCTTATTAATTAAAACAGCTATTAGATACATAATATATGTAATAAAAAAGATACACAATGAGGACAATAGAATTTTGAACCTCATTTTAAAGTACCTCGTTCATATATTACTAATATCTAGATAACTTAAATTTTCTAATCTTGTATAATTAATACTTTTCTTGATAAAAACTTAAAAAGCATTTAGTGTTCAAAGAAATGACAAAGCATACACTTGGATTGCAAAAATAATGTTTTAATTTGTCTTGAATTATAATCTCTAATATCAGCCCAGATTAGAACAAGTACATCAGTTATGAAAAAAATGCAGATACTAAATTCAAAGAAGTAACTTCTCTGTTCACATTTAGACATGAGCGTTTCTTCAATCTGGTCATATTTGAAAGGTATTCCAGCCTGCTGCTTTTTCAATGATCGATTTCTCATATTGAAACTCTCTTGCTCCCAATTTAATAATCTTGAGTCATAGTAACAACCAGTGTGCAATGGAATAAATTAAGTTTATGAAGTTATAATATTTAAGATAACTTGGCCTACAAGCAACAGAAAACTCAATTCAGAAAAATAAGACTAGAATAATGGGAGACAAGACATAGAAAACTCCTTTGAGATATTTTGCTATAATGGGAGTAGAGAAATGGGCCGTAGCTGGACTAGGATGTGGGTTCAAGATATTTTTAAAATGGCAAACACTAAAGGTTCTATGCTGATGGATAATCAGCTAGGGAAGAGGAGGGTTTACAGTCGCTAAAGTGACATCCTTGAGTAGATGAGTGGGCATAGGAGGTAAAGCACTGGTGGGGGTTGTGTCCTTAGAGGGGAGTGTGGACAGGAGATCCACAGTAAGAAGAGGTGAGGTGAAGGATACGAGTAAAGAAGGGAATAGTTTTGTATTGGTGGCGGGCAGGCACAGAAGTTTTCTTATTCTACTTTCTGAGTTAAGTAGGAAGCAAAAAATCAATTGACAGAACTGGGAAAGAGACTTGAAGAAAGCAGAGAAATTGTGAAAATAGCTGTGTTACAGTAGAGCTTGGGGAACTAAATGCACCAGTAAGATGTAACCCAAGCATCCACTTCAGACACAGAAATGTCTAGAGGAATAAGAGTTTATCTTCTTCTGTTATCCTTCTTTCAAGCCTGGAAACCTTTCCTTGAAGCCTCCAGCAATTTTTTCCTGTGAAAAAGGAGTAACATCAGGCCTGGGTCTCCAAACAGATTTGAACCTCTCTGGGAAGCTGACCTTGGCTCTGCCTTCTCATAGCGCTGTTTCCTTGGCAACTACCATGTGAAGCCAAAGAGGAATGCTTTGTGCCGGAAGCTGACTCTGCCTTGTCTGCTGTGAAATCCTCCATCTGTGGAACTGCACCTGCATAGAGACAGCAGTAAGCTGGCCCCAGGCAGACACTGGCGAGAATCCATCACGTCAATCTGTGCATCCCAATCTTCCTTAGCAGCTGTACATGACCCAGGTGGGTCATCAGGGCCAAGAAGCTAGTGTGTCTGGGTAGCTCCTGAGCCTCCTGATGATGTGACAAAACTGTACACTCAATATGTCTGTCCTGTGTGACTCTAAGATAAATGAAGAATTAGAATAAAGTCTATTAAAACTTAAGAGTTTGATTGATAATCCAACCTGTGACTATTTCGGATGTAGAGCAGAATGACACTTGAAGCAAGGTTGACGTTCAAATCCTCAACTCAATTTCTTTCTTCCTGTCTCACAGCTAGAGCTGGCTCACAGACTCGTTTCCTGGCAAACCAATTACCCCCACAGGAAATAAGAGCACAGTGCTGCTTTGCCTAATTGCAGTTCACCGCTGGGGTGTGGTGGGTGACTAGGCAGCGCCTCTGAAAGCACACAGCTGTGTAGGGGTGGGCAATACTTGAGCAAAACTAAGTTTATGTTGAGAAGAAGGAAAGGCAGGAGCCCGGGTCTGGCAGGGAAAGGCTATTGGGCAGGCCATTGGTTGCATCTGTGTGCACACGAGTATATAATGCATACGCACAGGATGAAACAGAATGTTCTCAGGTCTCATAGCCATTTGCTGTGACAGAAGGACTGGTGCCAAAAAGTCCTACTTAAAAATTGTCTATTTCAGCCCTGGCTAGTGTGGCATAGTCAGTTGGAGCATTGTCCTGTAAACCAAAAGGTTGCGGATTTGATTCCTGGTGAGGGCACATGCCTAGGTTGCGGGGTCTGTCCTCAGTCGGAGCACATACAAGAGGCAACTGATCAGTGTTTCTCTCCCTCTCTCTCCCTTCCCTCCCTGCTCTCTAAAATCGGTAAGCATGTCCTTGGGTGAGGAATAAAAAAAAAGTTAACTATTTCATGTTAGACATGAATTATATCACAGACCAGATATGTAACCCAAGCACCAAATTCAATCTTCCCATTTTCTAATATAATGTTCATATTTATATGAAGTTCACACTTCTGTGGTTTTAAAAATATTTTCAATGCTAAGTTCCATCAAATGTCTATTTAATTTTTGTGTGTGTGTGTGTGTGATTGCCTGCCATGTATAAAGTGCTGTAAAATTACCAGTGCTGAAGGGTAGTGAAAAATTCGTTACTTCAGTGTCTTCCTAAACAACTTACTTCTTAACTCATTGGTTTTTTTTCTTAGAAAGCAGTGATTCATCAGCAGACTGAGCTCATTAGAAACTTTGTGTCCCATAGGTGACAAGCTCCAATGTCAACTCGTTTTCCCATTTACCCTATATGGACTTTTAATACAGAAGAGCAAATAGGTTTGATACTTAGCAGAGTAGGCAGACCTCTGCCCAAACCCTTGCTCTTACATGCCTAAATTTCTGAGTGTTTTTGGCAGCTCAGGCTACCACAACAAAGTACCGCAGACAGAATATCATCACATTGCGGGGTAGGACTTCAACATACAAATTGTGGAATACAAACATTCAGTGTATACCACTGAGCAAATTACTAAAACTCAATCTTAGTTTATTCCTAGAACTAATTATACCTGCTTAATAGGGCTTTAGTAAACATTAGATGAATTTTTAGTATATATGCATCAGCCTGTTTAGACTGAGTTACGCTATGGAAATGAATGACTCCCAAATTTCGATGGCTTACAGCATGCAAGGATACTTCCAGTGCCTGTTCATACCCTCAGCTTGTCAGCTGTGCTCTGCTCTAAATCTTTATTCCAAAAGCCACACCGAAGAAGCAGCTTATGTCTGGGGCAGGCAGGTCTCATGGCAAAAGGAAAAAAGAGATGGCAGAACCTCACAGGGGTTCTCAGAAATGCTTAGAAAGGGCATCACTTCCATTCACATTTCAATGGCCAAAGCAAGTCCTGGCCAAACTAATACAAGTGTGGTCCTTCCAGAAGGACAGACCTGAGAGCAAGTGGCAATACATATTTTAGCAATCATATAATCTATCATAGCATACAAAAATACAACCAATGATGTTGGTGTCCTTCCCTTCCCTCTTTCCCCTTACTGACCCTGCTGAGGAGATGGAGGCAGAGCGTGCAGAGGCAGTGTAAAGTCGCACTTAGGAGTCTAGGTTCTGGAGACAGGCTGCTTCAGGTTGAATCCTGACTCTGCCCTTTTCCAGCTGTGTGACCCTGGGCAAGTTATTTAACCTTGTGCCTCAATTTCCTCATCTTTAAAATAGGAACAATAACAATAATAGTATCTATGCCATAGAGCTGTGGGTTAAATTAGTTATGCATGTAAAGTGTTTAGAACAGTGTGGCATATCCTAAACCCTATATAATTAACTGTTGTTACTGCTGCTGTTATTGCCATTATTGAAAGAAACCTGACTCGAAGTCAAAAGACTTGATTTAAAATTTCAGCTTATCATTCTGTTTGACCTTGAGCAAGTCACTTAATTTCTGAGCACTGATTATTTTTCATCTGTAACTGGAATAACTCTCATTTCTAGAGCCTGTATAAGATATGGATGTTGGAGCTGTTGTACTTGGGATCAGATCCAGCTTCCACACCACTTTCAAGCTGTGTGACTTGGGGCAAATTACCTAACCCACGTGTGCCTCAATTTCATTACCTGTAAACAGGGATAATAATCACACCTTATGTTCATAGGAACGTTATGGGAATTAAAAGGATGAATCGTTAATATATGTACATGTGTTAGAACAGTGCCTGCCTCTGGGTGATGCCTGATAACTGGATGGATGGCACATATAAGAAGTGTTCAGTAAGTTTTAACTAGTTTCTCACAGATCTTTGAGGATTCACTATGTAAATAGGCATGAAAGTGCTTTATATAAAGTATTGGGTTGACCAAAAAGTCTGTTTATTTTTTTCCGTAAAATAAGAGACAAATTTTTTATTTTTATCAATAACTTTATTGATTTGGATATTTCGAGTATGTTGGCTATCTCCCGCTATTGACTTCTAGTGAGTAGTGGCCAGGGGTGCTGTTAAACATCTTCCCATGCATAAGACAGCCCCATAGCAAAGAATTATTTGGCTAAAATGTCAATAGTACCTAGAAACTTCACAAACCACTTTTACCAATTTGATCAGTCACAGCACCTTCTCTATACACTACACAAATCTTTTTTTACATATCAGTTGCATTTTTACTTTTTTAAAATATATTTTATTGATTATACTGTTACAGTTGTCCCAATTTTCCCTCTTTGCCCTCCTTCACCTGGTACCCCTCTTCCTTCCAGCAATCCCTCCCCACCTTAATTCATGTCCATGGGTCATGCACATAAGTTCTTTGGCTTCTCCATTTCCTATACTATTCTTAACTTCCCCCTGTCTATTTTGTACCTATCAATTATGCTACTTAATCCCTGCACCTTTTCCCCCATTCTTCCTCTTCCCCCTCCCAGCTGATGACCCTCCATGTAATCTCCATAACTATGATTCTGTTCCTATTCTGTTTATTTGCTTAGTTTGTTTTCTTTAGATTCAGTTGTTGATAATTGTAAATTTGCTGCCTTTTTAATGTTCATAGTTTTGATCTTCTTTTTCTTAAATAAGTTATATAATAAGGGCTTGATGATGGTGAACTCTTGTAGCTTTACCTTGTCTGGGAAGCACTTTATCTGCCCTTCCATTCTAAATGACAGCTTTGCTGGATAGAGCAATCTAGGTTGTAGGTCCTTGCTTTTCATCACTTTGAATACTTCTTGTCAGCCCCTTCTTTCCTACACAGTTTCTTTTGAGAAATCAGCTGATAGTCTTATGGGAACTCATTTGTAGGTAACTCTCTGCTTTTCTCTTGCTGCTTTTAAGATTTTCTCTTTTTCTTTAATCTTTGGCATTTTAATTATGATGTGTCTTGGTGTGGGCCTCTTACAGTCCAACTTGTTTGGTACTCTGTATGCTTCCTGGACTTGTATGTCTATTTCCTTTGCCAAATTAGGGAAGTTTTCTTTTATTATTTTTCAAATAAGTCTTCAGTTTCTTATTCTTCCGTTTCTCCTTCTGGCATCCCTATAATTTGGGTATTGGTATGTTTGGAGATGTCCCAGAGGCTTCTTATAATATCCTCCGGGTTTTTTTGAATTTTTGTTTCTTCTTGCCGTTCTGGTTGAATGCTTATTCCTTCCTTATGTTCCAAATCACTGACTTGAATCCTGGCTTCCTCTCCTCCACTGTTGGTTCCCTATAGATTTTTCTTTATTTCACTTAGTGTAACCTTCATTTCTTCCTTTATGCTATTGCCATACTCAATCAGTTCTTTGAGCAGCCTTATCACCAGTGTTTTAAAGTCTGCATCTGATAGGTTGGTTATCTCCATTTCACTTAGTTCTTTTTCTGAGGTTTTGTTCTGTTCTTTCACTTGGATCATATTTCTTTGTCTCCTCAATTTGGCAGCCTCCCTGTGTTTGTTTCTGTGTACTAGGTAGAGCTACTTTGACTCCCTGTCTTAGTGGTATGGTCTATTGTAGAAAAGTCACCCGTTTGGATGAATGTGGCTTCTTTAAATCCTTGGTCATTGGGCTTCCACACAGTTTGATTCCTGATCATTCTGGGTGTTGTTTTGAGATTTAGTTGTGATTCTTTCTGTGATTGCGTGAGAAGGTGAAGTGTGTCTACCTATGCCTCCATCTTGACTGGAAGTTGCATTTTTACTTTTCTTGAAATAATAAAGCATGATACACGGAAATGTTGTGTATTTTCTTCCACTAAAATGCACAAAAATTCACCAATTTTGATAAGTTTTTTTTAATGCATGGTGATATGACAGCTGTCACAATACAATCTAACACAATCATTTCAAATGAAGTTAAAGACAGTTAAGCACTACTAAAGCCATTGTACAGAAAAAATTAAACTTTTTGGCCAACACAATATGTACTGGTCAAGTATGAAGACAAGAATTTGTAGTGTAGGCTTCTGTGGCTATGTAATTAGGATAAAGCAAGCTTAACAAGTCTAGGCAGTAGTAAACATTTTCTTTTTGGCGTGCACCCAGTTCAGAGTGACCCCCGTCAATGCCTCCTTTAGCTGGCAATGGGTCCTCACTAGTATCTTTGTAGCGTGTGAATTATAGAAGCAAAAGCGGACATTGGGCCCTGTTTCAATTATGACTGAGCACTTTATATACCACATCCAAAACAAACAAAGCTTTGTACTCTGAGATAAACCAAAAAGATTGAAGTCATCCTGACTGGTTGTGATCTCCAAAATAGTAAATGCTTGACTATTTCCTGTAAACTGGACTTGGTAACCGAAATAATTTTATCCCTAATTTTCACTATGCTGGTATCTACAGAGACATCATGACCTTGGTGAAACTGATAATCATGTGGAAGGTTACTGTTTTCCCACCATAAGCGGACTAATGTAACTCTCGTAATCTCACTAATTTGAGTTTCTTTTAAAAAATACTTACATAGTTTCTTGGTTTGTTTTTTTTTAATTTGGGAAGTCTGTTCCCTTATACTTGTAAGTAAGCTTTATCTTTCCTATTCTAAATGTTTCTGTCTTGCCTATAGTTGATTGAACTAGGGATTGCACCTCTGACCCAACATGGGCCAAATTCTCCCTCCAGGAATTTGTATTTGTTTTCTTTATCAGCTTTTAAACCAGGAAGAGGTGAACTGGAGGGCTGTGGAGTAGACATCTTCATCAGATATGGGACAGAGATGGGGAGAAAGTTTATCCTGCAGAGTGGAATAAAGCGGAGACAACATGGGGTGGGAATGAGATAGGGATGCGGGGAACACCCCGCCACCCAATATCCCAACAGCCCCCATCCCATCACACTTTTTAAAATTCACAACACAAGTCACTGTCTACAGATTTTTTTTGTTGTGTCTCTGTTACTAGAAAATGATAAGCATTGCAAGGGCAGGACAACTGTCTTGCCCATCATTGACTCTCAGTGCCCAGATCAATGCTTGGCATATAGTGGAAATTCTATAAGTACTAACTAGATAAATGAATTCTATTTACTTGTGCATAATCAAATTAAGTACCTGAGAACTTGTGTCCCATTGTTTCAAAGATCTTGTTATCTGCTTTGAGTTATTACAAATTTAACAAAATTAGGAATAGTGACATTACACAATATTTATAAGTGAGTAAATGTGATACATTACATAAATAAAATGAAAGACAAAAATCACATGATCATATCAACAGATGCAGAAAAGCCATTTGATAAAATCCAGCACCCATTCATGATAAAAACACTCAGCACAGTGGTAATAGAGGGAGAGTAGCTCAATATAACAAACGACATATACAGAAAAGTTACTGCCAACATCATACTCAGTGGGCAAAACTAAAAATGTTTCCCTTAAACTCAGGAACAGCACAAGGGTGTCAGCTTCCACACCTCTTATTCAACATAGTACTAGACTAACCATAGTGATCAGATACAAAGAAGAAATAAAAAGCATCCAAATTGGAAACAAGGAAGTGAAACTGTCATTATTCACAGATAACATGATAGTATACATAGAAAATCCTGGGGACTTCTGACCAAGATGGAGGCGTAGGTAGACACACTGCATCTCCATGCACAACTAAAATAAGGACAACAACAATTTAGAAACAAAAAACAATCAGTACTAACAGAAAATTGAACTGTATGGAAGTCCGACAACCAAGAAGTTAAAGTAGACACATTCATCCAGACCAGTAGGAGGGGCAGAGTCAGGCGACCAGGAAGAAAGGGGTCACAGCAAAGCGGTGGCTGGTGGACCTGGATCCTGGGCGCACAAGGTAGCAGCTTGCAGACCCAGTGAGGCAGCAGATTGTGGAGGGGTGCAGCTCACAAGGCAGCTGTCAGACCCAGTGGTCCCACATTCATGTGCAGATAAATCAGGCAAAACTGGGGAACGAGACAGACCACACAACCCAGGGTCCCAGCACGAGGAAATAAAGCCTCAAACCACTGATTGAGAACACCTGTGGGAGTTGAGGTGCCAGGAGAGACTCCCAGCCTCACAGAAGTGTTCGTTGGAGAGACCCACAGGTTCCTATAATGTACACAAGCGCATATAATGTGCACGTGGGAATCAGCACCAGAAGGGCCCAATTTGCTTGGAGGAAGTGACTGAAATCCGGAAAAGAGCAGAGCAAGCGCCATTGTTCCCTCTCAGACCCCTGCCCCACATATAGCATCACAACCCAGCTACTGGGTTGCCCTGGCCTGGTGAACACCTAACGCTCCACCCCTCACTACATAACAGGCATGTCAAGACAAAAAAAAAAAATGGCCCAAATGAAAGAACAAATCAAAGCTCCAGAAAAAATACAACTAAATGACGAAGAGATAGCCAACCTATCAGATGCACAGTTCAAAACACTGGTAATCAGGATGCTCACAGAATTGGCTGAATTTGGTCGCAAATTAGATGAAAAAATGAAGGCTACGCCAAGTGAAATAAATAAAGAATAAAGGAAAATGTACAGGGAACCAATAGTGATGGGAAGAAAACTAGGACTCAAATCAATGGAGTGAACCAGAAGGAAGAAATATCCAATCAGAAAAGAATGAAGAAACAGGAATTCAAAAACATGAGGAGAGGCTCAGGAACCTCCAGGACATCTTTAAACATTCCAACATCCAAATTATAGGGGTACCAGAAGGAGAAGAGCTACAAGTGGAAAAGTTATTTGAACAAATAATAAAGGAGAACTTCCCCAATCTGGCAAAGGAAATAGAACTTCCAGGAAGACCAAGAAGCTCAGTGAGTCCCAAAGAAGTTGGACCCAAGGAGGAACACACCAAGGCACATCATAATTACATTACCCAAGATTAAAGATAAGGAGAGAATCCTAGAAGCAGCAAGAGATAAGGG
>CM052538.1:42240255-42272060 GCA_028533065.1 Trachops cirrhosus
CATGGACATGAACTAAAGTGGGGGAATGTGGGTGGGAGAGGGTGTGCAGGGTGGAGGGGAATGAAGGGGGGATAATAGGACAACTGTAATAGCATAATCAATAAAATATATTTTTTAAAAAAGTACTCTAAATGCAATACTTTCTATTTTACTTTGCCTTACTATCTGTGCTCTTAAGGACATTTATGCCCATGGCCTCTGTCTGTATGGAGGAAACACTATATAGAGGTGAGCTGCTGCACATCCTTCTCAGCTTGGTGTGTGGTGATGTCACGGTGAAAACCAAAAATCAGGGCATAACTTTCACTTGGAGAGCCTGTTGTGAAACACTTGCCAGCACACCACCGCTCTAAACCCACCAGATGCTGCCAGATCATGTTTTAAGCTTGAATAACTAAATTCTCATTTTTGCTGTGCTTAACATCATTCTTTCTTCCAGTGTTGAGATTGTTATGATCAGTTCATAGAAATGTTCCCATCCAGTCATATGCTTTGTCCTTTTCACCTTGTCTAAGCAGAAACAGTCTTCATTGGAAGGGCAGATTGACTCCCCCTTTGTAGGCAGCCATCATCTTTGTTTCATTCTCTGCACACAGGGCCCCACTACAGTCTTTGAGGGAGTCAGTCAGTCATTCCGTGTCAAACGGAACAGTTGCTGAAGCTCTTCAGTAACAGTTGTCTGCCTAGTCGGCTGTAGTTTTAGTTTCTAACCTGCTCACTCTTCTGTATCATCTCTACCAATTCACTCTCGGAAAACACTTTGTCAGTGCAGTTATTTCCACTAGGAGGAGAATTTGTTTGATTTAACTGTGAAGAACACTGGTGTATTTAAATATTTTGCTGTTAAAACAGTCCATTTCTGAGCCTTTTTCTTTAAGAATGTTCCAATTTAGAATTATTCTGTTTCATTCTGGGCTACCTCTGTCACTCTGGAGTCCACAGTTCAAGTGTTAGAAACCAATGAATGACATCGGGATTATTGTAATGGTCTGAAGAATACCCACATCAGAATGTCTCCAGATTTGGTAAAAACAATTTGAGAAGATTCCGACCCCTAGGGCAAGAAGAAAATGCAAAAATAAAAGGCATGACATGGCAACAGTTGGAAGATTCCTATGGCTTCCAAATTTTGGCCAAAATTTGCTTTTTTAAAATAATCTTAAAACCTTCAGAGATGATTTAGAAGTTGTGCTGTTTTATTTTCAGGTAACAGTGAGAAATTGCTTCAGAGTTGTAGGGCACGTGCCAACATCCCTTTCCTGGATCTGTGAAGCTTCTCTATGGATGAATTTCATTCCTAGAGGAGGTGGTGACTGAGGTGAATCCCGCAATAAAAATGGTCAGGTTCACAGGATACAGCAGCAGGGGCGATTGGTTGCCCAGGGCCTGGCAGGTGTGGGTCTGCGTCTCCTCCCCAAAGAAGGGGGCGCCTACCACTTCAGCTTAAATGTCTCCTCGGGGCTCCTTAGTTGTGGGCGAGGTGGGGAACATGGTGCTCTGAAGTTGTCCCCTTGTGGGGAAACCTGGAGTCGCCAAAACTTGGGGTCCTGGGGAAAACCTGGCTGACACGTCACAGCATGTTCCCACGTTCCCAGGTACAGAGGTCGCTCCATTGCTCGCCAATGTCTTGGACTGGGCGGAGAGTGTGAGGACAGGGCCTGGCAGAGCTGTGCTCCCCCACACGGGAGGAGGAGTCAGGGTGGATGGGCTTTGTCTAGGAACGACACGTGCTGCCAGAAGCTGGAAGCTTGCCACCTTGTTGACAGTGGGTCTAATTATATCTGGCGCTCCAAAAACACCGGAAGTCCGCACAGCTAGCAAGTCAGCTGCCTTCCTGTCAAAAGCATTCTCTGGTTTCCCTTTCAATCTGTGAACTGGCTGTAAGTAGAAGGACAGAGACCGAGTTAGAGAAAGCACTTCCTGGCTGGAATGCACAGGTGGCACCAGCTAACTGACAGAGTTTTGTCCTGAAAGAGCCCGGGGAAGGGGGTGAAGGTGGGGGTAGACCGAGCACATGTAATGTCTACAGAAGATAAAATAAAGGGGGTCCTAAGGTTGGAGGGACGTGCAACAGGTAGGTGTAGTTGAAGTTGGGCGAAACCGGGAGATTGGTTTGGCTTTTGCCTGATTTGCCTACGTTTTGAATGTCATTGTCCCCTCAGATACAAACTTAGAGCACAGGGAAATGAGCCATGGGAATGGGTCCCTCTTAGCGTAGCCAAGTAGAAATGTCCTCGAGTATCCTTAGACCCCTGCATATCCTGGTCACTGCCAGCCTCCACCCCGGTCCTTTCCATGCTGGTGCTTTGAATAAACAGTCAAGATGGACTAGATATTTTCTGCCCTTTGATTCCCTTTATTATCAGTGTGACACAATGCTAGGATATTTTTAACAACAAAAAGAAATATTTTTGGCACAACTGTGCCATCTTGCACACACCCCAGGACCAGTGAACTTGGCCTAGTATTTTCCTATCCTTCATTGTCTCTGCGGACCTATTATCATCGTAGGTCAAATGCCTGTTGAAATAGGTAAGTGCCACAGCAAGTGGGAGTTAAGTCAAAGGTTTTCTTGAGCCCAAGTTCTGTTGGCTGTGTGAAGGGAGCCACTGAGTTTTATAGGAAGGAGTTAGAGCCTCCCACCTCCTCACCATTATGCCCTAAATGAGTAATTGTTTTGTGGGTGGTGGGTGCTATTGTAGTCTTAGGATTTTCTTCAGGGTGGTATTAGAATTCAAGTGGTTAGTTTCAACTCTATAACTTCTAAACTTAACACAATATTGAATTTTGCTAGTATGACAAAGGTATGTTATACTTAAAAAAAATCTTTTTTCAAATTCAGTGCAGAAGAGTTTGAAGAATTCAGACACATTCAAATTTTACCAGTCCCTCAAATACTACCATTGTACTAAGGTTCTGCAATTCAAATATGGATTTATTTTGTAAATTATCTACGGTGGGGGTTCTAAACCAGGAGCAATGCCCCAAGGGGACATTTGGCTATGTCTGGGGACATTGCTGATCATCATACATGGGAGATAGGGCATCGACAGGGGACAGCCCAGGGATGCTGCTGAGTGTCCTACAATGCATAGGACAACCCAATGACAAAAAGTTATCCAGCCCCAAAAGCAATAGTGCCACTGATGAGAAACCCCGATTCAAGGCAACTTAATTTTTCAGGAAGGCAGCACGGTACTCGCTTACCAACAGCTGAAATATGTAGTAGCGTTTCCTGTGCCCAGGAGTGCTGTCGCTGCTCTCGTCTGACACGCCAAGCGCTCCTCTCTAGAGAGGAAGAAGAACGTTGTGTTAGGGCCCCAGTTTTCTTCCAGTCCGTTGCTTCCTTTCCAAAAACAAGGCTGGGAATTCTCCACTCACACTTTGAAAGTGAGGTCTGAAAACATCTGTCTCTGCACTCGAAGAAAACAGGAGATCACAAATGATATATCGAGATTACAGACTGATCTGCACTGGTATTTAGACATTTTTAAAATTGTTTGGAAACATCGGCAAGTGTTGCACTCTCCTGGCTATCTTAACTAGAGCATACTAAACACAATTTGCATTTTATTGGCAACTTAAGGTCTCTGTAAATACCATCTATCTACTGCGCTACTGTGACAGCCCCAAGAGGATACTCGGGGTCAGTCCTTTTGCCCTGCTCTAAATGATCCTAAGCGGAAGTCCAGTCGAACAACTTTTGCTTTGTGACAGTGCAGGGCTAAAGGGGAAGAGGTATTGCATTATGTGTTCTGTGTGTGTGTATTTGGTCTCCGACTTTGGTATCAGCAGCTCTGGCTAGGGACTGACACAGATATTTATGGGACACAATTAAGGAACACTTTAAAACCAGTAACCTAACTGAACATGTTCAGTAAGAGATTATTTGATTACAAAGTGTGAAGAAAATGAATGAAATATTAGATACAAAATGCAGTTGGTAGACAAGATTCTTTAAACATCAAACCTCTGGGGGGAGTTGTAGTTAAACGGCAAGAAAAAAAAAGGAGTCCTTGTTAGCAAAAAGATTGAAAATATTCCTTCCTTTCCAACACTAATATTCTATGAGGCTATGGCTGCATTTTTGCTGAGGGGTTCCACTTGCAACCACAGGCAATCAAGAACACAAAAGCTGTTTTGCCAAGAATGCAGTGGTGGCTAGAACTATTTAGAAACAGAAAAGAGTATGTCTGTGTATGTGCAGGAGAAGATAATGAAGCAGAACCACAAACAAGAAGAAAACACACAATTACTCAGCTCTTTTCTCTAGAGGAAATATGTAACTTGATACTCTAAATGTTTCATATTCAGTGCCATAGATTAAAACAGAATAGGATGTCAGTTCTAAATAGCTATAATTTTTTAAAAAGGAAAGAAAATGGAACAGGGCATATTTACTATGTATACAATATAATTTATTTTTTACTTCATAAATACAAAATGTTCATTATATATAAATGACAAAAGGATGTGGATATTTCAGATGGTTTGTGTGAAGAACAAAGATTTGGAAAGATAATTCAATTGCAAGTTACACTGAAATCTGCTATTTTCTGAATGATTGGGATTCCAGGAGTGGGGGAAGCTATCAATATTTAATATATTGGCATTGCCCTGGTATCTAACATCATAAGAAATAAATCAATGGATGTTCCTTCTCCACTGCTGCCTTTCTTGCTTCTCCCTCCCTTCCTGCCTCTTCCTCACAAATCTGAATGAGGGGGCTCTTATGAAGAATTTCCACCTGCCAGGCTACTCTAAGATACTTCACTTTTGACATTAGAAAGAGCAAAGAAGCCGACTTGGTGTGGCCACTCAGAATGCTGGCTGGAGTCTGGAAAGAGAGTGCCTGACGGGTCAGCTGGGATAGTGAGAGAGGTGTGGATGTGAGTCAAATTTCTCCACGTTTCACCTGTCGGGAAGTGGACAGTAGTTGTCCTTTCCATAAAGCAGCAGTACTGTATCTTAGAAGTCCATGGACTTATAGAAGGTCTGCTTGAAACTTTATGCAAAATGTCCATGTGGGGGTGGAGGATCCACATAGATACTCAGAGGAGTTCATTGACTCCAAAGGAGGTAGAGACAGTGTCATGGAGCTGTCCTGGTCCTCGCTGTGTCCTTAGACCCCGTGTGGTATCCCCGAAGTACTGTCTGTTGAATCTTCATGTGACGACTAGAATGAAATGCCCAGACTTGAGACTAGTGAGGGTTTATGAGCGAATCTATGAAATAGCAAACCCTGAACTATGCAATCCCACCGCCTAATCCTTACTTCTGTATCTATCAGAAAGACGAGAGGGATCTGCATTTTATTTTACTCTGTGCCCATTAAAGGATATTTGCAAAAGGAGAATATAATCATGTTTCTATACAAACATAAAAGGAACATGTGTCGAGCATTATATTTAACTCATTAATTAATAAGGAAGCTGTGAAGGTGTTAATAACAGTTTAAGAAGAGAACTGAAAGTACTACACATTTATACTCAGGTATAGACTATAAAAATGAATTTACAAATAGAGCAAAGCTTGTCACATTCACAAAGCGATAATCAATTGCATCCCACCAGATACACCTGCATTTCTATGCACAGGATTTAATCACTTTACTATCAGCTTTGTACAAGTTAACCTCTCTCTCTCCATGACTCTCAAATTGTCACAGACAAAGGAGATAATGGAGATAAAGTTACCAACCGGAATGTCACTGAGTAGTAAGTAGTCTTCCAAAGTTTTCTCTTATGGTGCCTTTGTTTTTACGATGTTTTCTTTGAGACAGGCCTTATAAATTAGTGGGCACCGATTTGGTGTGATTTGGGGAACACGGAGAAGACCCTTTTTTATCACCCAATTCCTACTTACCTGCTCACAAGTTACCTAACTTCCAACTTGGGAGCTTTGGTCTTTGAGTGGGCCTCGAATGATGCCATTCAGAACCCCTCCTCTCCCCAAACAGCAAGGTTCGTAAGGTGTTTTGAGTGCACAAAGCACTTTCATGTTTATTAACACATCTCATTCTCACAACAGCTCATTTTACAAATTATGAAAGTTGACGGCTTGCCCGAGGGGGCATGGACCTCGTGAGTGATGCAGTGGGGACATGCATCCAGTCCTTCTGGTTTCAGGAGGTGCCAACTTCCTGCCATACTAACTTGCCTTAAAAGGCCAGTGCTTCCAAGAGAGGTTCCACTGAAGGCAGCCAGAGAAAGGATTCACACTTGCTCACTATGTCCCTTGCACACCATCATCGAAAATGGGAAGTTCGTTCAACATTCATGCCTCACACATGTATTGAGCACCTACCTTGATTCAGACACCGGGGTCATAGCACTGAACGAGACAGAGTCCCTGTCCTGAGAACTTAAGTTCTGGTAGGGAAGACACGCATCAAACAACTAACGATGCGCTGCATCACTCAGGACTGTAAGAAGTGACTCACAGAACCGCAGAAGGTGGCATGGGCATATCCGGGATGACCTGAGTTCAGGTGAGGGTGAGGAGGGAGGGTCAGGAAGTGCTGTTTAAGGGGCCCTCTCAGGGATGACTAGATATTAACAGGTTGCCGGGAGAGGAGAGGGCCACCGTGAGGGAGGGGTGGAAGGAAAAGACACCACACCCAAGAGAATAGCAGCAAGTCGAAGCCTCTGAGCTGGACGCTCAGATCTCTATCCTCCTCTTCCATCTCCCTCTGTGCATTTGGGCTCCCCTCTGCATCATAACACAGAAACCTAAACCTAAAGAGTCTCCTAGGCAGAATGTGTTGTGGAGACATTCTTGAGCAGAAGGGTCTCCCCTTTTTCCAAGTTAGACTCCCCACCTTAAGAAGTAGAGTCAGTAAGTTAAACATGATTTCTGAAATTTACTGACTCCTAAGTAAGTTTTAGTCACCCTTGTTTTACTAGAAATGAATTTAGATCCTTTCTTGAAAGAGTGGATACAAAAGGGTGCAAGAAGGGGAGGCAGGAATGGATACAGTTCCTCTTATTTCCAGAACAGCAGAGATGTGTATGTCCTGCACCCAGCAGCGCATAACTCGGTGTTCCCTGGAGTTCACTGCACAAGCCCCGCAGGGCAAGAAGTGGACGGCGATAGCATCACTCACCACCTGAGGCGCGAGGACTCCGTGGAGAAGCACCAGCAGACTCACACACCGGGCCATGCCGAGGTGCTGAAAGCACAGGTGACACTTTTTTTACTCATAGAAACAAATGCGTATGTGTGTACGCACATGATGCCTTGGGCCATTCAGTCTTTATTTATTGAACACCAACTGTGAACCATGGAAGCAGTGGTGCACAGAGGTCACTAGAGCAGGCTGGGTTTGAAATCCTGACTTGGACACTCGATAGCTGTGTGACCTGGGGCAAATTATTTCACCTTTGCCTGCTTCATTTTCTTGTCTATAAAATGGAGATAATATTGAAGGCTATTCTAACAGTCGTTATGAAATTGAATGAGGTCATGCATGTGAAGCATTTAAATAGTTCGTGAAACACAGGGAGCCCTCCATGTTTTGAGCTTCTATTGTTACTACCATGCTCTGGGCACCAAACAGATACAGAGAAAAATGAAACAAAGGCCTGGCTCTCAAGGAATTTGTAGTCTATTTTAGGAAACTAAACAAAAGAAGCAGATTTCTGTCTCTTCTGCATCCATCCTCACAGCAGTTACTCATAAAATATTTGCTGAGAGAATGCATAAACTGGATGCGACTCGGGGTGACTTTGACATGTGCAGTGCCTTGCACAGCTGTCTTGGTCAAAGGATGGAACTTTCAAAAGCAAAAAATGCCTAAAGCAGAAATAACTGATAGTCATACGGGCCCTCCAAAATCAAGCTCTGAGTAATTGACACCTCCCACATCCTGGCTGCTTCCTGCCCTGCACCACCCCAGCCCATTGCAAGGCGGTGAATACATTTAATTTGTCATTCACAGAGTCCCTTAAGGCATTTTCCAGGGACCTGGACTCAGCAATGGGGCAGGTGACTCTGCAGCCTCCTCCCAGAGCTACTAGGCGCCCACTGAGCCCTGTGAGTCAGGGACCCAGGGTAGACAGGGCAAGGATGCACAGGGCCGCTCCCCAGCTGGGCTTACGTCCCGGTGCCCGGGAGACCTGCAGGTCCATCCTGGGGAAGCAGGAACCACCTGAAGAGCTCTGATGTGAGTAACCATTGACCATTGAACGGTATCAGCATATACCACCCCAGAATATGCCTCTTTGGCATCTGAATTATTTTTTTTCAGCTTAACATTTTTTAATGCTAACTTTCAAACAGAAATACATAGTAAATACAATGACCCACTGATCACCTGCATTAAACAATTATCAAAATTTTAATATATTTACTTCATCTATATTTCCTTTGTTCCTCATCTGTTAAATATGGAAGCAAAATCCCTGACACTCCTACTTTACCCCTCTATACTTCAGTACAGCTTCTGAATTATTCTGAGCTAAGACCACTGAGAACAAGCAGATGCAGGAGAAATTCTGAAAATGGCGCATAAGTGTCCCTTGTGTAACGGAAATTTCTACTTGTGAAAAGTGTGCCCCTCTCCCTGCCAGGAGAAGGACTCCCAACAACTCCTACTAACATGGAAGCACTGGCTTGAGTCTGCGTACTTAGCCTCACTAAACAACCCTCTTACTAATCTTTCCCTGGACACCTTCCCATAACTCACCTCCCCTGGCCGAGAGACCCCAAGCCTTTTTTTCTTTGTTTTAGCCTAAAGTTGTGTATGAGCCCAAGTCCTGACCACCCCTCCCGGTGGCTCTTTGCCGGGTATGCCCAGGTGTATATGCATGGCGCACATGTTAATACACTGTTTGCTTTTCTCCTGTTGACCTACTTTTGCCAGGCTAATTTACAGGGCCCCACCTGGAGAACCTATGATAGGCAGAGATTGTTTTCCTTCCCTGCACTATTTCCTGCCTACCCATCACCCCAAACCCTTTACAGTCCAGGCCCTGTGTAGAGTGCTTTACACACATCATTTCATTCAAGGCCTGGAGTATGTGCATCGGGTGGATATTCTATAACTACTTTGTAGATCAGGAAGTCAAGGTTTAGAAAGGCTAATCATTTCCCCAAGATCACACCAAAGTAGGTGGTAGAGTTGGGGTTTGAATGTCTATCTGACCCCAGTTGATTCTTTCCGAATGACCCAGATCCCACGGCCTGTTTCTTACTTGGCCCTTGGGGTTAAACAGGATAGTGGTCACATGTGATTATTGTATCATTTACACAGTACTTTTTTAGAAATAGCTGCCCAGTCCATGGTATTTTGTTATAGAAGCCCAAGCTAAGCCCTCCACACTACTCTTAAGAGTTGACCTTCAGGCCCCTTGGTTCTGCATGTGGCACAGTTCCAGGTTCCAGGACACGTCTGCACCTGGGAACTGACTTCCTGTCATGTGCAATGCTACTGTCAGCTTTCATTTTCCTGTGAGGTCTAGGTCTTCCTCTGGCATACCTCTGACCAGCACCCCCTCTCCCAGTACTGAGCCTTCCCCCACCCACCACTCTGGCTCCTATGTTGAGGAAGGAGGACAGCTAGGGAGACTTTATGTAGACAGAGTAAGCTGATACTCTGCAGTACCGTCCAAGGAATGGTAAACCCCAACAATTTCCTCTCCACCCCTCCCTATGATATTGTCTGGTATTCTAACTTTAGGGAGTCATTCTTTTGACTTAAATTACTGCCTCTCCTAATACTCAGTACATTGAGCACTGTGCAAGGGGGCAAGGACACAAAGAAAAAAGACATTACCTTTGTAACGGGGACCTGTCAAGCCTGGTAGTTACACTGGTCCTTTCTGAAGGAAAAGCAACCTGGCCAGTACAGCCGGCCGCATCAGCAGGGACCTGCTCGGCAAGAAGTTCCATGTCAGAGGAGAATGAAGCCCCAGGTTTGGTCAGAGTCGGTGGGGAGTGAAACCAGGCCTGGCTGGAGGGTTTCCCAGGGTCCCAAATAACCTCACATATCTAGAGAACCACCTCAATTCAAGAAAGTTAGGCCAAGTGGGGAGCTATGTAATGATAATAAAATTTTTTAATAATAATAATAATAATTAATAATAATAAAAGAGCAATAATGAAACTAATCCTTACAGACAAGGCAGCACATTATCTCATTTGGCCTTTACCATGCTACAAAATAGGTTTTAATAAGCAGTAAATGTTTAAATAAATAACCAGTGCATGTTTAAATTACCTGTACTTTTAATTTTTTTTAAAAGTTTGGCTGAATGATTTTAGAGAAGGCATTAAACAGTGTGAACAAAATGTCCCTTTATCCAATAAATCCTAATTTTTAAAACAGGTCTTGTAGGCATTGGGTTGTTTCTGCTCCTACTTCAGCTCTTCCCTTCACCACACACTCCTACAGAGGTCCAGCCAAGGGAAAACATACATTGTGGCTGTAGTCTTATCATTTCTTTTCTTTTCTTAAAAAATATTTATTTATTTATTTTTATAGATAGGGGAAGGGAGGGAGAAAAAAAAGGAGAGAAACATCAATGTGTGGTTGCCTCTCATGTACCTCCAACCAGGGACCTGGCCCACAACCCAGGCATGTGCCGAGTGGGAATCGAACCAGTGATCCTTTGTTTCTCAGGCTGGTACTCAATCCACTGAGCCACACCAGCCAGTGCTTATTATTTCAAGTTGAAAACAATAAAGAAATGTAAGGAAAACTCTTCCCCAGCCACAGACTTCTGCCACTGCTGTTTCCCTTCAGTGAAGCTGCCTAGCGAGATCATGAGGGAGAAAGAACTGGAAACCGTGAGGGCTCATCAACAGGATCACTTACCTCACAGACTTCTGCTACCACGGACTCCATTTTTTCTTTTTTTTTTTTTACCATGCATATCATCAATAAAAAAATTTTGAGCATGTACCCTTTAAATATATTAATATTATTTATCATTTAATTTTAAAATCTGTTTTCAGCATATTCTACTGCATGTACATAATGTATTATGTACATTATAGAACTCACCAAAAATAAATTTAAAAGTATGAAAATTCAAAGTATAAAAACTCTAAAATCTTTTTCTACCCCACTACACCTACCCCACCACCCAGATGCAAACGAACCACTCCACTCTAGTGGCCGTCTCACGTCGTTGCCACATCCACCAGAAATAGCTGCAGCTGATGCCTGAAGGTTCACTAAGCCCCAAATAAATCAATAAATCGGAGGCTAGACATTTCCCTCCAGACCCCTCAAGACTCACCTGTCGCCAGTGCAGCGTTCTAAGACGAGTAGGAGATTCCATTAGGTCGTAGCAAGGCGTTCTCTTCACCCTACAACATGCCCTGGTAAAGGATCCTGTGGTTTTGTGTGTTTTCCAGACAGGAGACCTCACAAACGTGATGTCAGATAGTCTGTTTTCAGCACTGGTTTTGGGAGAACCGCTGACTCCTGGCTTTGCAGCCAACCACACATCTCTCCTTGCACATAATTATACAGAGGCTGGAGGGGGAAAGGTTCTTTAGGAGGCAGGTGAGGCCAGAGCCTCCGATAAACATATGTGTGAATCCCTAACCACCAGAGAACCCTCAGACAAGCAGAACCAAATACTATAGACAAGAAACATTCAAAATGTTGTGTGTGTCAGTTGTATTTTTTTCAATCAACTGTGGAAGAACTTACAACTGTCAGAGAAAAACATAAGGCATACGGCAAATTCTAATTAAATGAACCTAAGCTATACCAATCACATCATCTTTTGTGCTGGTCTTTATCTCGCACATTATTTTGTTATTCAGAGTTTAAAATCTAGATGGTGAGAATTGTAAAAATTCTTCTGCTTCAGGAGGTAAACAACACTTGCTTTTCATTTCCTGTGTTCCTCCCAACAAACGCCAGAAAGACACAAAGCTCCAGCGCCGAGCTTGGTGAGCACATGAAAGTGTGCCAGAAAATGCGCACTGCCCACAAGGGAAGTTCACTCAACAGCGATTGCAGGAGACTGCCAACCCGTTATCCCGCACAAACCGGTGTGAGATGTACTTTGATCGCTAGCAGAGGAAGCTGAGGACTCCTGTGCCCAGCCCTACCTCGGCAGACTTCCCAGCACACTCTGTCAGGGAATCCTGCGATGGCTGTCCCCGCCCCCCACAGCTGAAGAACCTCTCACCCAGCTGAGCTCATCCGGTGTGCTGGCTGAGCCAGGCTCTGCGGCCATCAGCGGGGCACAGGTCTGTACGGAGTACCCCTGTAGAGCAGCTGCTCTCAAACCCTGCTGAGCATTAGAACCACCCCAGGTATTTTAAAAGTGCTGATGATGCTCTAGCTCCTTCCACAACCAGAAATTTCACTCCAATTGGTCTGGGATGGGGCTTTAGTATATTTTTTAAAGGTCCCCAATATAAATCAGTAAATAAATACGAGGTCACCAGATGATTCTAAAGTGGAGCCAGGGCTGCAAAGTTCTAGGTCCCATTTCCCTCCAGGCCCCAGCTGTCAGGATGAATGGAACTGTACCCATTTTTTTAGCTATGTAAATATATGTTTTACTAAGTACTCTATTGGTTCTCTGTGCTTTGGTCATGAAAAGGTGATCCCTAGCCCCTGAGGTATCTGCTATACATTCAGATATTTTATTATTTTTCACAGCATCCTCCCAGGTGTAGGAAACACCACGTCAAAGCAGTGAGACATCCAGGAGGACAGAGGCCCAGGATCTCTGGTCCCTTCTGCTTCCCTAGTGCCTGCAACCAAAGAGACATGTGAAAATTGTTTGTTGAATGGGTAGATGATTGGACAGAGAAAGCCAAGACCATATACTGGACTGCTGAATTAAAATATATTGAATAATAGAATCTAGATTAAAAAAAATCTGTGTGTGAGAATGCCAAGCTGAATCTAATAAGATAACTCATAACAGAAGTAAATGTAAGGTCCAGCTCTTCAGTCCAAGAGGCAGGTACAGAAGATACCAAACATGTTCTCACCAACACGTGAAAAGAACTTAGTGGTTACCCAGGAAGATAGTGATAGCCCGAGGTCATATTATAGAGGTAGGATTTGGAATGCAGGAGATAATCATCTCATTTTTGTTATTTTCTAGATCACATCTGTCGTACGTGCAGTTCTAAAAAGCATCATATGTAAAAACTGGAGAATATTTGCAGACATCTCCTAGGATACCGGGAGAAATCAAACCATGTCACAAAGAGAATGATTACAGAAGTGAAGAATTTTTACTTGGAGAAAGTTTGGACTGAGAATGTTATCTTTCTTTATTTGAAAGTTATCGTTGAGAAGATAAACTAGAGTTATTCAGTGTGAGCCCAAAGAGTTAGACTAGGACCAAATTTTAATTCCATGCAGAGAATACTTTTCCAAGAACAAAGCAACCTGAAGGAGGACTATGGAAAGGGCTACCTTGCATAGAGTGAGCTAGAGTACCTCCAGCTCACTCTATGTGGCTAGAGGTACTCGGGCAGATGTCTATATGTCCGCCAGGTGTATAGCTGCCGTGGAGAAGCACTGGGAGCCTTGTTTAGATGCAGACAGTGCTTTAAGTAGGTCCAGAGTGGAGCCTGATCTTGCCTGCTTTTCTAATGGGCTTCCAGGTGATTTGATTCAATGGCTTTTAAGGTCCTTTCCAAGTCTGAGAAACAGATGGTCTCTAAGAAATAGATGCATGTTCTCTCCTACACAAACGCCATTCCCTTTGACTTCTAGGTGTGGCCCTGTTGCAACCAGTTATCAGAAGAAAGCTTTGGGAAACTTCCCAAAAGTCCTGTGTGAATGACATGTAGCAACTTTTCCACCAGAGAGGAACAGATGGGAGAAATAGATTGTAATCATTGTTCTTAATTAAGAGGTGCAAAGATTACCATTCTCTATTCTGGAAAACAGACCACATGTTTGTAGGGGCGGAGAATGAGTAACACCTGTAAAATCTTTCTTGTTCCTTTTTGCTTTGTATACCTGTATAGACGGATTAGGAAGAAACTTGTCATTTTACCTCCCAAATAAAACAAAAGGAAATTTTGTGCATTTCCCAGGGTTCTCAATTTCTGTCCTAATGAAAAGGGTCAGAGCATCCACTTCTCTTGCTGGGAACATCCCAGTAGTCCCTTGCAGGGCTTGAGTGTAGGCTGGGGACACCATGCTCTGTCACCCCCCACCTCCCCAAGTTTGTCAGAGGCTGCAGGCTGCAAGCCCCTCCCCAGGATTGTTGTTTCTTTCCTCCTTCGTTGCAGAACCTCTGTCTTAGGGAGGCACAGGACTTCCCAAAGCAAAAAAGAGCCTGTTTCCTAGATTGCTTTGCTTATCTTCCTGATCCCTCTTTAAAATGCTAATAATGATAGAAAACGACATTCTACTTGGAAATAACATAGTGATACAAAAAGTTTCAATAAAGCATTGTCATTTTATTCAGGATATTGAAAAGGGTACGTGCAGTGACATAATATCTTTGATCTTCAGCTGTGGTATCAATGCCTGAAGGAAGAAGCTGCGTCTGGCTGCAAAGTTCTACAAGAGTCACGAATCTCCCCGTCTCTCGGTGGTAAGAGGGACTGGTGGTTCAGGGGTCAAAGGAGGAGCATTGTCTGTCTTTGCTGAAGGTGGTGTCGTAGGTGTCGTGGTAGTTCTTCTGTTCATTGGTGGGTTCCACTGGAAGAATGAAAGTCAAGATAAAAGTGCATTACACAATACATACTCAACTTATAAATTTACACAGCTATTATTACTTGCATAATTAGTTTTAAGTTTACACAAGTAGGAAGGGAAGAATTTTCAACCCATAGCCTATTTTAAAAAAATTTTCATTAACTTGGTAGAAGAGGGTACAGTGGGGATAAATGGTGATGGAAAGAGACTTGACTTGGGATGGTTAGTACACAATTCAATATACAAATGATGTATTATAGAACTGTACACCTGAAAACATACATAATTTTATCAACTAATGCCACCCCAATAAATTCAATAAAAAATAATAATAAATAAAGTTCATTAACTTATTACCAATTCCCTCTACTTCTTTGTAAATGTATGACAGTTAATCAGTGAAATTCCAGGAGTTTTCATTTGATCTTTGAAAAGATAATCAAGTATTCTCTTCCCAAACTTGCTGTTCCAGCCAGTCCTCCTGGCAAGAACAACTAGAAGCAATGGGTCCAAACATTTTTTAAAGCATCTTTTGAAGGTAACAGAGTTCTAAGAAAAATGAGGCTTTATGGACTAAAGCTTGCCGTGAGGCAGACTCCCAGGGAGGCACCTGACTACTCTTCTCAAGGTGATTGGCAATCCCAGGAGTAGTGGCTAAAAGGCTGAGAAGCTGAGAATAGCTTTAGACAAATTCATCGGGTGGAGGATAGAAGCTCACGTTCAGGTGCTGCCAGTGAAAAAGAGGATCCGGTAAATAACCAGGCTTATGGCCGGAACCCAAAGGAGCGCACCCTGGGAACAACAGTCAGCCAGGGGGTTTGCTCTGATCACCTCAGTCTCTGGTTGGTGTATGGCGGTCTGTGAACATTGTGCCCACAGCCTACATGCTAAGAAAAAGGAGAAGAAAATCCTCTTGGGAGAAGACAACTTTATCCAGAATTTCAAGTTGTCCTCTACAATTTTTAAAAACAGTGTTCATTGTTCAATCAAAAATAAACAGGCTAAAAAAAAAAGGGGAGTCCAGAGGTGTGAAAATGCGAGGGAGGGGGGTAAGAAACTCAATTGAAAAGAAAAAGGAAAAAGTACTTAATAGAAGCACACCCTCAGGAGAACCAAAAAATGAACTTATCAGACACTAACTTTAAAAGGACTATGCTTAAAATGTTCAAGAAATTAAAAGACAGATAGTGACTTTGACATCAAATGGATATTTTTGAGCTGAAAAATATAATAACAAATTAAAAATTCAGTCGATTGGTTTCACATCAGACTGAATACAATTGAAGGTAGAATCAGTGAACAGAAGAGGCTGAAGCAGGGAGAAAATAAAAGGACGGGAAATAGAAAAGAGCACATGGGACATATGAGGGTCAGTGTACGGGCTGATGGTGAGTTCGAAGTTTAAGAAGAGCACAGAGATAATGGCAGGGAAGTAATCTTTGATCAGATAATTGTTAAACATTTTCCAAAACTGATGAAAATTTCAAGGGGCACTGTGATTCTTAAGCAAGATCATTAGAAATATCTACACATTGAAGTAAATCTTCTGAAAAACAGAAATTAAACAAATAGTTTTTGAAATATTTTCAAAATAAAAATTAGGTATATTTAAAATAAATTTTTTTTCTTAAAAACTTTCCTTCTCAGATATTTTTAGTAGGAAACATGTAATGGAAGTTTAAGAAGACTATTAACCAATAACCGTCTTTAAGAAATTGAAACATTTTTCAGAGAATCACAAGTTTTCATTCTCTCATTGACTAGCAATTTTATTGGTCTGTGAAACATTCACAATTCATTAATAATGACTTAAAGTTTTTTAAAAACATAAATGGCAAAAGTAGCCACTATGATAACAAAACTTGCAGACATGATTTCACATTTCCTATGTCTTTCCCCTGTTTTTTTTTCTCTTTTTAAAAGATTTTACTTATTTTTAGGCAGAGGAGAAGGGATGGAGAAAGAGATAGAGAGAAACATCAATGTGTCATTGCCTCTCATGTGCCCCAACTGGGGAGCTGGCCCGCAACCCAGGCATGTGCCCTGACTGGGAATCAAACCGGCGACGCTGTTATTCACAGGCCAGCACTTAGTCAGTCCACTGGGCCACACCAGCCAGGGCTTTCCCTTGTTTTCTTGAACCTTGATTCCTCTTTCAAGTCTCAGTAATAATAGAAAAATCAAAAATAAAAACTTACACAGTAATTCCATTGTTTAAGTAACCACTGCAACTGCTGCAAGAAAAGAAAAAAAAAAAAAAACAAGTTACCTGACATTTAATAGTTAAGAAACTTTGTTCCAGTTCAAAAGTATTTTTAAATGTTTTGAAGAAAATAAGATGCTTCAAAGACAAAATGCAAAGATTGCTTTAAGATCCGTGATTAGTAAAGAAGCTTGTTGTAGTGTAAATTGGACAACTGTATTGAAGAGAAGGGAGTTAAGAGTTAGCTGAGATGACTAATGGTACAATAAGGCAGTGATTTCTCTCTGCCTTTCTGTTGAGACTAAGAAGGAAAGTGAAGTCTAGAGCCACCTCGGGGAGCAGAGAGCTGTGTGCTCTGGGGATGTCTCTGAGCAGAAACCTGAGCTTGCAAAGATAACCCAAGCATCTCCAGAAAGGTGCAAAGCAGCAAGCAATACACTTGTGACCAAGAGGTCATACTCTATAGATCAGAACCCCTGCTAAAGATAATTACTGAAAATAAGTATAAAATTATCTCAGAGCTTGCTTGGAAAAAGAAGTAGAAATTTGTCAGTTGAGATTAAGTCTTCTAAAAGGAAGGAACATATATAACTTTTTATGAGGAATTTTGATTATTAAAATGAGTATATTTAACAAGTTTACAATGTACTACATTAATACTACATGGGATCATTCTTCAATGGACCCTCAAAAGTAAAGACAAAATATTAAGTTGCAGAAACCAAAATATTCTGGTGAGTTCTGAGTTCTAGTTAATTGACTTCTATTTAAGTCATATTATGCTAAACTTGCAAAAGAAATTTCATGACTTATGTTATCCCTTATTTGCAAGCAGAGTTATCTAAACTAGTTGTCTATTGAGAAAGGTGGTGTTTGCCCAAACGTGAGGTGACTCGGGGCTGGTGTGGAAAACTTCCACAGGCCTGGAGAGCATCTATTTCTCTGGAGATAATTCTCCCAGCGGGCCGGGGCTGCCCACAGGATTCCTAGCCATGCCAATCAGGCCATTTCCTTAGATGTTTAGTTTCCACCTTACAGTGAATCTTATAATCATACTTTATGTTCTTGAAAATATTACTTCTTGAAAATGTCAAATATTTTCTCCCTGAGTCAAATCTTTCTAGCAGACAGCAGACATTCCTAATTCAGGTTTTTTTCAAAAGGGGGAACAATTACCTTCCAGCACAAGAAATGATGGCGTCGAATTCCAGAATGAAACTTGCGTATCTGTGGAAATTAAGAGCAGACCACGGGGACTGAGGAAATTGATAGTAATGATGATAAAATTAATGAACTCGGAAATTTAGACTTTGAGTTCCTTGAAGGCAGGAACTGAGTTTTGTCGTCTGTGGGACCCTGGCACCAGCGTGACTGACCAGCTCCAATATGTATTCAACAAAAATTGGTTCATAGAATGAGTGGATGAACTTGCATATGTTAATGTCAGTCACTAATCCTTTTTAATACCAGAAGTGTTATCTCAGGTAATTCTCTCAGTCTATCCGTTCTTCTTTCTTCACAATAACAACTTGGGCTGTAGTCTGGTTTCACCTACTGCGCCCCTGAGCTACTGATTGTCTTCAAGTTCATCAAGGGCTTCTCCAGAGGAATCACGGCTCCCAGTGAGTGCCGCTTGCTCACACAGTGGTTCTCAGCGTTGGCTGCCCAGTGGAATCATCGCCTAGGGAGATTATAAAAATCTGGATACCTGAGTCCCAGACCAGGCCAGTTAAGTCAGAATTTTTGTGTGTGTTGGGGGGAACCCAGACATCAGGACTTTTTAAAGTTTCCCAAGCAATTCCAAAGTGCAGCCAACAATGAAAACTGCTGCTCTGCTCTGAGACTAGGAGACCTTTCCCACTGCACCTAATTCAAATTTTTTGGTTTTTAAATAAGATCCTTCAAGACAGGTTAAAATAGTTTTGTTTTCAGCTCAAAAAAAAGGAAACAATGTAAAATGGAGATTATGATAGATCCCAATGAACGTTATTTTTTCCCTTTGAGGACTGAATATAACTGAAAGTTCAGAATGCATGAACCAGGGCTGGCTTGCAGAAATAAACATTAAGAGGTTACTTACTGACATGCAGTGAGCTGTGACCAAAAGGAAAGTGATCAGAAGCACCACTTTCATCTTTGACTCTGCAAGTAAAACAAGAGTATTATTTCTTAAAGTGGGAAATAGAACCCTTTCCTGCTTACACCGCGGGACACTGGTATAGGCACGTCGTTATTCATATTATTAAGGAGCTTGACTGAAGGTCATGCTGTTGGGAACCAAAGGGTGTAAAGATCTTAAAAACTGGAATAGAAATTATGATTCAAATTCCTTAAATGGCATGTGTCCTAATTTGGGATGTACATCACACACACACGTTCAAATGCAAGGTAAAACATTTAATGTTTATTAGGAATATTTTCCCAGTGAGTTCTAAAGAACATTGGTCTATTCTATTAACTGCTCATAAAAACACAGCTTTAAAAATATTTATCATTTCTTTTGAGTCTTACAATGACTTTGAAAGGGAGATATGACTAGTATAATAGCCACTTAGAAGTGAGTATTTTTCCTGTCTACACACCTGTACTGTGAGGTGGATTGTTTATTTGATGGATTTGTAAATTCCCGTAGGTACAAAAGGTGTCTGTTTTCTACTGTATCATGGTGACTTTTATTTTATTTCAATCATTTTCATTTTTCATGGAAACAAGAATTATTCCAGTGTTAATAATACACCTTTTAAATGATATACAAAATGCCTTTTCTTATTGTTTCAAGGGAAAAGAAGAGAGATGAGGCTTCTAAAGATAAATATAATTGCTATATTTCTTCATCAGCAGAATATTATCATTTCCATCAAGTGTGTATTAATTGGCTCATTTTTATAAGACATGCCATTCATGGTAACTGTCTATTATAAAAATTCTGCCACTTGAATACTTTTTACAAAGAGGGCTATAAATGTAAAATTAAAACAAAACAAGACATAAAGTAAAAACACATACCCAACAATCTTAGATTTCAGAACATATTCTGAACCAAATTGCCAATGTCTGATTTAAAAAATCCATCTTCAAGGTTAAACAATATTTGAAGTTGGAAGAGAGACTTCAAGAAATGATATGAAGATCAAGTTTATGTAACTATTATTACCTCTCAGGAAGGCCTACGTTCTTCATGTCCCTCTCTGAATAGGGCTGATGTTGCCCGTATTTTTCCTTGCATTGCAAAAATATGGAAGAGAAAAGGACTGTACATTTGCAGAAACCTTTAAAAATTTCATTTATGTAGAGTTTTGTTACTCTTCTTTTTCTGTAATTTGTTTTCAGTCATTAATTATTTTAAAGCCCTAATATAACCCAGAGCAAACATCAGAGTAACATATTTAAAATAAACATACAGGTAAGCATGTAACACAATAAAGAATCAAATAAAAACATATGCCATGACTATAAACATGAACTACCTTAAACTAAATTCTTTAATTTGCAACCTTTCCAGTTGCCTATGTCTCTTAAAAAATGATATAATTTATAATTAGAAAGGTACTACCTTGTATGTCAGGAAGAGTGAAATGTCCAATATTATTAAGATTTCCTTTGAAGTCTCACTTCCAAATGATCTGGATAATTAAAAGATATTTATATATGTAGAAATTAATGACGTGTAATATCAGCACGTTAAAAAAATGGGTTCTGATTACCCTCATTTACATAGGAATGGAACAAAGATTTCCTATCAACACTCATTCTTTGTGGGACTAAGACCTTTGTATTTGATCATAATACATTTTTGTGGTTATTCAAGACACATGAATAATTCTTTCAGGAGATTCTAGGGTTGTGCTAATGAACAATGAGAACAAACAATTGCGACAACTAGAAAAGTACCGTAATGAATTCATACTTTGGCTAGAAAATACACCTTGAGAATTTCAACTTAAAAGACTTAAAATAAATCCACTGAAATGCATGAGTCATGCATTTACAGAGCTAGGTCTTCTTCCCCCACCTCATTCAGTGGGAAAGCAGCCTTTTGACCTGGGTAAAGGGAGGGCACAGTAGCCTGAGAGCCAGCCCTCCATGTGCAAGAAGCAAGTTTAAGTAGAACAAAGCATAAGGGGGCATTTGAGCAACCAGTGTCTGGTTAATGCATTAGGGGACACCAAGACTTGGATAGTTGGGTGGGAAGAGAGGTTTGAGCAGAAGAGAAAATTTCTGGTTCGTTAGCAGTGTGGGAGCAGACAAATGAGGGGATGGGAACAGGGGTCCTGACTGATTTGTTAGGACAACCGAAGCATGAGGAGACTTCTCTTTATCTCTTTATAAAGGCAGGCAAAATATAATCAATGTAACTTAGAAAGAGCTTGGATGATTGAGTTCCTATTGTTTCCACACTTGGAAAATCCATTAAGAGAGACATAAAGTACTTGGGTGTTTGACGTGTTTTCTTTCTGGTTTAGATTATGAGTGGATTTAGGCTGGTGTTATAAACTACTGGATGCGTACTTGCTGAGACTGGCACAAAGGTTGGTTCTCTTAAGTTAGTAGGTATGACTAAGTCAAGAAGCTGGTCTATACTGCTAATCTACATTCTCTTAAAAAAAGGGGGGTATTTAATTTTTGAATAAAATTTATTTCATCTTATAAAATCAACACATGCCCCTCAGTAAATTTTCACAATAGAGAAATAGCTACAATTCGCCCTGGCTGGTGTGGCTCAGTGGATTGAGTGCTGGTCTGAGAACCAAAAGGCTGTTGGTTCGATTCCTAGTCAGGACACATGCCTGGGTTGTGAGCCAGGTTCCCAGTTGGGGGTGTGCAAGAGATAACCAATCAATGTTTCTCTCATTCCCTTTCCCGCTCTCTAAAAATAAATAAATCTTTAAAAAAGAAAACTGCTACAATTCAGCAATTTTACTTATCTGTACATCCAAGAGAATTGAAAACATACGTCTACATTAAAAAGTGGTAAAAGAATGTTTATAGCAGCATTATTCATAATAACCAAAAAGTGGGAACAATTCAAATATCTATCAACTGATGAATGAGTAAACAAAATGTGGTATATCCATACAATGGGATGCTGTTCAGCAATAAAAGGAAGGAAGTACTAATACATGTTATAATGTGGATGCACTTTGAAACATCATGCTAAATATACAAGGAGTCAAACACAAATGGCCACATATTATATGATTCCATTGATATGAAATGTCAAGAATAGGCAAATCCATAGAGACAGAAAGTAGATGAATAGTTGCCAAGGGGCTGGGGAGAGGGGGGATGGGATTGTGAGCCATAAAAGAATAATCTTTAGGGATTGCGAATTATATCTCAATAAACATGTGTGTGTGTGTGTGTGTGTGTGTGTGTGTGTGTGTGTGTAACCACTCAAGATCCTAACACTTAGAGATGACCTCTGGTAACTTTTTGATACATTTTCTTCTAGTTTTTTCTTTAGCATATTATTTATGTAGCAAAAATCTTAATGAAGTCTTGCCTTTCTTTTTTAACATAATATGGCAACTATGTAACTATAAACTCTTTGTGAACACTAAATTTAACAGATGCTTAATAGTTAAGTGACTGAAAGACAACAGTGAGAGAAGAGGAAAAAGGGTATGACAAAATATGGCAGACCAAAGGACCAGGGACAACTTTCTTGTCTGCTACCCAGTTCCACCATTTTCCCACTTCGCCAGATTTTTACCTGTAAAGAAATGCATAGTTCTTAGATTAGAAGGAGGGAGTTACTCCTGATGACAAGTGACAAATAGGAGCTATTCTTATATGGGTCATTCCCAGAGTTTTAAGTATGTAACAGATACAAATGAAATTGTATTGATATCCTGAAACACTTTATTAAAATAGCCATATAATCAAAATCAAACTTTTACTACGATATGAAGAGGCAGAATGGAGCAGTAGAAAGAGCACTGGATTTAACGTTGGAAGGACTGGCTTTCAGTCCTGGCTCCATAGGTTAATTGTTCTGTGACCTACAGCAAGTAACTAAAATTTCTCTGAGCCTCAGTTTCTCCATCTCTGAAATGGGGTTTCTATCACCTTTTTTAGTTACCTCTAAGGATTGTGTGAAAGTCAACTAAAAGTTATATGCAAGTGACTTCAAAATTGTAAAATTCTAAAGAAGAGTAGAAAATACAATAAAAATGGAATATGAGTTCCAAATTATGAGCTAAAGAAATGCTTTAGTAAAGGCCATGTTATGGGGTTTTAAAAGAGAGAAATAGGGATTGAAGTACAAAAGATGTCTTTGTACTGCGCAGCTCTATCATGTCTCAGAGAACTACCGGGGGACATAAAAAGGTGATAACTGTCAAATGCCATTTGTGTAAATGAAGGATAAGCCACAGAGGTGAGGAAACAGAAGGCAGAGAGCGCCGGCAGAGGAGTGGCACAGGGTCTGACCTGGCCTTGGCTGTCTTTCTTCTTTCCTTTTCTCTCCCTCTCTTCTCCCTCTCCCCCGCTCCCTTCCCACCCTCCTTTCCTTCTTTCTTACCCTCCTTCCTTTAAAAACCATTTATTGTGAACCTGAAAATACAAAACGATAGGTAAAATATATTTTCTTCCCATTGAGCAATCAGTTAACGGGAAAAGACAGACTCGTGAATAATTAAAATAAAGTGTGGTAAGTGCAATGATATAGACACACGCAGGGTGTTATGGGATATAGAAGAGGAAAACCTGGCTCAGAAGGCTTCCTGGAGGGGAAGATGACTCCACTGCATCTTAAGTGATAAGCAGCGTTTACCCAGGATTAATAGGGAAGACAAAGAAGACATTCCAGGCAAAGGGGACAGCATGAGCAAAAATGTGGTAGTGAGACATAATATGGTGGATTTATGGAACCACAAACAGTTCAGTCTTACTGAAGGATGACGAGGCAGAAAGTGGCAGAAAAGTCTGCACACACAGTGATGTTCTAGGAATCCTACTAGTTGGGCAATTCTGAAGCCAGAACAGGTGAGCAAACACAGTGAAGTTCTGACTTCTCCCTTAGGAAAGAGGGAATATAATAGTTAATAAAGTCAAAAGAAGAATGTAAAAATGGGGGTGGGAATCTCAACTCATATGTCAAGTGACTATTTTTTTCCTATAGAAAAAGCTCTTAAATAAAAAAAATGAGTGAGTCAATAGAAAAATGGACTAACATGAATGAGCAGTTCCCAAAGGAAAAAAATACAAAGGGATAGCAAATTGACATTCGAAATGTATGTCCCTTTGACTCAGCAATTCTACTTCTAGAAATTTGCCTTGCCTATGCAAGGGGACACAGAAAAATGGACAAGAATGTTTACTGAATTATTATTTATAATTGCAAAAGATTGGTCAACAAATATCCATTTGAGGACTAATTAAATAAATTATGGTAATCCATATAATGGACTATACTAAACAAGCCACTAAAAAGAACGAAGTGTGAATGTTAAACAAAATCACCAAAATATACTGTTTGGTGAAAAAAAGCAAAGAACAAATAATATAGCTTCACATGTGCTTTTAAAAAGGTATACACTGGTACACTTATATGAAATTTTAAACAGGTCCAGAAGGATGAACAAACTATTAACAATGGTTTCTCTCTAGAAGAAGAGAGGTCTTTTTTCATTTTATACCTTTTAATTTGTTTAAATTTTTTACCCTATATATTACTTGCATGATAAAAAATTAAAATATGTCAGTAATTGTCAATGAGTTTAGTGTGTTATAAAGGACTGTGCTTATCCCTAAAGCGAAGATAATTTGCTGAGTAATATTCAAGAGACCTCTTTAGAGTAGAGATCTAGAACATTCTGCTGCTGATATTCCAAAGATCACTTTGGATCCGAAATATCCTCCCTCTCCCCAGTTCCAAGGGGAATGATGCCAAACAGTTCTGCTCTTCAATTCCAGCTCTCTTATCGCTCTGTATGTATCTTTATGAGAAATCTCCTCTCTTACTTGAGTTAGCAAGAGTTAGTTCCTTTCAACCAAAGGACCCCAAGTAAAAAAGTTATTTTAAAAAATTAATAGTTTGACTTTCTAGGTCCTTAAACATATAGACTACAGATAGGTTTTCTGACCAAAGACTATAGGAGATATACTATTGTATTAACTAGTTAACTAGTCCCCAACTGAATTATATCTAAAGAGACATTTACTGATTAATAAGGGCTCATAACCAGATTATTCTCCAAGTAGAATGAGAAAAGTGGAAAAACAGAGACATTCGATGAATACTGATGATAAATAGAATAAATAAAAATTGTTTGGGGGGGCTTGCTCTCCTCTGAGATGGAGGGTGGGCAGAAATGGCCACACAGGCTATAGCCACCACTGGCTATCGAGGGACAGAGCCACGAGGATTTCATTAGAAGGAAGTCTAGGCTGGAAATGAGCGATACGGGAGGGAGAGAGCCTTTCACATGCAGCACTGGTTCCCAAGTGACAGTCGATGGACAAGCGGCCTCAGATTTATCTGGGCAGCTTTAGCCATCTGAGGGGGGCAGAATAATGGCCCTCCCCAAAGAGGGCCAGGCCCTAATCCCCAGAACCTGCGAAGATGCCCCTTTACATGGCAAAGGTGACTTTGCAGGCATGATTCGGTGAAGGGCCTTGAGAGGTTGTGACTACCCTATACATGCAACCAGGCTCCATGGAATAACCAAGGCCACTACGAGCAGACGAGGGAGACGGAAGAGGAGGTCAGAGTGAGGTGGCGTGAGACCACCTGCCACTGCTGGCTATCGAGGTGGAAGGATGGGCCATGAGTCGAGGAATGTGGGCTCTGGAAGCTGGGAATGGCAAGGAAACAGATTCTGCCGTGGAGCCTCCAGAAAGGAAGGCAGTCCTGCAAAGACCTGGATTTTAGCCCAGCAAGACCTGTCTGTATTGGATTTCTAACCTTCAAAACTGTAAGATAATAAATTCAGCTTGCTTTATTTGTTATAGCAGCAATAGGAAATAAACTCACCATCTACAAGTTCTAAAGCCCCATCCTAGGTGAGTCTGCCTCAGCATTTTTAAAAAGCTGGTAGTTGTACAGGTTTGGGGAACGCTGCTTAGAATATATCTTTAAATCCATTAAGGAGAATGTCGTACAGGCAAAAGTTTTTGTCTTTGGAGATCTCACTTTTCTAAGGCATGTTCCAGCAAATACTTCTCCTGATAGAGGGGACTGAATGTGTGGTAAAGTGACCAGGAAATACAAAAATCAAATTTTAATCCATATTGATTTCAAGTGAATTTGGTAAATGTGTTAACACTTTGCTGAGTTCTATTATGTTTATCATCTACTTCATGAAACAGTTCATTCCAAATATCTCTCAGGTAAAGAGATAATTTTTGAAATTCTCTTTTATAGTTGAAATCCTTTTTATTTCAAAATTCAATACACCCAGCAGGTATTTGGTGAGCGATTCCTGGGAACGATGCCCACCAAACCTCGGGTTCAGGTCAGCGGCCCAGGGCTTCCCGAGGTGGCCGTTGGCTGTCGGGTCTGTGCGCTCACCTAAAAGCCAGTTATCCTCCCCCTTGGGGTAAACACGCTTACAGTATGATTACAGTGGTTAAGACTGCTTACTTCAGACACGTGTTCACATTTTGTCATAAACACCTTGGAGTCCTATGTTTTGCGATGATCACAGCTCCAGCCTCTGTCTCCAACTATAATTGTTGCTCTGATTAAGGGAAAAACAAAACAAAACAGAAATCCTCTACGGCAGAGGTTTTCAGTGTGGCCCACACATTAGACTGACTTTTAAAAATAATTGTTGATGCAATTATTCTGATTCGATTGATCGGGGATGGGACCCAGGCATCAGTGTTTTTAAAGACAGTCTAATGTGGAGAACCCTGTTCTAAGGGACTTGAGCCCTGGGGTGTCTGTCCTGCTTCCTTCCTTCTGAGACTCGAGACCCCTGAGAATTCCTGCTGCAGGTGGTTGCTGAGGTATTGGAAGGGCCAGCAGCAGGCACCTTGGCCTCTGCAACATGATCCCTTCTAAAAAGGCCAACAGGACAATGTTTTTAAAAACTTTTTCGAGTAGAGTTAAGGACGGCCCAGGGAGTGCTATCTTGTACTTACTCCCAGTGGCTCATGAAATGGATATGTTACTGCAGGATTGCTGCTGAACACGGGGAGGAAAGATGGGCAGTAGTAACAGCCCAAAGTTTAAACTTGCACGAACTTCTGGCACAGGAAACAGGTGTTAGCGAGGGCACGAATTAGGGCCACACGTGTAGCTCTCCGGGAAGAACCATCTCTCACTAGCTTATGGAGGCCACGTGTGGAGAGCGGCTGTCTGGGCTGATGCTGACCGTGCAGCTCACACAGCACACTCGGGAGCTCCCAGCTCTGTCTGCACTTGCCGATGGGCAGCACTGCCAACCACACAGAGCCTGGCATTCCAGCAAACGCTGCCGTGTCCCACGCTCCACAGACACGGCAAAGCAGTTTCCATGGGTCCTGCCGGGAAGAAGGTGAACACAGGAAGTGTCTGAAATGCCCTGCCAGACTGGGGGAAGCCCAGCATCCAGTGGGCGAAGCAAATTCTTCCTCGTTAGGCTGGGGGGCTTATCTTTAGCCAGAACCATAAATATAAATGGGGAAGGAAGAGCCTAAATTGATGAGGGAAGTATTTGCTTGGGAGATTAGACCTAAAAAAAAAAAAGCAGTCAAAAAGTGAGGAGGCCCTCAAGGAAGATCCCATTTGCTTATAAGGAGACAGCCCTGCTAACTAAGCACCTGTCAACTACAAAAGACAAGGTGCATGCAGGTGAGGAAGAACTGCCTTTGCTCTAGATACAGTGCCACGTGCTGTTCCCAAGGGGTCGTGAAGACAAGGGATGTAGAAATGCTTTATATAAACCGCAAAGTGCAATACGAATGCGATGGTGTGGTTCACCACCTGGGTCCTCCAAGTGTGGTCTTCAAACCAGTATCATCAGCCTCTCCTAGGTGCTTGCTAAAATGCTACTGAATGTGCTTTTGTTAAAACAATTTATTGCAGTAAAATGTCCATAGCATACAATTTGCCATTTTCCCCATTTTAAAATGTACAGTTCAGTGGCATTGAGTACATTCACATTGTTGTGCAACCTCATCACTCCATCCTCAGAACTTCTTCATTTTCTGTCTGTACCCTGCATAGGCTTTTTGACAAGGTCCTCAGGTGAGTCACAGGCACGTAAAAGTTTAAGAAACACTGCTCTAGGGGGCTTCTGGCTGTAGATCCGATAGTGAATGTAATCATAATGGTGGACGCTGTGCTAAGCATTTTTTCTCTCATTTAATCTCACTTAATCTTCCCAGCAACATTTGAAGTAGGTACATCATGAACCCCATTTAACAAACCTGGAAACATTTAAGCTCTTTACCCAAGGTTGCACATCGGGAAAGGCGTGGAGCTGTGATATCGCTTGGCATCTGTGATGCCACAGTATGTGCTTTCCTCCCTCAGACTTTCTTTGAGCCCAGAAAGATCCCATCCAGCTGCTTGCATTTGAGAATGTGTCGAGAAAGAAGGAAGGCTCAATATGTAGAGGGAAGAAGCAAAATAAAAGCCCACCTCAAGTAAACCTGTATTTTCATGGTTTTACACAGCTTATGCATGGAGTACAGAGACTTGGAGAATCTGAACTCTGCTATCACAGCGTTATTTTATTTTGTCTCTTCAGAAAATGCACTCTCTTATCCTGGACTTTTTTTCCTTTCTTAGGGATTTCAGCTGATCCTATTTCTCTCTTTACAGAACTTTCAGGAAGAAACAGGAAGATCGAACAGGAAATCACTGCTGGGGAATTCCGTGCTGGGTAGAATGGTGTGGCCAGCTCACTGCCCTCCTGCCACAAACCCCATGGCTTTGGGGCTCAACGTGACTCAGGAGCAAACTCCGGAAGGTCTGACTTGGAATATGACTCAGGAACTCAGACCTGTCTCTCTGGCTCATAGCTGAAACTAGGAAAATTTTAAAACCCCACATCTTTTATAATCAGGAAAGAGAATTCTCCTATAAAGAAGGAAAACACAATGGAAATATCTGAAATTGACTGACTCTTCTTGTGTCAGCAACTGGGAGGTCAGAAATGGCCAGATGGCCACAATGGGTGTGCAGCTAGACATGGCTTGTCCTTTTAAGCAGTGCCCACCTAGAGGGTATCTCTGGTCATTAAAAGTTACTTGAGAACTACATCAACCACAACCCAGTTTTCTTAATGATTGTGCAGAACTACTTGTTGACCAAAGATCCATTAGATGAATGGTTATCAACCCCGGCTGTACAGTGGAATCAATCACTTGTGAAGCTTAAAAAAAAATCCCTATTTCAGGACCCACACCTAGAGATTCTATGTGTGAATAAATGAACTAGTGTTATCACACAAGCAACTATTAGCACTTGGGTAGTACTTTATGGGTTTCAAAATACTCTTTCATATGCTTCTCCTATTTAAATCTCATGACTCCCTTAGAAAATACTGTTGAATGATGCCCATTTTACACATGAGGAAACTGAGTCTTAACGAGATTGGGTGATTTTTCTCCCTACCAAATTACAGAACACTAATGGATGCACTAACTGTTTATTTAACTCTTGCTCACTCAGAAGCTCAAAGACTGCAGTGATTCTCATCTGCCTCCAGCTGTGTCCTGAGAAAGTTTGATTGTTTGTTTTCTCAAGTATGTCATTTATTCCTCCCACCTTAACATTGATGACCGATTTTAAACAATGCTTATTATTAAAAAGCTCAAACCAAAACCATAAAGAGGATAGCATAATTAACCCTCATATTATCATCACCCAGCTTCAGCAATGATCAAGTCAGGGCCAGCGCGATTTCATCCACCCACCATACTGTCCCAATTTTAAAACAAATCCCTGTAATATTTCAGTGTGTTTCTCTGAGGACTTAAAAACAAAATAACTTCAATATCATTATCACACGTAAAAAAAAAAAGCACAGTAATTCCTTAATATCATCAAATATCCAGTCAGTATTCACACATCTCTGATTGTCTTTTAAAAAAAATTTTTTTCTTTGATTGGGGAATCTAAATAACTTTCATACATTGAAGTTGCTTGATACAGCTTTAAGCCTCTTTTAATCTGTAGGTTTCCCCTCTACCTCTTTTTGTCTCCTTATAATTTATTGTTGAAGAAACCAGGCCATTTGCCCTGTGGAGTCCCCAGTCTGGACTGTACTGATTACAAATGCTTGCTGACAGGCAGCAAACTCCTCCAGGCCCTCCAGCGCCTATCACTTAGTAGGTAGATCCAGAAACTAGATCAGATTTGGGTTGGGTTGGATTTTTTGTTCCAAAATTTCTTTCCAGGTGCTGGAAAGGTTTTGTGTGAAGATAGAAATTTTTAAAACAAAACCAATTGTCAAGGCTAAGCCTCTATCTAACACACAGGAAGTCACGGCTCAGAATTAAGAAGCTTGACTTTGGCCATGGCGAGCCCAATTTCTGTGGGGAGGATCCCTTTCCTGACTGGGTCCAGGTTTAGTCCTGCCCCTCAGACATGCTGCCTCCATCTCTCTGCGTCTCTTTCTTTCCGGCACCTGCAGGCATTCTACGCGAGTCTGTAGCTCCCCGAGACCAGATAACGCAGCGGTTTCTCCCTTGGAGGTGACGAGGAAATCAGGCTTTTGTAGCAGCTATTGTTACCACACACAGCATTTGCTCAGAGTGACATCTAGTGGCGTTAAAAAATAATTGACTGAGTGTAGTGGCCCTTTTTAAAAGGGCGATCAAACTGTAGTTTGGTTTTTCAATATGTATTTTACTGCATTTTCAATTACAAAAGTATTTCATAATCATAAGAAAAACCTCAAAAGATACTGAGTAATAGTAGCCCTGGCAATTAGATTTGTTTCCAATATTCCACTCAAAACTTTCTTCGTGCACCATGTAAGTAGGAAGTGAAAATTCCACAGGAACCCACATCCAAGACTAACCACAGATAATGGTAAATTATTCTCCTTAAAATCTATATATTATTTCACAGAATTAGGGGAGGTCATAATTTATTTATCCCATTCCTCATTAGTGGTCTTTAGAATAGATTCCAGCGTTTTTGATATCCAGCTGCCAAAAATACTTTTGTTCATAAGGTTTTTGTACTTTTGAGAATTTTTCTGATGATATTCAGATGGAAGTGGAATTACTGGGTCAAAGAGAATAAGCATTTTTTGCACCAATTTACTACTCAACCAGTAATGCATGAGGGTGCCTCTTTCCCCACAAGCTCACACTACCAGAATATAATCACTTAAATAAAAATCTTTATGCAGTTTGGATTTTTATCTTTCTGTTAAAAAAAGAAAAAAGACTTTTGTTGCCATGACTCAATTGGATTCTGTCTGATACAGTTTCTTCTGACCATTAACCTTTCTAGAGACACTTAATACTGAATTTGTAACCTGGTGGTAGGTTCCAACTTAGGGTCAAGAATTTTTTTTGCCCTTATTGATATTCATTAAATATTCATCGTACTCAAATGCTATTTTGGAGGGCTACACGCAGAGGTGAATAGGACACGAACCCGCTCTCTGTTATTAGGGAGCTTGCAGACCCTGGAGGAGACCGGCATGCAAACCTGTGACTGTTGTGGACTCCCCTGGAAGGAACCCAGGCAAGCTGGTGGCCAAGGGAGGGAAGTGAGGAGCCATGGGTCAAGGAAAGGCTTCAAGGAGAAGACATCTGAGCTGGGTCTTGAAGCATGAAGGCAACCCAACCAGGGAAAGTGTTGGGAACTGCCCTGCCTGGTTTCAGAAGCTGTAACCCCCGCCAAGGCTAAGGCTCAGGGAGTGACCTTGGACTGTAAGCCACCAAGGAGACAAAAGCTTATCTCCCTGGCAGGAGCGCTGCTTCTGCTCCTCTTTCCATAACTCACCCCCAGTGCTTGGTCGGTTAGCCAATGATGGGTAAGATTCCCCAAGAGGGGAACAACCTAAGACA
>CM052538.1:42272160-42308443 GCA_028533065.1 Trachops cirrhosus
GGCGGGTTCCCCGGGCAATCAGGCCTAAGAAAGGATATGTAAAATCCTATGAAAACTGCTTTGTTTAGAATGCTCTCAATTAAATGATAAGGGTCCAAGCAAGAAGTGAGTTTGTTCCTCAAAGCTTTACTGCTCTAGCTATCTGACCCTGACTCAAAATAGGCCCTCAGAGTTCTTTGTTATCTATTGTTTGATCCTTATTGCCTGACAATGGTTAATGAGCTTTATCTGTAATCCTGTGCAAATGAACCCAATAAAAGCCCATTGAGGAATGGGTTCCTGGCCCTTCTCCTTTAAGAGATTGGCCACCTTTCCTCCCCAAGCAGATCACGTCTTGGTAGACTTATTCTCATCCGTGGTGGATGGGAGAGGCCCTGCAGGCAGAGCCCCCCCGCCACCCCACACACACACAGGAAAGGGCAACTCAGGGACAGAGAACCAGAATGTGAAAGACATGGTATAATTTGCAGACCAGAGGAAGAGAGATCCAAGTGGCTGGAAGAGATTTGGGAAGCAGCTCAGATTTGAAACTGTAGTGCAGGGCACAGGCTGTATCATAAAGTTTGGACTTTATCTGCAAGAATGATGTTTCTCAAAGTCTGGACACTTTTATTTTATTTTTAAAGATTTATTTTTAGAGAGAGGGGAAAGGGGAAAGAAAGAGGAGAGAAACATCAATGCAAAAGAGAAACATTGATCAGTTGCTTCTCATTGGTGCCCTGACTGGGGACCAAACCCACAACCCAGTCGTGCGCCCTGACCAGGAACTGAATCGGCACCCTTTCACCTTACAGAACAATGCCCAACCAACTGAGCCACACTCACATCAGTCAGGGCGGATGCTTTTCTTTAAAAAAAACATTATCTCAATACTATAATTGAAAAATCAATTTTATTTGCCATAAGATATCAGAAAAACCGATTTAAGAAAAGGAAAAACCCAAGTGAGTAGATTTGAAGCACCTTAAATTAAAATTCAATTAAATATAATAATGAATCTAATGTGTTTACAAAAATGCATGCCTAGAACTCTCTTCATCTGAGGAAAAATAGTTTATGATCAATGAGTAATATAGAAATTCAGCTCTATAAGTTTAAGACTAAGATGAGAGTTACCGTATTTTGCCATGTATAATGCACATTTTTTGCTCAAATTTTTGAGGGAAAAATAAGGATGTGCATTACACATGGGTATAATGATTACATACCATGGGTATAATAATCCCATATATAATGCACACAAAAACATTGGTGCACATTATACATAGTAAAATATGGTATGTCAAGACAGTTCTTTTGGTTTGTGTTAATTAGGCCCCAGGATCTCCACACACCTGTGTAGGTAGTGGAGGCCTGTCCCTGCCTCCTAAAGGGCAGGGTGCGGGGAGCTCAACGTGGCTGCCACAGTTCAGATGACCTCACAGTTCCCATAGCCTGCATTGAAATCCATATCTCTGACTCCAGATTCTCATACCAGGCTGATGCTTGATAAAAGGGGAAACTTTCTAAGACATGTGTCTCTCCTAAATTGGAACTAGGATGTCTCTAGGAGTAGTGATTTCTCCCCGGAGCATTCCAGCAGACATCTGCAATGGATGTGGTTTTGAGGCTGCACTCAATGTCTAAAGTTCCTTATATATTTTACGAGTCTCTGAGAAATACTTCAAGACACAAATCCAGAGATTAAGAACTTTATGCCTTTCTTTTAATCATTAAAATACTGATAAAAAAGTTTTGAGTTCTACAGAAATTAACATTCAAATTTTAAGCAACAATTCTTAGAGATTCATGAAACCCTAATTATACCTGCACGTGAGTTCTATAACCAGCAGCAGCAGTAACTGTTTAACTTTAACAAACACACACACAAATACTTACTTATGTCAAAAATCCCAAAACTAGTGCACTCAATTGTGCTCAATTATGAAAAGCAAACTGCCATAAAAAGCATTCACACCTGTGGTGGTCAATTTTCACTTTCAACTTGGTTATAGGGTGCCCAGATATTTGGTTAAACACTACTTCTGGGTACATGTGTCAGGGTGTTTCTGGATGAGATTAACACTTGGATCAGTAAAGTGAGTACAGATGGTTGCCTTCTCCAATGAGAGTGGCTCAAAGAACTCCTTGAAGACCCCAGCAGAACAAAAAGCCTGGGTATGGAAGAATTCCCTCTCTGCCTGGCTTTGAGCTGGAACATTGTCTTCTGCTGCCTTTGGGTTTGGACTCGAACTGGGACCACACTGTCAGCTGTCCTGGATCTGCAGCTTGCTGACTACAGATCTTGGGATTTCTCAGCCTTACTATTATATAAGCCAATTTTTATGTAGTAAGCCTTTTTATAGACTAATACAAATACCCTTTTATAAAGTAATCCCATTCCTGGAATTTGATCCTAAGAAAATGTATAATTTAAAAGATTTTTAGAAATAGAGGACTTCCAGTCAAGATGGTGGCATAAGTAAACATGCTCACCTCCTCACACAACCACCTCAAAATTACAACAAAATTATAGCATAACTATCACTTAGAATGATCACAAATCAAGTTGAATAGAAGACTGGCGACTATGGAATTAAAGAAACCACATCCATCCAGACTGGTAGGAGAGGTGGAGACATGGAATGGGCTCCTCCCACATGCACAAGTGGTGGATAAAAATTCAGGAGGGATATCTTGGGAGAGAGGAGCCCCATCCCCACACCAGACCCCCCAGCCCAGGGTTCCAGTGCCAGAAAGAAAAGTCTCCATAACTTCTAGTTGCAAAACCATCAGGGATTGAATTGGTGGAAGAAACTTCTGGGGTCCCAGGCAGTTCCTCTTAAAGAATCCACACATGAACTTACTTATACTCCTTCCCTCTGAGTTTCAGCACTGGGGTAGAAGCTTGAAAGGCATAAGTAACATATAGTGGGGAACTGAAGTATCTGGTATCAAAGCAAGAGTTGGGGGACAGGTTTCTCCCAGACATATAGGTGAATAGAGGCCATTGTCCCTTTCCTGAACCCTCCCACTACAGAGCCAGAGAGTCAGGAGGCAGATGTGTGCTATATCTGAGACTTCAACAACCTGGCTAACACTGTTTGCCCCATCCTCCATCCCACCCAACTTAAGCTGTTAACAGTGGCTTTTCCATATGAATGGCTGCTCTTGGCTCATGCTTCACAACTTCCTAAATCCTTTCAATCAAGCAATAGCCAGCCTCAGTGAGTCCTCAATCCTCCACCCTGTACCTCTTGCTAAGTGGTCCCAGGCATGGAACTAGTAACACCCATATTAGATTCTCAGCTTGGCTTTGCCTGGGAATCTCTAAGCACAGCATAAGTAGCAAACATCTCAGACAGATTTATACCTCAGGCAGGATGGCCCTGGGCAAAACACAGGTGGGGGCTGACCTTGCCTGCACAACCCAGGAAATCCCAGGGTCAGTGCACTCGGTACATAGCTAGAGATCACATCTGAGCACCATCGACCTGCCCCTGCGCCACTGATCCTCCACAAAGGGCAGAGGTTGGTGGTCAGTGGTCACAGACAATCCTTGCAACTGACCTGCCAACAGCAACCGAGACTCAACTATAAAAAGAGGTGTACTCAGCCCACATGAAGGGCACACCTTGAGTACTTAGCTTGGGTGATAGGGGAAGCTGTGCCACTGGACCCTACAGGACATCTATTACACTAGGCCATGCTTCCAAGACAGGGTGACATAGCAGCTGCACTTAATACATAGAAACCAACACAGGGAGGCTGCCAAAATGAGGAGACAAGGAAGTGTGGCTGAAATGAAAAAACAGATGAAAATTCCAGAAAAATAATTAAACAAAATGGGGACAAGCAATCTATCAAAGGCAGTGTTCAAAACACTGGTAATTAGGATGCTCAAGGAACTTAGTGAGGACCTCACCAGCATAAAAAAAAAATCCAGTCAGAAATGAAGGATATACTAATTTAAATAAAGAACAATTTAAAGGGGAACAATGGTAGGGTAGATGGAGCTGAGAATCAAATCAATGATTTGGAACATAAAGAACCAAAAAACAACAACCAATGAGAACAAGAAGAAATAAGAATCCAAAAAAAATGAGGACAGTATAAGTAGCCTCTGGGACAACTTCAAGTGTTCCAACATTTGCATCATAGAGGTGCCAGAAGGAGAAGAGAAAGAGGAAGAAATTAGAAATCTATTTGAAAAAATAATGAAAGAAAACTCCCCTGATTTGGTGAAGGAAATAGAAATGCAAGTCCAGGAAGCACAGAGAGTGCCACATAAGATGGTTGCAAAGAGGCCCATTCCAAGACACATCATAATTGAAATGTCAAAGATTAAAGATGAAGAGAGAATCTTAAAAGCAGCAAGAGAAAAGCACTTAGTTAGCTACAGGGGAGCTTCCATAAGACTGTCAATGATTTCTCTAAAGAAACTTTGCAGGCTAGAAGGGATTGGCAAGAAGTATTCCAAGTCATGAAAAGTAGGGACTTCTAGCCAAGATTGCTCTATCATTTAGAATTGATGGGCAGATAAAGAGCTTCTCAGGCAAGAAAAAACTAAAGGAGTTCATTATCACTAAACCATTATTATATGAAATGTTAAAGGGACTTATTTAAGAAAAAGAAGATCAAAACTATGAAGAATTAAGTAGCAACAAGTATACATCTATCAAGAATTTAATCTAAAGAACAAACTAAGCAAACAAGAACAACAGACAGAATCATGGATACGGAGAGTGTTTTGATGATTGCCAGATGGTAAGAAGGTGCAGGGGAATGGGTGAAGATGTGAGGGGACTAAGAAGTACAAAGAGGTAGTTACAGAATAGCCATGGGGATGTAAAGTTCAGTAAAGGAAATGGAGTAGCTAAAGAACCTATGCATGACCCATGGACATGAACAATGGTGTGGGAATTTCCTGAGAGAGTGGGGGTGCTGGGTAGAGTAGAGCAAAGGGGTAAAAAATTGGGACAACTGTAATAGCATAATCAATAAAATATAATACAAAAAAAATAGCCCTGGCTGGTGTGATTCAGTGGATCAAGTGCTAGCCTGTGAACCAAAATGTCACCAGTTCAGGTCCCAGTCAGGGCACATGCTTGGACTGTGGGTCAGATCCTTGGTTGGGGGCATGCGAGAGGCAGCCAATTCTTGTTTCTCTCACACATCAATGTTTCTCTCCCTCTCTATCTCCTTCCTTTCCCCTGTCTCTGAAAATAAGTAAAATCTTAAAAAAATAAGAAATTAAACAAAAAAGATTTTTGTAGAAAAACCTGCATGCACAGTTATTAACCACCGTGTTATTTATAATAAAGAAAAATTGGAAACAAAACACATGTTGAACAATTGACAAATGGCTGAATAGATTATAGAGCATCCATTTGAAAAAAACTTATGCATCCTTTAAACTAATAATCTTGAAGACTATGTAAAACATAAGAAAGTATTTATAATTAGATGTGGTTTTATTTTAAAAAGCAGAACAATTAAATTTTATAATATTATAGTTATAGTAAGAAAAAGTAAGTAATAAAGAGAATCCATATGTTTAGGTCGTGGGATTTCATAAATGATTTTCCATAGCCTTCCTTTATCAGTATGGCATTTTAAAAACAACAAATAAAAGGTATAAAATGGAAACAATGGGGGGGTTGAATGATCCATTCATAATGGGGTAGACTTCAGAATTAAAAATACTTATACCTGGGTCCCACCTTGTGAAAATTCTGAGATGGGTTTGCACCTATATATTTAAAAATACACCACACACACACACACACACACCCAGCATCCACAAACACACAGGGGGTTGTGATGCATATTGGTCAGCAAATTCTCATCATAAAGCTCCATAAATCTATGGAGAATAAGGGAGCTATTGCAGTGACAAGCTTGGCATCGCTTATGAGACAATGTGGGTAACAGAAACCAAACTCTTCAGTGTGCTCCTGGCTGGCCGGCGCCGCTGTCATTAGTGTTTGGGGCCTGTGGGCAGTCTGAGTCACTGCCCTCTGAGCAGGACTGCTCCACAAGGCGGAAGGCCTCCAGGAACTCATTGATGTCGATGCGGCCATCCTTGTTGAAGTCAATGCTCCGGACAAGGTCACAGACACAGTCATCGGAGATGTCAATCTTCATATGAGAGCTGAACAGCTTCCAAGTCTGCCTGAACTCGTCCAGTGAGATGAACCCTTACCGGAGAGGGGAAGTCGCTTCAGTTAGTCAGTCTACGTTTCAATGGCCATTTCCTCTCATATTCTTACAAGAACACCTGCTCCCTCCTATTAAACAGGCAAAGACAACCAAAGCCTAGTATCTAATTTAAACCCCAGCGAAACGGCACAAACTACTAAAACAACAGTGGTTCTCAACTGGGAGCAATTTTGCTCTCTTTCCTCTAGAGACATTTGGCAATATCTAGAGACATTTTTGATTGCCATGACTGGGGTGAGCGGGTGTTCCTGGCATCTAGTAGGTAAAGGCTAAAGATGCTGCTAAGCATCCTATAATACGTAGGATGTACCCCAAAACAAAGAATTATTCAGAAAAAAATGTAAATCGTGCCACTGCTGAGAAACCCTGCATTAAATCATCCCAAATATATATTAATTTATTCTGTTTATAAAAAGCCTTTGGCCCTATATATCTATGGTCAGTTGGTTTTTTACAAGTGTTCCAAGACTATTCAATGATCCAGCAACTCTATGCCTAGGAATATATCCTAAAAGAATTGAAAACATGTTCACACAAAAAGTTGAACATGAATGTTCATAGCAACATCATTCATAATTGCTACAGTGGAAACAATTCAAATGTCTTCAACCAATGAATGGATAAACAAAATGTGGTATATCCATACAATGGACTATTATCCACTGTACAAGTAATAAAGAACTGACACATGCTAAAACATGGATGACCCTTGAAAACATTATCATAAGCAAAAGAAAGAAGCCAGGTACCAAAGGCCATATATCATATGGATCCATTTATATAAAATGTTCAGAATAGGCAAATCTAGAGGAATGGAAAGCAGATTACTTATGGCCATGGGCTGGTGGAGAAGGAACAGGGAATGGGTGTGACTGCTACTGGGTGTGAGTTTCTTTTTAGGTGATGAAAATGTTCTAAAATTAAATGGTGGTGATAGTCACACATACTTGTGAATATGCTAAAAAACCACTGACCTGAACATTTTTTTAAATAAGGATTTTATTTATTTATTTTTAGAGAGAGAGGAAGGGAAGGAAAAACAGAGGAAGAGAAACATCAATGTGTGGTTGTCTCTCGTACGCCCCCTACTGGGGACCTGGCATGAAACCCAGACAAGTGCCCTGACTGGGAATTGAGCTGATGACTCTCTGGTTCTTAGGCCAGCGCTCAGTCCACTGAGCCACACCAGCCAAGACTGACCTGAACATTTTAAACGGGTAAATTATATGGTATGTGAATTATGCCTTTAAAAAATACAGGAGAAATAACATTGAAAAGGGCCTTTGAACCTTTGGAGAAACAGGGTGATGGCATAAGGGACCTCCTTGTACATTTTTTGGTAACTTCCTGCGGATGTATAAATATTTCAAAGTGAAAAGATTTTTAAAACTACTTTGGGAGTGAGATCGCAAAGGCGTTTCTATTCCACGTGTTCTCCATCACTTTGTGGCTGTTTGTTAGAACTGTAAGGGCTGTCACAGCTATTAATAATCATTCTTGCTAAAAGAAGTCCTGATTCAGTTGGTCTTCACTCTTCTCTTCAAACCCTCTTCTGCATAAACTGCTGGCATTGTTGAAGTACCTTTCTAGTTTCTGCCATTTATAAGCATTGTCATTACGGACTTGGCTCCCCAATGCTTGAGCACAAAACTAAAAATGAGGGAGGAGATCAGAGGGTGGGAGGCAAAATACTTGCTATGTGTCAGGAGTGATGATAGGACAGTAGGTGCCTTTACCTGAGTGATCGCTGTCTATAATCCTAAAAATGGTCTCCAGGTTGGATCGGTTTCGATACAGTGTTTCCAGCAAATTTGACTGGATGTTCTGCAAGAAAAAACTCATTTTCCTTCTATACCTTCTTTAGCTTGTCCTAATATATGATCAACACACAATCAATCCTGACAATAAAACACTCTTGAAAAACCTGAAGATGTTTTACCATCTCTTCATCCTTGATCCCCTTCAGTCTACTAAATAATCTGATGGTTAAGGGTATGTAGCCCATGATAAAAATGTTCTAAAACCGACCATGGTGATGGCCACACATATCCACAAATATACTTAAAACCATTGAACTGTACACTTCAAATGGAAGTACTGTATAGAATGTGAATTATATTGCAATAAAGCTATTTTTAAAAATGCCTCACCCAAGGCTTCATGTACATTACACATTCAATAAGTTTTTATTGAATAAATATATATTTTTAATGGAGAAAGCAGCAGGAAGCCACGGAAGTCAGACCTGGCTTTGAGTCTCAGTTCTACAACTTAGAAACTCTGTGACCTGAGGCAGGTGACTCAGCCTCTGTGATCAGTGTCCTCATGGGTACAATGGGGCTGATAATACTATCTCTTGGGGTGATTTTAAGGATAAACTGAATCAACACACGTAAATCCCTAATGTCAAATCTGACACATGGAAACTCAACAAATAGTTGTTCCCTTTTCTCATTCATCTTCCTTTTTGGGTTCTCATTATTTGGTTGTTTTGGATTCAAAGTTCCCCATAAGAGGCTTTGTGGTCCACAATATGCCCTCATCTATCATTTTCTCACCATTACCTTGAAACTTGGTTGTTCTTTGGCCAAGTCTTCCAGCCAGGACTTGTACTGCAGCATGTTACCTGTACCTGCTGAGCTGTTCACCAGCTGTGGCCTCAGCACCCGCCATGGCAGCCCCAGGCGCAGCACCGACTCCACGGCTGCCGCCCACTCGCCCAGGAGGATTAAACCTACAGGAAGGAGCAAACTTGCTGACTTGGCACCTACGAGTCCAGTTTCCTGCCCAACACTGCACACCTTCTATCCTGACATTCTTCTTACTATCTGGAGGTAACAGAAATAATGGGCACTGTCACTATTTTTGTTGGGCATGGCAGATAAAGTGCAGTTGGGAAGTAGAGTTGCCAGGTGAAATACAGGCTGTTCAGTTAACTCTGAATTTCAGACAGACCATGAGGTATAAGTATATCCCAAATATTGCATGGGACATACTTACATTTAAAAATTATGTTATCTGTCTATAATTCAACATTAATTAGGCATCCCCTTTTTATTTGCTAAATATGGCAATACTACTGGAAGCCACTCAAGACTTACATGTAACAGTATAAATCATTATATATATACAGTATCAGTTGTTTGTACAGGAAAAGACACTGCTATGACTATATGATGGTTATTGCTGTCTTATAATATGGGTACATGCAGCCAATGTTCATTACACATTCCACTGAGCTGAGAAAAGACAAAATTTCTAGCTTGATTAATAGAACATGGAACAGATAAATATTGGGTGGGTCAAAAAGTTTTTTTTTATAAGATGGCTCTAGTAATGCTTAGTTGTCTTTAATTTCATTCAAAACAACTTTGTTAGACTGCATTGTGACAGCTGTCATATCAGCATGCATTTTTTTAAAAACACCAAATTGGCAAATTTTTGTGTAGCCATTTATATTGAAGATGGAAGAAAATAAACAACATTTTTGGCACATTATGTTTTATTATTTCAAGAAAGGTTAAAAATGCAACTGAAATGCAAAAGAAGATTTGTGCGGTGTACAGAGGTGCTGTGACTGATCGAATGTGTCAGAAGTGGTTTGCAAAGTTTCGTGCTGAAGATTTCTCACTGGATGATGTTACCCAGGTGGGTAGACCAGTTGAAGTTGGTAATGATCAAACTGAGACATTAACTGAGATCAATGTCCTACCACATAGGAGATGGCCAACATACTCAAAATATCCAAATCAATAACATTATTGGTGAAAATGAAAAATGTGTCTTGTATTTTATGAAAAAACTAAACAGATGTTTTTAGCCAACAAAATACACACTTAACAATAACAAGAAGCCAAATTATTGACATTTTTCTTGGATACACTCTTGTAACCTGCTCCACCTTTTTTTTTTTTTAATCCTCACCCGAGGATATGTTTTTATTCATTTTAGAGAGAAATGGGGAGAGAGACACACACACATCAGTGTGAGATAAACATCTACTGGTTGCTTCCTATATGTGCCCTGACCGGGGATCGAACCCCAACCTAGCTATGTGCCCTGTCCAGGAACCAAACCTATGAACTTTTCCATGTACAGGGTGACACGCCAACCAACTGAGCCACCTGACCAGGGCCACCTGTTGCTTTTGCTTAGTTCCGGCCTGGTCACCCTTCCCTTGACTCCATTTATTTTCACCGCCTCCACCTATATTCAGCCAAGTTCACATTCTGCTAAGAGCATGGAATTTTAAAATTTAGAAAAGGTAACTGGGACACTAAGTTGAATAAAATGGAGGAAGTTGTCAAAGAGGTCTTTTGGCCATCTGTTCACTCAACAAATATTATTTGCTAGCTACTGTGAAACAAAGATTTTTTTGGCCGGCTTCCCTTATGAATATTTTACTTTGTTAGTCTTACCAGTTTTATCTTTATCGTGCTTCTTAAATTCATCAAGAAGATCTGAGGAATGAGCAAATAACTTGTTTCGCAGAGCTCTTAGAGCTGACTCCTCTACTCGGCTAATCCTGGGACAGAAGAAAAAAGAAAGGCACATTTTAAAAAAATTACTGTAGAAGAAAAAGTCCTAGGTTTTTTTTACCACATTTCACCTCTCTCTTAATGTTTCAAACCAACAAGGGCTCAGTTTTTGAGGGAAGAGCTCTACCTCCTATTTCTCCCCACTGCTCCCCGATGTTTCCCTACTGTGCACAAACAGGATCAGTCTGCGGAATGCTGTCCTTCCCAGCATACAATAGTGGTTAGAGCAGACGTTCTGGAGAAAGGCCACCCTTATGGAAAAGTCATGTAACTGTGCTCTACCTCTGTTTGCCCATCTGCAAAATAGGGATAAAAATGGTACCTACCCTTTCGTTGGTCCCCCCAAAACAGTATCTGTTAGTAGTTTTATACTCTGGGGACATCTTGATGGGAGGCAGTGTTGCATGGCTGTTGGTGTGTGAGTTCTAAAATACAACTGCCTGGGTCAAGGACAACGTTCATTGCTTATTAGCTGTGTGACCATGGGCCAGCTGACTCAACCTCTGTTCCTTAATGACCTCATCTATAAAACTGAAAGTTATTAACACAATGTATTTTATAAGTTCATAAATTCTTTATAATAACATTTAATGTGTAGTATGTTCCAACAAAGATTACAATCTAGAATCATTGCAACAGAAGCCATTTAAGTAATATTATATATCTCCTTCCCAGGGGGAGGGCCATCATTAACAAATGTGTACTTTGAGACCCATCTGCCATATCCAGACAGTGAAAGAACCTTTGTCGGGGTCCATGGGGTAGCACAAACTCTTCAAGGATGAGAGAGAACACAAGAGTGGCCCTGGAAAGAGTTGGTGGCTTGGTCTATGGACTTCACTCAAGATGCACCCACTGAGAATAATTTTAATAAAAGCAAATTTTCAGGAAGCACATTTTCTCCTTCCATTAATGAAGGGCAGGCAGATATTTCAGAGTGTATGGAGAAGGAAGAGACCCCTGTCTAAAATGTCTGTTATAGGTCGACCTTGCTGCTGACAGAGCTAAACTCCTAATTCTCACTTAGAATTTAGCTAAATGTAAAAACATTTGACACTTCAAAGAGTCTTTACACACTATAATTCTGTTTTTCTGAAAATCATTTGTTGGAAAGTCTCGCCTTTGCCTCATGGTCAGCCTGTGGGTCGCCTTGTTAGCTTGATACTGCACAATGTGTGGGCTCAGGGATGGCCCCAGCTTGACGTAGGCCCCTCTGTTACTGCCAACCTCATAGTAGTTGGAGGCAGAAAAGATGGTTAGCACCTAAAACAAAAGAGAAGAGAGACAGACATTCGGGTTCACAGAAGAACTTGTTGCCCTCAGTCCTAGAGTGCCCAACCCAATTTCAGGGGTTGCCATTTCTCCTAGACCTCGCCTACAGGTCTTTTTTTTTTTAAATCATTAAAGCTAGTAGGGCAGGAGTTGTGAGTCAAGTAATGAAAACTTGATTTCTGATAGAACACCCACAACATATTTTCTTCACATTTTTCTCCCAAGTGAAAATAGCAGAGGTCATTAAAAAAAATTCACTGATTCAACTCAGAGGCAAACAAGGTCCCAACAAATGGATGACCATTACAACCAGCAGGCAGATCAGGTGTTAGCTGGTGTGAGGCCTCAAAGCAGGTTCCTATGGTGCTGTGCCCCCTGAGATGCTCGGTGAGAAAAGTTTCCATTGTCAGTACATTGGGAAGTGCTAGTCACTGAATTTTTTCTTGGAGATTCACTACAAATACAGGAAATTAAATGTTCTCAGAAGTCCTGCAATAAAGAAATTTATAAAAGCATTTAACCAAACATTTCTTACACTACTGGACCTCAAACTCTTTTTTTTTTTTTTTTTTTCACAGAAACCTGTCATTTTCCTGTAGAGTTAGTATTCCTGGGAATGTGCTCACTTTAGTGACATTAGGCTCAGCAAACATTGTAGGATTTAGAGATGTGCAAAGACTAGTCAGGACATGAATTAAGCTCCTGAGGGGACAAACTATCCAGAATCCTCCCCCGGGGCACAGTGCTGAAATCCCGTTATCCTGGAGTGTTTTTTGAGACATGTGACAGTGAACAATGTCACCTAAACAATAGAGGTATGGCTGGGAAAACACCAGACCTCATGTCCACCCATGAAATAGGAGCAAACTTTCCCTTACTCTCCTCTTAGAGTATTGGTGAGCAGTGGGCTCAACCAAATTGTGAGTTTTATAGAGGCTAGCAATTCCACTGCTGGAAATATATCCTAAGAATCCCAAAACACCACTTCAAAAGAGCTTATGCACCCCTATGTTCATAGCAGTGCTATATTTACAATAGCCAAGTGCTGGAAACAGCCCAAGTGCCCATCAGTAAATGAGTGGATTAAAAAACTGCGGTACATTTACATAATGGAATACTATGCAGCAGAAAGAAAGAAAGAGCTCCTACTTTTTCCAACAGCATGGTTGGAACTGGAGAGTATTATGCTAAGAGAAATAAGCCAGTCAGTGAAAGGCAAATACCATATACCTCTCACTTGTAAGAAGAATTTAATGAACAAAATAAACTAACAAGTAAAACAGAACCAGAGGCATGAAAACATTGAATAGACTCACAACTGCCAGAGGGGAGTGAAAGGGGGATATTGGTGGAAAAAGCGGGGAGGGACTAGTCAAAGAACGGGTATGAATGACCCCTAGACATGGACAATGGTGTGGGGATTGACTGTGGGGAAATAGGTGGGCAAAGGGGGAAAATTGGAACAACTGTAATAGAATAAACAATAACTAAAAATAAAAAGGCTATTAAGTTCAAGATAAATGACTGTAAAGGACCTAGTTACTTTGAGTAAGTGGATAAAAATAGAAGGCACAGCTGACTGTGCAAAGCCTTCGCCCATCCAGGCCCCAGGGGGAGCAATGGGGAACACTCCTGTGATACTGCACAGGGTCCACCCACCTTGCGTCCGTGGCAGAATTCATAGCCTTCGGGTTTGCACTCGTGTGAACGGATCAGGAATTGCAGGTTGTATTTCTGCAGCAACTGTTTTGTCACATTTGGCCCAAAATAGCAGCCTCCTCCTCGAACAGTGTTGGCCTTGCAGCCCTCCTGAGCCATGGGATCACTCCACAGTATATCTACGACCTGGAGAGAACAAGACACGGTGTCTTTCCTAAAAACTAGACCCATATTCATCGAGAGTCATTCCTATAAAAAGAGGAAGAAGAGGAGGAGGAAGAGCAGGAGGAGCAGGAGGAGAAGAAAAACATATTTGACTAGAAATAAGCAAATAAATTTTCATGCAATCAATATTTGACACATAGTTTTTGAACCTCTGTGGTTACCAGATTTTTTATTACTCACAAAATGAGCTCATGTATGTGCACATTGTTTCACAACATATACTCACTTTCTTGAAAGTAAATCTTATTTGAAAGCTCAGTGCATAGATTAAAACAGGAGCTGCTCTGACAGAAGCTTTGGTCTTGCCAGAACCCCCGTCAGTCAGCGCCAGTACTCCAGGCTCCTGCACATTTGCCCCAGAGAGACGGCAGGCGTCCTGGGACCAACAAGGGCGTCTCTCATGCAGCATTTGCAGGGCCCACATGTGGTCCTGGGAAAGTGCAATAGGACATTTTATTTCTTAAAGTAATTTCAGAACTTTTAAAGGAATTTGCAGAGGAGCTGAGCAATTTTTCTAGCAATTCAGAGTCTTATCTAGTCTGTTGTTACTGCTCAGGAAAACACTGACTGTTGGTCTTACCCAACTCGTACAAAATAATTGGGTGCATTTTGGTTGACACCTAATACTTTCTTAAATGTACTTTAAAGGGGAAAATGCATTTGATATGTAAATATTAGTACATTATTATTAAGTCACGTTTTGCAAAACAAGAGACTTGGGTTTTAAAAAGTCGGTTCTGAGCTGATATTAAAGGCCATGTCGATAACTCTGGGAGAATATAACTTAAACTCACCATCTCTTTCTCTGAGGAGTTAGCTGCAACTCCACCTCTTTCTCAACACCCTCCATCCAATCACTCAGCAAGTTCTAGTAATGTTAGCCCCTAAATAATTCTAAATTCTTTCCTTTTTGTTATTGGATGAACCACTAAAAATTGACATTTTTATAGGTCAAAACGGTTGAATACCAGCATGTTCACATAATTCTATTAACACTACTACACAATACCACCATCTTCATCCCCTTTGGACTACAATAGCACGGTTATTTTTTAAAAGATTTTATTTATTTATTTTTAGAGAGAAGAGAAGGAAGGGAGAAAGAGAGGGAGTGAAACATCAATGTGTGAGAGATACATCAGTAAGTTGCCTCTCACACACCCCCAACTAGGGACTCAGCCTGAAACCCAGACACGTGCCCTGGCGGGGAATCAAACCCGCAACCTTTTGGTTTGTAGGCCAGCACTCAATCCACTAAGCCACACCAGCCACAGCTGGATTACAGTAACAGTTTTTTAAGGGGTCTTCCTGCCACAGTCCTGCCCTAGTGAAATGTGCCTTCGTTTGGCTGCCAGAGTCAGTTGCAGGTCCACCTTAGAGATATTGCATGTTGGTTCTAGACCACCGCAATGAAGTGAGTTGTAATCTTTTTGCTCATGAAGGGTTTTGCCTTTGACTGGTTAAAAAAAAAGTCCATGAGACACAATAAAGTGCAGTGCAACAAAACAAGGTGTGTCTCTGTTTTGGCAGGCACCTTGAATACCTCCTCAGTATCTATTCATTTTCCATGCTAACAAAACTCTGGGTGTCTGGGTGGCAATGTGTCAAGATAAGTACTTGATTTTCCAGTCTTCCTTGCAGCTAGGAGTAGCCATGTGACACAGTTCTGGAGATTTTGGAAAAGCCTTTGATTGCCTGAAACACAGGACAGAAGCTACTGACACAGCCCTTCCGCCTTTGAGCTACAGCAGCCACGTTTCTGACACGTTAAAAAACAAATGAACAAAAAAAACCATATAATAGCATCCAAGAAATCGTGGCTTATCTTTTACCCCAGTGATGCCAGGTTACTAAACCAAGCTTCCTTGGGCAATAGAACCTACGCGGGACATCTTTCCATCCTCCCTAAAACTCTAAAACATATGCGTCATTAGGCAAATACAAACATCTCTGGGGGATGTTCTAACTTTAGGGATAGAGAAAGAGGAACAAAAAACATCTTGAATTTACATGGAAAGATGAGATTTGATCTGTTTTTTTTTAAAAATCCTTGGTCCCTCCTGACAGCAGCCAAATTCTATGGAGCAGCACCTGGCCACACCCACCTGCCGCCGCTCCTCCAGCCCGGGCTCCAGCAGCTCCCCTGCTTCAGAGTCGGCTTCTGCCCTGCAGAGCCGGGGCTCCTCCTTCTCCTTGATCACCGAAAAGCCGGCTTCCTGCCGACACCTCTCCAACTCCAGGTCCACGGAGCGCCTCGGCTGCCAGGAGAGCCATCTGGGGTCCAGGGGGCCACTGCAGGGGACGCTGGAGGAGCGTCCAGCTTTGTGGGAGCTGAGGCGAAGGGGCGAAGAGGGGAGAGAGCGGCTCTGGGGGAGAAACCATGGGGAGGGTCTCCCTGCAGAGCTCGTCTGCTTGGCCTTTTCCTGCTCCTCCACCTGCTTCTCGTTCTCTTTTCTTGTTTTGCACCTCAAGGTGGAAACAATCTACAAACGCCCAGAAAACACACAGATGGTGAGTGAAGCCAGAGGTCCTTTCTGAGTAGCGCGTTGGTGCCATGCCTGCGCTCCTCACACTGGGGCCCACAGAGCAGCGCTGGTGCTGAGCGGTCGTTCTGGCTCCGGACAAGACAGTCACAGAACTTGAGAGTGAGCCTTCAGAAATTCTTATAGCCATTCGATCTGGCTATGAAATCCAAGCACATGACCAGTGAGTTCATGCTTTTTGTTTGAATTTCATTTTTTGGTAATTCATATATATATGAATTATGTATGTTGTATTTTATAAAAGTATTACTCTTTGACAAGTAGGAACTTTATAAAACCTTGTCCTTCATCACAGATAATTTGATAAATGCTAACCCGTGTCGGGATTTCTCTCTGGGAGACTAGTGAGTTTAAGACAAAGATGAGAAAGGGCACCCCTCTGTCAGGAAGGTGAGTGCTTGTCGACTTTTCTGCTGTTTCACAGATGCTAAAAGCAGAGGAGAAGGTGCAGCTTATGGCTGAGAACTGGTGGGAGAGGAGAAACCTGATGCTTGCTGTAGGATCACCTTGGCAGGTTGTCCTGTCTTACCTACAATCTCACCTGTTGAGGAAGGACAGGGGAGGGGAAGCAATCACCTCTTTTCACCCTAAGTGGGAAGAAGGACTGAGTACAGTCCCTTTCGCTGACTAGAGTCATCACGGTGCTGTGACCAGGCTGAGAACGTAGAGGACACACGCGGAAAGAATTCTGATTACAGGAAAGAGAGGGGTCAGGTCACAGAGCAGAGCTGTGGCATCGAGCAGCCATTCCTGGCAGGCCTGAGTGCCACAGTGAAAACTGAGGGACAGGACTTCCACGAGGATATCAGTGACAAAGGTCTGGTTCACCACGGATCTCTGTGCGAGCACATGATCAAAGAACAGGAACCTTCTGCAAATAGATATAAGGGCTGTGATACCAGAAAACCATGTCCCAGTGTGGACTGGCTTAGGGCAAGAACAAAGGACACTCAGAGAGGGTCAGCAGACCCTGAGTGATGTTTGAAGAGGAATGCAGATCAAAGAGAGTAGAACAGAGGTTTTCCCTAACATTGGACAAGCAAGCGCTAATTGTTTCCTGGGCAGTTCCAGCCCTGGGCCCAGAGGGTGAAAGGCCACAAACACGAACAGACTCATAACCACCTCTTGCTCTTCTCATTGCCGACTCACATGGAGGGCCAGACCGTCAGTGCCACCCCTCCGACCCTCAGGTAACTTCATTTTAAGCGTGCTATTATCTGCTGGAAGAGACATCCCTAGCTTTGATTGTTAAGGAGAATGTCACTGTTAATATACAGAGAGCCCTTTCCAAATAGGGGCTGTTTGGGGCACTTCACATGAATTAATTGATGAACCCTGAGGCCACCGCTATGAAATAGCATCCTCATTTATAGTTTTACATAAATTAATTGGTTAGCCCTCACACCCCTATGACATAACATCCTTATTTATAGTAGAGAGAAGAAGATTGAGGCACAGAGATGCCAGGACTGAATACAGATAACTGGACCCACAGCCCAGTTTTCTTTGTGCTGCCCTCCCACGTGATCCTGGACTCTGCACAGATCACTACATCCCCCCTCCCCAGAGCTTTGCCAACCAGCTTTTGGGAAGTTGGCTTTTTGCTAAACTACAGAAAATACACTGTCCTCTAGTATTGTTTCCCAAAGTCCCTGCTTCTCCTATGTTTACATAATGAAATGGGATTCTTCCCATGAGATAATCTGCTCTATTGTGACTCACTGTCTCTCCCTTAATGCAACTGACTAGAAATGTCTGAACTGGAAAGAAAAAAAAAAAGAAGTGCCACACAACCTGCAGTATAGGCAAAGGAAATACGAAGAGCTGGTTCCATACCACCAGGGCCCTCCCTCTCTGTCAAGAATGTGAAAGGGTTGAGATTGTGGAGGCAGTGAAAGGGGATTTTGTGAGGAGCTTTGGAGGGAGCTATTGAAAATGTTGCAGGCCTCCCCTCTTCCACCTCTGCCCAAGGGTTCACAAAGGTCTGGCTCCCAACGGGATCTCTGTGCCAGCGCGGAGCCAAAGAACAGGGACCTTCTGCAAATAGACATAAGGGCTGTGATACCAGAAAGCGACATTTATGTTGACAGTGAAACTGGGCATTTTGGTAAAATTTGCACGATGTCATTGTCCACCCAGTACCTTGTGCCTGTCTAGTTTAGACAGAAGCTCTAGATCAGTCATGTCTGACACCCCACCATGAAGAATCAGGACTTTCTCATCAACCAGAGTGGCCAGGGGAAGCCAACAGAAAACATCCTGCAGCATTTTTAGTATTTTCTTGCCATGCATCTAAAAAATGATATGAACAAGATACTAAGTTTCAAATAATTCACTCAACTTTTCTGAACTCAGCGAAACTTTCACTTTTAGAGGCAGCGCACCTTGTATTTATGCATTACTTCCTTGGTGAAGCCATATCTAGGTTTAGAAGGAAAAATAGATGTTGAATTTAGTGACAATAGTTATGGCACAACTGCATTTTTATAAAATACATATCTATATACTTGTACTTAACTATATAAAAAAGAGACCAATTGCCAACATGTTTACAATTGTAACATTTTCTCTGGGTAGACAAATTATCATGTATTTTAATTTTCTTCCTTTTGCTTACCCATATTTCTTACTTTTTCTATAGCCAACCTTTATTGTTTATATGCTAAAGAGTATGTATATGTGAAAAAAATTAATGGTTTTATTAGAATAGTAGGATAATGTGTAAACTTTTAAGAAATCTTTAAAAATGTCATATGTCGTGTATTTTACTTTATAAAATTGAAAAACTACTTTTAAAAAGCATCTAACAAATAAGCTCTGACAAACTAACTTTTTACCATCCCAACAAGTAAATATCAAACACCCAAGCACGCTCTGGTTTGTACCGTAAATTCACCAGGTAGTCCTCGTGGTTTCCTCGGTTAAGATGGAACCCTTTGGGGTAAACCAACATGAAGGCAAAAAGAACCATCAGGATCTCTACCGAATCATTGCCTCGATCCACGAAGTCGCCGTTGAACACATAGGCTCGCTCTGGTGATGGGAGGCCGTTCTTCCCAACAAGCAGACAAGTCCAAGAGGCAGAGAAAGAAGGGAGTAGGAAATCAGGTTAAGCCGATGTGTATTTGACTTACATCAGATCTAATACCAGTTCCGAGTCTTCTGGCTTTCCTCCAAACGTGGAAGGTCAGTAAAAGATGGAAATAATTTCTATTGGTTTTATATTTCCTTTCCAGCCAGGCTAAGGTTATGACATGCTCACCAGAATACTTTATATAAAGCCAGAGTGTTGTCATGTGGTATGTGCACGGGGCACTGAACTTGTGATCCAAAGGCCAGTTTTAAGTTCTGGCTGCACTATCTTTAATTAACAATAACAAGTGCCATAGATTCCTCAGGATTAAACAAGACAATACATGGCAAAGTGCTTTGGAAAATGTAGTGTGTATGTATATATATATATATAGTTTTATTACATTAATAGAATATTCATATACGTTGTTATATGCTCTACATTTTATAACTCAAAGTGACTATGAAAATAGCTTTTGATTGCTTTGATATTACATAATTTTCTTCATTTACAAAAGAAAATCAATTGCTGAATGATGATTCCTTCTCTTTATTAACCTCAGAGTTTGTGCTTAAAACTTTTTTAAACAGTGTACAAATATGTAGTAGAATGCAATGCAATGCTGGCTTTTATATTATGTATTTGTTACTATGTGGTCTAATATTTTATATATGTATAAATACAATGCATATATTTAATATTTATAAATCCAAGCAATACTTAATAATTTGCTTAATAGACAGTGCATTCAAACTTCTAAATTAAACCTCAGAGCAAGACAGGAATTAAGTTGAACATTCATACCTTATAAAATATAAATATTAAGTCGTCCAATTGGCCATGTAAATCTCCTAACACAAGTAAAAAAAGAATATCAGTTTTGCTTGGTTCTTACCATCGTTTCTTACTTTTTACTATAAAAAAAGAAAATGCCCAGAAAAAAACAGATAAGATTAAGAAACTTATGGTTATTCATTTTTTCATCCATAAGATAAAGATAAATATTAATTTCCCTTGTTGCAGGGATAGTTAATATTGAAAGCAGAAAGCACAATACCTTTTCCTGTATGATTGTCATAAATAGTAAACAGCCTATATTCTTATGAAGCAAAGGTGAGACAGAATTGCAAACCCAGACAGAATGGGAGAGATTTTGCCGCATCTAATACAGGAAGCTGCAACTCACTATGGGCCAGCCTTATAAGACTTTTCAAGAGAATTTGGAAATCTGGACTTTAACATGAAATCCTCTAATTTTCAAATATTGGAAACTAATTTTAAAAAGTTAAGACCACTTCAGGACCTATCTGTAGGTTCTTTGTGGCTCAGAAGTGCCAGTTTATGATGTACCTGATGTACCACAGTCTGCCTCCCCTGAGTTAAAGTGGGGGTGTCAATCTATAATGGGTGTTAAAGCATCACTGAAAGCATAAGGAGATGGAGAAAATTGTCATTTACAGGATTTCTGTCTGGGAGAATATGTGCGGATGGCAGGAATAATTCACTAGGCCACTGGGCCTGGTCAAGTAATAATAAACTGTTCTAACAAGGGAGGGTCTGGCTATTTGCAGGGATTTTGTTCTGAATGGAGAGCATGAGTTTGGGGTCAAATATAAAGTGCTCGGGAAAATAAAGCTGAGCCTGGGCCCTGCGGTCCTTCACTGCACCACCTCTCCTTTAAGTAACTGTGGAGTGAATTTGCGATCGCTGTCAGTGTGAAGGAGTGAACTTGGCCCGCCCGCACCCACCTGAGTGGCCACTGAGTCTCCCCACAGCCCTGCCTTTCCCCCTTCCCTATCCAGGCAGAGGTTCTTGTTTGGGTCTAGCACATAAAACCATTTCAGACCGGCTCTTACCACACACTGTGATCTCCTCACTGTAACAGGTCGAGACCCGGTTGATGTTTGGCAGTTGTATCAGATGTTTTCTGGTTTCATGCAAAAGATTCAAGACATAGCGAGCATGTAGCTGCTACTAGGAGGAAGAGGAGGGAGGGAGGGAAGAGAACAGCACTGATATTCATGAAGGAAGGTGAGCCTTCTCAATCAACCTTGGCCCCAAAGCGGCCCTAGTAAACTGCCCCCAGGACCCTATGCACAAACCTTTTCTCTTTCACCCATCCTCTACCCTTCTTTCTGTTTTCCACTGTCACCCAAATACCAAACCAATGTCCTCACTCTGCTCTGTGCAAGGCTCTATGTTGTCTCAGCAAAGCATGAGTAAGTGTATGCATGCTGCTTGTACTGCCTGACCCTGGCATTACTGGGAAAACCGCCCTAACTCCTCCTGCAGTGGATTAATTCATATGCAAGAGGGGACGGATTGGAATCTGGCCAGGAGCCAGAATCTGACCATTTCCCTCCCCCTCTGCCTCTACCATCAGTGTTTGAAGCCCCTATCATCTTTCTCCTGGACTATCGCAGTAGTCTCTTGACTGTTCTGCCTGCTTCAGCCCTTGCTCCCCATAATCTGTTAAGCAAACGGAATGATTACGTTAAAAAGCAAGCCAGATGGCAGCATTCCTGTGCTCAGTGCTTCCCCACCTCTTTCAGAAGAGTGGAAGTTCGCCCCCTTTCCTCTTGGCCTTCCGTCTCCTAATACTCTTTCCCTGGCTCCCTCTTCTCCAGCCACAGTGGCCTTCCCAGGGTCCCTGAGCAGTCCAGGCAGGTCCTGCCTCAGGCCTCCCCATTCACTCCCTCTGCCTGGAATGCTTTTCCCCAGAAGTCCACAGGGTGCACTCCCTCACCGCCTTCGACCTTTGCTCAGAAACTACCTTTTCCTGACGCCTTCCCAGACCACTCTATAAAATTGCCATCTCTCCCACCTAGAACTTAGTTTATTTTTTTTGGCATAACTCTTACCACTTTCTGTAATATACATAATTTACTTGGGGTCTGGTCAAGTATTAATAAACTATTCTAACAAGGGAGGGTCTGGCTATTTGCAGGGGTTTGTTCTGAATGGAGAGAATGAGAACAAAATTTACTCATTTATCGTTATTTATTATCTGTCTGTCTCCCCACTAGAATGTCAGCCCCACGAAGGCAGGGCTCTGTGCCTGTCTTGCTCACTGCCCTGTCCCCAGTGCTGGGAACAGTGCCAGCAGGTAGCGGAGCTCAGCAACTATCTGTGGGATGAATGAACAAAGGGAGATCACCTGATTAGGAGTTCAGTGCACAGGAACTGGTGAGTGATCACAGTGTCTGGCTATCAAAGGGGGAGGAGAATTTCTCCCCATTAGTGGGTCCATGACACAAACACCCTAAAGCCAGGGCCATTCCTTCTGCGCTGGTCTGCTCTCCATCTGCTCATGATATGGGGTGGGGCGTGACTCAGGTTCCCAGGTGAGCTAACCTGTTTCAGTCTGAAGGCTTCCACCAAGGCAGTTGCGTGATCAGGAAGGAGTGGGAAGGAGAGGTGTGGCCCCGTGTAATTGTCCGGCACCTCTATGGACTCATAGTCACTGCAGTTCTCCATCTCAGAGTCCTGGGGGACGCTCTCCTCCGTGAACATGCGGTTCAGGAAGTCCCCTAGTCGGAACAGAAAGGGTGGCCGGCTTACGATCAGACGTGCGGTGAGTCCACAGGCAACACAGAGTAGTCTTTCCTCGGACTGTACAGTAAGTCCTCACTTAATGTTGTCAACTAGTCAGTGACTTTAAGTAAAACAACATATAACAAAACCAGTTTTTTACCATAGGCTAATTGACATAAACAAGAGTTAAGTTCCTACAGAATATTGTCAAGCTTATTACAAAAGGATGTTGAATAAAACGACAGTATGAGGACTAGCCTGGCATCAACTGCAGGAAAGGTACAGAGAAAGAAAAGGGAAAAGTGACCACAAGTTAGGGTGGGCAGGAGGCAAAGGTTCTGTCCTTATGTCATCTCCATTGTACCTTTGTTTTAAAAGATTGAGGTTTGTTAGAAAGGATGGAAATTTGGGGGCCTAGGTTTGTTAAGAAGAAAGGGAAAAGCCGGGTGGGAGAAAGGCTCACAGGCAGTTATGGTGCACTCAGTGAAGGGGGCAGCTGCCTCAGATCTTTCAGGCAATTTCTAACTGCCTGGCTCTGCATCTCTAGCCTCAGGGATTTTTCCTGGACCCACAGAGAGCCCTGCTTGGCAGGCCTGAAATGCTTTGGAATTAACACCCCTGCCCTGCCTGACCCTCTCAGCAGCTTCAACCAACGGCTTTCAGGAGCTGCCATACAGACTGTGGTCTGCTCAGCCTTCAGGTGGGATCATTCTGAGGAGCGTGTTTTGCACTATTTCCCATGCACATTGAGTTGCTGGCTTAGTAGGCCACCCTTTCTTAGCTGCCTTCCCTTCCCTGAATTCCTTCCCACTCCCTCCCCACCTCTTCCCTCCTCCCCGCCCCACCCCCACCATGTTCTGTATTTAACAAATAAACTCCTTACACTCAAATTCTTGTCTCCAGGTGTGCTTCTGGAAGAACCTATGTTACAAGTCCACTCTGCCGTTTATTTATTGTCCACCTTGCTCATTGTCCTCCCGGCTGTCACCAGATGCATGTTTTTTTCACTCCCTGTGCATCGTCCACCTCACCCCAGATCTCTGACCCTGAGACAGGAGGACATGCCATGTGGAAGCTCATACTCACTCTCATTGTGACTGCTGGGGGTGAAGTGATCCACAAGGTAGCTGAAGAAATCGTGGAGCTGCAGAAGAACCCAAGGAGACTTGGCTTCAGGAGTGAGTGAGAAGGGAACCCAGGAGTGGTCCAGATTGGCTGCACCTCCTTGTTGCCCAGGGGCTGTGAGGCAGAGCTGGAGGCAGCCCCCTCCCACATCCTAGCACACCTTGACCTGGTCTTGCTGCCCAGCATACTCTATGGACTGGAAGATGCTCCAGGTGCACTGCCGCCTCATCTCCAGGCGTGCCATGTAGCGCCGGTACCACCTCTGGATCAGGGCCGCTGCCTTGAAGGCTGAGAAATGGATGGAGAAGCAAGCCTGTGAGCTGGGGTTCCCCGGGCCTGCAGGGAGGTGAGGGGCACCTCTAAGCTGTAATGTGAGGACACAATTGTAGGGGAAGCGCTACTCATTGCTGCTGGTAGGAAGGACTTGCCTTCCCGCTGGCCAGGGTGCCCTCGCCCCATTCATGCCGCCTACACCACCTCCATTTTTACCCCTTGGTTATATTCATATCACTGGAGGGTTATGGGAGTTCCCACTTTTTAGTGAAAACATTTATATGCATAAAGATGAAAAGGCTGCACTGTCAGGATTCTGAGAAGGATAAGAAAACCAGGGGGTCAAGGGAGACTACGAGGACACAGCATCCTTGGAGTCGCATAATGCAGTAGCTGGGGGTGGGGGACACTTTGATTTGTAACAACAGACGGGCCATCAGGAGATATGGGTTCTGGGCCTGAAACTGCCATGGCCAGCTATGTGGCCTCAGGTGAGTCACCTTCACGGGCCTCAATGTCCTCATCTGGAAAAGGATGTCATCCAGTTCATCAACTGGATGACGACCCGGGAAAACAAACAACAAAAAACACACAGATGGCTACACACTGTAATGGCAGGTGGTGATGAGCATTTGCTGGGCTCTGCGCTGGCCCTCCCCATATCTGACCGCCCTTCGGCCTCAAAGGGCCCCCTCATGATACTTCCACGACTGTGCCAACTGCCAGATGCACAGGCGGCCTTCCAGCTTCTCCCTTTGCCAGGAATTGTGCTAGGTGACTGTTACCACAGGGTGGCATGAGTACAGGTAACTCTCCACGTGGGCTTTAGGGCCTGTGGTTCAGGGAGGAGGACAGCTAACCACATCAAGGACTAGATTCTGCTTCAGCTCCAGGCCTGGATGTGCCGCTGGTGATGGACGAAGCATTCGTAGATAAAGCTGGCTTACCTGGCCTGCAGGTTCACTCGGCTCATCCTCATGAAGAGCAGACAGACCAATTTAATACATTTAGCTTGCGCTAGAGAGCTAATACAATGCTTGCTGATGTCCCTAAGAAAGATGATGGTGGAGTGGAAAAAAAGAACCTGGGAGGAAATTAAGCAAAGCTGAATTTGATTTCCTGTGAGAGAAAAAGATGCCATACTGTACATATTTCTCAAAGGCACTTAGTAAATAATAAGTGATGAGGCTGAAACACTACCTATTGAATTCTGTAAATCCATGTTCAGAAGAGTGGAAGAAGTGCCCAGGGTGAGTGCGACAGGCCCTTTAGGAACTCGTGGGAAACACACAGACATCTGACATTGAAACACACAGAAACACACAGAGTCTGGACATTGCCCTAGACGTACAGCCTCAGAATCTCCACAGGGAGCCCAGAAATTTGCATGTTGAATAAGCTCCACACATGATTCTTATTTGCACTAATGGGTAAACAACACAGGAATATCACGGCCACCAAGGTTCCCTGAAATGGGGCTTGCGATCACCTTGCCTCAAGCACTTCAAGGCAAGTGCTGCCAATTAGACACACGGGGCCTGTCGAGAAAGTACTCAGCCACACGATCTGAAAAACAGATACATTTATTGAAAAAGATAGAAGATACAAGAAACATTGTACATAGGACAATGATGCCTCAGTCCCCTTCAAAGTAGGCACCTTGGGACCTCACACAGTTCTCCCAGCGTCTCTTCCACTGTTCAAACAGTCTGTAAAATCCTTTGTTGGCATCACCATCAGCTGCCCCTTCGTATATTCCTGAATCTCATTGATAGTCTGAAATTTCTTCCCTTTGAAAGGCAATTTCAGTTTTGGAAAAAGCCAGAAGTAATAGGGTGCTAAATCTGGGCTGTAGGGGAGCTGAGTTAACTGGGTGATTCGATGTTTCACCAAAAACTCTGCATGAGATGTGATGTATGAGCAGGCACATTATCAGGATGAAGCTGCCAATCACCAGTAGCCCATAGCTGTGGCCGTTTTCATCATATTGCATCTCTCAATTGATGAAGAACATTGAGGTAGTAGTTCTCACTAATTGTTTGGCTGGAAGGGGCATACATATGATGGACAACACCTCCCCAATCATAAAACACAGTTAACATGATCTTGATCTTGCTGCAACTTTGCTGCGCCTTCTTTGAGCATGGAGAACCAGGCGACTTCCCTTGGGATGACTGGGCCTTCATTTCCAGATCATAGCCGTAGACCCACCATTTATCTCTGGGTATGACCTTCTTGAGGAAATCTGGTTCAATGGTAGTGGTATGAATCAAGTCATTAGCAACTGTGGCACCATGTTCCTTCTGCTCTGGTAGCAGAAGCGGCTGAATGAATTTTGCCACATCACAGTTCAGACCAAAATCCTGCATCAAAATCTCAGATGCAGTCGTTTTTAGAACCCCCAGATTAGCTTCTAGCTCTCACACTGTTAGTTGCTGATCTTTGTTGATTGCAGCCTGTACACATTCAACATTCTCAGGTGATCTGCTTACTGCAGGCCTCCCAGAATGTGGATCACTTTCAACAGATTCTCGACTGTCTTTGAAGCATTTATGCCACACTTTTATTTGTGCTGCACTCATTGCATTATCCCTGAAAGCCTTCTCAATCATCCAAGTATTTTCCTCGGAGGAAAGTTCAAGCTTAACACAAGATTTGATGCAGATTTGTTGCTCTACTCACTCAGTCATTTTGAATGTGACAGCCACACAGTACACATGCTCAGTCAATGGCATCTACTGCCCCCACTGACAGTCACATTATTCGCATGTGCACATTATGGTCCACTCTCCTTGGCTGCCAGGTTACATCAATGTTGTGCTATCCGTTTTCATTATGTTAACGATGGCTGCACTTTTCTCAGGACAGACCTCTACTATATCTCATGACCTGCTTCGGCTGCTTAGGGAGGGGGGAGCAGGCAATGCCTCTTTCTTCCTCTTTATTCTCCCTTCCGGTTCTCTCTCTGGGGCCTGGATTACCTTTGACTGAGACGGGCACTGTGAGGTATGGGATAGTTTCAGATCCTCTTCCCCAGCTCAATACAATACACTTGAGCTGCTCTTGCCCTGGCCTTGTATAGACCAAATTCTGGGGTGCAAGTTACAAATACACCTTATTGTTAAAACCACACATTAAGAACAAGACAACCACTGGGGAGAGAGAGGCCAAAGGGCACCAAGTCATCAGATACTGCATGAAGAACTGTCTTAGAAGTAGAGCCTCAAAAAAAAAAAAAGAAGTAGCGCCTCCAGCCCCAGCTGCCCTGAGGATCAGAGACAAACCACCCAGCTGGGTCCTTTGCAAGTTTCTGATGAACAAAATCATGAGCAGAATAAAATGCCTGCCTTAAACCACTAAGTTTTGGGATAGTTTGTTAAGCAGCAATAGATAACTGGAAGAGGAATTGTATAAATGTTTTACAAAATTTTAAAACAAACCTAAATCAATGTGAAAAATATCAGTCTCTAAAAATCAAAAGTAAAAGTTAAACAAGTGACTATAACCATGTATAATAAGTTGGTGGCATCACTACACAGGAAGCAGTAATGGCAAATGGCTTGAAAGTTCAGTAGTTTGTACACCTCCAGTAAATAGAGCCAAAGCACAAAAGCACTGCAAAGAAACCTTAGAGTTTTCAGTGATCATATTGCTTATAAAATAGTGTCGTTATTATTATTCTGAAACTATTATGTATAATGGGATAGATTAAATAATTCTATAGTGATGTCATTAGGGATAAAGAGAAAAGAGATATAAATATAATATCAAGGTTGTTAAGTAAAAATATTGTTATCCTAAATACAAATTGGCCATGATGACTTCTTTCCTTATTTTTTAATAAATAATATGTATTTTCTGCATCTGTTCACTAAAATAATGCAGAAACAATACCCAGTCTAGCAGCAATGGATATCCTACACCCTATTCCTGGTCTGGGGCCAAAAATGCGAGATGAGCCTGGGACATATGTTACCAAACTGGAAAACAAGGAAGCCGCTAGCTTACAGAGATGTGTGAGCCCCATAAACAAGGTGCTGTCCCCATTTCCTTTGCTTCCTCCCACACCTCTGGCTGCCTCTCCTCCGCCTCCTTTGCTGGCTCAACCTCTTCCACCTGATGCTTAAGCACTGACCCATCGAGTAAGTTTCATTTCTATCAAACATACTTCACCAAGTCCTAAGATACTCAGCTGAACATTTCTGCTGGCAACGACACAAGAAGTTGCTGATTTTCAAGAGTTGTGTAAGGAGAATGCCCTGGCTGGGTGGCTCAGTTGGTTGGAGCATCATCCTGTACACCAAAATGTTGCAGGTTAATCCCCCATCAGGGCACATACCTAGGCTGTGGGGACAGTCCCTGGTTGGGTGTGTATGGAAGGCAACCAATTGATGTTTCTCACATCAAAGTTTCTATCTCTCTGTCTCTCTCTCTCTCTCCCTTCCTCTTTCTCTAAAATCAATAAAAATATATTTGGGTGAGTGGGTTTTTTTTAAAGAGTCGCATAAGGAGAAATATAATGGTTTCTTGCTTCTATCCTGACAAGTCTCTCCCTATGCAACATGAGCTTTGGGATACCCAGAGCTAGTTTGGGGGGGGGGTGGGCAACACATACCTTTCTCGGCATTCTGGAAAGCAAAATGATGTTGGGTTGAGGTACCACTTCCCATGGTATAATAACACTATTTCTTCAGAACACAGACAGCAGGTCCAAGGGAAAGAACTATTTGCTGATAGAAAGAAGAGGGAATCTGCAGTAGGGAGATTCAGACAGAGTATTAGTTCAGGTTGAACAAATTGTCTATGAACCTTGTGTCCCACATCTTAAAGATTTTGAGACTATCACCTCTCTAATCTCAGTACATAAGGTGTTCCTTCCTGAAAATTTCCTCCATTTGTCACTACGTATCTCTCCTATGTTTTCAACCTTTCTGCTAGCTTTTCCCTTACATCTAGAAACATACTGAAGTTTCTTCTCTTCTCAAATTAATTTATCACCATCATCATTATCATCATCATATCATCATCTCATTCTTATCATCAATCACCCTTTGACCTCCCATATCTTTTCAGCTATAATCCATCCTCTCTGTTCTTCTCCTCTAGTAGACTACATATTTTCTCCTTAATTCCTCTTAAGACCAGTTTTTACCTCCTCACTGTTCATCAGAACCTTTGATGCTGATGTCTCCAATGCCTTCGTCTTTTCATTCCTTACTTTGCCACAACAATAAGCCCATCTGCCTCAAGTCACCCCTTTATTATAATTCTACTCCTTAGTCTTGGGCTTCCATGAGTCCAGACTCTCTTTTATTTACTCTTGCCTCTCTATTTACTCTTTCTCCTTATTGAGCTCATTTTTTTCTGTCTATTCCTCAAATGTCAATTTTTATTTGTATTCTAGTCTCAAACAACATTTCTCACTCTGTACAAACTCCCTGGATGGTTTAAATAACTCACATTTTCAACTATCAATTCCCACCTCTCAAATCTATACCTCATTGCAGGCCATCCCTAAACATCAGTCCCATATACCCACCTTCCTGCTAAACTTTCACTGGAGTGCCTTGAATTCTGTGTATTACAAATAGAACTCATCTTCTCAAAAGCCTTCTCACTTTTCCAGCCTCATCTCTCTTCTCAACTTTCTCCAAACTCTGCTCTTTGACCACCAATGACCTTTGTGTTTTTGCTCTTACCTAGAATATTCTTCCTACTCCATTCTGCCTAACTTGGCTAAATCTACTCAGTTCTTAAGGCTTATCTTAGGCATCACCTTTCTTAAGGAAGCCAGTTTGACATACCAATCCCCCACGAGCTCCTGAGTATCCTATTCACAGCTCCATCACTGCGATAACCATATTAAAGTTTTCTTTCATGTCTTTCTACCATTAGACTGTGAGTTCCTTGACAGCAAAGACCATGTGTAAGCAAATTCACTGTTTTTATATCCAGGACTTAACATGGTGCCTAACACATAATAGGGACTCAATAAATATTAATTGAATTAACTTCATGCCATATGAGTATTTATTTTTACACAAGAAAGATGAATCTTTCTTTAGTTCTTCAGGAAGCAATATGAGATGTACTGACAATGTCAACAGTGGATTCTATTTCAATATTTTTCCCCCTTTCTCACTTCTACCTCACTCACCTCCCTCTATTTGTGGAGATTATTAATTGGGGATTGCCAATGAGTTGTTATCTTTTCCCTTGCAAATCCAAAAGAAAGGTTCATCTTACTTTTGTTAATTGACTTTTTAAAAATAGTCAAAGAAAAGAAGACTATAATTTCTTTTCTTTTTTAGTAAAATGGTCCCCAGATGTAAGAGATGTCATGTAACCAGAACCTGAGCATGTGGTACAGTGAGGAGCCATCAGGAACCAAATCCCACACCGTTTTAGAGCTGGAAGGAGCATCAGCAATGACTGAGTCCACCAATCACTCAAAAATTGCTTTGATAATTGTTAAACCGCCTATAGAGCCATGTTGTACAGTGCAGCATTTGGATTTGGAAGTGTGCAGATGGAGTGGAGAATTCCAGCTCAGCTTCTTCCTAGATCTTGGCCATTTAACCTCTCACAGACTGCTTTGTCATGTATATATCACTGAGAATAATAAATAATATATTTAAAGTGCTCTCGTATACAGTAGAATTTCAACATACGTCGATGGACTGAATCTCATATCACATGTATTTTAAAATATCAACAATCAAAAACATGTCTCCCCCTGGCTCAAATTTAGGAGGTAATAAAAGACATGCTATCTAACACAGCATTGCTATGAACTGAATGCGTCCCCCACAGGTTGATGTCCTAACCTCCAACGTGCTGGTATTTGGAGGTGGGGCCTTTGGGGGATGATTAGGTTGAGATGAGGTGATGGAGGTGGAGCCCCCATGATGCGATTAGTGAGAGACCAGAGCTCTCTCTGTTTGCCGTGCAAAGACCTAGTAAGAAGGTGGCTGTCTGCAAGACAGGAAGAGAGCTCTCACCAGGAACCAAATCTACTGGCACCAGAACTTTGAGAAATAAACGTCTGTTGTCTAAGCCACCGGTTCTATGGCACTTTGTTACAGCAGCCTGAGCTAAGAGAAGCATAAACCAATGTGATGGAGACTGACTATTGCTGGGTCAGGGATTGTTGTCATTACCTAAGTTCTCTTTTGCCCTTTAATTACCTTGTTTCTTATGCATTTATAAATCCAAACATGGTGGTAGGATAAGACAACCTTGTCAAATCACCTACCCTATAAAAGAGTTGAAAGTAGAAATATGTATAACGTGGCTATAGAATGAGAAAGTAAACAATTTAAAGTAGCCAATAACAATTTTAAAACAACCTCCAGGAGTGAAAGAAATAAAGTCTCCCATCAGGCAGCAAATCCAGTTGTAACTAACTCTGGGTCCCCAGGGACAAGAGAGATGTGCTTTCATAAATCATGGGGAGGGCCACCCAGCTGTCACTATACTGGCCCAGATGTGCGGGATCCCTGCTGAGCGGCTCCGTGGCCTCATCTGGTTCTCTGTTGTGTGTGGATCAGGGTGATTCCATTGCTGGGGTGTTACGAGGGTGGGATGAGGTTACATATGAGGAGTACTTCGCAAATGTTTGTCATTGTCATGAAAAACATAAAGGAGCTTTCAGAAACTTCTGTAAAATTGTCTTCCCCCAAAATAAAAAGCTTCTTAAGTATTTGTCAGTACAGAGTTGACAAAATACATCATGGTGCATTTAAAAAAATGGAATAGCCGTTAGCCATGACCAGCCATGATAAAGAACAAGGCAAACCTACATGTAATAGCACAAAATATTTCCAAGATATATTGTCACATGAAGAAAGGCAGCTGTGAACAGTACTTAATGTGATCTCACCCATATAAAAAATAAGTCAATCAGAGTATACGCAAAGAGCACGCACCTGTTTACAGTGATTTTACCTCTGGAGAATGTGATTAGGTCAGGAAGTTTCATTTTTAACTTAAACAGTTCTATTACAACTTTTATAATTAAAAATTCATAAACTACATGTTTCAAAAGTGTTTATATATAAGGGAAAAAATGAGAAAGTGACTCTGACTAAATAGGTATTGCATTCGGCTGCCATAAGAGAAGAAAGAGACATTGTGTACAGACCAGCTGAGGATGTTTTAAAAGTCATTAAGAAGAAAGAATAGAAAAGAGAAAGAAAATGTCTTGAGACAAAGAGTCTCAAGACAAAGATCAAACATAAACAAGTAGCTTGATGTCGCCTCAGACTGTTGAATTGTTCAGCACATTTTGGTGATGAGCAGCCACTTCTCCTGCGGGTGAGTCCCCCACAGAGCCTGCTTCTCAGGCAGCCAGTGCGTCTACACTGCATGGCTGAGGCTCCTTGGCCCTCCAGGACCTGACTTAGCATTGTCCGTGTTAGACATCATCATTAAATAACATAGGTAATTATTTATCTGCCCAGTAAGTGAACCCCAAAAACAGAAGGAAGATTCATCACCCAGGACTCAAAGATCTCGAAACGCGCACAGCAGAGGCCCTCTCTGGGTAAGTCAGCGAGATAACAAAGGCGCCTGCTCTGACCTCTGCCCCCGAACCAAGTCTGTGTTTATTTCCTGTGTGAAAATCTCTGTGTTGCTTTCATGGTCTCATCCATTTCTGTATTTTATGCTAGAAAGAAAGCTCTTACCTTCTTCGATATTTTTCACCATGAAACACAAGGCAGGAACCACTTTAACATACAGGTATAGCCCACATCCTGTTTTCAGAGTTGGCTGAGGGATCCCAGGCTTAAATTAATTTCTTCCAGATCTGGAGTCCAAAAAAGGAATCGCAGGCCTTGTGTGACATGCCTTCTCCCAGAGAGGCAATGACGACACCCACTGCCCTGGCCAAGCGTCAGGGCTCCTCGCCTCATGGCCTGGCCGTAGGCACCCCTTGACCTCAGTCAGATCAGGCCTGCAGGAGGATTTGAAAGGGGGGTGGGGTGCATAGCTGGGTACCAGCCTCACACTCCTGAAGACAGTTTCTCCACCACTCACAACCGCCCCTCCAGAGTTCCAAACCTTCTTACGCTCCGGGATTAGGGGCCTGTGTTCCTCGATCCGTGTCGGAGAAGCCTGAGCTCCTTAACCCAGAAATAGAAGAGTGCTGATGAGGCAGAAGCCCCTGCAGGCTCCAGCCACGGAGACAGAGCCTGGAGGGGTCCTCGCTGAAGCCCAGCAGGACAGCAAGGCATTCTTCCTTGAGGCTGGCTTTTTTTTTTTTTCTGTAAAACTTGATTAAACAACTTGCCTTTCCTCATTTACTCCTATTAATAATATTTTTTCCCTAGGATATAACCTAAACTGTTGTAAATCACTATTCCCAGAAAACATAGGTTTTAGTAAATCTAAGATGCCCATGTATACCCTGGTAGGTACTAAATATTCCACAGGAATGTGCAAAGAAATCTACACTCTGTTACTTATGTATATTTAGTAGGTCAAGCTTGTTAAGTACGTTATTCAAATCTTTATCCTTAGTTATTCTTCCTGATCTGCCCATCTTTGAAAAAATGTTTTAAAGATTTCTGTAAGTCCAGATTTAGCAATTTACCCTTGTATTTCTGAATCTTTGCATTATGTGTATGGAAGCAATGTAATTAATTAGATTAAACCACATGAAATTGCCATTGGCAATTTTATAATTACAATACATGAAGGCTTATGGTTCTTTCATTTTCTTGGTAGAGGGAGGCCTATTAAAATAAAAGAAAACCATTAAAAATCCCTTTGGCTTTGAATTGTCTGATTTTAATAGTTTCGTATTTTCTCACTGCTTGTTAGTGGTTGACTGCTAATGTTCTTTTCTCCAAATTAACTACAGACTAAAAGCCTGATACAATGCCGTGTTATTGAGAGTATGAGAAAAAGGGAGCTCTCCAGACACTGCTGGTGGGAATCGAAATTGTTTCACTTTTGGGGGAATTCAACTAGATTAACTTTTAATTGTGACTTATTACATTATGTATTTACTTTATTAAATTACAAATTTGTAATATGTAAACCCTTTGGTCCAGAAATGTCACTTAGGAGTATCTGATAAAACTATACACCCACACAAAAATGTATGTAAAGATTTTCACTAACATAGTTTGTAATCATGTAATCAACTAAAAGTTCAAAAATTGTAGAACGGTTAAATAAGTTATTGTACATGCATAGAGGACAATACTACAGAATCTTTTTTGTAAAAAACAAAAAACAAAAAACAAAAAAGCAGATCATTATCCTCTGCCATGAAAAGATGTTCCTAGTTTTAACTGAAAAAGCAAGCCACTTGAAACACAGGGGTGGGCAAGAGAAGGTTTACAGTTGTAATGCAAATACAATAATTAATAAATAATAACACAAGAATAAACTCTGCTTCACCTAGTCATGACTGTAAACCTACTTTTGCCCCACCCTATGGTACTGCGTTAGCCTAGTTATCTATTGACAGGACCTCAGTGATGCTAATTTTTTCTTAAAGGCTTAAAATATAAATGTTTCCTGTTGGGCACAAGCACAGAAACTGAGCCTCCTGTTAATCGCCAGTTGCCTTTAGTGGAGATAAAATTAGGATCTTTTCTAAGTCCTCAGTTATGAAATGATTATTTTGCTATTAGCACAGCAGTAGCTTTTGGTTTTGAAGTCCTGCAGCTCTAAGATTGACTTTAAGCAGCTGACTACTTTCTGCAGCAGTAGGTTAGATGATTTGTGTTTCTTATGGCATGAAAGTTTTGTTCAGTATGCGCGCGCGTGTGTGTGTGTATTAGATCTTCATCTTTCCAACGTCTTCGCGATGACCTGCCTCAGCCAGAACTGGCTAGTAGGTTTTGCTTTGTGTGACTGTCACCTGAAAGGGACCAGGCCTGGAGCGGGTCGGTAGTGTGTGGGATCCTGACTTTGTGCAGCAAAGATTTCACAACACAAGTCCAGTTGATTTTGAGAGGATGTTTATTAAAGCTGGGAACAGCGAAATGAGGAAAGTCTTAGGATAGAATAAGCAACAGGAGAGAGCCAAGGTGGGTGTGCTGTTAGCTCACTGAAAAGCCACAGGAAAGGGGGCCGTGGAGACAGGTTCAGGGGGTTAGCCTGGGAGGAGCTGCTGCTGCCCATTGCTCCCCTGCTTGCAAGTCTCATGGGGTCCTTTAGAGTTTAGGAGGTGCATGTGGGGGAAGAAGAGGAGGAAAGGAAGGGCATGGGCATGCTCCAAGAAGGGAGAGCACACCACTGAGACCTTTGGTTTGAGGGTTTTAAAAGGCTGGAAATCTTAAGGGAGATATCAATAAAATATTTATCAGCTTATCCAGGTGTACCCTTAAAAAAAAAGATTTTATTTATTTTTATTTTTTAATATATTTTATTGATTATGCTATTACAGTTGTCCTATTATCCCCCCTTCATTCCCCTCCACCCTGAACACCCTCTCCCACCCACATTCCTGCCCTTTAGTTCATGTCCATGTGTCATAAGTTCTTTAGCTTCTACATTTCCCATACTATTCTTGCCCTCCCCCTGTCTATTTTCTACCTACCATCTATGCTACTAATTCTCTGTACCTTTCCCCTCTCTCTGCTCCTCCCACTCTCCTGTTGCTAACCCTCCATGTGATCTTCATTTCTGTGGTTCCATTCCTGTTCTAGTTGTTTGCTTAGTTTCTTCTTGTTTTTGTTTCAGGTGTGGTTGTTAATAATTGTGAGTTTGCTGTCATTTTACTACATATGCTTTTTATCTCCTTTTTCTTAGATAAGTTCCTTTAACATTTCATACAATAAGGGCTTGGTGATGATGAACTCCTTGAACTTGACCTTATCTGA
>CM052538.1:42308543-42322217 GCA_028533065.1 Trachops cirrhosus
GTCCAGCTTCTTTGGGACTCTCTAAGCTTCCTGGAATTCTACTTCCTTAGCCAGATTGGGGAAGTTCTCCTTTATTATTTGTTCAAATAACTTTTCCACTTGTTGTTCTTCCTCTTCTCCTTCTGGTACCCCTATAATTCGGATGTTGGAATGTTTAAAGATGTCCTGGAGGTTCCTAAGCTTCCCCTCATTTTTTGAATTCTTTTTTCTTCATTATTTTTTGCTTGTGTATTTTTTTCTTCCTTCTGGTCCACTCCAACGATATGAGACCCAGCTTCATTCCATCACTATTGGTTCCCTGTGCATTTTTCTTCATTGAACTTATTGTAGCCTGCATTTTTTCAGCTAATTTGTGACAAAAATCAACCAATTCTGTGAGTATCTTGATAACCAGTGCTTTGAACTGTGCATCTGATAGGTTGGCTATCTCTTGGTTGCTTAAAAGGATGGGTTCTGGGGCTTTCAATTCTTCTTCTGTTTGAGCCATCTCTTTGCTGTTTTTTGTTTTGTTTTGTTTTTTGGTCTTGTCTAGCTCCTGTAGTGAGGGGCGGGGCCTTAGGAGTTCACCAGGGCGGGGCACCCCAGTTGCTGAGTTGTGACGCTATATATGGGGACGGGGTCCGAGAAGGAACAATGGCACTTGCTCTGCTCTCTGTAGGACCTCAGACCCTTCTGCCGCTTTCCAAAAGCCAACTGGGCCCTTCCGGCACCAATTCTGGTGTGGGTGGGCCTTTGCACCCCACGGGACCTTCCTTTTCAGTCAGTGCCCCAAAGCTCTATCTCCCGGTGCTGGGACCCTGAGTTGCACGCAGTGCCTTGCTTCACAATGGCCGCCTCGCTGGGTCTGCCGGTTGCCACCCCCTGGCCGGGGCCCACCAGCCACCGCCGCTTGTGCACCCAGGGGTCCGCCTGCTGTGGACTTGCGCGCTGCCCCGGGTGCTCAGCTCTCCGCTCCGAGTCCCTCGCCCAGCCCGACTCTGCCCCTCCTACCAGTCTGGATGACTATTTTTAAATCCTTGGGTGTCCGACTTAAATACACTTCAATTTTCTGTCAGTTCTGGTTGTTATTTTTATTTCTATATTGTTGTTGTCCCTATCTTGGTTGTGCGAGGAGGCACAGTGCGTCTACCTATGCCTCCATGTTGGCCGGAGGTCCTATTTATTTATTTTTAGAGAGAAGGGAAGGGAAGGAAAGAGACAGGGAGAGAAACATCAATTGTTTGCCTCTAGTATGTATGCCCCTGACCAGGGACCAAACCTGCAACCCAGGCACATGCCCTGATTTGGAATTGAACCAGCGACATTTCACTTGCAGAACGATGCCCCGCTAACTGAGCCACACTGGTCAGAGCTCGAGGTGTGCCCTTTCAGGGTCATAGTCTCCACTGATGGGCCAGCGCCATGGCAGGGGGTCATTTCAGCTGGTTCTGTCATAGCCCATCTGCTTTTGCTGCTTTACAGGGCCTGGAGCTGAAATACAACTGAGGCCTAGATGTTATCTCTATGGAGGAGAGATCAGGGGTGGTGATTTGCCAGGGAGAAAAGGCCACCCCGAGGACAAGGCCTGGTACCCGTTGCTTGGCACCCGGGGTTTTCCACCCAGGTGACCTTCTGTATCTGGCTGTACATTGTTTGGCCAATTTGCTGAGCTATTTGTCTCAGTTTCCACATTCCATTTGCCAAGGAATTTTCCTAGCTTCTTGCTGTCCAGCTTCGAAAAGACAATAAAGTGTGGAGGAACGACTAGGAAGTTGATGGGAGGACTAATGGAAGATTGGGGTGATTTTAGTAAAGTCTGTTCAAGGCCTCTGATTGCTCTTCTCCTCCCAGCACAGAGCGGACCACCTCCACCAATGGAGTCACACCCTGCCCTCAGGCAGGCAAGGGGAAGGCAGAGAGCTCTTTCTGTAGCTGTTGATTCTCAATTGCCTTCAGCTCAAAATAGTCTTCATTCCAAAGTGGCACTTTGGGGAGGCACTTTCTGACACCCTTCAAGTACTAACCTTTTTTCTCAGAGTAGAAGATTGTACATAATCATTTCCCCAGCTCCTCAACTTTGATTTTGAAAATCTTTTCTCCTCTCAAATCATCCTTGAAAGCCAGCAAATTCATAAAGCAAGTAAGTTCATTTGCATTTCTAAGTTTCCTTTCTTACTCTCTCTTTCTTCTCCTTTCTCAGATCCTGAAGGACAACCCTGGCTGGGTGGCCAGTTGATTGGAACGTCATCCCATACACCAAAAGTTTGCTGGTTTGATCTCTGCTCAGGGCACACACCTAGGCTGAAGGTTCAGTTCCCAGTGGGGCTGTGTAGAGGAAGCAACCGATCAATGTTTCTCTCTCACATTGATGTTTCTCTCTTCTTCCCCCTCCTTCTCTTTTAAAACAAAATAGTTTATTTATTTTTAGAGAGAGGGAGGAGGGAGAAAAACATCATCAACATGCAAGAGAAACATCGATAGGTGGCCTCTCACTGGCCCCCAGCTGGGGACCTGAACCGCAACCCAGGCACGTGCCCTACTGGGAATTGGACTGGCAACCCCTTGGTCTGCACGCAGGCACTCCATCCACTGGGGCACACCAACCAGGGTTCTTTCTAAAAATCAATCAACATATCCTCAAGTGAGGATTTTTAAAAAAATATCTCAGCCTATGTAAGGGGCAGGGCTCTTTATGAATTTGTAACCTCAAGCCTGCCCTCATACAATATAAATTACAGCTTCAATTTATGTTACTCGTGTGTTCTAAGAAATCATAAGCTGAGAAATTAACAAGCACACATCCTCTCTGGGTGGTGCACCATCAACCCAGGCCTTCAAGATTTCCAGAGAACCAAAAATTCACCATCCAAAATTATGAAGCACTGCGGAAGCCTCAATAAGTGAGAGTCAGCAGAAGCAAACAGCAAAATTGGATACCTGAGCACTTGATAGAATTTAGAAGCAGAATATAAAATAAGTATGGGGTAAGAAGCTTAACAAAAGATACCAAAGCAAAAAACAAGATGCTAGTTTGAAAAAAAAGGTCCTGGCAGGTTTGAAAAAGTACCAAATAGTCCATCTAACATAAAAATATTATCCTTTATATTAAAAAAGATCAATAAATCCATTGAAGAAATATTTCTGACTTACAGGGTGGGGGTGAAGATCTTTAAATAGATACCCAGAATACATCATTGAGAGAGAAATTCACTTCCCTCACTCTCCTGCCCCCCAAAATTCCAGAGGGGCTAAGAGACATAGAGGAATAAAAGGTGTCATATTCATACTCAGAATTCAGGAGAAGATGCAGGAGAAAGTAGGAGACTAATTCTTAGGTGATAATCGAGCATTTTCCAAAACTGAATAAAAGAAATAAATTTGAAATTTGGAGAGACTAAAAAAATCCGGACATCTACATCCAGGCTCACCCCAGTGAACCCACGTGGCACGAAGGACAAAGATCTCAGAGCAACCAGAGGTTTAGATGACTCCACTGACTGTCCTGCTTCAAAGCTCTCAAGGGCTTCACTTACCCAGTTAAACTTAGGGCATTCCCCAAATTTCCATTCAAAACTCATAGTATATTTTTAAGAAAACAAGAATGAAATGTGACTAATGAGTAGAAACTTCTGGTCAGTGGCAGTGTGGTATGTCCAGCATGAGTAAATTACTCTTGATATTTGATTTTAAAAAGGGCATTGGATGATGGAAATTTAAATGTCAACCCACCACTGTCCAAGAAGCAGCAGAACGTTCTGGGCGAGCAGAGAGGGCTGTAGCATGATGGGGCAGGGGGACCCTTGCCCAGCTAACGCCTCCCGCTCCACGCGCCAGTCCCCTTCCTTCCACTGGTACACTAAACAAGGCCATCCAATCAACTCCACCACTTAGGCACTTAGACTTTTCTAACTCATCCCCAAAGAAGTTTCTTTCACATACATGTGAAAAAAGTCAAATTCTACAAAGCATCTGTGTGCTCCTTTGAATCCTGACACTTAACATCTACGAGGCCTGCCTCCTCAGGACAGTTTAGGATATAAGAACATATCACTAAGCCCTGGCTGGAGTAGCTCAGTGGATTGAGCATGGGCTGTGAACTAAAGGGTCGCAGGTTTGATTCCCAGTCAGGGCACATGCCTGGGTTGTGGGCCAGGTCCCCAGTGGGGGCCACGGAAGAGGCAACCACACATTGATGTTTCTCTCTCTCTCTTTCTCCCTCCCTTCCCCTCTCTAAAAATAAATAAATAAAATCTTAAAAAAAAAAAAGAACACACCACTAAATGTCTTGGAAATTTTAATTTTCTTCACCAACATCTTTTTCAGCATTTTATTAACTAGCGACAAGTGACCATAAGAAATTATTTGGGTGCATATTGCTTTCAAAAAGTAAGGAAGTTGCTATTTAGAAAAAGGAGGTACATCATGTTAGAAACATTATAAAAAATGAGACTCCTATCACATGGAAATACCTGATCAAAGATCAGACTAACAAATATTTAAACAGGCTCTATTCCAACAAGAGCTCTCCATTTCTTTGAGAAGAATCTTTTTTTTTCCAGATTCTTCCAGAAGCACTTCATAATGAAGGAAGAGCTCACTTCCTTATAAGCTTAGGTATAACAACATAGCTATGTTTTGGTGAGAAGCTGGGATATGGTTCAACTACTGAGACCAATAACCTTTGAGTTAGTTGTTCAAGCCAGGACAGACAAAGCTGGGGGAGGGGCAGGATAAACCCGTAAAGGGAAGCTAATGCAAGAGGCCTGTTGCCCATTTCACCGAAACAAGCTCCACAGTGATCCTCCCACTCCCCAGTTCACAAGGTTGAAAAGTTTAATGAGGAAGGAGCCTGTATTGTCCGTAAAATAATACAGTCCTTTCACTTTGTTTTAGTTTTTAAAGTGCAGTTCTTCAAGAATTTCATTTTTTAAAAAATCACCTGTAAGGGAAGAAAAAAAATAAATGCACTTAATCCAAACACTGATTTTTAACATTCCCATGATACGTGAATGACCATATTTATCAAGCCAGGTTTACCAACTCCAGAAGGTCCTTGCAACAGGGAAAGATGTCCTCTTAGTAGGTGGCTGCCCAGAAGGTTTTGGGGACAGCAGAAAGAATTCTGGCTCTTTCCTCAAGTCCTTCCTCTCACCTATATGCTAACTGATGCCTAAAACAAATTCTGCTGGCACCCTTTGCCCTCAGTATCTGTCTTTTGCTGCAAAGGTGATGCGCCTACCTCACGGTCACTCTGGGGACCCATGAGTCTCACCAGACATTTTCCTCTCAGGTAAGTGAAGAGATAACCCCTTGCCCTAAGAGCAGGATTTTTTTTCGGGGTGGGGGGGCAGAATTTTAAGGTTTTATTAACACAAATACAATGTGCACCCAATCTGTCTATTCATTTTCTTCACTGTGCAGCCTGGTGTTGGGATTGGTGACTCTGATGGCCAGCTGGGCTGCTCTTTCCACAGCGGCTTTGTGGTTCTTTGAGGAGACGTTGTGAGCAATCTCAGCACAGTAAGATTTGTTGCACCTAAGAGCAGGTTTTAATAAGGCAGCAAAGGGCTCTGGGAGCCATACAGACGATTCGAAAAAAATAGCTCATATTGACATTCATCTGACACAAATGACAATCATATGCCAGATGCCTGTCCAAAAATATCACATGTGCATACATGTTAGGTATGTTAGCACCTGTGAGAAATACCAGCACACACACATCCCTCCCCCCTCCTCTCAAATAAACTTTAGCAAACCTCTCAAAGCAGGTGAATTCACTCTTCTGCTTATTTCCTTTTAATCCAGGTTTCGGATCCGCGTCATGTACTTCTCTGGGCTGGCAGCACTCATTACTGTAGTATAAACCGTGAAGCTGAAAATAATAAAAGAAGTTTTTACATACACATCATTTCCCTAATATCCCAAAGAAGAAAAAAAAATACCAAGCCCTTCCCTAACACTTGGGACCTAAGGCAAGAATACAAATAGGGGCCCATATATATGAGAATATTTAAAATTTAAAATTCAAGCAACCACACATTCAAGGTGTTCTTTCCTCCTGTTTTGACAACACTGCGAAAGGCCAAGTTCAAATTTAAACTTCTCACACTCAGAGTTCCATGCTGTGGCAGTGAGGAGAGCAGGCCTTGGCCCTCACTCACCCCTTGCTCTGCCCTGCCCCACAGGGGCACCTATGTGGACACCTACGCCTTTGCATTTAGGCTTCACACATGACCCCCAGCGAACATCCCTTGGCCACCCACCGGGCCCACAGGTTGTCCACAATGGCTGCATACCACCCACAGAAGTGGACCGCAAGGACCCTGGAAACAGGCTTAGTGCTGTTTAGGCAGAGAATTTCAGGGTCCTGGGTACTTAAGCCAGATCGGGTGGGCAAATGCCCCTGACCCAAAGGAATCCCCATACCAAGGGAGGGTCAGAGGAAGGCCAGAGCAGCACTTCTAAGGCTCAGGGATCAAGACAGGGGATGGAAAAGTACAATGTCATTTACTCAACATTCTGCAAAGCAGGAGACCTGAAGAACATGAGCCAGGTGCACACACACACACAAGGACCCCTTCCCTTCACTCCCTTCACCTACTGCTTGTAGGTGGAATGCATGTTCAAAGCACTGGAGCTTGGTTATTCAGGAATGGGCAGATTTAGTGGCCCTACAGCTGAACCGTACACCCAGCTGAAGAAAGCACTATGAGCACCTGCAGAGCTTGTCCAAGCATAGCGGATGTTCCCTGAATAAGACTTTGGCTGCTTATTCACCTTAGTCATAATCCTATTCTCCATCACAGTTTTAAAATTTTCTCTTCTAGTCACAGCAGATGTTCTATTGCAGGTGAGTGTAATTTTGCAGTGCAGCACAAGGGGGCAGAATAGAGTTAACTTCTGTTCAGACTCATTTCCATTAACCTCAAACACAAAGGCCCTGAGAATCTGGGACCTGTGTTAATCCTGGCTCAGTGGTGATTATCCTTTAAATGCAATTCCTCTTGGGCTTTCAATTATACAAAAGACAAAAAAAGTTACTCTGTAAGCTGTTTATAATTTCTAATAATTCCATTTCAATAAAACATTTCAGAAGCCATTTAAACATTTACAGCCTTTAACTCAGCAACCCCATGACTAGAAATTCAGGCAAGGGAAATATCCAAAAGTAGGGGGGGAACTGCACAGATATATTTATTTCAGAGCTTTAATAGAGAAAAACCTAAAAATTGGAGAATGCTTAACCCAATTATACATTCAATTGGCTATGCAGCTATTTAAAATTATAGGGGTTATTACTCTGGCTGGTGTGGCTCAGTTGGTTGGAGCATCATCCTGTAAACTGAAAGGTCACAGGTTAGATCCCTGGTCAGGGCGCATAAAAGAGGCAACTGATCGATGTCTCTCTCTCTCTCTCTCTCTCTCTCAAATCAATGAATATATCCTCAGGTAAGGATTAAAGAAATTATAGGGGTTATACACAGCATGGAAATGCTTTATTAAAATAAATGAAAGTATTTTATTATACTAATTTTAAAAGATATAGTCATAATTTTTTAACAACTTTAAGAATACAAAAACAGGCTTTTAATACCGATTTTTCAGATGAATATTAAAAGGGCAAAACTGTGCCCTACCAGAAGGGGTCCAGTCAAGGTGCCTTTGGGGCTGGCTCCTCCAGGCTGGTGAGAGCCACTGCTGAACACGCAGGATGTTCATGAGCCAATTGTAAGCTTGAAATAGGCCAGGTAGGAGTATGCGCACCACGGAAGCTAATGCATGCCACAGATCAGGGAGGTCTTTTGTTTGTTTTTTGCTCCCCACCAAACACTGGGGTGCAACTTGCTCCTCAAACACCTCATTGGCAGACTGGTAAAATACTGACCGCCTAGGCAGTTCTGTTTTTCTTTATTTGGCTGTTAGAATATTGTTTATAGAATAAACTTTTTAGCATTAATCTTTTTATCAGGCTATTTAAGAAAACTTTCAAAGAGGTATTTTGAAGATATATTCCTATTCCTGTACAAAGTAAAAAGAACAACTCCAGTTTTGGAACAGTCATTATACATAAATCTTCAAGCACCCATACACAAAAATTATTCTAGAGGCCATCAGGAAAACTCCTAGTTTGTGTTTGTGTAAAAGAGGATTGTTTCAAAGAAAAAAAAATCCACTGGGTATTTGAAACTAAAAATCACTTTACAGGTTTTGTCAGCTTTAGGCTATTTCTTGAAAAATACTTTTTTTTATTCCTCAGCTGAGAACATTTTTAAAATTGCTTTTAGAGAGAGAGGAAGGGAGGTGAGGAGAGGAAGGGAGGTGAGGAGAGGAAGGGAGAGGAGAGAGAGGGAGAGGGAGAGGGAGGGAGAGGGAGGGAAAGGGAGGGAAAGGGAGGGAAGGGGGGAGCGGGGGAGAGAGAGAAAGGAGAGAAACATCAATGGGTTGCCTTCTTGTCCATCCTCCAACCCACAACCTGGGTACGTGCCCTGACCGAGAATCAAACCTGCAACCTTTCGATCTATGGGACAAAGCTCTGACCAATTGAGCCACACCAGCCAGGGTTGAAGAATACTATTTTGATATTCCTATCTTGGAGAAAGCAGAAGTGAGAATGATGGGTAAGTAGGAAAGGCTGGTTTTGGGAATTTACTGATAGGAAGGAGCTAAAACTCTGTATTAACTTGTAGTTGCTTCCTCTTTTATTTTAGTAAGTTAAGTCCCACCACATAAGCAAAAGGTGTCAGCACTCCTAATGAGCAGGTCTTAGGTGTGAGTAAGGCACTCAGGCAACACCTGGAGGGGGACAATGACGAGCAGGCTGGTGGGCTCCGCAGCCCTGCTGTGATGGCCACAGTGGGCCTTCATAGTTTCCTGTACAGGTTTGGTGCTGGCTGCCTCTCAGATCTAACGGAGATTCTTGTGGCCATGGTAGCGACAGCCCAGTGGTTCTCTTCAGAAAAGTGGGTAAAACCCCAGCCTGTAGATTATCAAGGGCATAAGAACTGAGACACTAAACCATGTGTGGAATGAGCATGGGGTAGCAGAACCTCCCCAGGAAGACAAAGGAAAGCCAAAGCTGACTACAGTTTAGTTCTCAGAGTGAAATTAAGGAGCTCCCAACCAGTGCAAGCTACCAAACGGACACAGGATGAAAACGTCTCTTTGTTTTTCTTCACCTTTGTTTTTCTCCGTGGACTTCCCACCTGTCTTATGATATGTTTGTTTTCCTGCCCCACCCAGTCAGCAGAATGCTAGTCCCGTGAGAGCAGAGGCGTTGTTTTGTTCACTGCTGCCCCACAGCCCCAGAAAGCCGGTTGCACAGCAGCCCTCACGCCCAGGCCGAGCCGGAGAGCCCGTGAGTCCGCTTTCCGGGGTGTCGTGTGAACGGATGTGAACAGATGTCACTTACTTGTTATAAACCGGAAACACGGACAAAACCTGCATAGAAAAAATCGTATTATAAAAACTATTAAGACAGAGACAAAATACATGTAGAATATCCACAGGAAGAATAACACCACTTAACACTTTATCTCAGAGTGACAGTTTCAGACTTCTGAATCCTTTCTCCTTTGAAACAACGAACACAAATTAATTACATCTGTACTTTTTCCTAACATGTGGAAAACCATAGGTGAACATGGATACTTTAACCTATACAGAAACAAGTTCAGAAAATGTCATCTGACATTTTTTGTAATGTTTTCGACCAGGCAAAACTCTTACTCTAGCATTTGCATCTACCACCTTTCCTTGATTTCAGAAGAGAATATTTCTTAAATCACTTGTAACAAAGACATCCAACACTCTGAGCAAAAAGTGGACATCCCAATACAAGTTACCTGGAAGAGGGCCTCCAGGGTGAGGTTTGCAGGGCCCGTGGCATTAAGGGCTTTGATGGCTGGTGTTCTGTAAGGACAGTGGTCAAAGTTCACTTGGCACTTCCGGAAACCCTCAATCCCACCAGTTCTTATTTTGGGGGTCTCAGCGTGAGGCCTAGTCTCATGATCTCCCTTCTCCAAAACAGGTCTGGCCCCCAAGCTTGTTCCTTCCCTAGTCCCAGGCCCCCGCGGTGGAATGACTTCAACAGTCGGCCCACGAGCCCCACCTGCTCAAGGAAGCCGGGCTGCTGAAAATGCTGCAGACCTGACGAGCTGCTGGCAAACCCCCGGGGTGGGGGGAACAGTGAAGCCAAGGAGAAATACCTGCTCTCTGGGGACACACTGACGTAAAATTATAGAAGGTTCAAAATTAGAAGCGACAATGAAAGCCCCCAACTGGTTTATTTATTTACTTAAATGTGAAAGTGTTTTCCTTCCAAAAAAAAGTCTTACGCAGAAAACCATGAATCTTGCTCTATCTTCTCCTTTTACAGATGAGCGAACACAGGCCCAAAGGCCATCTAGTGATCCGCTAACAGAGCTGGTGGTGGAATCTGGGGCTTCTGACCCCGAGGCCAGGGACAACCTTACCCACCCCCAAAACCCAAGCTATGGCCAAGAGGCGCTCGCCTGTGTCCCCCACCACACACTATACTCTCCCAGCCCAACCCAGCACTGGCAAGGGGCCCCAGGTACATTTTCAGGGAGGGGACAGCACCTGTAGTCCTCTTTGGTTCCTGTAATAGGAGGGGCACATTCTGCTGACCACAAGAAAACACTGGAAACCACACAGAGCCCTACCTTCGGTCATCCTTCTCGGGTGCTGGCTTCCAGTGGTCATAATTTGTCTCGACTCGGAACCACCTACAACAGAGCACATCATCTTATCTCATCAAGGTCATTGGAGTCATAACTAAAGAAGGAATACATAAAAATAGAAAACACCTCCAGTTTCACCTATTTAAAAAAAGATTATTAATGTAAAATGACCGTAGCCTTTAATTCTACTTACGCTCCATTTAAAGGATCCAGAGACCAAATGTCCACGGGGCCATTTCGTTTCCTTGTGATGACCACTCCTTCCCGGGGAGAAATGCCACCAACAATATAATACACATCAGCAATGAGGGGAGTCTTTGCCAATTTGCAAACAGCTGCTTCAAAGTTTTCTGACTCACTCAGGGTCTGAACAAAGACAATCCTGAATTAGCATCATCATACATGTGAATATATTAAAATCAGTGAGGGGTAGACGTCAAAAAGATGAATTGTATGGCTTTAATTTATATACTTCAATTAATTATGCATCTACCTTTGACCCATCAATTTCATTCTTAAGTATGGACCCAAATGAAATGCATACATACACTTACAAAAAGACTTGTACAGACTTCTGGTCAAGATGGCAACATAGGCAGACATGTCACCTCTTCACTCAAGCACATCAAAATGAACTAAAATACAGAACAACCATCACTCCGAACCATCAGAAGTAGAGCTGAATGGAAATCTGACAACTACAGAATTAAAGAAACCACATCCATCGAAGACTGGTAGGAGAGGTGGAGACGTGGAATGGGCTAGTTTCACACCCACATGTGGTAGATAAAATTCAGGAGGGGTATCTCAGGAGCAAGAAGTCCCAGGCCCATACCAAAACCCCCAGTCCAGGGTTCCAGTGACAAGAAGATAAGTTCCCACAACTTCTGGCTGCAAAAACCAGCAGGGATTAAGTCAGTGGAGGAAACTGCTGGAGCCCAAGTTCTTTAAGTTCCTCTTAAACAACTCCCATATGGACTCACCTATCAGACTCACTCCCTCTGAGCTCCAGCACTGGGGTAGCAACTTGAAAGGTACCAGTGACATACTGGGAGAAACTGAAGTGTCTGGTATCAAGGCAAGCAGAGGCCATTGTTCCTTTTTTAAACCCTCCCCCCACAGAGCCAGCGAGCCGGTGCCATATCTGAGCCTCCATCAACACTGACCTGCCTTCGAGATCCCCAGAGACTTAGCCCAACCCAACTTACCAGCCCACCCAAGCTGCTTTTCCATGTGAATGACTTGTCTTGGCTCCTGCTGCAAAATTTCCTAAATCCTTTCAAACAAGTAAAGGTGGCGTCAGTGAACCCCAGGCCTGGCACTACCAGCAGCCAGCCTAGACTGACAGGTTGGCTTCACCTGGGAATCTCCAATCCCAGCACAAGCAGCAGCCATCTCATATTGCTTTATAACTCAGGCAGGGTAGCCCAGGGCAAAACACACGTGGGGACTGACCTTGGCCCTCAGGAAACCCCAGGGCCAGTGCAACCAGTAGACAGCTAGAGAATACATTGGAGCACCACAACTTCACCCCTATATAGCTGATCCTCCAACAGAGGGTGGAGGTTGGTGGTAAGTGGTCACAGCCAATCCTTGTAGCTGACTGGCCTGAGTAAATCCCTTCTATTGACCTGCCAATAGCAACCAAGGCTCAACTACAAGGGGAGGGTGTACTTAGCCCACACAAAGGGTGCATCTCAAGTACCCAGCTTGGGTGATGGGGGTGCTGTGCCACTGGACTCTACAGGATACCTACTACATTAGGCCACACTACCAAGACACAGAGTCAAAGCAACTACATAGAAACAAACGCAGGAAGGCTGCTAAAATGAGGAGATAAAGAAAGAGCCCAAATGAAAGCACAGATCAAAACTCCAGAAAAAGAACTAAACGAAATAGAGATAAGCAATCTATCAGATGCAGAGTCCAAACATTGGTTAAAAGGATGCTCAAGGAACTTAGTTAGGACCTCAACAACATAAAACAGATCAAGTCAGAAATGAAGGATACACTAATTGAAATAAAGAACAATTTACAGGGAAACAACAGTAGAGTGGATAAAGCTGAGAATCAAATCAATGATTTGGAACATAAGGAAGAAAAAACAATCAAGTCGAACAGGAAGAAGAAAAAAGAACCCCCCAAAATGAGGATAGTATAAGCAGTCTCTGGGACAAGTTCAAGAGGTCCAACATTCGCATCATAGGACTGCCAGAAGGAGAAGAAAAGGAGGAAGAAATTGGAAATCTATTTGAAAAAATAATGGAAGAAAACTTCCCTAATTTGGTGAAGGAAATAGATATTCAATTCCAGGAAGCACAGAGTCCCACACAAGATGGATACAAAGAGGCCCATTCTAAAACATGTCATAATTAAAATGTCAAAGCTTAAAGATAAAGAGAAAATCTTAAAAGCAGCAAGAGAAAAGCACTTAGTTAGCTACAGGGGAGCTTCCATAAGACTGTCAATGATTTCTCTAAAGAAACTTTGCAGACTAGAAGGGATTGGCAAGAAATATTCAAAGTCATGAAAAGTAGGGACTTCTAGCCAAGATTGCTCTATCCAGAAAAGCTATCATTTAGAATCGATGGGCAGATAAAGAGCTTCTCAGACAAGAAAAAACTAAAGGAGTTCATAATCACCAAACCATTATTTTATGAAATATTAAAGGGACTTATTTAAAAAGAAGATCAAAACTATGAACAGTAAAATGGCAAAAATACACATCTATCAAGACTTGAATCTAAAGAATGAACTAAGCAAACAAGAACAAAGACAGAATCATGGATACAGAGAGCATTTTGATGGTTGCTAGATGGGAGGTGGGTGTAGGGGAATGGGTGAACAGGTGAGGGGACTAAGAAGTACAAAGAGGTAGTTACAGAATAGCCATGGGGATGTAAAGTTCAGTGTAGGAAAGGGGGTAGCCAAAGAACTTATACACATGACCCATGGACATGGACAATGGTGGGGGGATTGCCTGAGGGAGTGG
>CM052538.1:42322317-42341823 GCA_028533065.1 Trachops cirrhosus
AAACATTATGCTGAGTGAAGGAAATAGAGCTCACATATTATGATTTCATTTATAGGAATTCTTGAACAGGCAAAACTTTTCTGCAGTGAAGGAAGTCAAAGAGTAGTTTCCTGGGGGGGAGGTTGTGTGTCAGAGAAGGGTGGGCATTGATTAGAAAGGACACGAGGGAAATTTCCAGGGATTTAGACATGTTCTGAATCTTGTCTTGTTGGTGGTTACAGGGATGGCTATACGAGTGTGTACAACTGTCAAAACAAGAACTAAACTCTTAATATCTGTGCATTCCATTTTATGTAAAGTATATCTAAATTTTTTAAAATCATTTTGGTGTTCAAATTCCACTGGATAGATTTAAATTATAGTTTTATTTATAAATGCTGGATTTTTTGCAGCTTTTGAATCTTCCAATGAAAAAAATTTGGAAGTCATTTTAAGAATATGTAAAGGATGCATAGTCTGTCAACATCTTTAGGGGGTACCCAAGCAAAAAGTTCAGGAGAACTGCAAGTGCAGAGGGGCTAGATCATTTAGAGGAACATGGAGAAGAACCGAACAGGCCAAGCCAGGCAGAGCCAGATCCTTGCACCAGAGACGTGCTGTTGAGGGCAAGTGCTCTGTGGTGAAATGACCATTTACATGTGGCCTGGAGCTCTGCTGTCTAGCAGGTCCTGGGAAGCAGATGCTCCTCTGTGTGTGTGTGGGTGAGTGTAGAGCTGCCTTCTAATGCATCTGTTTTGCTAAGCCGAATATTTGCCAATGGAGAGTCTAAGGCAGGGGCCCAACTATATCTGTAGAAAAGCATAATATTATCTCTTACCTCAACCAGCTATTGTGGAAAAGTCTGACCTATGACAAAGATTGTCTCCTTAACCAAACGCTAGCCAGCCTCCTCTGAGCCCTCCTCTTGACCAGGCCTTCATCTTGGCCTAAAAACACTGGAACAAACACTAATATAGTTTCTAACAGCCCAAGGCCTCCCCGCTGTGAGGACCCCAGCCCCAATTAGAGTGAATGCCTGAGAAAACTCAAGGCTGCTTGCTGCAGGGGAGCAGAATTTGCCACCCCAAAATGTGTCTCTTTGGCATAAGGATTATTTTAAGCTGGTTATTTTCAAGAAACACCAGACGTGGCAGAAGCTCCGAAAACCAGGTAGAAGTTACGCTTTTGGGAGAGACATTTCCAGTGGTAAGGGAACTCCCCATCTGTGAGGGTGTCTCCAAGGATGAAGGTATCTAAATCTCTACAAACTGTTATCAGTGGAGAAGGCTTAAACCTGCATAAAAATCTCACTTTTTTATTTAAAAATTTTTCAATCACAGTTTACATTCAATGTTATTTTGTATTAGTTTCAGGTGTACAGCATAGTGGCTAGATGATCATATACTTTACAAAGCATTCCCTGTGATATTTCTAGTACCCACCCGGCACCGTACACAGTTATTACAATATTATTGACTATATTTCCTATGCTGTACTTTACATCCCCGTGACTATTTTGTAACTACCAATCTGTTAAAAATCTTGCTCTTGTTTGCTGTGCTTTTCCTGGTTACCTCCCATAGCTGAGTCCCCACCCAACATATCCTTTTGTCTTTAGTTGAATGTGGTATTTAAGGTATCAGCCTCCACCACCTTGGTGAGAGTTCCTCAGTTTTCCTGGGTGTCTGGCGTGTATACAGGAGGTATAGAAGTTACTAAACTTTAATGTTTTTCTCCTGCTCATCTGTCTCATGTCAGTTTGATTGTTACATCAGCCAGAAGAGCCTAGAAGAGTAGATGAAAGCTTTCCTCCCTGGACAGCGCCAAAAGAATGTGCCCTTTGTTCCAGCCAAGACCTGAAGGTCCCACCCTGTCTCCCAGCCTCTGCTGGAGGGAAGGAGCCTGTGAGTTAGCAAACTCAGACAGGTTTTATAGGAGCAACCTCTGTTCTCAGCTCTTTGTAATTTGTCACTTCTCTGACTGTGCCGTGCATCCCATCATCCCTCCCTACTCCCTCTTTCAAACACCCAGGCACCTCTCTACAAATTGAAGTTGAGTTCAGTTCATGCAGGACACTTTTCCCTATTGCAGTATTATCCTATTGACTACAATCTATCCTTACCACTTTAACTAGTGTCCAGCTTTATCTTTGACACTTATGATCAACATGGTTCGTACGCACTTAACCAACTTTTAGATGCTCTTCCTTTTCAGGAGCATCTTACATTAAGAACAACATCGTTAAATGACAGAGTATCACAGCAGGAACACGGTTTAGAAGATGAAGTCAGGGCACCGTGGGCTCAACAGTCAATATACTCACAGTGCGGATAAGCCAGCTGATCGGAGAGTGTCTCTGAAAAAAGGCAGCGATCACATTCTCCCACCACCAGCCTTTATCTGCCGAGTGGAAGGAACAATAAATATATACACAAATCACTGACACTTAAAAAAATTCCTTAAGTCTTGTTTCTTTCCCATAGCATAAGCTGATGGGGGAGAAAAGTTGGTGGATGAAGAGTGATTTTACTTGCATACAGTTTTTGAAGATGAAGCTAAAAGCATTACTTCCAGGCCCCAAAGATTCTGTGTTCTGTGTGTGTGTGTGTGTGTGTGTGTGTGTGTGTGTACATGTCTATCACATCTATATGTACAGATTTTCTGGTGCTGGAACAATGATAATTATGTTAAAGGAAATCACTCTATTAATTACCTCAGGCAAAGGAAAATTATGGAGCTACCATGAGAAGTGGTTCAGCATGTATTACCAAGACTGTAGAGAATACATATTTTTCAGAACTTTTAAGTTTGATTTGGCTCACATTTTTTAAAAAAAATGCAAATTTACCATCATTTGCCAAAATTACTTTTTAACATCTTTAAAAATCTCTGTAGGGGATTTATTTTGAAAGAATAATTTTCATTCAAGAAATGAGCATTGAGCACCTACTATGTGGTTGTTCAGACAGCTGACTCTATCATGAAAAGCTGACTCCATTCGAAATGAATCCGCCAGAACCCTCGACCCTCCTCCCCTTCTCCCTGGTGGACCTCTGGAATGTGTGCAGAGGCTCCAGGCTATCCGTGGGCTGCTGTTAACCTTCCCCCACCATTTAGTCCTTCCTCAGGGGCAATGTGCCCAAGGGCAAGCTGCCCTGATGTTACCTATCTGTTAACTCACCCTGGCGCCACAGTGCCCACTATCTGGTCCCTTTCTTTCCCTAGATCAGCCCCACATTCTTTTGGAGTATGTAGGTCCATTTCTTAGAGTGTATAAACAGGTGGTCTGGGGGATGACCCATCTTTTCTTCTGCCACCCAAGAGAGCATTTCTGTAAGTTCCCAATTAAAACTCTTTAAAGTAACAAGTTGGACTTGTCTGCTTCTTTCTCTGGCCTCTCAGCATCTTTGGCATTTGGGGGCCACTTTACTTATACGTCCTTTTCATGAAACAGTGCCATACCCTGACTTGGTTTAGACCCTTGCATTCAACGGTGAACAGGAGAAAGTAGTGTACTGAGGAAAGAGTGAAGCAGTAAAAGTCACTACAGTCAAACTGCTAAACTACTAAAACCAAGTGGGCTGAGGCATGAAGAAACGATTCTGCTTTAACTAGCCAGGGAACTTAGACATTGGGTCTTTTTAGTAGTGTATCAATGCCGGGGTGGGTGGGTAGGTAGGTAGATAGATAGACAGATAGACAGACAGACATAGATGTGGAATACAGATATATCCTACAGATAACTCTGTGGAGAACTTCAAAAGGAATGTCCACAGGTCTGGACAGCCGGACATCCATCCTCCAGAACCCTGACACCTGGAAGACTGCCATCTCCGACCAACCCAGAGGCTAAGAATGCATGACTCATTCTTCTCAAGAATGTACTCTTTCTATAAAAACTCTTTCTTCCTTAGAACAGCCTGGGTGTTGTCTATTTGTGTGTCTGTTTTGCACCTTTGAATAAGTTTTTGCCATTTATTTCTACAAAAGACTCCTGACTTTGTGCTCAGGTGACTAAACCATTAAACAAACAAGATTTGAGTAACTCGAACAAAGAAAATAATGAATGATTACATTATTCAATGTAATCATGAGTGACAAGGGAAGACTTCTTTCAAGAAGAACATAAGGACAGCCTGTCTGAGTTGTGAACATCTGAGCTAAGATGAGCATTCCAGGGCATGTGGGTGTGGGGAGCTAAGGCAGGAGCAAGGCTGACAGATGTCAGGGAAAGAATGAATGCTGGTGGGGGGCAGGTGGAGGGAGGGAGGGAGAAGAGGACGGGCATAAAGCAAGGGACAGAGCTCTGAGGTCAGAGTCAGGACTTCAGACTGGTTATAAGTGAAATGGAAAGTCACTGCAGGATTTAAACGGAGGAACGACCTGATCATGCTAGCTGCTAGATGAAGAAAGAATTATAGAAGGGTGAGAAGCAGGGCGACCAGAGGAACAGGGACGGCAGCAGTGCAGGTGTGATGGCAGCAAGCCTAGCAGCAAAGGTAGACAGAATGGGCAGGGACAGTCTAGTTTTGGTGGCAGAGCTGATAAGATTTGAGGAGTGAAGGGTCAAATAATTCTCCTGGTACAATTGGTTGATTAGAAGTGCCATTTCCTAAGGCATGGAAAACCGAGAGAGGAACAGATTTGGGGGGAGGCAAGAAAAGAAGGAATGAAAAAAGTAAGAGGTGTGTTTACACACACTGAGACAGTGGTTGGGTCCTCCAATCTCGGTGTCGGAGGAGGTCAGGCCTGGGGATGCTTCTATGGCCCTTCTTCTGCACCAAGCCCTGCTCTGAGTTCTTCAAGTACGAGAACTCCTTTCTTCCTCACACCAGCGATTATCACCCCTGCTTTCCAGATAAGGAAACTGAGGTACAGACTGGGTAAGCACCTTGGTCATGGTCACACAGCCAGCAAAGGACAGCACCAGGGTATAAACCGAAGCAGGCTGGCTGTGGAGTCTGAGACCTCAGCGGCCAGGAGGTTGGTCAGGGCTCCGCATCTGCTCTCCCAGGGCAGTGGAGGCACTGCTGGCACTCTCCATCATGCCCAGAAACTGAAGTGAGCATCTTACCGCCCTCAACCCAGAGATGTGCTCTTATTTTTCAGGCACTTCAACTCAATCTTAGCAGATTAAAAATAGAGTTTTCATTCAAATAAGGCTTTAAAAAGTTTTAATGAAGCAGTTTAAGTGTTTAATTAAATGTGTATATTACAAAATAGCTCCACTATTTTAAAACTGCTCATACCTTAGGTTCTACTAATCAGTTTGTTAAACAATTTGAATTATAAAATGACAGAAACAAATCCAATCTTTTTACTAAATTACATGTGTTTACAGACATCCTGTGTAAAATCTTAGTAACTGTCATGCTGTGGTTGGAGTACCATTTGAGAACGAGTCTCACTCATAGCTGACATTTGAGAAAAAGGTGAAGAAGTACATTAGAATAAAGAACTGACTCTATATACTCAACCAGTATCTTCCTGGTAAAGCCTCATTTAAGTCAAAAGATAAGAATAACCCTAACCAAAGGAAACAAAGACAGGAAGTCAATTGGGTTCATCAATGATCAACACTAAATTTTAAGAGATTCCTTGTGAACTTCTCTTTTACTCAGCTGCAAGCTCCTGGGGTCAGAGACAAGTGCTTGTCTCTCTCTGGGTTTCCCACATATTGTGGAACTAGATGATGTCTCCTGAGATGCAGAGAATGGCAGTGGGGCTGTGTGACAAACACAGGTGTGGGCCGGGACCCGTGATATCAATTTAAGAACCACCTCCCCCACCCACTAGCTGTCATTTCTTCTCATAGCCTCACTTTCCTCCTCTGCATAATGAATGGTTTAATGTTATCAGCCCTTCCTATGTGACAGGACTGTTGTGAGTCTCCAATGAGGAAGCATGTGAGAAAGGACACAGTAAGCTGTAAAGTGCTTTACAGATGCTGCCCGTGGAAAGCCATCATACAGCCTCTAGTTCGCTCTGATAGCTTCATAACGGTCTTCTGCTTCCATCTTAAGCCAACACAGTTCAGTCTCTACAGAGCAGCCAAAGAGATAGCTAAAAATATAAATCTGATCTGTTCACTCCCTGGCTTAAAATCCTCAAGTGCTTCCATCAGGCTTCACCCAAACTCCTCCCCGTGAGACTCACCATGGCCTCGCCTTCCTCTCCACCTTTCAGGTCACTCTCTCCTTACTCCATGCAGTAGCCACACCACTGGGGTCCATCAGGATGCTCTTCATGCAGCCTCTACAGACCTGGCTCCCGGATCACCTGAGTCAGGCCTTCCCAGACCCTCCGACTGTAGTAACCACCCTGCCCCCCACCTCTTCACTCTATCACATTGTCCTGTTTTAGTTTCTTGGTAGCACCTATGACTACCTGAAGTCATCTTCCTTCCTTACATGCACACTGCCCGACTAACCCCGCTAGAATGCAAGTCCCTGCCACCGACTCTAGTAGGTATTCTTCTATGTGTTCTGTTGGGTGAGTGAATGAAGTACTTAGATAAAACTGAGCAAGGAAAGAGCTAAAAATGGTTCGGAGTTCATTTTGATTACCTCGTTCGTCGCCAGAAATTGTGAACTTGTGTGGACTCTGACCAGTCCATAATCCCACATAGCCAATAAAAGTCGTTCCGGTGAATGCAATCTGAAATCAAGAAATAAGGTATCGGTTTACCATTCCAACCAAATACACTTTGAAATTGCCTTATTTTGCTCCACCATTTCATGGACTTTTTTTCTTCTAAGGTTCCAACACAGTAGAATAAAAACCTTGAAATACCCTTCTGGAAGGTTTAACCTTGGATAGAATTCAGCAGACCTGTGACCTTGATAGGAAACAAAGGGCACATCTTTATTTGCATGACCTCTAACTGAAATTTCACTTGTTCTGGAATAAACACTTGCAACAAACCATGTCATCATAGCAGGGTCTGCTATTCTGTCACCAGCAGAAATTGCAGATATCTCCACGTATCTAATGGTGTCATGTCTATTTTGCTATGCTCCACATACATTGTCTTGAAATACCATTCACACTTATCACCAGCCTGAAATTATGGTAGCCATCAGAGCCACTGCCAAATTTTACTATTTAATGTGCTAAGAAAAAAATATAATATTGAAATGGCTGTATTTCAACATAACGTTTTTGTAATCCCATGCATTTTATATTGTATTATAAACCATAATTCTGAGAATGGATCAATAGGCTTCATCAAAGGGGTTCCCACACAAAGAAGGTTAAAAAGCTCCATCCTAGAAGTAGCAGTATGTGGGAAAACCTGTGTTGTTTGAACTTTTTTTTTTTAAAGATTTTGTTTGTTTGTTTGTTTGTTTTTAGATAGAGGGGAAGGGAGGGAGAGAAGCATTAATGTGTGGTTGCCTCTTGCATGCCCTCTACTGGGGATCTGGCCCACAACCCAGGCATGTGCCCTGACTGGGAATCGAACCAATGACCCTTTGGTTTGCAGGTCGACACTCAATCCACTGAGCTATAGCAGCCATAACTGTTATTTGAATGTTTAATGAGAAAAAGTTTTTTGTTTGTAAAAGCAAATCACCAAACAGGTATCTAGTAAATGATGTTTTATTTTTATGTGTATTGATTTTCTTTTCTTTTTTAAAAGTATATTTTATTGATTATGCTATTACAGTTATCCCATTTTTTTCCTTTATGCCCCTCCACTCTGTAACCCCCTCCCACCACCATACCCCCACCTTAGTTCAAGTCCATGGGTCAAACATATAAGTTCTTTGGCTTCTCCATTTCCCATACTATTCTTAACCTCCCCCTGTCTATTTTGTACCTACCACTTTATGCTTCTTATTCCCTGTACCTTTTCCCCCATTCTCCCAGCACCCCCTCTGCTGACAAGCCTCCATGTGATCTCCATTTCTGTGATTCTATTCCTGTTCTAGTTGTTTGCTTAGTTTGTGTTTGTTTTTGGTTTGTAGGTTCAGTTGTTGATAATTGTGAGTTTGTTGTAATTTTACTGTTCATAGTTTTGATCTTCTTTTTCTTAGATAAGTCCCTTTAACATTTCATATAATAAGGGCTTAGTGATGATGAACTCCTTTACCTTGACCTTATCTGGGAAGCACTTTATCTGCCTTTCCATTCTAAATGATAGCTGAATAGAGTAATCTTGGATGTAGGTCCTTGCCTTTCATCACTTGTAATACTTCTTTCCCACCCCTTCTTGCTTGTAAGTTTTCTTTTGAGAAATCAGCTGACAGTCTTATGGGAACTCTTTTGTAGGTAACTGTCTCCTTTTCTCTTGCTGCTCTTAAGATTCTCTCATCTTTAATCTTGGATCTTACATGTACCTTGCTGTGTGCTTCCTTGGGTCCAACTTCTTTGGGACTCTGAGCTTCCTGGACTTCCTAGAAGTCTATTTTCTTTGCTAGATTGGGGAAGTTCTCCTTCAATTTTTGTTCAGATAAGTTTTCAATTTCTTGCTCTTCCTCTTTTCCTGCTGGCATTCCTATGATCTGGATGTTGGAACATTTAAAGTTGTCCTGGAGGTTCCTAAGCCTCTCATTTTTTTGAATTCTTATCCTTCACTGTCCTGGTTGAATGTTTCTTTCTTCCTTCTGGTCCAAATCATTGATTTGAAACCTGTTTTCCTTCCTGTCACTGTTGGTTTCCTGTAAACTTTCCTTTATTTCACTTTTCATAACCTTCACTTTTCCTCTATTTTGCAACCATACTCAACCATTTCTGTGAGCATCCTGATTACCAGTGTTTTGAACTCTGCATCTGATAGATTGACTATTTCTTCATAGCTCAGTTCTATTTTTGGAGCTTTGATCTGTTCTTTTATTTGGGCCATTTTTTTTTCTTGGTGTGCCCATTACTTTGTAAGTGGCCTTAGCTATTCCCAGGGTGGACAACCCACATTGCCTCATTCTGGCACAGTGTGTGTTCCCTCTCAGAGTGGTGTAAGAGAGAACAATGCCACTTGCTTGGCTCTCGGCCAGCTTTCAGTCACTTCCCCTGCTACCCGCAAGCAAACTGGGCCCTTCTGGTGCTGATTCCTGTGTGGGTGGGTTTGTGTATGTTCTAGGAACTCATGGGTCTCTCCAAAGAACTCTACTGTGAGGCTAGGAGCTCCTCCCACTGCTGCAACACCCACTGATTTTATGGCCAGAGGTTTTGAGGCTTTATTTCTCCTGCTGGAACCCTGGGTTGCATGGTATGTCTTCCTCCCCACTTGTTCCTCCCAGTTTAACCTCACACAAATGTGGGACCACTCGGTCCTCTAGCTGCTTTGCCTCAGGCATCCTCTCTGACCCGGCTGCCAGTCTCCGCCCCTCCTACCAGTCTGAATGAGTATTTCTTCTTTAACTCCTTGGTTGTCAGACTCCCATACAGTTAGGTTTTCTGGCAGTTCTGGCTATTTTTTGTTCTTAAATTTGTCATTGTCCTTCTTTTGGTTGTATAAGGAGGCAAAGTGTATCTACCTGTGCCTCCATCTTGGCCAGAAGTCCCTAAATGAGTTTTTCATATTTGTGACTCAACCTCTAAATGCAAAGAATAAACAAGCCCTGACTGCTGTGGTTCAGTGGGTTGGGTGTCCTCTGGCAAACCAAAAGGTTGCCAGTTTGATTCTCGGTCAGGGCACATGCCTGGGTTATAGACCAGCCCCCTAGTTGTGGGTGGTACGTGAGAGGCAACTGATGGATGTGTCTCAGTTTCTCTCCCTCTCTTTCTCTCTCCATTCCCTCTCTCTAAAAATAAATAAATAAAATCTTAAATTAAAAAAATTTTTAAAGGCTAAATGGAATATAGTCCTTGTCCTTAAACAATGTCCCCCAAAGCTAAAATCGGGCTTTGGAATGTTCCATTCTGCTTCACAGCAATAGCATGCTATGTCTACTCAGTGAACTCAATGCTGTCTCCCTAAAAGTTTACATAGAAATGTGATAGTAGTGCATATTACATTATATGTTTAAATAAGTAACACAACTGGATACAGATCACCAGTGTTAGTTTGGTATTACTAGTCCTTACTATGATGAAAATAAAATGATTTCAGTAGAATTTCTTAAAGATCATACATAAGAGTGTGGTGGGGTCAATCATACTTGTAAAAGGACCATTTGTTATTTGGCCACATTTATCAAGCATCTGGTAGATAAATGTCCACGTGCTTGCATTGATTTTACTTCACTTAACCTTTATAATTATCTCCATAAAGCAATTATTAACCTCTCTGAGCTGTAGTCTGCAAAATGGGTTTAAGTGATTTCCCGGGTTCACAAAGGAAGTGGTAGAAGCAGGATTCAAAGCCAGGACTATGAGACCCCAAAGTTGGGTATTTCTAGCCATTACACCATACAGCCCCCCATTTCCTGCCCCTATTCCAGGAGCAGCCTGAACATGGGAAAGTAGAAGAAAGAGTTGACTAGGCATCATAAGTGGACAACAGATCACACCCTCATAGAGATTTCCCTAAGGAATATGGACAGATCTCTCTAACTACGTGCTTAATAACAGTAATAGATGACGCTTCTTTCTATAAGCATAATTGATGTAAACTTCTCTTCTGGCTTGTTTTTCCAGGAGTTTGATGTTTTTTGTATCTTAAACCAATAACATATTGAGAAGCAGGCCATCCTAATGATTGCTAACTTGGGTTAGTAAGACTCAGATTTTGGAATCCTGTGCTATACAGACTGTACCTGCCCATTTTTTACGAATTGCACATCCACAGTCATCTTGCGTAAGAAGTCCCCGAACGGATAATCCAGATTGCGGCCATGGTAAATGTGGCCTCTGGCGTCTTGAGCCACAATACTGGTGCAGAATCTGAGAAAAGGGGAAAGTCCAACAGGAGTGAATGAGAAAAATAAGAAAAAGGAAAATGAGTTTTTCATTTTTAAGATAAGACCTTAGAGTAAAACACAGTTGTTATTGCTCACAATGGACACATAAGCTATATCATTCTTGTGTAAGACTATGTATTCACAATTCAAGATGAAAATACGACTGGACACAGCTCATCAGTGTTTAGTGTTACTAGACCTTCACTCTTGGCACACACAGCACTGAAAACATACTGAAGGAGAATTCCATTCTAAACCTAAATCTGAGATCGACCCATTCCAAGCTCGGCTAGAACTGAGCTTTGCTTACTCCTCTGTGTGGCAGAGTGTGGTCTGTTCAACACATCGCTCAAAGCTTGCTCAAGATCACCTCTCTGTTCTGTGAATTTCTAAAAGCAAGCAGAATGGTCAGCTTTTAGGGGCTTGGCACTTGTCCTGTCCCCTTTAGAGAAAAGGAGCCTTTTAAAAGCCTCAGCCAGAGAGAAGTAGTTTGAGGAAAAGAGGAAGAGGTGTAGTAAGGTATCTAAATTTGTATTCTTTGAAGATTTTGGGAAAAAAATGTTTACATACGGCACATCCAGTGATGGGGGGAGGGGGGAGATGTGTATCCACACAAACCTGAGAGGAAGCACCTTGAAGAACTGATGGTATTTCTGAGCAATAGGATGTGGTTAATGTCACTTTTCTATATTTACTAATTTTCTAGAATGATTATATAATACCTTTATAATTAGGAGAAAATAAATGTTACTTAATTTTTTTGTTATTTGCTTAAAGAAGGAAGCTTGGTCAAGTTTTAATTTTTTTCAAGGTTTCTGGTCTTAACTTCAAAGAGTTCATGTCAAGGAGGGCACTGACAAAACACTGGAAGTGGCTAAAGCAAAGTGTGTGGCATCTCTCTCAAAGATGATTTTTCAAAACCGGCAAGACCACGCTACTTCCATGTCAGGTCCAAATGTTTCTGCATGAGGCAGCCCACAAGCACAGGGGACAAGGGGAGCCGGGCTCCACTTTGGGACAGGCACTGCAGCGCACGGGACACACCCGCCTTCAGCAGCAGCTCCGACCACTCACTCACCACACACCCGACTTTCAGCAAGTCGTTCCCGAGGCCTGGTTTCCACGTCACTACTGGTAATGCCATCTCCAGTGCCTGGCACCCAGTGGGCTCAATATAGGGTAGCTAGTCTTACCCCGACTCAACAAGCCTTACATCAGAAATGAGAATAAAACATTTCCTTTGTTAATGCTAGTGGAGTCTATGTTTTGTATTGTCAGGCAATTCAATATATACCTTAGTAACATATTCCAAAGTTAGAATGTTCTTACTAGAATTTTTCAATCAGTGACTCCAACAAAAGAAGGTGAAAGTGAACATGAAAATTGATTTTTTTTTTTTGCTGAGAAAAGCCACATGTCAGAATAGGGACAAGATGGGGATGAAGAATGGCAAAATTAACTTAGTTCAATTGAAAAGCACTTCAATTTAACAAGTTTGTGCCCTGTGTCTCAAAAACATTTTCCTAAAAAGAATGGCAGTCACAGTACCTCTGAGCCTATTCTGCCCAGTTGTTTTGGGAAGATGCCAGAGGAGGAGGGTAGTAAAGTTTCATTATCCCAAGAACTTTTTCCATCATCTTTTGGCAGCCAGAAGCCATTAAGTATCTGCAAGATGTTACTAGATGAGGCTGATCTGGTTGCAAAACAGTTAAATCCTGAAGGTAGAAACCTAGTCAAAGCTCTTAATGCCAGGACCTGTTAATGCGTCAGTGGAGACTTCAGGGTCCCCCTGAACTTTGTTTAGGATCGGCCTGCACTCCACGTTGCTTCCACGTTTGTGCGCCCCATTTTACTCATGCTCACTCAGCATACCAAATTTTGACTGGTCTTATTCGCCAGAACCATGTTCCCTGTGATCCCAGCCCTGGAGGGAACAGACTGCGGGAACATAGGAGTCAGGATCACTAGGCATGACAAACATGGGGGAAGAAATGCAGGGATGAATCAGTGCTAGGACGACCTCCTGCATTATAAGGCTGGAGGGTCACTGATTTAGCTACAGAGTCCAGATGAGAGTGGGGTTAGTTCCAAAACCTTCCTGGAAAGTACACGTTGAGCAGAGTTTCAAAAGTGGGATGTACCTGGATTACTGGAGGGAGGAAAGGGGGCTTCGGTAGAGGAAAAGTTCAGGGCTGAGGTCAGAGAAGCTGCCTGCTGCCCATGCATCTGAGGCCCAGATTTATGCAGAGACGCAAAGAGGAAGTGCTGGGGGGTTTCTGGGCAGCCCGGCCTCTGTTCTGTTTTCATCACACTGAAAACATGTCTGCTCCCACTCAGATGTGTCAGGTGATCCTGGCAAGCCCACGTTAATCACGCCGCATGGGGCACTCACTCACGCAGTGAACTCGTAGGCCAGGTTAACGAGGAGACAGTCGGCCAGGCTGAAGTTCAGGACGTCACACATGCCGCGGATCTCATCGGTGTAGGGCTGGGGCAGGGAGCCTTCCAGCTCCTTGACTGCCTTTCGCATGACTGCATGGACCCACTTGGGGACCGTATCCCTAGAAACGAAAAGTCACGAGAGTGTTTGAGCTCAGATGTTGGAGGCGTGCAAGTACGTATGTCTGGGGGGTTGGGAGTATATCAGGTTCTCATCGTTAGGGGTGAGTGCTCGGTGCCTTCCTCCCCAGAGAGCTGACAGCTCAGGTCCCGCACCACCGGATCCCCAGCCTCCAGGAGAGAAAAAGAAAACTTTCACAGAAGTAGAAAGAGTGAAAGTGCATAGTCCCCAAAGGTGCGCACTTGGAGGGCCCACAAGGCCCACAAGGAGGCGTGGGCTGCGTCTCCTACTCAGTAGCTGAGCGGCTAGGGCAACATCTCGTGCACCACCCTGACCTAGAATGTCTCTAAGACGGGCGTGCCATTGGTGACACCGAACCTGAAAGCCAAACCAGCCTCGCCCATCCATCCCCAACTCTGATGCTGCCTAGAGCAGCAGCAAATACCAGTTCTGGTCCCCGCCAAATCCTCGGCACTCCAGAGGCACTCCAGAGGCCAGGATGAGGGGGGTGGGGTGGAGGGCAAGGCTATCTCAGAGGGAGGGAAGGGGTGACGAGTCTCAGTTTAAGCACAGTGGGCCGCGCGCTGTCTGGGTTTTCCTGCACTCGGACCCAGGCAGACTGACCCTTCGGACCCTGTCCTGCACTCACCCGAGGATGTGCGCCATTGTGGCGCGCAGGAAGTCCAGGTCGAAGTGCTGCAGCACCGGTAGCCAGCGCAGCTCGGGGGCCACGTCCAGGCTCACGTTGAAGAGTGGCGGATCTCGGGGCACCGAGGCGGCAGACACCCTGTCTCCGGCCAAAAGCAGCAGCAGCAGCAGCAGCGCCAGCGCCGGGCGTGCCCTCGGGCCCGCAGTTTGCATGGCTCCGGCAGGATGGCCACAATTAGGACCGTAGCGGACACGGAGGAGGAGCTGGGGCGGTGCCTGGAGGGCTGGAGGCGGAGCCAGCACGCGTCTGACCTGCCCGGTCACCCAGGCCTAGAACGGCCAGATCAGCTGCTCCGGCTGCACCTCCCGGGTGCCTCCATCCCTCCCACCTAGGCTGCACCCAGAGTCCCACCGCGCTCTCTCTCCCGTGACGGTGCTAAATTTTGCGGCCTGAGACTGTTTGCCCCCACTCCCCACCCCATCTCACCCACGTGAGCCAGGAGAGTGTAAACTGTGGCCTCGAGAGGGTTAAGAAAATGATTTTCAGTAGGGAAGAGGCAGCAGGAGAGTCCTACAGTGGTAGAAGGCGAACAGCCCCTCCCTCTCTGCCTCATTTGCTCATATTTAAATTCTAAAAAGGTTTATCTGGATTTTATAAGACGAAGGAGAGTTGTTTTGTTGTTTTTTTTTTTTTTTTTTGGTCGTTGTTGTTCAACAGGCCCACCTCTTTTGTTAAAAACGAAATAAACTAAAAAGTTACATTCACGTGCCAAGCATTTTTGACACCTCTATCTCGTTTAACCATCAAAGAAAGCCCAAAGACAGAGTCTACTAATTCATCCCTGTTTTTAGGTGCGGAATATGAAGACTGGAAAAGTTAAATTGCCCAAGGTCACACAGTTGGAGAGCCTTCCTGCTGGCCGCGAGCCAGGCTGTCAGAATCCAAACTCCACCTACAGTCTTTCACCCGAAGGGTCCTCACCGACTTCGCAGTCTCCAGTATCTGGGAGATGGAACAGTTGTCTTGGGAAAATCACCCGACTTAAGTAAGGATGAGACGTTTTTAATGGTTAGCAGGGTCGTCTGTAGGTAAAACAGAGTAAATGTATAGCAGAAACTTGTTTTTCCCCAGGGTTTTTCTCCCTTTGTCAAATGGAACACACCATCACTACCTTTGCCCGCCCCCCGCCCCACCCCCCCGCCCCGTTTTTATGGCCTGCACGTCACTGGGCTAAAGTTTCACACCTTTGTTCCTGTTTCTTCCTGGTCTTTGCTTAAAATCTAAGTCAAGACCCAGGTCTTAATTTGTTTATTTGCAAAATCTGAGGAAGAGTAGTTGCCTGCTTAAGCCATAGGTGCACTGAGACAATCGCCAAGGGAGCAAACACTGGTTAGCTGTGTTCAAAGAGGTGTGTTTGCATTAAAAAAAAAAAAGTGACTCCAGTCTCTTAGAGACTGACACTAAAAAGATAAAAATTAAAAACAAATACAAGGGTTAAAACAACCATGATAAAATGTGTTGAGTGAATGAATCTATAGTGTGTTAAAATAGGTGTTATTCACAATTAGGCTGAACTAAATATAATTTTATATCATCTATTCTTCTACTATTAAAAAGTTTAGGTATGTTATAGGGCAATTTAAAACAAAGATGAAAAGGGAGACCTGAAATTGCAAAACTTGGTGCTTTCTCCTTTCCGCTGTTTCTGTTCTGTGCCAGCTTCAGAGATGCCGTACACTGAGTTCATGGCTTACTGTGGGCCAGAGCCTCCAGTTTAAAAAATACCTCTGTGGGAATGAGAAAAGATAGATGATTCTATCAGAGACTATTTTTTTTAATAGTTGGCATCTCATTTTGTTCAGTTTAAAAGCAGCGTGGTAGTTTAAAGAATCCTCGCTCCCTCATCCCCATTATGGCCTAAACTTAGTGACTTGCTTCTACTGAATAAAGCTGAGGTGTATCTGACTTCCAAAACTAGGTAACACAAGACACTGCGGCCTCCCCCTTTCGTTCTCCTGGACTGCTCCTGCTGAGCACCGGTCACATGCTGAGCACACTGAAGAAAGCCTACGGAAAAGCCCCTGGCTGGTGGAACTGAGACTTTCAACCAAGACCCAAAGAGGAATTGAGTCTTCTTCCTAATATAATCATGCATGGCTTAACACTGGGGACACATTTTGAGCAATGAATTAGGTGGTTTTGTCCAGACAATGGAATAGTATTCAGCACTAAAAAGAAATGAGTGATCCCATCACGAAAAGACATAGAGGAAACTTAAATGCATAGTGCTAAATGAAAAAAGCTAATCTGCAAAGGCCACATAGTGTTATGATTCCAAGTCTATGATATTCTGAAAAGGCAAAACTTTTCAAAAAGTACAAAGATCAGTGGTTGTCAGGGGTAAGAGAAGGAAGAACAGGCAGAGCAAAGAGGGTTTTTAGGGCAGTGAAACTCCCTGTGTGATACTACCATGGTATAGACGCATGGCATTATACATGTGTCCAAGCCCATGGAATGCACAGAACTAAGAGGGAACTCCAATGTAAGCTACGGACTTGTGGGGATAGTGACGTGTCAGTGTGGGCTCATCAGCTGTAACACATTTGAAACTCTGGTGTCTCATACTGGTAATGGAGGAAGCTATACCAAGGTGGGTGGAGCAGGGGATACTGCATATGGGAACTCTGTCTACATTCTGCTCTGAACCTAAAACTGCTCTGAAAAAGTCTACATTTTTAAAAGGATCTAGAACTGGCTTTGAAAGTTCCCAGATCCAAAGCATACTTAGCTGAAGTATGGGAACTTCGCTGATCACAAAGATGGCACTGCCAGTCTGCGGGGACACTGGCAACATAAGTAATTGACAAAAAACTGGTATCTCAATACAAAGACCTCTACAAATCAATAAAAAAGAAAAGCAAATGGACAGAAAAACAGGGAGATCGATGGGAGCTGTCCCTCTCCGGAACAAGCCCACACCTTTCTCCCCTCTCAGCGTGCAACTTTACTTTCTGCTCCTAAACTCTAAGGGTCCCGATGAGACTTTCAGCCAGGGGAGCCACTTTGCCCCAGGCTAACCCCTGAACCTGTCTCCAAGGCCCACTCTTCTTCGACTCTTCAGTGAGCCAGCAGCAACCCTGCCTTGGCTCACTTCTGTCACTGACTGTGACTTCTACTTCAGTGAGGCAACAGTAGCCCCGCTTATGCCCCTTCCTGATGCTTCCTCCATCCTAAGTCCTTCCTTGTTTTCACTGTCCCTAGCTTTAATAAACATACTCTCAAAACAAAACAATGGGAAAACCAAATGATAAAAATCCATGTAACTACCATTTCATCAACAGACTGTCTAGTTTTAGAGTCTAACAACACCGGCATTGACATGGATGAGCTGAAGTAAGAACTCCCTGAGTTGTTGGTAGGAATGTGAATGTAGCATTACCTAGCACAGTTGAAGAGTCACGGACCCTACAGCCCAGAATTCCATTTCTAGGTTTCTATGTAAACTTTGGATAAAGAAGACTTTAAGAAATATGCCCAAGGAGACATGTGCAAAGACATTTATTGGGGCAAGATTTTTAAATAGTGAAAACATGGACATACTCTAACTGTTCTGCAGTAGGGTAAATTGTGGACTTACGGATAAACAATGGAAAACTCTACAACAGTCGAAATGAAAGAATCTTTAAGAATCTAATGTTGAGTTACTTAGCAAAAAGTATACACGATACCATTTATGTTAAATTTGAAAAGATACTAAATGATACTGTCTACTATATGCATACACATGCACAAATGTCCTAAAAACAACTAAAGGAAAGAGGCATGGGTAAGACAGTGCTTATCCCTGAGAAAGAATGGCTGAGAGGGGCTGTAGCTGTATTCTTGATGCTCTAGTTCTTTAACGTAAAAATTAAAAAAAGGTAAAAATAAAAAATAAATATATCTGGGAGATTGATGTTTCATTATTTTCTGTTTTTGTATATTCAAAAATACCACAATTAAAATGGTAAACTGTTTACAAAATTTTTCAAAAAGGAAAAATTCAAGTATCCTTAAAATAAAAAGTTGTGAAATAGAACTAATTCAGTTTAGTTACCATTAATTTTTTTCAACTTTCCCTTTTGTAACATTTTCTAGAATTAGGTTCCCATTTTGTCCATAATTTACCTTGCTACTTGGTCAAATTCCCTTTTAAAGCATTTTTGAATCTGATGTTAACTTAGATATTAGGAAAAGCAGGTACTCAAAAATTGGATCTTGCTAAGAATGGAGCTAGAAGTAATAATGTTTTAGATTATTTAAAAAAAATATTTAGTATAAACATTTTACAGCAGCATTACAAAATGTTTTGTGATGGTTAATTTTATACGTCAAACTGACTGGGCTAAGAAATGCCAGCTACATAGGCGCTATTCCTGTGTGCCTGTGAGGGTCTTTCCAGAAGAGACAGCACCTAAATCTGTAGACTGAGTGAGGACCACTCTCACCAATGCGGGTGGAACCTGTCCCTTCCTTTGAGGGCCTTAATAGAACAAAAAGGCAGCGGACGGGCAAATTTGCTCCTTTTGCTTGAGATGGGACATTCATCTTTTCCTGTCCTGAGACAACGGCAGTCCTGGTTCTCAGGCCTTCAAACTCAGGTTGAATTACACCACTTCTGCTCCTCCAGCTTGTGACAGCAGGTCATGGGACTTCTTGGCCTCCATAATCTCGTGAGTCAGTTCCCATTCTGTTTGCATATATGTATGTGTGTATGTATGTATGTATGTATGTATCTATCCATCCACCCATCTATCCATCCGTATCTCCTTCTGGGTCTGTTTCTCTGGAGAACTGTAACATTGTACATGTTTAATATGTGCAGAAAAAGAAAACTCAATCAGCTATAGTCTCAGCACACAGAGCAACTGTTTTCATATGTATACTACATTTATAAAATTGTTAAGTTGTAAGAACTATTATTTTACATATCTCAAAGAAAAATTCATTGCCATTTAAAATACAATGCTTTCTTATTAGATTTTAAAATGTATATATATTAAAAACTCGCTTAATTCTATTATCACAGACATTTAAAAATCACATATTTACTCTTGTACGTGTTTTAAAAAGTGAAATTGGTTAAGGTATCACATAAGTGCCTTCGCATTCAAAATTAGACTCTTCTGAATCATCCTGCTTGACTTGGCATCATAGATGCCCATGCTTCTCCCCACATCACTCTCTGTGCTATTAAGAAAGTGTGTGCTGCACCCTGGCTCATGTGGCTCAGTGGATTGAGCGCTGGCCTGCGAATCTAAGGGTCGCCTTGTAGGGAGGGTCTTCTGGTCAATCCCGTTGGAGCACATGCCTGGGTTGAAGGGCCAGTTGAGATCCCCAGTGGAAGGTATGCCAGAGGCAACCACACACTGATGTTTCTCTCCCTCTCTTCCTCCCTCCTTTCCCCTCTAGAATAAATAAATAAAATCTTTTTTTTT
>CM052538.1:42342323-42384695 GCA_028533065.1 Trachops cirrhosus
CTTCGAGTGGAGTCGTGTAAGTTCTTTATATATCTTGGAGATTAAACCCTTGTCTGAGGTATCATTGGCAAATATGTTTTCCCATACAGTTGGTTCTCTTTTGATTTTAATACTGTTTTCTTTAGCCATGCAGAAGCTTTTTATTTTGATGAGATCCCACTTGTTTATTCTTTCCTTTATGTCCCTTATTCTAGGGGATAAATAAAATCTTTAAAAAAAAAAAAGAATCTGTGTTGCAGCATTTCTTGAGTTCTCCACACTTTCAAAAGGAGAGCTTCCAAAGTGTTGGTAATGTTCTGTTTCTAGATCTGGGTGCTGATAACAGGGATGTCTTTATCTTGTGTGTTTATCTTGTACTTGTACTTTTTTTAAATGCATATATTATACATCAATATAAAATTTAAAAATTAAAAAAATTCCACTATTTTTTTTTCCTAGAATTTTCTTACAAGCTACTGACTCACCCTTCTGCAAATTTTGATGCTGGTCCTTGTTTTATCTTGGGTGTTTTAGACCAAGTTCATCAGTGTGCAGGCCATGACAATATGTCAAGACTATCATTTGCCACTTTACCCAGCAAGGCTACCATTTAAAATTTAAAGAGAAATAAAGAGCTTCCCAGACAAGAAAAAGCTAAAGGAGTTTGTTACAACCAAACCAGTATTAAAAAAATGTTAAAACCTCTTCCAAAAGAGTAAGAATAAAAACAGAACACAGTTAAAAGAATAAAATGGTAATAAATCCATACCTATCAATAAGCACTTTAAATGTGAATGACTTAAATACTCCAATCAAAAGACATAGGGTAACTGAATGGATGAAAAACAAGACTCATATATATATGCTGTCTATAAGAGACCGGTCTCAGAACCACAGACACACACACACTAAACATAAAGGGATGGGAAAAGATATTTCATGCAAGTAGAAAAGAGAAAAAGCTAGGGTAGCAACACATACTTGACAAAACAGACTTTAAAACAAAGGCTACAGTAAGAGACAAATAAGGACACTGCATAATGATAAAGGGAGCAATCCAACAAGAGTATATAACCCTTGTGAACATTTATGCACCCAACACAGCAGCACCTGAGTATGTGAAGCGAATTTTGATGGACATGAAGAAAAAGATCAACAGTAATAACAGTCACAGTTGGGAATTTTAACACCTACTGACATCAACGGATAGATAGTCCAGACAAAAATCAACAGGGAAACAGTCACCTTAAACGACACCATGCATGAGATGGATTTAATCAATACCTTCAGAGCATTTCACTCCAAAGCAGCAGAATACACACAAAACGAGTCTTAATAAATTTAAGAAGATTAAAATCATATCAAACATCTTCTCTGACTAGAAATCAATCAAGAAAAAAACTGAAAAACACAAAGACATGGAAGCTAAATAACATGTTACTGAACAATAAATGGGTTAACAAGATCAAGAAAGAAATCAAAAGATACCTTGAAACAAATGAAAATATGGACATAAGAACCCAAAATCTCTGGGACACAGTGAAAGCAGTACGAAGAGGGAAATTCATATCATTGCAGGCCTATGTCAAGAAACAAGAAAAATCTCAAATAAACAATATAACTTGACACTAAAGGAGAAAAAGAAAAACAAGCAAAGCTCAAAATGAGTAGAAGAAAGAAAATAATAAAGATCAAAGCAGAAATAAAGAAAATAGAGTAGAAAAACAACATAAAAGATCAATGAAAGCAAGAGCTGGTTCTTTGAAAAGATAAACGACACGGACAGACCTTTAACTAGACTCATCAAGAAGAAAAAAGAGACCAAAATAATCAGAAAAAGAAGTAACAACTGACACCAAAGAATTGTGAGAAAATATTATGAACAACTATATGCCAACAAACTGGACAATCTGGACAAAATCGATAAATTCCTAGAAACATACAATTTCCAAAAACTGAATCTGGATTCAGATGACAACTAATGAAACTGAGGCGGTAATTTAAAAAAAAAGAAGACCTCCCAATAAACAAAAGCCCTGGACTGGATAGCTTCACAGGTGAGTTTTACCAAACATTCAAAGAACACCCATCCTTCTCAAACTATTCCAAAAAATTTAGGAGGAGGGAAGACCCCCAAGATCATTTTACGAGGCCAGCATTATCCTAATTCCAAAACTAGATAAATACACTACAAAGAAAGAAAATTACAGGCCAACATCCCTAGTAAACATAGATACAAAAACCCTCAACAAAATATTAGAAAACCACATCCAGCAACACATTAAAAAAGGATCATGCACCATGATCAAGTGGAGTTATCACAGGATGCAAGGATGGTACAATATTTGCAAATCAACAAACAGAATACATCACATCAACAAAACGAACGATAAAAACCACATGATCATATCAATAGATGTAGGGAAAGCATTTCATAAAACCCAGCACCCCTTTATGACAAAAACTCAGCAAAGTGAGAAGAGAAGGAACACACTTCAATGTAACAAAGGCCATATATGACAAATACACAGCCAACATCATACTCAATGGGCAAAAACTACACACATTTCCCTTAAGATCAGGAACAAGAGAGGGATGTCTGCTCTCACCTCTTTTACTCAACACAGTACTGGAAGTCCTAGTCACAGTAAGCAGACAGAAAGAAGTAAATAAAAGGCATCCAAATTGGAAAGGAAGAAGTAAAACATTCTTTATTTGCAGATGGCATGATACTGTGTATAGAGAACCCTGAAGATTCCACCAAAAACTACTAGAACTTATAAATTCAGTAAAGGAGAATACAAAATAAATATTCAGAAATCAGTTGCTATTTATGTACCAATAATGAACTATCAGAAAGGGAAACTAAGAAAACAATCCCACTACAATTAATAAAAAACAAAACAAAAAACAAAAAAACCCTAGGAATAAATTTAACCAAGGAAGTAAAAGACCTGTACTCAGCATATTATAAAACACTGAAGAAAGAAACTGAAGAAGATAGAAGTGGAAGCACATACCCTGTTCATGGATAGGAAGAATTAACATCATTAAAATGTCCATATTGCCCAAAGCAATCTACAGATGCAATGCAATTCTTATCAAGATATCAATGGTGCATTTCACACAACTAGAACAAATATTTCAAAAACTTATATGGAACCACAAAACACTCCAAATAGCTATAGCAATCAAGAAAAAAGAACAAAGTTGGAGGAATCATACTACCTGATATTAAACTATACAAGGCCATAGTAATCAAAACAGCATGGTACTGGCATAAAAAGAGACAGGCAGATCAATGGAACAGAATTGAGAGCCCAGAAATAAACCCACACTTTCATGGTCAATTGATATTTGACCACGCCTTTGTCAATTAATATTGACAAAGGAGGCAAAAACATGCAATAGTGTACAAAAAAAAGGAGTATCATTTGGTTGGAAGAACTTTGAGACATCTCAATTTCATCAACTAAAAATATAAAAAAATGTCTTAAAATTACTTTATACTTTACTTTTAAAATAGTGTAACATTTTTCACACTAGTGTTTTTACCTTACCTTTAAGTAACTTTTTTATAAAGATATTTTTCTAGAGAGAGGGGAAGGAGGGAGAAAGAGGAGAGAACTATCAGTTTGTGGTGGCCTCTAGCATGCCCCCTACCATGGATCTGGCTGGCAACCCAGGCATGTGCCCTGACCGGGACTCAAACCAGTAACCCTTTGGTTTACAGGCTGACACTCAATCCACTAAGCCACACCAACCAGGGCCCTTTAAGTAACTTTTTATTAGTGATTGTTTAATGGTTGAATATTCTATTTAGTAACGATATCCCAAGTTGCTTAACTACTCCCATATTTTAGATATTACCTTGCACCCATTTTTCCCACTATAAATTACATTCCCACAGATAGCTGGTTATAGACATTGCTTGTTGACTATCCAAAATCCATTTTCCTCTCTTCCTTGCTAAAAGAAGCCCAGCTTTGTTCAGATGGTTATGGTGTATCTAAGCTGAGAAGCCAACAATCCTATTTCTTGCTTTCTTGGCTGTTTATAGGGTAGCCATGTAACCCAGTTCTGCCTAACGAGACCTCAGGGAAGGATGCTGCAAGGATACTGTGAAAGCTTTTTACTTTCGTAGTAAAAGAGAGTTGAGACAATACCCCTTCCTCTTGCCTTAAACGCCAAGAAATATCTATGAACATAAGGGTATTATCATTATCTCCACGTTTACAGATGAGGAGACTGCGGCACAAGTGCAGCTTGTGGTCATACAGCTATGCCAGAGTCAGCATTTGAATCCAGAATTTGGCTTCAACACTCTAAGAATGACAAAGCAAAACCCTGAGGGCATCAGAGCTCAGACCGGCAGCTGCCTACCTCCAGATTTCTCTTGTGAGACTCCAAACTGGTTAGGCTATTTTTAGATGCGTATTCTGTTACTTGCAGCAAAACAACCCCAAACACACCTCTTGCCATATTTTGGACCATTTTCTTTGATGAGATGCTCAGATGTGGGTTTGAGTAAAAAATTATGACTATTTTTTAGGTCCTTGGCACACACTACAAATTATTTTCCAAAAGAATTATCCTAATATAGCACTTTGGCTAACATCGGGCATTGCTGGGGAGAGGACCAGGGTCCCACCTGGCATCCGGTCCGTGAACAAGTGCACGAGAGCGGTACAGAAGGCGCGAGCACGACTCCCCCGTCACACGTGCACACCAGCCCTCACCTTGGCTATGCGCACTCCTCTCTGGTTCAGAAACAGTTCACAGGAGTGAGTCTTAAGGCACCTTTATTCTCCAGCCTCAAATAAAGTTGTTTCTTACACAATGACATAAGTAAAAAATGTACACTGTAAAAGATTCAAAAAGTAGGAATATGATTCCAACACCAAGAATATCATGTTCAATATTTGGCATATTTCTTGGATTTTTATTATTCCCTATTCTCTCATGCATAATTAAATTATACTATAAATACTTTGTTTTGTTCATTTACAAGCATTTCTTATTGTAAACATTTCCTATTGAGATCAAATGGAAAAACAATGAAAGCAGAATTTGCAGAAAATAAAATTACCACATAAAGTTTGTCCTATACAAATATATGGTATTTAAATAGTACAGAACTAGCTTGTACTTTCCATTCTTAGTTTCATTTTAAATAGGTACACACCAAAAACTGTAATGAGAGAAAACGTTATTTCCTCTTAAAAGAAAAAAGGATCCATGTCAGTAATTCACCTTTCTATTCATATTCAGTATTTTTTAAAAACATGTAAGCAATAGTTAATTTTTAGTTTTATTTATATACAATGGAAGGATGTCAGTACGACAGTTTTAAAAAATGTTTATCTAAAATAGTTTGGAAAACAAAATATTCCAACTGATTAAACTCTGTATTCTGATTAATACAGTTTCCATACAATATTCTACATAGATTATAAAGTTTCAAAGAATTATAGTATGAATAAAAACAAAATTTATATTAACTATAACCTTTAAAAAGTTGTACCAATTTTTAAACCATAACTTTTTTTTTATGATTCAGGAATACATTTCCTAGGCTGCCCTGTTCACCCTAAGCATCAGTTTGTTAGCAACAGGCATTTCACGTTCCTGCCAGCTGAACTGCCCCTTCTTCAGGATGCCCCAGTCCTAGGCTGTGCCTCTTCTGATGTCTCTGTAAGTGGCCTTGTATTATATACAGTTACTTTGTAAGTCTATTCCCTTCATTGGATTCAAAGTTTCTAAATGGCACAAACATTGTGTGTGCAACCCACACAGCATCTAGCAGGGTGTTCTGCATATGGCACAGGTGGCAAACACAAGGCCAGTGGGCCGAAGCTGGCCCTCCACCTTGTTTTATCCGGCGGCAGCGCTGAGATCTCGCCTAACTGTTAAGGAGTAGCTACATTTATACAGGCCGAATATCCTAAAATTACATTTGGCCCTTTGAAGGCAACTGTGAGGCTGATGTGGCCCCCAGGGAAAACGAGTTTGACACCCCTCACATATAGTAAGCATTTGATACACATTTTTGTATTTTAAATCAGTTCCCCAAAATGGATGAGTGGTAAAACAAATATTTGTAGCAGCCGCAATTGTCATTTCAAGTAAATTAAGCAAAAGATAAAGTAAAAAATTGGTATCTAACTTTTGGTGAGAAATTTACTTAATGCTTACTCTGAGGTCAATACCATGGAAAGTTCTTATAAATATTAGTTCTCAGAACTCTAAAGAACAATCAACGAGGTAGGTCAGGTTTCAAAGCATTGGGGATACGGCAAGGATCAGACTCTGACTTTCATGCTTATTTTCAAATGGAACGTGCTAAGATCATATACATAATATCAGCACTCTAGATTTATACATAGCTTTATACATATTATGAACTTGGACAATGAGAGTTCATCTCAGAAAGGGATCTGTTCTCAGTGCTGACAAAAATTTGAGACTGAAAAGCTGAAGCTGAGACTCTGGTGACTTCTTCAAGGTAAAAGTCACCCTGAAGGGTCACTCTGCCTTTGCTGGCAGCATCGAACCTTGTGAGAATGTGGTCTTCAAATTTACAGTAAATATTCCCAAGAGATTTATAAAATAGTAAAAGGAGCAGTATAGAGATAAGATACCATGGGATTAAAGAAATAAAACAGAGTTAAGACTGCACCTTTGTCAGCCAGACAGTTTTCTGTCTCGCACATGAAGTTCAGTGAAGAGCAGGGTGAGGCCACAGTAGAACGGAAGTCAGAACACAGGCTGGACTTCGGTCTCGTGGCATCTAAGTAGGATGGGAAAGTCTGGCAAAGGATGAAACTTCAGGCACCACCACAATTCATGCAGCAAAGCTGTGGACCTCACTGCTACGCCATTTTGATTTTATTTACCTCTCTCTCGAGCTACACACGAGATATTCAGTTCAAGAATGCAAACAGAAAAAAGGGAAGTTCCCAGTCTGGAGCATTCAAATTTACATCAGACACATTCTGAGAAATACCAAAGTTGCTGAGGTTCTCTGAGAGCTCTCTGCACTAGGCCAGTGCAGTTTAATCATTAAACCTCAAGGTCTTCACAACTAAGCCGCAGTCACACAGTTTCATTCAAATAAAGCTAAAGTTGAACTTAGAAAGTGAACAGATGATACTGGAAAGGGAACAAGAAAAGTAGTTTTAGAAGCTGCTTTCTAATTCACAGTGGGCAGAAAATTGCTTTTTATTTAATTTAAAGTAACAAAGAGTAATCTTCTCATCTACCACCATATTATCTAAGAAATCCGAGGTAAAAGTCACCCAACTTTCCAAATGCAACAACTTGCACACAGACTGATCATGCTTTCGTGTCCCCGCAAGTCCACTGAAGCATGCCCAGGAGAGGGGAACACAGACGCTCAACACATAAAAGAGTACCTATTTGACACCAGAAGCCTTTTTATGGACACAAATATTACATGGTGAAAAAAGAAGGAAAGCAATTTGATTTCTTTTCCCTCTATGGCAGAGTGAGTGATCCAAATGATAAAGACACTCCAAGATTACTATTTATACTTAAGGCAATGTAAAAAGTGAGGTTTTTACCTGGCATTCACAAAAAAAAAAAAAAAGAATTAAATCTTTTGGATGGACTAAAAGAGCTAAACTGTCTACCCAAAATCTGTACAGCATGGACCTGTTTTTGGCAGGTAAGCCTATTTACAAGTAAGAACCTCTTACTCTTGTAACATTGTCCTGTTTTGTTTGAAGAGAATATGTAACCCCAGTCCCCTGCACAGTTCATCTATAAGGCCTTTGGGACCCCACAGAAATACGGACTATCTCTACGACAGAACTATTTACACTGCATTGAGAATACACATATACAACTACCCCCCACATCCTCTGAATGGGCTGTGGATGCCTTGAATGAGGGATTATGAAAATGATCTTACAACATTACTACTATTTACATTTCAAACATTCCCGCCATTATCCATCTCAAAATAAAACACCAAATCACTGCCAAATTTACTTTCGTCTTCACAATATAGTGTTTCTGGACTTTTTAATGTAAACATTCTTCATTTATTAATTCTCACAGTATTGACACAAATTTAACATTTTTCTTGGAATGGAAACTTGCTTGTCCAGGTTACTTCATTCTTTTTCTCTTTTTCAAAAGTGCGTCTCGTAGTGCCAACTGGAAGATAAAGAAGAAACATCTAAACATGGTAACTCTTGAGTACCCAATTATACTAATTTGGTTACATGAAAGTGTACCAAAATTGAATCACTAAGTCAACAAAACACCCTCAAAAACTACAATAGTGAAATATTCCACAAAAGATCAGATCTGTAACCAGGCAAGGGCCTCCTTACTTCAAGGAAATTGGCAAAGCTCTAGAATGCTGTTCCCACCTCATGCGACAAAAGCTAAAAACAGAAGCAGCTACAGAATACAGAGATGGAGCATTACTTGTCTCCAGGGACAACACACAGAGACAAATCTCTGGTCTACACAGCTCTTAATGTTCTAGAGTTGTGGGTGGAACAGACTGTCTAAATGAAAGCCAACAGGAAAAGAAATTTTTTTCACAATCACCTTTTCCAAGAACACATATATTCCACTAAATACAGCACACACAAACCATGTACATAACTCTATAATACAGATTTTGGAACACAGAAAAATGTTCCCTTATTTGCAGATTTTCAAATGGGTTTGTTTAATGCAGTAAATAAACTAAGAAAATTTTAAGTAATTAATTACTAGCACTTAATCTGTATAATGGCTCAAATATGAAGAAATTAACTCAGAATCAAAACACTGACAATTATCTTTTAAGACAAAAATATTTATTCTAGTTATATGGGCTAATTTGTTAAGTTGTTTAATTATTCTGTGTTGGATGTATGAATCCTGAGAAAGAAGATACCTGCTAAGAAGAGCTCCGTGTGGCTAAGCTCAAATTAAACAACAGCGACAACAGAAACAGAGCCTAGCAGCCGTGTCTACACAGGGGCCTCTCACACAACTGCACTTCAGGAAGAGGCGTGCAGTGAACTGCCTGCCTCTGCTGAGAACTGCCCGTCTGCCCCACGTTTCTGCCATCTGAGCCAGTCTTTGTGAAGGAGTTCCTGGAATCCTATTTCAACCAACAAGACTGAGGCTCTCCCCATCCAACTGGAACTGTGCCTATTGAACCAATCAAACTTCGAGAACTTGGAGACCTCATTAACGACAGACCAATCGGGGACAAAGTGGGGGAGGAGGGACTTCTGTCCATATAAGTCAGCTACCCTCTGGCTCTGGGAGTGTCCTTTTCCTTTTCCACTGACGACTGAGTCTCCCTGGCTGAACTGAAACACGAAAGATGTCTCATCAGAACAGACCAGCACAGCACAAAGCAGACCAGCATGGGGCAGCGTACAGCAGAGCACAGCAGAGCTGCAGAGCTAGAGAGGGGCCTGGCCCTAGGGACACGCAGTCCCAGGGCTGCATCACAATTGAGCTGTTTTGCACTAAATAAAGTTTCCTTCTTCACCTCACCCAAAATTGGAGATTCCTGAAGGCGTTGGCTTGGCACCAACAACCATCAGCTGACAGATGTAAGCAAGATGAAATGAAAGTAGTAATTATAACCACAAAAGCTGGGTTCTTAAACATGAAAATGAAAACCTTAAGATCTGGGGGAAAAAAAAAGAAGAAGACTGCACGACCAACATTCAAAGTCAACCTATGAAAGCCCTTAGAAAGTTTTACATTTCCCAGAGGAAAATAAACAGAATATAAAGTAAAACATTATTAAGAATAAATCTAAAGTTAGAAAGACATAGCCAAGGTCAGTGTACATATCTTAAGTATGTAATGAATACTATTCCATTAATTCTTGAGAACCACTCCTTGATTCCTAGACACTTTTAAAGATCTCTAGCTTTTGAATTTTTAAAAAGATTTTATTTATGTTAGAGAAGGGGGGTAGAGAGAGGGAGAGAAACATCAGTGTGTGAGAGGTCTCATCAATTGGCTGCCTCTCACATGTCCCCAAGTAGGGACCTGGCCCACAACCCAGGCATGTGCCCCGACTGGGAATTGAACCAGCGACCTTTTAGTTCACAGGCTGGCACTCAGTCCACTGAGTCACACCAGCCAGGGCTAGCTTTTGAATTGTAACAAGAGGAAGGAGCTTGTTTTTTGGGGGGTGAGAGGAAGAGGTTGGAAGTTGTCATGTAAATGTTCAAAGTCTTAAAATTTTATGATTTTAATTTGACTCCTTGCCTTTGGCTCTTATCTGTCTTGGTGTTTCTTTTTATATAGGCAAAATAGCTAGAACACTTGAGGTAGAAAAATTTAACAAGTTCATTTTAACCTAATTTGCATAGCTAAGGAGGTAGTTTCTCAGACTCATTTATGTGGGTCTTATTTTCTCATCTGTAAAATCGTTTTAATCACAGTACCTGGCTGGACATGGGTGGATAGAATTGAGCAAAATAGAGAAAAAAACAAAACAAAACGAGAGAGAAAAAAAAAAACTCATGGACACGGACAGCAGTGTGCAGTGACTGTCGGTGGAGGGGGGTTGGGAAGAGCTGGAAGAGGGTATGGGGGACTAAATGGTGATGGAAGGAGACCTGACTCGGGGTGGTGAACACACAGTACAGTGTATAGATATTACGTTGTAGAATTGTGCACCTGAAACCTGTGTAATTTTGCTAACCAGTGTCACCCAATACATTTAATAAAAAAGGAAAGAAAAAGTTGTAGCACCAGCACATACTGATATATACTGACTACATTAACATGCTGACAAGGAACAAAGCCAGGCTTCTCAATCATGCCAAAAAGGCATGCTAAAAACAGAGGGGGTAGGGAATGCAGGGACAGCCTTGGTTAAAATGTAGCAAGGTCACAAAGACCTCATAATGAAGCAAGGCCTATCAACTATTACTATTCCCTCAACCATAAATTCTTACAAAGGGCTGATGACGGATACATTCATGGAGTTAATAAACTCAACTATGAATTTAAATTGAATTGGGAAATTTTAAATCTTAAATGGCACCTTTCATTTTACCCCGATTTCAACAACTTGTATGCAAAATGTTGTCACTTTACATAATGTTGTTAAACACAGTTTAGAACTAGAAATACTGAATAGACAGTAGACTTTAAAGTGGTGCCTTAATTCAGTGAATACTGACTTGGTTCCCACACAGACAGAGCACTGCCCTGGAGAGCTGGCCATTACATTCAGGCCCAGAAGACTTGTCCTGGATTAGCATTTTGGAAGAATGGTTCAGAATGTGAGAGCAGTTTACCTATGACCAGATTCCCTGGAGATTCTTCAGAATCTCCCCCATTAGCAAAAGACATTTTGTTAGAAAACACCCCCATTAGCAAAAGACATTAAAATATAAATTTGTTTTTATATAGTGAATTACTGAAATAAGCCAGCCCAGCACTAGACTAACCATCAGAGACGAAAAATGGATGAAATGAAATCCCAAAGACCTGTAAACAGAATGGCTTCACAAAAGGACATGTACCAACAACAGAACTTACTCAGTTTGCACTGCTTTACTAAAACTGTTTCCGAGCTATTACCACACATAATTATTGCTTTTAAAAAATGTATCAGACTTATACTAAGCACTAAAATCTTATTCAGTTAACTTTGATATTTCACATAAATATCAGAATTTTAACAAAGAAATCTCTATCCCTTTACTTACAGAGAAAAACAGACTCCCCTTTGGTCACACAGATGAATCTCTACCAAGTCAGGTCTAGAATTTACACACCCTGTCTTCCACCTCTCCAAAAACACTTCCCATTAACCCTAAGACACATAATGCAAGGTCTTCAGGAGGCACAAGTCCACCCCAAGTGTAAAGGTATCTTAGAATGACAATACTACTCTGTCTAGAGTAGAGAATACTACTTCTGTCTAGCATGAAGTTGAACTTACCTGCTTTTCTCGGAAAGAACGCTTATTTTTTGAGCGGACATTATGGCTATACCGCATCATCATAAAGTTTTTCTGTTTCTTCTTCTCTTTATTTGTAGAACTGGAAAATGGATTCATTTTGGTTTTCTTCCTCACAAATTCTTTTCGGTCTGTTTTCCCAGCCTATCAGCACACACACGTAAGAAAACACTTCAGGAGATATCTAATCAATATACACATTTCCTCTGTGCCAGCCGCTCTACTGGATGCCAAAGACACAAAGATGAGTGGAACCAGTCCCTGCTCTCCAGGGACTCACTCAGCCCAGGGGAAATGGACCATGATGCAGTGGAATGGGGCAAGGGCAGCTCGATGGAAGAAAAGGTTCTATCAGCCTGGTGAGGTCTGAGGAACTTCCTAGAAAGGAAAGCCTGTGAGCTGTTTTTTTGCAGACTGAAGGCATTCATGGTGAGGAGAAAGGAGAGGAAGGGGTAGAGCATTTCAGAAAGTAGGAATAATGGTATGTGCAAAGGTATGGAAGAGAAAGAACATGGGTTTATTTTTATTAAGATTTTATTATTTTTAGAGAGAGGGGAAGGGAGGGAGAAAAGAGAGGGAGAGAAACATCAACTGGCTGCCTCTCATATGCCCCTCGCATGGGACCTGGCCCACAACCCAGGCATGTGCCCTGCCTGGGAATCAAACAGGTAACCTTTTGATTTCAGTTTGTGGGATGATGTCCAACCTACTGAGTGACATCAGTCAGGGAAAGAACATGGGTTTTTAAACTTCTCTAAACAGGTATCAGTACAAAGGGAATGCAGAGGGTTATGTGGAGCCAGTACAGATTGATGCCTTAAAAAAAGCAAAGGCTCAGAAAATGAAGACGGAAATGTAGGCAGGGTGCAATTTCCAGAGGCAGAATCCAACTGTCTGGCTTTTCATTAACAACTGTAAACATCCCCCTGCTTTTCTAATAGCTTTTACAAATGCACTGAGCCTCCCCACTACCATACATGTCACAGTGCTTTCTGTGTCCACAACATGGTTTGGATGCTGGCTAGCCAGTTGTTCAACTTGCCTACCCGACACCTCACCGCAATGCATTTTATTCAGTGTTCAGTATACCTGTATTCAGAACGTTAAAATAAAATACCACCTACCATTCCACGCCTATACTAGTTCTGGGTCACGTTTCATTTTTTTGTTTTTTTGTTTAAAGGACTAGGGAACGATATGCCTCACTCACCATTGCAGTTGCTAGTCTTGTCTCCTTGTCAGACTTTGGCTTTTTATGAAGGTGTTCAATGTCCCGAAGAGAAAGTAACTCGCCCCTGGAATGAAGGAAGAAATGTGACATGACGCAAGGGCAGAATTCCTCTCTGACACGTTCACCACCAGGTGAGCTGACTGAAGACCTGGGGCATGTGCTGTCATACCTGGGATCCTCATCACTGTCTATTTCGATATATTTCCTCTTTTGGGCTTTCCCAGGGGCAGCATCGAGTTCTTTCCTCATTTGGGCCAGGCGGATTTTTTGGAAGTCTTCCTGTGTTAAAACCCGGCTGGTGCTGATGGCTGCGGCTTTGGCCTTCCGCTCCTCTGCGGGCATGCTGTTCAGCTTCCTGGACTGGAGAGCACAGAGCAAATGACTGCTCGGCTGCTAGCTCCAGAGGGAGCTTAGGCCCCCAACGAGGCCCCACACAGGTTACGTCTTCGTGAATATCTGAGTGACGCACTTACAGAAGGGAATTCTGAAACTTACGATTTCTTGCTGCTCTTCATCAGAAGAGTGGCGCACGTCAACCCACTCCCCATCGTCATCTGACTCCGCACTGAGACTGGCACTCTCCCACCCATCTGTGTGAGAAAGAGCACACTGCTAGTCTATCACACGAGTACACATGGCAAATGGAGATAAATCGAGGGAAACCTTAACCTTCATAATCTTACTTGGCTCTATGAACCGAGAACTGAGCAACACTGACTGTTAAATATGCCACATCAATTTAGTTAATTTAAGGAATAGGAAATAAGAACTGACCAAGTATCTACCCTGAGCCAAAACCTCCTCCACACAGAAGAGGAACAGATTCTTGAGTTAAGTAACCTTCCCCAAGACAGTTACAAAATGTGGCCTACACTGAAATCATGGGAATCATGTGACCCTATAGAGGCCAAGTTCTTTCCACCAAATCATGAACGTCAAAACTGCACTTGTACAGTTATTTTGCCTACATAGCAAATATCCATCTCTTCTAAGCACATTAACAAATGTTTTCAGAAACTAGTTAGAAGGAGTCATTCAGAAATGGAGGTGGGAGATTTTGGATATCTTGCAGACACCACAATGAAGGGGTATCAGAGTTATTAATGGAGCCACCACAGACACTTGCAATATCAGTGGTTCCCCGTGTTCCATAATACAGTGTCCCAGCCCTCTGGTACGATATAGACAACCATCATGATAAGGCTCCAACTCAGTCTCTAGCCGGCTATTTGGCTATGTTCTGCCTTGCATTCTGTACTGTAATAGTTTCCTAAACCCTTCACGACTTTGTTCACAGTTGGCCTGGAAAGTCTCCACTGTTCTACCATTCCTCACTTACAATTCAAAATGCAGCTCATGGGTCACCATCTCCCTGGGGCCTTTTCTGAACCTTTGAGATGGACCTGACCTCTCTCCTGTCCTTCTGCCCCACTCCAATCATAAATTGTCTTCACACTTGATTCTCAGCTGTTTATGAAAGGCCCTCAGGGCAGGAACCATATCATTCTTCTTCGTGCTGACAGTGGCCAGCCCACAGCTAATGCCTAAGAAAGCTTTGATGAAATCATGAATGAATGAACAGGAAGAAAACAAGCCTTTAGCAACCAATGTAATAAAGGCTAACCCTAGAAAGCAGAATGGCGTTCCTCAAGCATTCGACAAATTTAACAAGCATTTTCTGTCAATAAGAAAACCTTGGAGGATTGCTAAGGACTAATCCTCACCACGTTTTTCCAGGCAATAAACAAAAAAATTGTTGTATTTCCCAACAGACCAGCATGCCCTTGATAAGGGGCAGCCACCCTGAAGGACCTGACGAGACCTCTCCTACACTAGAGGGTAAGTCCCTCACAGCAGGGCCCGTGCCCATTTTATCCGCAATGCTTGTAACAGTGCCTGGCATGTATTCACTGTTCAACAGATACCTGCTGAATGAAGGTTCAAACAACACAAAGATTTCAAAGTCAGTGCAGATACTGGCAAGATGATATCCCAAACAGTAGTGAAATAAACATGAACCTTCATTGTTTTCAGCATTCTCCTCTTCTTTTTCAACTTCCAGAATTTCTGCTCCTGGGATGTAATCTTTAGCATCTAATTCTCCATATTCTTGTATTCTTGCTTCTATGGAGGCCTCTGTAGGCTTACCCTAAAGGAAAGGAATCGTTTTTAATATGGTCATGAGATTGTAAAACATCACTCATGAAAAGGATTCTCTAGGATTATGAATTTAGAAGAGAAAAACACACAAAAAATGAAGTAATCTAATGACAACAAACAGTCCACTCATGCCTTGGGTCCAAGTAAATCCCCCAAGCCAGAACTCAGTTTACTATTTTGCTGCTTTCTTCTGATCCAGCTCAGGAAACTGGAAGTTATTAGAGAATAACTCTTTCACTTCTTAAGTCTTGAGATCACCATCTCCCTTCCTTCCCAATTCCCAAGGGGTGGCATCTGGCTAGAGACAGATCATTCAATACTGGCATCAGCTACTGACTGACCTTTGAGATTCCAATCTGTTAGTGATGTCAAAAGCTTTCAAGATAAAATAGTCTGTCTGGTCTATAAGACTCATTCAACATCAAAGAGTACATGTCAACTACAAAATATTTAAGGGAATGGTATTCAATTAACTATATTCTGAGCTTAAAGAATAAAATATGCATATCACTAATACTCATAAACATCACAAACACTAAAACTCAAACTGTAGGGCATTACTCTTTACCTTCTGAGACTAGATCAACATCTGCATGCTTCACCTACCCGGAATTTCTTCTGTAACATCTGAGGATTCAGTGTTCGGAAGAGCTGAATCAAAGTTCTAGCAGACATCATTACATCTGTAAAATAATACCTTTAATTTAGAAACTCCAGAGCAAAGAGGCTATTGAGATAAAAAATGAATCACTCTATATTCTTTGGCCTACAGAGACTAACATGCTACTTACTCTTATCTTTGTGAGTTTTATACTGTGCCAGGTCTTGGAGAAGCTCTTCAGTCATAGCCAGAGGACAGCGAGCCGTTATCTCTTTTATAGCATTGATTCTAGAAAAGGAAAAACGTGTTAAAAAACTCAAACAGCAATTCCGTATGGTCCAACTGCAGATTTCCTAAAAAAGACAGAAAAGGTCCAGAAGATGGGTTTTATAGAGCTTATTAGGTCTCTAAAGCTGCAGCATGGTGGAGAATGTGAGGGTGGGCAGCCTCAGAGGGCTTTTGTTCCAGAGAGTTGACTGCCATTTCCCTACTTGTGAAATACGAAACAGTACTTTCTTTGTAAAGTACATAATGGCAGCATTTATTCGCCCACTCTAAGGGGAGAAGGGACTAGGTCAAATAAAAGCTAAATGTCTTTAGGGCTGTTAACGCAAGAAGAATTCCATAAAAAGCAGTTCCTCACATACTGCTTAGTTACCAGGACAGATTTGATAACTATTAAACCAGTGCTCACACTTATTAAGATTTTTTTTGAATGAAATCAAAAGGGCTATTGCACTGGCTAGGGATTAAAGAGTGATTTATACATATTTTTTGACTAATTCCTTCCCCTTCTTTCCACTATTCCCCCTTACCCCGCTCCCCACTGGCAGCTGGGCCAAATACAATAGAGTAAATAAGAAGAATTTTTTTAAAAGATGAAGAAAAGAAAAAAATAAAAATAATTATAAATAGGGATTCAATAACAAATCATTTGTCCCAAGGGAAGATATGAACTCAGGGTAGAGGTAGGACAAAAACAGTTAGACTGCCAAATAATCACTCATTTGAATAAGTAAAGCTAATAAAAAAACAAAATGCTGATTAAAAAGACAAATATCTTTTCTCTTCCTCCTCAAAATTAAAAAAAAATTGTGTTCATTTTTAGAGAGAGGGGAAGGGATGGAGAAAGAGAGTGAGAGAAATATTGACATGTAAGAGACACATTGATGAGCTGCCTCTCCTACAACCCTCAACCAGGCCTGGCCTGCAACCCAGGCGTGTGCCCCGAATGGGATTCAAACCAGTGACCTTTCGGTCTGTTGGATGACGCTCAACCAAGTGAGCCATGCCAGTCAGGGCACCCTCCTCAAACTTCTGACCAATAACAATATCAAGCTTCCTGAGAAGACTGAAGTGTATTTTTTTAAAAGATTTTATTTATTTATTTATTTTTAGAAAGGGGAAGAGGGGAGAAAAAGAGGAAGAGAAACATTAGTGTGTGGTTGCCTCTCACAAGACCCCTACTGGGGACCTGGCCCGCAACCCAGGCGTGTGCCCTGACTGGGACTCGAACCAGTGACCCTTTGGTTGGCAGGCCGGTGCTAAATCCACTGAGCCACACCAGCCAGGGCTGAAGTGTACTTTAAACTGCTTTCCTAGAGGCCACATTGCCAGCTGAAATCTTGGACATATTAAAGCAAACCTGGTACATTAAAAACACACCCAGTGCCGCCAGCCACATTCTACATACCCTACTGTCATGACTTCCCCCGAGTTCTTGTCGGTGACAAAATTGTTGGCCACAGTCATTAGCAGTGACTGAATGATCTGAATTAGGAATAAAAGAAGAGTGCTGGTAAAATATCTGTACCCACTCAAACACTTGAGGATGAAGAACAACAGATTATTCACGGAAGGAAAATAACATTCCACCTTCTGTTTGAGAGTTGGAAAGAATTAAGACTGAGGAAAACTGATAAAAATACTCCACTTTGGGTTTTAATTTTCTTGGCTAACTTCAGATTAAATTTTGCTCTCCTTTAATGTTAGTTTTCAATATAGATTAAAGAAAATGCTTTGACCATGGGCAATGCAATCCAAATACTGTTTTAATCAAAAGAAGGAATTATCAGCTTTGAAAAATAATCGCTAATAATTTACTGATACTTTTGACCTCCCACCATAAAATTTGGAAATTAACATCAGAATTGTCAACAACTTGTCCAAAACAAAGTTTACCTTCTACAGTAATTTTTTTCAGTTTCTGTAACTAAACTGTGTATATCTCAAGAGTTAATGTCTCCTCTACTCACTTAAAAATAAGTGGGGGGGGGGGGAAGGAGACAGTAATACCTGTGGGAAAAGCCACCATGATATGCTCAATAGTAACACTGCTATGCACCACGCTCTACATCGAGACAGAAGTAAGGTTTAAAGTTCTCACCTCTGGGGGTACTAAGTGATGAGATGCTTGTGCAGCAAACAGAAGGATCTTTGTTACTTCTAAAAATATAAGAGGTCAGAAAGGTTATAATCAGTTTATTGTTCTGCCCTCCTGACTTCAGCAAACATGGTGAGGACATTCTGGCCTGAATGCTACTGCTGCTCACTCCACATGGACACCCAACCCCGGTATCTGCGTGGCTCCCTGGCTTCCTTCAAGTCCCTACTCAATTTGCTGCCCTACTGAGTCTTTCCTAACAACATCATCTAAAATAGAACTTGCCCCAGCATTGTCTGTATTATAACATTTCTATCTGATGTCTTTAACCCCTTTTCTTCAGGACCTGGGAGAGCATATGTGCCTTTTCCATCTTTCCTGCCCTTTCCTTTCCTCCTTCCTCCTTTTTTAACATTTCCATCTGAGTCATCAAGTATCACCTGGCTATGTTCCACTGCCATGGGGTTTAGGTTGGTAGTCTCAGGGACATCCGATGTTTGGTAGATATTGAGGATCTTCTCACATCCCAGGTAGAGGGAGATTGGAAATAATGTGAATAAAAAGAGAAGAATCTCTCCACTCTGGAAGGGACCTCAGCCAAAGCCCCATTCCACATAGGTGGAGGACTAAGAGAGAGGCACCTCCTCCATCTTTCCTATACTTTTCTTTTTTAAAAAATTTATTTTTACAGAGAGGAGAAGGGAGGGAGAAAGACAGGCAGAGAAACATCGATGTGCAAGAGAAACATGAGTAGGCTGCCTCTTGTACGTCTCCAATCAGGGTCCTGGCCCACAACCCAAGCCTGTTCCCTTAACTGGGAATCGACCTTTCGATCTGCTGGACAATGCCCAATCCACTGAGTCATACCACTCAGGACCCTTATACTTTTCTTATTAACATTGTCTTTTCTCTAGCTTACTTTATATAAGAATACAGTATGTAACACATATACAAAATGTGTTAATCGACTGTTTATGTTATTCGTAAGGCTTCTGGTCAACAGGTTAGTAGTAGTTATGTTTTTGTGAAGGTGAAGTTATACAGGGATTTTCAACTATGTGGAGGGTTGGCACCTCTAATCCCCACATTGTTCAAGGGTCAACTGTATACACACCTATGATAAAGTTTAACTTATAAATCAGGCAAGTAAAAGTTTAACAACAATAACTAATAATAAGGGCAATTATAACAATATACTGTAATAAAGTTATGTGAATGTAGGTTCTTCTCTCTCGAAGTATCTCACTGCACTGCACTGTACTCACCTTTTCACTGAAAGGAAGTACCTGCACTTAAAGGAAGCACTTTATAGCACTTCTCAGAGTCACTACCTTTGTGCTTTGGGCCCTTACTAATTAAAATAAGGGTTACTGGAATATAATCACTGTGACAGCTTGACAGTCAATCTGATAACTGATAGCTACTAAGTAGCATACACAGTGTGGATATGCTAGAAAAAGGGATGACTCACATATCAGGCAGGACAGAGCAAGACAACACAAGATGCTACTCAGAATGGTGTGCAATTTCAACTTATGAATTATTTCTGGAATTTTCCATGTAATACTTTTTGCATCTTGGGTATAACTGAAACCACTAAAAGCAAAACTGCAGATAATGGAGGGTTACTGTATAAGACTTGCCCTGAAAAAAAAAAATTTATTGGTCCATCCCCTCGCACCTCCAATAATTGTTTTTTAAAGTTGATGAACAGAACAATTAACACATGGCAGATTCTGGAAAGAAAACACAGGGCTCTTCTCCTCATCTCTGAAACAGAACATACGCTTCAGCCCTAACTCTCTGTCTTTACTAATTCCAGAATAAAAAATTCTGATGGTTATTTTAACCCCAAGGATCCGAAGGAAGATGGTAAGTGGAAGGCTCACCTCTTTGGTGGGGCTGCAGAAACCTTTGCACAAAGGGATAGAAGTTGAAGAGAAAAAGCTGTGGGGGAAAAATGCACTAACGTTAATATTTATGTAACTAAAGTAATTACATCACCAAGTTCAACTAACTGGGAATCATTTTTTCACTTTTTTTTCTCAACAAGCATTCGTCCCCAGGATAATTCAAAGTACTACATTAACCAAGAATAAGAAGGCTATGCTGCTATCCTAATTATGCCAAGGAAGAAGAACGAACTTTATTCTGTATGCAGAATAAGCCAGGGAGAAAAGGTAACCAAAATGCAACATTTTCTACTTTTAAAATTGGTGTGGCTGCAGAAGTAATTTTTTAGTCTTCAAAGATAAAGAGGATTACAGGAAGGAATAGCATTCATTTTAAGTCTCCAAAGCAAGGGCCAAAATAGTCATTCAAATCGGAATAACATCTAGTATACAGTGGTACATGTCGTTAATTCATTCCAGAACTCAGGACAAGTGCTGAAACCGACAAGTACCGAACGATGAAGCATTTTCTCTCGCAGGGCAGTGTTGTGACTCATACAACTTCTAGCAAGTGTGACAAGTCCCATGCAAGTGCAGAGAGCTGAAACATTTTTTTCCTCAACAAAATGCAACAAGTATAGGATGTGACAAGTTCTGAAGCTCGTGAATACTGAGGTATGGCTGTAATCAGATCATGAAAACTGCCCACAATTCTGGTTCTGTTATTAGATACCAGACCAACTACTCTGGAGGAATTACTCTGAGCTATACTTTAGAGAAAAAACACTACCACTTTGGAGTCTACCTGTTAAACGTAACATGCGTCCAATTATTAAAGTAATTGCAATTTTTAACTTCAAGAAGAGAAACTTTGGAGGTAGACTGGTCTTTTTTCAAAGTTCATCACGTGAGAATGATTTTATTTTTTATTTTAGCCACAGAGTAAAACCACAGCCAGAGAAGTAACAGGGAAGACTTGGGGTCAATGTAAGGATGGATGTTCAACTGCAGGCAGCTGTAAACACTGGCATCATTTCCATCACACTAACTGTGCTTAAATTACAACTCACTTTTGCTTTCTTAAACTGAAACTCAGGCCAAACATAGAATTACCACACAAATATATCAAGAATTGATTTGGTAATCCTGCGTTAGGTGTGTCGACCATGGAGAAAAAGCAATTTATTCACCAAAATGGTATTTTCTTTCTTAAAGAAAAGGAATGAGTACTTGCACTCATTTGTACTTTCATTTTTAAGTTGATGTCTATACTGGTTGATTTTCAATAAACAAGCCAAGCCTGTTATGCTTTTTTCATTAAAAAATGTTTTTGAAGCAAGAGACTCAATGATTTTCAGAACAGCAGTAGTCACAAGAGCAAAATAATAGGGAACCATCTTAATGGTCATTTCTTTATGGCCTAAGAATGTGGCAATCTCTCCCACAATGGCATTTAGTCCAAAAGTATGTGTGAAATATGATATATATATATCATATATACACACACACACACTGTACCACCAAAGAGCTCTTGCAATCTAATGTAAAAGCACACAATTCAGCTTTGCAAACGTGACAATCTCCCACTAGAGTGGTCTTAAAGTCAGGATAGCTATGAAGAAATAAACCAACTGCAAAATGTAGTAACAGTCAATAAAAATACATAGGTTATGCTGACTCAGAAAAATGTATATGTGGAATCAAATTCAATAAAGTAGAAAAACAGAACACAAAATAGTCTATCCATAATCTGAATAGATATGCAATTTAACATCCATACTTATTGATAAGGAAACAAAATAGTAAAAACAGATTTTTTCAGAGTGGAAGACTTTATTCTTCTCTAAATTATATGGATTTAAATGTTGTGGGTGGATAAAATTAAGCCACTCCTCTACCTTAGTGGCTTTCTTTTTACCAAGAATAACTCTATTTCTGCCCTGACTGGTGTGGCTCAGTGGTTTCAGTATCATCCTGCAAATTGAAAGGTCGCCAGTTAAATTTCCAGTCAGGGCACATGCCTGGGTTGCAGGTGGTCCACAGTTAGGGGCAAGAGGCAACCGACTGATGTTTCTCTCATGCACATTGATATTTCTCTCCCTCGCTTCCCCTTTCTCTAAAAATAAATAAATAAAATCTTAAAAGAAAAAGAATTCTTTATCTAATATCCACCAAGAGAAACACAATGTAATTCAAACCTCATGAATTCCCACCAATCTGGAAATGAGGTTCATGAGCATCATCTTCACTTCAAACCTCTCCTTAGAGCTCTCTAGCTGCTTTAGCAGTTTTTCCGCAAAATCTAAAAAAGAGAGTATCAGAAGTACGCTGTGAGTCCACGGTCTGCGCAACATTGCAGATGTAGAGACAGACAGTGGTTATAGTCGATCAGCAACTCTGACACGGCTGTGCCTGAAATCACTGGGCTGAGTCAGGATGGTAAAAACAGCAGTACGACAGGTGAAAAGATTCACACACAGGTCAACATGGCTTCCACAGTGCCCAGAGTAAAGTTTTAAGGATGCTTAAGATTTTTAGCATCAGCGTGGTGAGGAACTGTTTAATAGGTGCTCCATTTAACAGCTCTGTTACAACTCCTGCTTTTCAACGTGTGGTCCTCAGACCACCAGCACCTGGCCCACATGGCAGCCTATCAGAAATACAGAATCTTGGGCCCCGCTCCAGACCTACTGAATCAATCTGCACCTTAACAGGATCCCCAGGTGATTCCTATGTACCTTGAAGTTTCAGAAACAATGGCTTAGGGGTCCAACCCACAGCCCGGGGGCCACATGTGGCTCAGGACGGCTATGAATGCAGCCCGACACAAAATTGTAAATTTATTTAAAACTTTTTTTTTTGCTTGTCAGTTTTCCTTAGTTTTTGTGTATTTATTGTGTGGCCCAAGACACTCTTCTTCCAGAGTGGCCCAGAGATGCCAGAAGGCTGGACACCCCTGGTAGAGGAAGGGCTAGCAAACACTACTGTGTATGAGAGTACACAGAGCATTAAAGGTTCCAATGCCCAGCTGCGCCCAACACCAACTCATCAGTCTCTGGGGATAACAGGACTCAAGCTCCAGTATAGTTTATATACTGTCTATGTGACTCCTATTTGCATTCAAGTTTGAGAAGTAGTGTTCTAGAACATGGTTTCCCAAGCTTGGTTTCCACAGATCGGATAAAAAAGAGGACCAACAAAAAATTGTCAGTTTTTCATTTTGTCAAGCACAATGCCCTACCACTATTGTGTTTGTTAAAGGTAGAAATCTCTTCCACATTTTTCTTATATTGTTGTGGACTGAGAATCACTGCTTCAAAAACATAATTCTCTAGGCTACAACCAAACTGGAACAACTAAGGATTGACTGATTATCTATTAAGTACCAGGGATCTTATATTCCCTGGTAGCTCTGAAGGTAGGAAACTAAACAGGCAGAGATCAAACCAATGAAGAACTTTGGAAGTCATAATTATAGTACCTTGGGGATCATGAATCAAGTGAATAGCTGAAAAGTTAAACACCTCTGGTTTTTTCTTCTTCTTTTGTTTCTGAAAGAAAGAGAGGAAAAATATTTACCTTCTGAATTACAGTAATGAGGCCCTTGGGGTTAAATGTGCTAAGGTACTAAAAGTTGTTATCAAGTCCAAATGATTTAAAAAAAATCTTTGTTCTCAAAACCTTTCTTTCAACTAGAAGTACAGATGGTTCCTGTCTTTTAAGAATCATCTATTAGCACCTGTAAGACTTAAAGGAATTTGGAAATAGAAACATTAAAAACCACATAAGGGTCAAATTAATGATTTCCAGAATAATCAGCACTAAATATGAAACGTACTTTTTTGTGTGTCCTCTTCTGAGAAGACATGCCTACCAATGATACCCTAATACAGGTCATCTCAGAACAAGTGACAAGTAAATTTAATCAACTAATTTATTCAAGTCACAGATTTTGCTAGAGCTGAAAATATTTATCTAAAATTAGTGCTTAAAAATTCATTACACATTTATAAGACTTTCAAAAATGTGATTTATTTCAAATTCTTAAAAGCTCTGGTTAAAAGCCTTTTCTACTGTCTAACAATCCCCACCTTCGTCCCCTGGCACAAGCCTCACCCTGAGCACTTTCATAGCCTTCTCCAGCCTCTTCTTGTGCTTGGAGCTTTTCTTCCCTGTGGCATACTGCACCAGTAGGTCTCGTGCTGTTGGTCCTTCATCCTAAAGAAAAACTACTTTGTAAAACTGTAAATAAATAAAATATGCATAGAAACTAAGAGTAATCCTTTCAACCACTTTTTCATACTTATACTCTGCACACAGCCATGAAAATAAACATAACTTCTAAAATTCAATAAAAATACTTTTTCATGTGCACAAACAAGCACATACAAAGATTTCTCACTGCAGCACTGATTATTTTTGTATTTTCCTTTTGTATTTTCACTGAAGTATAACATATTGACAGAATGCAAATGTTTTTATTTGGAAAAAGAAACTGGAAACAAATATTTATCAACAGGAAAATGCTCAAACTATAATACATTCACACTCAGAAATATCATGTAAAGGTTAAAGGCATAAGACAGATCTATATGCACTAACAGAATAAGATCTAAATGGATTGGTACATCTGTATATACACTGACACAAATGAAGCAAGTTGCTGAATAATCATATGTGAGGAAGGAACTGGAAAGTGGAGATAAGACAGTCAAGAAAACTATCTGAAATTTTTTACAATAAAAATGTAGTAAGATAATACCAAAATAAATTATAGTATTATATATTCTAGTATTCTTACCAAAATGCTAAAATGGGGAAAAAAATTGTTTTTATCCTTTTAATACAAAATATTTTTAATAAAGAAAATTTCATAACATTATATATCTTGATTTCCCCTTTAAAGATGCCGTGATATCACTCCTCTCCATTACCCTACTCTGAACTTCTAAGATGTCAGCACTCACCTCAAAAATGTGTTAGCGGCAATTCTCATTCTAAGTTTATATAGTGAGATGCAGGCATTAGTTTAGAACTAAGAAGGCTGAGTGAATCTAAGTTGTATTAGTGACTTAACCAATCTTACTGATTTAAGTGACAGATTCCAAACAATAAAATCTCAGCACTAAAGAACTCAATAAAGGATAAAGGTAACATGTAAGCTTTCTAACTTAAATAGTCATAGATCATAGTTACAATAACAAGAGCAACAATGAAATCTGATTAAATGTAAAATTCAGAAGCATCTGTGATTAAACTGACCTCAGATTCTGAGTCACTGTCCTGTTTCTCCTCTTCATCTTTCCCAAGGAAGAATGTCAGAGCAGCAACTAATATCTAACAGCCAATCAGAACAAAGTCAATGTGACTCATCCCACCTTACAATAAGAATGAATACCTCGGTCTACTCTTTACATATGAATACACGCTAGAATCTGAACAGAAAAAATACAAAAATTATGGGATTTGGGTTCATTCTGTTAATTAGAACATAATGTTTTTATAACATTACTTGACCTAACAAATGTATAATTAAAAAAACCTTTAGATAAAAACATCTAGGCTCTAGTTATTCTTCAAGCAAAATGTCAAGAATTTCCACATCTTCCACACACAAAAAGTGACATCACAGCCCTTTTAATAGAAAGCAAACATATCCTTGAATTTCTTTCAGCTGTGTCTGAGCCCAATAAAAGAACAGTCAAGATTTATAGGACAAACATGAATGCCAAAGCTACTGTTTAACACACAGCATTTTAAAAATTCATAATATTTTTTTCTGACTCCTCTAAAGCACACACTGATGATCCAGGGAAGTGGCCTCAACACAGAGAGCACTGGTAACATGACTGTGTATCTGCACACTCCCTCTTCCTTACATACCGTCTCCTCCACCCTCTATCTGGAGAGCAGACCGCTGGCAGTGCCTTCACACACCCTACAGGCACTCACCTTGGTGACCTTTGAGAAACACGCAGTTGTGATCACATTGACAGTTTTGGCATCGTTCCTGGGGGAACACAAATGAGTGTTTTAATGACATAGGAACCTACTGAAGAAAAGTGAAACAAAAAACTATTAATATGGCAAAATTCTAACAGTAAAAATTCATGCTAAAGAAAAGGCAGAAGTAATTATTATAAACTATTAAAAGTGATTGTCTCTGGGTAGTGGGACTGTCAATAATATTTTAAAAAACTTTTCCAGCTTCTCCAAATTTTCTGTTGTGATATATACTACTACCTTTATAGTTTAAAAAAATAAGAAAAGCAAAAGACATGAGATGGAAACACTGTACCAACAAACCAAATTCATAAAACATTGTATTTTACAAAAATAGGATAAACTCACTTGAAAACCTTCAAAGTGGCAAAGTGGAAAGAACACAGATCTCGGAGTCAAACAGATCTGGGTCTGAATCTCAGCTCTGCCCTTTATTATCTCCTAAGCTCAAGCGCTATGCACTTCAGTTTCATTACCTATCAAATGAGAATGATTCCAGATAAGCTGCATTACTTTGTTCTGGAGGGTGAACAAAGTAATATAAAGTGTATGTGCTCAGCAAGTGGTAGCCCTTGTTCTTGCTAGTTATTTGGATTGTCTCTATTTTACTTCCGACTTAATCTATAACAAGTATATTAAAGAGCTCAAGATCAAGAAAAATATTTGTGTATATGCTCTGTAGTTATTACAAATGAACAAAAGATTCTATTTTTCAAGAGACAAATACATATATATTACCAGATGTTTCTCCGGTAGAGTTCAATCATCACATCCAAGGATATCTTGGCTGCAGTTGCATTGCTGTCTCTTAACATGGTGTACATGAAGTTTTGCAACACCTAAAAACAAAAAAGAAGAAAGAAGCCTTAATACACTCACTGATGGTGGTATCGTGCTGCAAACATGGAAAACAAAAGGGTACTTACTACATTCACTTTATTGTTCTTGTGTTTTGCATTTATATTTTTGATATCAGTCACGATATGTGTGTATAAAGTCTAAGGAAAAGAAACAAAAACATGTAAGTATTAACCAACATTTCAAACTTTGATTAATCTGGAGAAAAGTACAAATGTTCAAGAGAACTTAATATTATCTACTTTTCATTTTATCACAAGAGACCAGTAGCAAAGCAAAAAGCAGCACCTAAAATGCAAAAGGAAAACTGCCCAAAAAAGGTTAAACATGGAGATACCATATAACCCAACAATTTCCCGCTTAGTTATATGAGGTCTGTCCAGAAAAAGTCCAGCCATTGTTAACATAATGATAATGGTGTGCGCGACATTCATATAACCTGGCAGCCAAGGAGAGTGGACTGGATTGAACACGCCTGAACAATGACGACTTCATTGTACTAGTCAGTGAGGGTGGTAGATGCTGTTGAGTAAGCATGTATGTACGGTGTGGCCATTGCATTCAAAATGACTGAGCAAGTACAGCAATAAATATGTATCAAATTTTGTGTTAAGCTGGAATATTCCTCCATGAAAACTATTCAGATGATTCACAAGGTTGCAGCTATGGGCAACTGGTGATTGGCAGCTTCACCACGACAACAGGCCCACTTATGCCTCACGACTGGAGCAGTTTTTTGGTGAAACATCAAATGACTCAGGTGACTCAGCCCCCTACAGCCCAGATTTGGTGCCCTGTGACTTCTGGCTTTTCCAAAACTAAAATCACCTTTGTAAGGGAAGAGATTTCAGACTGTCAATGAAATTCAGGAAAATATGACAGGGCAGCTGATGGCGACTGGGAGAACTGTGTGAGGTCCCAAGGTGCCAACTTTGAAGGGGACTGAGGTGTCACTGTCCTATGTACAATGTTTCTTGTACATTCTATCTTCTTCAATAAATGTTTCTATTTTTCATTATTACATGCCTGGGTACCTTCTGGACAGACCTCATATACCCAAGAGAAATAAAAACATATTTCCATACCAATATTCATATAAATATTCATAGCATTATTCGTAATAGCCAAAAAGTGAAAACAATCCAAATGTCTATTAGCTGGTGAATGAATATACAAAATGTAGAATAACCACACATAGTATGGAATAGTATTTGGCAACAAAAAGGAATGAAGAAATACTGATACATGCTACAACATGGATAAACCTTGAAAACATTATGCTAAGAAGCCAAATACAAAAAACTACATATTTGCAAACTCTGTGAATATACTAAAAACCACTAAATCGTACACTTTAAATGGATGAATTGCATGTGGATTTCATCTCAATTAAATTGTTCTTTTAAACTAAGAAGCCCTGGCTGGTATGGCTCAGTGGATTGAGTGCCAGACTATGAATCGAACGGTCGCTGGTTTATTTCCCAGTCAGGGCACATGTCTGGGTTGTGGGCCAGGTCCCCAGCTGGGGGCATCTGAGGGGCAACCGATCGATGTTCCTCCCTCACACCGATGTTTCTCTTCCTCTCCTTCTCCCTCCCTTCTTGCCTCTCTAAAAATAAATAAATAAAATCTTAAAAAAAAAAAAAGGAAAGTTGTGCCCTGGCCACTGTGGCTCAGTTGAATGTCAGCCCGTAACTGAAAGGCTGCAGGTTCGATTCCCGATCAGGGCATATTCCTAGGTTGTGCATTCACTCTCCAGTCCAGGCACATGAGAGGGGCAACCAACTGGTGTTTCTTCCTTCCTCTCTCTCTAAAAGCAATGAAAAAATGTCCTCAGGTGAGGATAAAAAAAAAGTTGCTCCATTCATCATCAGTGTCCAAAATATGTTCCCACGGACTTTTATCCCACAAGTTAGATGAAGGAGTAGAACTGCTAAAACCAAACAGTGGCAGTCTCTAAACACTTCGAAAAAAAAATATTGTCAATAAATGTGAACTCAAGCTTTTTTTTCTTAAATTTCTTTCATAAAGCTTGAGCTTCTGATCTTACTTATATAAGCAAATACAAAGTCACATGGAAACAGTAATAACAAAAAAAGTCAGTTTCTTGGGGGCTAAGGTTGGGGTGGTTATGGCTGTGAGTGTCTGGTCCATGCTCTGATTCAACGAGTCAGTAAAGCACAGTGGAAAAGTGCTTGGGGTTCTGGAGCCACAGCCGGCCTGGGTCCATGAGTATATTCCTGCCTGACCACTCAAAATTCTCGTGAGTCTGGGCATGTTACTCTACCTTTTCATCTATAAAATACTTCTACTACCACTACCACCACCACTACTATTAATAATAAACTCTATGTAATTCTGTGAGTAAACAAGTAAATACTTACAAAGCTCTGAGAATGGTACCTGGCAAAAGTAAGCATTCAATAAATGTTTAGCTATTACCACCATATTGCATGCACACAATGGCTGATTTTTTTCCTATTAAAATTATTCTTATCTGGATCCAATAATGTGAAGCATCAAGAATTCACTCTACAAGGTATATGTCACTATGAGGGAAAATGATATATGAATAAAAGCAATTTTGATCTTTACCTTTCGCAGCAGCTTATCATGGCAACGCAAAAGTTCAAAGAAGAGTTCTAGCAAACTTGTAGGATTGATGAGATTTTTATTTCTCAGCAAGATCAAAGCTTTGCAAAATGTCTTAGGAAGGAAAAGAAAACATACTGTAAGGTAATGATAAAGTTAAGATAAGAAAATAGAGCATAATGTCTCCTACTAACCAGACGTTATTCTAGGCATCAGAACAGAACAGATAATCTCTGTCCTCAAGGACATTATACACTAGGGGTGCAGCAGAAGAGAGGACAGACAAGCAAGTAAGCACATAAACAGGAGTATCTCAGACAGTAAATGCCACAAAGGAAGTAAAGCAAGGTATATAATTGATACATCGTGGCCACTTTACACAGGGAGGTCAGCATACAACAAAACCCCAGTGATCAATGAGTCCAGAAAGGTAGGGTGGGGCAATGACAACACAATACACTAAAGTGGAATGATCAATGAGTTTGTGACCTACAAGGCATGCTTTTGAAGTACTAAGTACTTAGTACTAAGAATTGCCCAACAGCAGTTATAGCACTCTTGTAGCCAAAATTTTCCCTCTACTTCCCTTCTCCATTAGATGGAACAAATAATCCTTGGAGAATAGTTAATTCCAAGTCCTGGGGCAGGAAAACAGAAAGAGTTTGGAAGTATTTCTGCCAGAATGCAAGGATGCTTTCAAAAATATCAGGGGCACTGCTGAGAAAAGAAGCCTCCCACGGGCTAGGTGGTGACAGTTTGAATGTAAAACAGTAAAAACAATAATGCTTTAAAAAGAAACTAATCAAAAGTATATTAAAAGGTAGTTATACTGTTGAAGAAAGAGTAACATAAAAATTTCATTTTACTGATTTTATTAAGTAAATAAGTTAATATATATGGGTATTTTGTTTCTTTCGCTAGACATACAGTCTGCTTCTATCTGTGTAATGAAGAAAAACTTAGGAATGATTCAAAAAGTCCTAGAAAAATAGCAAAAATAGCAGGTAGAAAGTAAGTCCAGATGTTAATAAGAGTGGTGGCCACCATAACAGCCAGTTTAAAAAAAGGATCCACCAGTGTGTTCCAAACGATTCCTCTAAAAAGTAAGGCTAATTACAGACTAAATCCCTTGTTTCCTAGCAAAGAAAATTTCTAATTATTGTTCTAAAAACCTACTAATTATCATACCATAAAGAAACATGCACACACCTTTATCTATTTAATAATGCCTACAGACCAACCTATCACTTGGAAAGACACTAAGTCTCCATACTCAAAAATCTCAAATCTGCACGACCTAGAGGAACTTGAAAATGTCCACAACATAAGTCAGTCCTCTGAGTAATGGTTTGAGTGTGAAGCCTCCGGGGCTGGGCTGCCAGGTCCTATGACCCAGGGAGTTAACTAGTTGACAACTCTGAGCCTGCAACCTTGGTTTGTCTGAGATGGTATTCTTTTTCTTTTGGGCCTAATCAAATTAATAAGATCTTAGAGAAGTATAAACAAAGTTGAATACAGGGACTTAGCATTTTTATAACTTTTGTATACAATATCAATAAGGTTTGTCATCCTAATATTTATATAAGTTCTACTTGTGGAAAAGGTATTTGAAAAGCTGATGCATAAAATTTTAAAATGCTGAAGGCTGGGTCCCTAGAAGCAGAGTCCAATTCATCACAGTGGTTTGTCTGGGGTGTTCACTATTCTAGACGGGAAGTAAGTAAGGCAGCAGGAGAGGGCAGAGAAAAGAAAAGCTGAGCAAGGACGTGTCTCTGGCTGGAGGCGAGCTTTAGTCTGAACACAGAGAGGTCCTGGAGCACAGACTGCAACACGAAGTGGGGCCCACCCTGAGGGAAGGGGCTGGGCGTTTGTACCACTAGGTTGGTCAGGTACTGGCTGTGAGTTGCAAGGGCAACCTCCCAGGTGAGAGGTCTCTCAGTTAGGGGAGGACAATACTACTCCAGAGAGAGGGCAGCTGGGGGCCACCAGGTAGGGGAAATGGGTGCCCTGGCTTAGTAAAGAGGATCTGGGCCCGGAGGCAATGTCAACCACTAAAGTGACAATGTTTAAATGTTCAAACTGGCTATTTAATGAATAAATGTATTAGAATAAGCAGTATACAAACAATAAGTTATAATTAAGGTTCTTCATGCACATGAGATTGGAATGACTGGAAGGAACTGTCTATTCAAAAGAGGGAAAAGACCTTCTGGGAGGGTTAGCATGCTGGAAGATTAGAAAGATCAGAGAGAGGAGTATAGCAGAAAAGATGGTAAGATTTAAAAAAAAAAAACAGGCTAGAAGCAGATCATGTAGGGACTTACAGGCCTTGATGAGTTTGAGTTTTATTTTAAGTATAAAGAAGAAGCCACAGGAAAGTTTTAAGAAAGGAGTGACACATCCTGTTTTACATTTTAAAAAGAGGGTTAGGTGAGGGGCTATTTTCATTTAAACATGTATCATACACATACAACAAACACAGCACAAGTTATCAATACAAATACTGGCCCTACCATTCGAAGATCTGGATCCAAGACAGTGTGATTATAGGAGAGAAGATCTTTCAGCTCCTGAGGAAAGTTACTTAGATGTTCTGGGTAGCAGTGACCAATCTGTAACAAAGCAAAGACTCTTCTGAAGTCTCTCTTTCTCTCCCATAATTCATATGCACATATTTTGGCCTTTCTGCAACAGGAGAGTAAAAGCTATTTCACAGAGGTAGACAGTTCCAAATCACATCCTTTTCTTCAACATGCCAATTTCTGTGACCCCTTTCATACTTCCTCTGGTCTTATTAAAATATGTGTGACATGATGTAAAATCTATTTTACAATGAATTTGAAGAAAACAAATAGTTTGAAAGTTTTGCTCTGGGTGGTTTTGTGAAAACCTCTTGCAAAATCTTCTAATTCACCATACAGAGAAAATAAAATTTGCAAGAAGGGACAGTTAAATTTTTTTTAAAATAAAGCTTCCACTTTTAAGTGGAATGAGGTTGAATATTACTGGAAAAATAATCCTGCAGACTGTGTATAACAACTGGTATTTGTTTTATATAGAAATTATCTTCTTACCTGTGCCATAAACATCACCAGCTCTGCCAGCTCTTTGCTGGGTTTATTTGGTTGTAATTTGAAAATCTCCACATTGGATTTGTAGTGATTATACTGCTGCAGAAACTGTAGAAAAATAAAATTTAAGTTGGTCATCTTTTATTATATGATTTGCTCAATACAGAATGAAAAATTACTTAAAGTAAAAGTAAAAGTCTTTGATAGTGGCATGGAGAAAAACATGGCAAAAGTATGCAGAAATACTACCTCTTCCTTGCTTTCATGTTTCAAAATAAGTTCTGAAAACTATGCACATCATAGATCATCTTAAGATCCTTTCCTTTATTGTCAGAAATTTAGGTGATGTAGTATAACAAACAGTGAAGTCAAAAGTCAAAAACTCAGATTCTGGCCCTATTTTGACATTTATCATCCAAATGACCCCTACTACATTGTCTCTGTATACAGAGCACTCATATCTGTGCTCTAAAAAATACAGTGTCAGAAAATATAAATTATGTATTTCTCAAGCACACGAAGTGCTCCAGTCAAAACTCCCTTCTTCTTGTAAATACTGACTACAATTTTATCCTGGAGTTATAGAAAGGAGTTACATAATAGCTTCTTTTTATTCAGCACTTGCCATGTGCCAAGCTCAGTGTACATGATCTCATTTAATTATGTTTAATCGTAACAATAACTCAATAATCTAACGCTGAAACACCAGGCATCAGCTGGTGCCCTGTACCTACTCTCCATCCCAGACCACAGCTTTAAGGAGTGTGTTTGTGTATGGGAGAGTGAGACAGCGAGACAGACTGACACTATTTCTTTATATTATAAGCCCTAAAGAGTCTAGTGAACTCCAAATTCGTATATCCGATTACTTGTCTAATATCTCTGTTTGAAAACTCTTGAACTCCCCAACAAAATTGGTAGACCTTCAGCTTTCTCCAAGAGTAGGACTTAAGATAGAGACCTGCATGCAGCCCCCACATACTTCCAATAAGACTCTCTCTCAACTCCCTACCACCATTGGCAGGAGTAAGGAGAATACCCCAGAACTCAGTGTGCTCCTGGCAAGATCCTGACCCCACTTCTTCCCCACTCCCACACCACCCAGCCACCACTATCTGCCTTGAGGTGATCAGGGCATATTCACATCCAGTTTTACTTTCTTCATAGTCCTTACCACTATATGTCTACCACCACTAGAACATAAGTCCGAGAGAAGAAGGCTCTCGTATCTGTCTTATTTATCACAGTATCCCCTATGCCAGAATTATACTGACACACAGTATGTAAAATATATGTGGATTTGCATTTGTATTCACGTGAATAAAAGAGCAATTCCCTGAGGTAAGAATTATCTATTTCTTACATATTAAAACAGGCTCAGGGATTAATGCTCCCTAGTAACACAACTGGTCAACAGCAGGGTCAGGATTTAGAGTTAATTTTGAAGCCAACACTCTTAAATACGGCACTACAGATGCTCAACTATTACTTTGTCAATGGTTGTGTATAGTGCTTTAGAGTCTTGCCTATATCACCCAATTTCTTGTATTTTTTCCTTACTCTTTATTTTCCCTGGAAAGGTTATCTATATACTGGTGATCTAAACCAATGAAACTGCTATTTGTTAAAAAGCACTCAGTTCAATATTTCTAAGTGAAAAGTTGGGGGAGGAGAGAAATGAGAAAGGCAATCAAAAGACGAGTAATTGTGTTAGCCATTGAACAAATCACAGTCTAGTGAAGGTACAAACCACTGCAGCAAATGCTTAGCAAATACCTCCTTAACGCCTGGCAGACAAATGAGTGTCTGAAGAACACACCTGCCAAATTAATATATCAAAATCACCACTTTCATTTTGTCATTTTTCAGCTCAAACACCCTTAATGTTCACAATTTGTATGAGGTCAGTATACAAATTCCTTCACAAGCTGGACTTAACCTATTTTCAACCTCATCTTTTCCCAAAGCAAATTCTGACATCCAGCTCAGGCAAGCTTCCAAAGAGACTGAATCCTGGCTTAACGAGATACACTAAGCTCCTGGGTCTGTCCCTTACACTTGAGAATGTCACCTCCTGCCCAACACAGCCCAATGCAAAGCGCAGGCTCTCGGAAATACAGTCGGTTGAAAGCCTTCTAAGACACGATTCAGCAAGTGTTACTAATTAATCCAAGTTAAGAGTTCCTGAAAAGAAAAGAGAAACCTACATGGAAGTTGGAGATTGGGGGAGAGTTATTTGTCTCTCCATCTGTGATCTGTGAGGTCGGGAGATAAACCCTAGAGCAAAATGAGATCTTTAAGGGTCCGTGGCAGCGGGGTCGATAGAGCAGGTAGGAAAGTCCAAATGGACAGCAAATTTCCAAGAGGTGGGGAACGAATCATAAGGCATGTCCCTTCCCTAACCCTTTCTCTCTTCCCGAAAATAGAACACGCGGCGATCCAGGATCCCAACTTCACTCCACGCCTCTCCACGCCTCCCCAACCCCAGGGGTGTCTCAACTAGTCGCGCGCCTCGGCCTCTGGAGTCGCCTCGCCGCATTCCCACCTCCTCCACGTAGGCCGGCGGGTCCCTCTTGATCAGATTCTGTAACTGCGGAAGATTGCTGGGCAGCTTATTATTATTCCTGTTGGACATACTGGCTGCTGACTGGCTCCGCGACTAGCAGTTTTACGGAAACCTACACCGCTGGAAACCACTAACTGTCTCAGCTGCGGCCGGGAATCGTACTTCCGAGTGCGGCCGGAAATAGCACATGGGATGCTCAGCAGGCGGCGCCATCTTGGCTCTTACCGTCAGCTAGACTACGGGAGCCTCAGAGTATCAAACTTATTTTCACGGCCGAAATGCTCTGTTGGATTTTACGGTATTTTTACTCATCGGCTAGTCGTTGCTACTATGTATCATTCCCGAGATATTCTGAAATGGAAAGAGCTTTTTCACGCAAATTAGTTTATTTCATCACCCTGACAAACTTGTGAAACAGATTAGGATTACTTGTTTGCTTTTTAAATTTTTAATCCCACATCCTATAGTTCGAAGCTAAAAATGTCCTTGGGAGTAGATAGTATTATCCTATTTTTATTCAGGGTGGGGGGAGCGCAACAAGAGGCGTAAATTGGGGGGGGGGGGGTTGGGTATAATTTTATTTATTTATTTTTAAGATTTTTATGTATTTATCTTTAGAGGGGAAGGGAAGGAGATAGGGAGAGAAATATCAATGTGTGGTTGCTTCCTGTGAATTCCCTGCTGGGAACTGGCCTGCAACCCAGGCTTGTGTCCTGACTGGGAATCGAACTTTAAGCTCTTGGTTCACAGGCCCATGCTTAATCCACTAAGCTACACCAGCCAGGGTGGGTATACTTTTAAATATGTTTTTTGTGTTGTTTCATGTTGTTCCAACTCAGCGTGACTCAGATAAGGACAAAGAATGTGGACTGGAAAAAAGGGATATATTGATTGGTTTAAAATGCAAAGTAGCCCTATTGGCTGTGGTTCAATGGATGGAGCACCAGCCTACAAACGAAAGGGTCCTGGTTCAAAAGGATCACTGGTTTGCTTCCAAATCAGGACACAAGTCTGGGTTATGCTCCAGGTCCCCAGGAGGGGGCGCTTGAGAGGCAATCACACACTGATGTTTCACTCCTTTCTCCCTCCTTTCCCCTCTCTCTAAAAGTAAATAAAATCTTTAACAAAAACTTAAAAAATGGAAATTAACTTGTGCTTAAATATCAGATACTGTTATAACCTTTGTAAGTACTCTTCAGCCAGAGTTTTAATTCAGATCCAGGTAATCTGAAGAAAACACAATTATACAATGTTACAGTGCAAAAATAAATATGTGGTGAATGAATGTATGAGACAGGGTGTTGTTAATACAAAAATACACTTGATTACTCACCCTATGCCAGGCACTGTTCCAAGCATTTCACATGTATTAACTCATTGAATCCTCAGAACATCTCTCTAAAATAGGTACTATAATTACCTGCACCTTGTAAATGAGGAAACAGCCTCAGACAAGTTGACTGCCCAAATTCATAGCTGATGAGGAAGCTGAGATTTCAATCCAGGCAGTCTTGATTGTATCTAGATAAGAAAGAAGAAAGTAGCCTGACAGCTGGCAGCTGGCAACTAATTTGGCATTAGTCAGTGGACAGTGGTGTTTTCCTGCTTACGATAAACAATTTCACAGAACACCAACTGCAGTCAAGGTCATCTGTGACCCAGCCAAAACAAGACAACTCTGATTACATCTGAGCACACACAAAATCAAGAACACTATGCAAAAACATGATTAGGTTTTCAGCTGCATTTGGAAAATGACTTCTTTTTATTAATCATGTAATCTAGTGCTTGTGTAGTTATTAAGAAATGTAAGCAATAAATCTTTTTTTAAAAAAACAACCCATTCATATACATAATTAAAAAAATATTTGGTCAGGTTGTATTAGTGAGGAAAAAATGTTCTCAAAGCAAAATGTTAACATTATTTAATATATTTCCTGTCAAAATTGTTAAGCTTATGTGCTATGAATATTCATCTTGAGTGACCAAAATGTGACTTGTGAATAAGGCACTCTGGCTATGTCACAAGCTTTTATTCACAATCTATATGTCAGGCACTAGGGTAGGTGCTGGGAATACAAAAATAAATAAAGCATGGGCATTTGCCCTGAAGAAACTTACAGATCAATGAGGGAGACAAATAGATGGACACAGTTTAAAGTGAATAAAAAAGTTGTTACAATAGATCAGTGGAAGCAATAGAGGACAAACCAGCCTAGAAAAATAGGAATGTTTCACAGTTTTTGGTAGCATTTGATTGAAACTCTGAAAGATGAGGAGTTGTTCTGCAGGAAGGAAAGAAAGGCTTTCTAAATAAAGAAAGTAGCCTATATAAAAGTACAAAGGTTTGAAAAAAAATCTAGTGGATTTAAGGGGTGGCCAGAAGTTTGCTGTGACTAAAGGTTGGAAGGGGAGTGTGCATCACAAAAGGAGATGAGGAAAATGAGCTGGATGAGGTTATGCAGCAGGTGATGAAACTCTTTACATGCTAATCCAAGGACAGCATGTGGATAGGCTCATTTTACCCCAAAACACCCTGATGGCAGTATTTTTGTTGTTGGTTTTGATAGATAAAAAAAATTAAGGCCACCCTGGCCAGTGTGGCTCGGTTGGTTACAGTGTCATGCCACAACTAAAAGGTTGCAGTTCGATTCCCAGTCAGGGCGCATATCTAGGTTGTGGGTTCAGTCCCTCATCCAGGTGCGAGTGCCTGGGACCCCCTATCCAGATGTGTGTTCCTTCTTTAGTCTGGCTGGGCGTGCACAGGAGGCAACCAATTAATGCTTGTTTCTCTCTCTCCCCCTTCCTCTTTCTCTAAAAGCAATGAAAAAAAAAAATGTCCTTGACTGAGGATAAAAAAAATTTTATCCTGAATACAGTTAGCCCTCCATGTCCATGAGTTCCTTATCCTTGGATTCAATCAACTGAAAATGGAAAACAATTCGAAATAAAAGTTGCATTGTTGCTGATGTGTATATGTAGCTATATGTGGTGGTTTCATCTGTCCTGATACGTCTGTACGTATTTCTTGTCATTATGCCCTAAACAATACAGTATAACAACAATTTACATAGTATTTACATTTTATTAGGTATTATAAGTACTACATAAATGATTTAAAGTAATCAGGAGGATGTGTGTAGGTTATATGCAAATACTATGCCATTTTAAATAAGGGATGTGAGCACCTGTGGATTTTGGTATCTGCATAAGGCCCTGGAACCAATCCCTTACAGATCCTGAGGGACAACTCTATCTATTTAGAGTGACTAACTGAATGTGCATTTTTAAAATGTTAATGATGGTTATATTATGTGCAATGATGTACATATGTTTAATATACATTAGCCAGATCAATGCCACATTCATTTCTATATTTAGTCTTAAATCATAAAAGGCAATTTCCATCTTTTTTGACCCCAAAGTTATCTTTAACCTTAAGTAAATTATTCTAGAACAGAAAATATCCTTTATAGCTTTGCAGGAGAGACCCTATTATAATTGTAGAATGAATCATATTTGAGTTCAAGTGGATTAAAAATTTCTTTATTGAAGGAGCCTAGACTAGAGGGCTTAGTTGTTTATTATCTTTCTGCACTAGATTATGAGTTTAATCAGGATTTTGTTTTGTTCACTGTCCTATCCTTTGCATTTGGAGCAATGCATGGCAAGTAGTAGGTAATCAGTTAATATTGGTTGAATGAATGAATGAACAATCTCTAGTTTCTTCTTATCCTTAAATTGCATGATTTATTAAAGCAAGAAATTAAAATATTTTAGACATCCACAGTCAAAATTTACCTCAAAATCAGTAAGTAACAAACATGTGAATCCTAGTTATTGTCTCTCTTACTAGAACTATGTTCAGAAAATCCAAGCATGTGTCAATACTTTTCTAATAAACATGTTTTTAAAAAACTGTTAGTGTAGCCACTAGAGGGAGCTCACGCTTTTCCTTTTAACAAGAAAATTACACACTTTTACAAAATGACCTCAGACGAACTCAAAAGAAAACTGGTACTCGAAGAAATTTTAGTTCTTTTCAAGACAAGTTTAATTTTGTATTGTTTTTTATTTCCCCCACTCCCTCTCTCTCCAGCGTCATGTGAGTTTTGCCTACAATTCCATCTACCTTTCTTCTTTGAGGATGGTGAGAACTATCAGGTCTGCCTTTGGACACATCTATCAACCCAAGCTCACCAGGGACTAGTTCCAACACCTTTCTTTGATTTGTTTTTTCTCTTAAACCATCGTAGCCAATTTTTTAAGTCAAGGTTTTTCCTCAAGAATCATTTAATGGTTTTATATTCTATATCATTACACTTAAGACCTCAAAGCATGATAGCATTTTAGTTGCCTTTGGAAGATCTCTGATAATTTGGTGAATAGACCACTGTACCGTATGTCATTATTTAATCTCATCAATGGGTAACAGAAACAAAAGCTTTCCCTTATCCTTTTGCCAAATTTCTTGGCTGTGTGGGATGAACCTGATGCCCTTCACTGCTTTGTTCTGCAGTTACTACAGAATTAATTTAGACTATGGAAAAACTATTCGTGTGATTGAGTGTGGCTGTTCCTGATTTCACTGGTATAGGAATCGATTAGGAAAATTCCCATCTTGGAACCCAAGATCTTCTAATACCATTACATAATGTTTCTATCTCATGGAAAGTGTAATAGTTTGTGGCTAGTATTTTTAAATTTTATTTCTAAGACAGGTCTGTAAGGATTCGTTGTGCCCTTTTCAGAAGACAAGATACAATAGGGGAAGAGAACATGTTATGTGTATAAATTCCCTATTTCTTTCTTTGCTTATAAATCATGCTTGCTTGCTTTTTTTATTTCTAGAAATTATTAGGAAGAAACTGGTTCCTCTGTAATGCAAATGATATGAAAATTGTGGTGAGAAGTCCTCAAGGGTCCACAACCTCAAAGATACTTTAAGAAATGATTAAAAGTGGTGTGCACCCCTCTCTCCCCTCCCCTGGTTATACTATCCTCAGGGACTCAGTTACAAAAGGAACAGCCTCCCCTCTGTTGTCTGCCCCCACTTGCAAGACCCACAGGGGTAATTGGACAGTTAGAGAATCTTACCTTCAAGCAGAGAAATGGAGCAATGTGAGAGCTACCTGGACATGATTTGGCATTGCATATGAGAATAAATACCCTTTTGGAGTCTTTTGATTTCCATCTCATTGTTATGAAAATAATTTAAGACCAGAGAAGTGGACTTCTTACATTCTGGCGGTCTTAAACTAGTTCCCCATGACAGTTATTTTAAAATATAAACATATTTAAAAGAGCACGGGGAGCATGATTATAAAAAGTGGCCAAATTAAGTCATCAGGTATCTATCTACTAAGCAAAAACTATGGTATACTGGACAAACCATGAAAGGGGATAATGTTTTGGGAAAAACCTTAGAGATCATAGTATCTCATTCTTTTTTTCCCCAAATTATAAGAGAAAGTTTATTTAGAAATTTACAGGGGTAGTAGAAGTGAGCCCGCTGGGCTGTGTAGGCTCAGGAAACAAGTTACAGAGGCAGAGGAACCCTTTGAGGCAGAAGGACCGTTTGAGCTCAGGAGTGAGAAAGGCAAAGATAATGCGCCCAGAGAAACAGGAGGGGGGAGGGAAAGGCCTGGCACAATTCCTGGCTGGGTGGGAGAGTGCCTCCACACAGAGGCCCAGGCCAAGGCCTGGATCCCTGGAGAAGGAGACACCAGCAACTTTTGCCTTTCTTTTCTCAATCTCTCCCTTTTTTTTGTTTTGCTCATCTGGGGGTGGTGAAGATGTGGGAACAGGAAAGCCTCAGGAGTGCTCCCAAGAGGGAGAGTGCAGCTCCTTTTCGGGGTTGGGCGGGGGTCAGCAAACAAAAACCCAAAACAAATTCTTTATTAAAACAGTCAACTTAAAACAGTATAATGAAGTACTATATTTAAAGAATGGGATTTCTTTTTATTTGTAGAGCAGAGTCTGCGGGTCGTGGAGCAGAGAGCACAGAGCATTGGGACTGGACAAGTAAGGCAACCAGGGTGCGCAAGGTAACCGGGGTGCGCAAGACCGCAGCAGGCAGACTGTGGGTGTGCAAGCGGTGGCTGGCAGACCCTGGCTGAGGGGTGGCAACTGGCAGACCCAGCAAGGCAGCAATTGTGAAGCAAGGCACTGTGTGCAACCCAGGATCCCAGCACTGGGAAATAGAGCCTTGGAGCACTGATTGAAAACACCTGTGGGAGTTGAGCCACAGGGAGAGACTCCCAGCCTCACAGGAGAGGTCATTGGAAAGTCCCATGGGGTGCACAAGCCCACCCACACGGGAATTGGCACCAGAGGGTCCCAGTTTTTTCGGGGAAAGTGGCGGAAGGGACTGAGGTTTGACAAAGAGCGGAGCAAGCACCATTGTGCCTTCTCGGACCCTGCCCCCACATACAGCATCACAACCCAGAGACTGGATTGCACCACCCTAGTGAACACCTAAGGCTTTGACCCTCAGACGTAACAGGTGAGACCAGACCAAAACAAACAAACAAACAAACAAAAAAACAAAAGAGAGATGGCTCAAACAGAAGAACAATCGAAAGCCCCAGAACCTAGCCTTTTAAGCAACCAAGAGATAGCCAGTCTATCAGATGTACAGTTCAGAGCACTGGTGATCAGGATGCTCACAGAATTGGTTGATTTTGGTCACAAACTAGATGAAAAAATGAAGGCTACAATAAGTGAAATGAAGAAAAATGCACAGGGAACCAGTAGTGATGGAATGAAAGATGGGTCTCACATCAATGGAGTGGACCAGAAAGAAGAAAAAAACATACAATCAAAAAAGAATGAAGAAATAAGAATTCAAAAAATGAGGAGAGGCTTAGGAACCTCCAGGACATCTTGAAATGTTCCAACATCTGAATTATAGGGGTACCAGAAGGAGAAGAGGAAGAGCAACAAGTGGAAAACTTATTTGAACAAATAATAAAGGAGAACTTCCCCAATCTGGCAAAGGAAATAGAATTCCAGGAAGTCCAGGAAGCTCAGAGAGTCCCAAAGAAGTTGGACCCAAGGAGGAACACA
>CM052538.1:42385195-42403789 GCA_028533065.1 Trachops cirrhosus
GGGGGTAATGGGACAACTGTAATAGCATAATCAATAAAATATATTAAAAAAACAGATGAGAGAGAAAAAGAAACTTAATGTTTATGATGTGATGGGGGACAGAAAATAACGATGTAAATATTGTAAAAGATAATTTCAGATTGTGATGAAGTTTGATTGATTTATCTTATTGTGATAAAAGAATGAAACAAACAATAGTCAGAAGATTCTTCTAGGTAATATTAGAACAGGCATCCCCTGAACATAAGTTTATTTTTTTACTAGTTTACATTTATGTTATTAGTATTACATTTCATAAGGTTTTCTTTGTAGAAATATTTTAAAACCACTTTCCCATTTCAGGAAGTCTGGCTCATAATCTTCATAATCTGTCTTATAATCTTCATAATCATGGCTGTAGTTTAGAATTAGCTGAAGAGGATTGTGCCCACATTAGTAGCAACTCATTGTTGCAATGTGCAAAAAGTGAGTGACTGAATGAGGCCACCTGCCAACCCCCCTCCCCCGATGTGGAATTGGCATGTGACAGACCGCCACCAGACAGACAAAGGCATTGACTGAAGATGCCAGTATCAATTGCTGGGTTCAGTAAATCTTCAGTTCCCTTTTTATTTGTTGAAGTGTTATATGTTACATATATTATGTTCAAATATGTTTTAATGTATTAAATGTTATAAATATTCTAATTTTATCCACCCATAGGGTGCGCACACTCCACTTTGGAAAGCACCACACTAGAGGGTCTAGGGGAGATGGCTATTTCACTAAGGGTGGTGAGGAAGGAGACTAAAGTGGTGTTTGAGCAGAAACTCAAATGATGAGGTGGGAACAGCCATGCAAAGAGTAGTATTTCAGGTACAGGTGTATCAGTTAGGGAAGCAGAGCCACTCTGAATGTTATGAAAATAAAGTATTTACTACAGGAATCATATCTCACAACAGATGAGGGGGGATCTCAAGAAGGGAAAGTCTGGGAGGATAGTCAAGGGACTGGAGAAAGATTCACTGATGAAGCCATCAGAAGCACTGATACAGCTGGATAAATAAGAGCTCCTGACAGACATCCAAGAAGCCACGCCTGTCTAGCCGCCAAATTGAGACTGTTAGGGGCCTGTGGGAAGCCTCGGCTTCTCAGTAACCGGAGCATCTGTGGGAACACTTCCAGGATCTGGTGGAGGGCCTGAGACCGTGGTTGGTCATGAGGCCAACAGTCACGAAGACAAGGTGAACACAGAAGAGAGTAAGGGGAAGCTGGGATCCATGGAGAACAAGGTGTCCATCATTATGTCTAATCAAGAGTAATGGCCACGCTTTCCCTTCCCTTTCATAAATTTCACACAAGTGGCTCTTTGGCTAAATCTTGCCTAGGATTAATCACACAGGAAAGGGGATTCTGGGAAAGAGGTCCCAGCTTAACCAAGTGGATGTATAGCACAACCCAGCACAAGAGGGAACAGCATATGCAAAGGCCCTGAGAAGGAAATGAACTCAGTGTGTTTGAGAGATGGAAAGGTAAGGCTGGCGCTCAATAAATGAGGGGGAGTGGGGAGGGAGCATGGTCAGAGAAGCAGGCATAGCTTAACTCATATATGGCTTGGTATGCCATGGTATGGTTGATGTCATTCTAAATTACTTTAAATATATACTTTTTAATTTATTTATTTTTTAGAGAGAGAGGAAGGGAGGGAAAAAAAAAGCATGAGAAACATCAATGTGAGAGGGAAACTTTGATCAATTGTGCCCTGACCCGGGACTAAATGCACAACCGAAGCACGTGCCTCGACCAGGAATCAAACTGGCAACCTTTTGCTTTGCAGGGCGCTGCCCAACAAACTAAGCCACACCAGTCAGGGCTAACTTACTGAATTTCAAGCCAGGTGGTGGTATTCTGTGAGTTATTCTTTGGAAGGAGCATTCTGACTATCATGAATGGTGAGGAAGGGAGATGAAAGTTGAAGAAAGCAGCAAGGAAAATAGGAGAGTGTCATACAGCCTCAGAAAGAGAAACTGATGGCCTGGACTTTGAATATGAAAATATAGGTACAGAGAACTGGTCAGTCAGGCTGTTAATCTCCTTTTTCCTACATACTATTTTTTTCAGTACTAGAAACACCCTTCACTGCAAGGAAGGGGCAGCAGAGGTGAATAGTCAAGGGTGGAACTGACACTCAGTACTTTGTGTGCCCCAAGATCTGCACCGGGTCTGTTTCTCACCACAGCCCTGAGCGAGGAAACTGATGCACAAGAATGTTGAACAGCATGTGTGAACCAAGGTCACACCATTAATAAGTGGTGGGGTTTTGATCTTAACCCAGATATCTCAGAATCCAGAATCTTAGCTCTTTCCACAGCATTCTGCTGTTTTTCAGGTTAAGGTCCTTGTACGTAGTCATGTCCACAATCAGCAGCTGCCACCTGCCCAAACATGTGGCTTCAAATGTACCAGGCTGATACTCTCCGCCCACCCCAACCTTCTTATAGCCTGTACTGCATACCTCCAGCCAAAATTTCCTGCACTCTTATGCTTAGATCTCCACCATAGTTACTTGGGGTTCTATAATATTTGAACATATATACTTTTAGAATATGTAAAAGAGGACATTTTTTGTTTGTTCCCTGGGTATGTATCTCATTGGAATAGAATTATCCTTCTGGATTAGAAAATAAATTTCATGCCACATAAACTCTTATAAGCCGATGTTGTTGTAAGGCATTGCTGTCACATTTTCCATAGACTTTTTTTCTGTCCCCAAAGAGCCCTTTAAAGGGCTTCTATAATGTCTTTATCTTAATTACACCTTATCTGAGATGAAAGCAAATGAATAAAGACATGTGAGAATTACTGTTAAGCACGTCATAGTTGAGGTGTATGTTCAAGACAATAAAAAAGTCAAGATTTTTTTCTGCTTAATGATTCATTTATTGATACCATTGTCTTAAGAAGGAAATTATCTCAGAGTACAAGGTATATACGGTACTACTACTTTGAACTTAATTATTTGCTTAGAGAGTATACATATATAGATGGTGAATGATTATCATTTACATATATGTCATAATATGTGGTTTCTGGTTATGAGTTATACACTGTCCACTTTACCTGTGAGATGCATGGCAACTGAGTCACAGACTCTCAAATTAGGGACCATTTAGATTTTTCAGGGAAGTTACATGAAAGAAGCTAGAGTTTCAGGATTAGCTAAGAGGCTGTGTGGGCGGAATCACCACTGGTCAGCACTGAAAATCATCTGCAGTGTAAGAAGTAACAAAACTTGGAAAAGTAGGTGTATGTTTAAATTCTGGCCAAAGACACCCTGTCCTACACAGTTCACTGAACCTCCTGGTTAAGAGTTTCTGGGCCCTGTAGAGGTTAAGGGGATACCAGCCATGTCTCCACTAACAGGATATGCTGCTCCCTCTAGCTCTTGGTATCTTAAAACCTTCTTTCTTCATGAGACCTGGTGAGGTAATCGATAATTGCTATACTTTACAAACTCTGAAAAAAGTTTAAAGATATTTAATGACAATGACATCCATATTTACCTACAATGAGTTTTCAAAAGGATGTTAGTGGCTTTCTTGTCAGATCATAGAAAACCGAGGCTTGTCAGGAATGGTACTGAAGGAATTTTTGTAGAGGGTGGGGGGAAAGGTCAGACACTGGTTGATTTCTAAAGCCCTTTGGAAGAGTCTCATTGTAAGATTCTATCATCCTAGCTTCCTTGTATATTTTTTTAAAACAGTTCAGAATATCCACAAATATTTAAACATTTCCTTTTTATCTGCTGAAGAGGCTAAGTTACATTCTGTCATAATAAGACAAGGATATTGCATCATCCCCTGTGGCTGCAGGGACAGTGGCCAGAAGATAATGACTAAAAGAAGTTACCAGCGATTACTTAATACTGAGTAGCCAATAGATAGCCAGCTCCTGCTCTGAGAGATGGTCTGGTTGTCCTCCTACTTGTAACACCTGCACCTGGGAAATTATTCAAAACCTGGTTCTACACTATATGAGGCACAGTGGCAGTTTCAGGGAAATAAAGTGTGGCCCCTATCCTTAAGGAGTTGACAATCTGGTTGGAGAGATAGATTAACACAAAAAACAATTCAAAATAATTAAGAGCACAAGTGAAATAAGAGTTTTAAGATAATCCAAGTGTCCGGGAGGTTTCATTTAAGAGTCAGGATTGAAATGAATCTTGAGGCCTAGGTCAAGTGAAGATGAGTGGGAAGAAGACAGCAGGCCTGTGGGGTGGTGGGGAAAGAATGAGAGATACCCAGGTCAACAAGATTATGGCCTGTGTAGCAGAGGAGGCAGGCACTGAATTGTAGAACAGGGAGGAACTGGCTTGACTGAGGCAAAAGGGAACAATGTGACTCCACATTATTTCTGTTCAGGCAAGATGGAGTCACACGGCCTCAAGAGTGAGATGGAAGACTCTGAAAGTGAAGTGCTAGTGTTCACCAGTGGTGGTCCCCAGAAGAAAGAAATAGCATTTATCTCTCAGATACATTGCATGTAAGGCCTGTAGGCTGATTCAAATACAGATGCCAATGGCCAGGGCGGCTTGGCGAGGTCCAGCTCAATTCCAAACTGCTTGGCTTATCAGCATGCTAACAAGCTGGGCTTGCTGGCCTGCCTCAAGCTCTCCAGAGAATACTCCCTGGAGACTGCAGGCTGTGATCTTGGAAGCACAGGGCTGCTCTCCCAGCAGCTGTTGAGTGTGGGATGTGTTTGTGTGGGAATTGTCCACATGTGGGTGTTACTAAGATCATGTTCTTAAGCGTGATGAAATTCACCTGGTTGTAGGTGGAAGCATAAAGACAAACAATAGCCTCTAACAATTCTTAACATTTGGATTTTAAAAGACACTTTCTAGCTTTAATTACAATTTTATAATGATGCTTTAATATTTTTAGTCAGATAAACAAGCTTATGGATTAAGGGGCCATCCCCTATTGGCATTATTTCAATATAATGAAAAAGAACCTTTTTAACAGAAAATGCTTGTTGGTAAAGTGGTTGCTTATGTAGTCTTCTTTTGAGGACATTGAGATCTTTTAACTTTTTTGAAATTTCCTGCTTTTTTTGATGTTTTTCCCTTTCTTTTGCTTTTTCTTTTGGCTGGCCTGCAAAGAGAAGGGAAAAAAAGGGCAATGTTTATTCATCTTACCATTTTTCCTTTCTTATACAATATTTGAACTCTCCAGACTGTGGTCCTTCTTTATCCTCAAAACCACTTTAAATTGCTCCACTCTCAAAGGGGCTCCTTTTGAGTCTCTCTTCTTCACCCACTTTGAGGAGGAGGAGAAGTCCTCCAATTGGTCTTCTCTTGTCCACTCTCCTGGTTTATTACTACCCTCACTCCAACCTTGCTTACAGCCTAATTGTCCCAAGTACAACCTTCTGAGGTTGGTACTATTATCATCCACCTTTCTCTTATGGGGAGACTGAGGCTTGGAGGGGGTGACTTGACCAAAGTTGCATAGCTAGTATTTGGCAGAATCGCTAGCCTGTCAGACTCCGGAAGCCATACTCTGCACTACATATTCTGTGGTCCAAACATAACATCTCAGAGTGTCATACAGTATTCTTCCCACTTGGTCCTGGTCTACCTTTTAACCTCAATCCCTTAATTCCTTCCCTACAAACTCCATATAAACCCAAGGTTCCCTGAACATGGAAAGCTCTCTCATGATTTTATTCTATCTTTCATGATATCCTTACCCTCCTGGTGAACTACTTAACCTTCAAGACCCAACTCAAATGTCACCTGATATAAAAGGTGTCACCTAATATTCCTTAATAGTTTCTCCTTGTCCCTTTCTCCAGCAAAACTAATTACTCCTTCTTCTAGAATCTTCAAGATTCTTGTACATATTTTTATTTTATATTTCACATTGTGCTTTAATTTTTATTTAATATATATTTTATATATAATATATAAAATATATATATATATTTTTAGAGACAGAGAGAGAGATTTGTTGTTCCACCTAGTTATGTATTCATTGGTTGTTTATTGTATGTGCCCTGACTGGGGATCAAACCCACAACCTTGGCATGTTGAGTTGATGCTTCAACCCATGGAGATACCTGGCCAAGGCCACATTGTACTTTAATTTATCATTAGAATATTTGCTACAGTAGGAAAGTAGTGTATCTTATTACCTTTCTATCCTCAGTAGACTACTGTTCAATTCAATACATATTTATTGTGTTGAATAAGAAAGATAAGCTCCCTACCGTCATGGAACCTACATTCTAGTGGTGTGATAGACGAGAGATACTCTCTGCAGGAATATAACTATATCTCAAGTGAGGACATCATTCTAGGAACAAAATAGGAGCACAATAATATAAATTTTTTAAATGTTCCTTTAAAAGAACTACGTAGATTCTTTGTCTTCCATTAATTTTTAAGAGAAAGAACATTTTGTTCCTACTTTTACCAACCTGTATTTTCCACTCTTTAATCAACTTTTTCACATTTCTTGAATTTGGGTTTAGACATGTTTGAGTCCCATTCTTCATTGTAGCACTGCCAAAGAAATAGCAACAAGATATTTTTTTAAAACTTTTAATAATTTAAGTGCTTCCCCAATTAGAGTGTACTTACGGCTTTACTATAAGCATCTGAGACTTCCAGTCTTTTCCCTGCCTTTTCTTTTCTTTCTATTGTTGACAATCATTACAGATGTCCCCCATTTCCCTCCACCTTTATCCACCTCCACCCAGCCCCCACCCCCACCTCCCCTGGACTTCGCCACACTATCGTCTGTCCACGAACGAGGCATATATATTCTTTGACTAATCCCTTCACCTGCCCTTTCATTTTCTAAATGAGTGGGGGGACATAGATAAATTTCTAGGATAGCACATAAATTTTAAAAATCCAATAGGTATATGCAATTGCAGAAATTCATAGCTAAAGGTGATATTGATTCTTTGGTTCTGGAAATAGCTATTTATGCTTAACTGAAGAAGCAAAATAAAATACCTACTTTTTAAAACAACAATAAAAATTAGCATGAATTTTGCCAAATTTTCTAACGAAACTACTAAAAACATAATAAAATGTTATTTTAAAACAAGATTAACAGACTGGTTGAATTTTTTATCACACAGCACACTCTCCAGGAATAATTTAAAGATTGTTTTCTTTAAGTTTTCAGTACACTCTGAGACTAAGAATAGCCATTCTCCACATCATTCTTGATTTAGGCTTTGAAAAACTTAAAGTATGCACATACTTTAACCTAGAAATTCTACTCTCTAGAAAGGTATTATTATTAGGAAAGAATTTAAGGCACAATATTGCCATAATGAGTTTAATTTCAATAGCAAAAAACTGGAACTAACCTACATTTGGGCATTGATCATACAGATTATGGTACATCCATATGCTGGAATATAATCTGTCCATTAAAAATGACATTATTAGAAAAAGATGATATTATTACAAAAGATTTACTGACATGAAGAAATGTTCATGATATAGTGTTAATGAAGAAACCGATTACAAAACAGTATGTGGTTTGATTTTATTTGTGTATATACATTATATTTATAAATATATGTATATATACCTTGTTTTATATATGTACACAAAGCGAATGTGAGAGATCTGGGAAAGTACATATCAAGGAGTTAACAGTATTTGTCACTGGATGAAAGAATTATAAATATTTATTTTCTTCTTTTGGGTTATCTGCATAAACATTTTCTACAACGAACATATATTATTTTTGTAATATGTAAACATGTTTTATTTTTGTAATATGTAAACATTTGTTCCTAATCTCTACCAGCAATTACTTAGGTTTTTTTTTTAAAGAAAAAAGTAGGTCAGATTTACAGAGAAGCAACCATCTGAGTTTTAAGTGTCTGTACGGGCAAGCGTTCCGAAGGTAATAATCACAATCAATTTAATGTTTCTGCCAATATGATGCATGCACGTTGGAGTAGATTTTACTTACATGATTTCAGTGTTATCACAAGAAGGGCTTGGGGGAAACTGTTGAAGGTCCTTTAAGGATTTTAAGTGGATCATCCCTCCTTTTGTGTTGATGCAGGAACAGCGTCTGGTCCTCATCACCGGAGATCCTAAGGGAAAGAGAATGGGCAGCACACACTGGTGTAGGGCAATGTCTCAAGTACGGTGATCCATAAAAATTATGTATTTGACTTAGTCATGGTTATTACTATCATTTACTGAGTGTCTAATAAACATGGCCACCAACTTTTGAAGTAAATATTACCTCCATTCTATAGACAAAAAGCTAAAGTTCAAATAAGTTAAGAACAATGTCATTCAGCTTTTAGGGGGTAGATACAGACTTTGAGTCCAAAGGCATTGCTCTTAACTACCACATTATACAACTTTAGGAAAAAAGATGCTCACAATATTTAAGAAATGCCTATCGCAGGCCAGAAACACAGATACCTAGTTCATGTGTGCTATATGGACCATGGTTTCCTAAGCATTTCCCAAAGCCATGTACTATGTGACCTTACTAGAATACAGTTGGTGTTGGTTTAGACAGAAAGCTCTACATATAATAACCAGTTATCACCACCATTGTCATCCTCCCCACTACTTTGCTTTTCAATAGTACTTTAAACTTTTGGAACTTTTAAAAAATATACTATCTTCATTCCTTCTAAAAAATAGATTTGAGAGAGAGAGAAAGACAAGAAGGGAGGGAGAGAGGGAGAGAGAAAGAAAGAAAGAAAGAAAGAAAGAAAGAAAGAAAGAAAGAAAGAAAGGGAAAAAAAGAAAAAGAAAAAAGAAATCGATTAGTTGTTCCACTTATTTATGTACTCATTGGTTGATTTTTGTATGTCCCCTGATCAGGAATCAATCCTGCAACCTTGGCCTATTGAGATGATGCTCTAACCAACTGAGCTACCCAGCTAGAACTATCTGCATTTCTTAATTCTTTTTAAAAATTTTTAAAAATATGTTTATTAATTTGAGAGAGAGAGAAACATTGACTGGTTGTCTCTTACACACACCCCAACCAGCACCCTGTCTGGTGCTGTGACTGGGGATAGAACCCACAACCTAGGTATCTGCCCTGACCAGGAATAAAACCCCCAAACTTTTGGTGCACAGGACAACACTCCAACCAACTGAGCCATACCAGGAAGGGTTTAATTTCTTCTTCATATATATATATATATATATATATATATGAATTATATAACCATTAGTAAGAATTATATAATACTTATCTATTATATACATATATATTTACTCAGTGCTTACTATATGCCATACATCGTAAGATAGGTAGAAAAAGCATAACTATAAGATCTCCATTTTACAGCTGATGAAATTTAAATCTAGAAAAGTTCACTAATTTGCTCAAAGTAACAAAGATAGATAGTAAACAGATTAGGAAATTTTTTCTGATTATTGGATCTTTAATTGGTTAAGCACAGACACTTACAACATGCCAGGAATTCATACACTAAGACTGAGAAGGCTTTTTCAATTTGGAAAGTCTAAGATATGAACTTTGTATAATATATAACATCACCGAGAAGCTTTTATGAGTGACTCATATCACTTTCTGATGCAAAAAAGCAATCACCTCTACTGTGCAAATCAAGAGGCTTTCACAGCAGTTTAAATCTCTGACTTTACTAACCTAATGTAACTCAGAACTCCTTACCTTGAACTCCAATCAGAATCAGGAAGTTGATGCCCAAAAGCAGAAGAGCAACACTTTTCTTCATAGTGGTAGAAGAAAGTTCTACTGACTCAGTCCTCGATTGGATTTCAAGCCTGAGAAATTCTTTAGAGAACATGCTCTTAGGAATCGTATTTATTTAGGAAATACTTTTCCCTCCTAAACTCTGATTGGCTGGTATTCATAGCTGATTTATGCTGGTCAAACAAATCTGCTGGGGGAAACCCTACTATCAGATCCAAGGGAATTTCTGCATGCTTTACTTCCATTTCACATAAATGGATGGCTTATAGTAAGGGTTGTGAAACCAGTATCACTGGCAGCCTTCAGTATACTTACAGCTGCTCACCTGGAGAATAGGTTATATAATGACTATAATAATATCAAAAAACAAGAGTTGGAGATGTGTTTTTCAGATGGGAAATATCAAAGTCCAGATAAGTAATGCACTTTTCAAATTTCCTTACTATTTATATAATATATGGCTTAATTATGTTTTCTTAACCTACTATGATAAATTAAAAGGCATCTTAATTTCTTCCAGGGCCAGATCATTTTTTACTGTGGTAAGCTCATTTTGTTATTTATGCCATTTATGCTAGTTTATTATTATTACTATTATTATTAGAGTAGTAGTATATTTTATTGATTATGTTATTACAGTTGTCCCATTTTTTTCTGCTCTTTATCACCCTCTGCACTGCAACCCTGATGAGTTCAAGAAATATTAAGAATTCCGCCTGTTTATGCCTGAGCCGTGAACTTTTATTGTAAGAATGAAATACAGGTGTGCTGTCTCCTGGGGAGAATTAGCCCTTCTCCATGGAAAACTAAGCACCATTAATTTTTAACTCAGTACCTGTAAACACTGATTGTTCCCTTGGGGAAAAACTGGCTATTCTCCAGGACAGAACGGTTAGTCAATCAAGTCACGAAAGGTCCTTGACACATAGCCAATTCCATCTAAAACATATTTAACCAGAGTCCCCAAAGTGAGACTTTGGAATCCCACCCAAGGGAAGGACGCTTAGCTCAGAACTTTTCCCAGAAACACCCCGAATGCTGCTGTCTCCAGGATTCCCTAGTGTCTATATTCAGATGTTGGTGATTTCCTGTCTGGTCACATATGCTCTTGATTCTTGCTTTTTCTTTGCTCTTGCTTAATAACTTGCTTAACTATTCACCTTTGACTTAGGGTTTTTATTGTCTGCAAATCTAAACCTCCAAATTAAGTCTCCACAATCTCATATGTGCCCCTTAAAAGCACAACCCCGCCCCTCATCCTCCAGCACCCCCACCTTAGTTCATATCCATATGTCATACATAAAAGTTCTTTGGCTTCTCCATTTCCTATACTATTCTTAACCAGCTCCTGTCTATTTTGTAGCTACCATTTATGCTTATTATTCCTTGTACCTTTTCCCCCATTCTCCCCTCTCCCCTCCCCGCTGATAACACTCGATGTGATCTCCATTTTTGTGATTCTGCTCCTGTTCTAGTTGTTTGCTTAGTTTCTTTTTGTTTTATAGGTTCGGTTGCTGATAGTTGTGAGTTTCTTGTTATTTTGCTGTTCATATTTTTTATCTTCTTTTTCTTAAATAAGTCCCTTTAATCTTTCATATAATAAGGGCTGGGTGATGAACTCCTTTAACCTTATCTTGTCTGGGAAGCCCTTTATCTGCCCTTACATTCTAAATGATACTGTTGCTGGATAGAGTAATCTTGGATGTAGATCCTTGCCTTTCATGACTTTGAATAGTTCTTTCCAGCTCCTTCTTGCCTGTCAGGTTTCTTTTGAGAAATCAGTGGATAGTCTTATGGGAGCTCCTTTGTAGGTAATAACTCTCCTTTTCTCTTGCTGCTTTTAAGACTCACACCTTATCTTTAATCTTGGGTAATGTAATTATGATGTGTCTTAGTGTGGCCCTCTGTGGGTCCGACTTCTTTGGGACTCTCTGAGCTTCCTGGACTTGCATGTCTATTTCCTTCACCAGATTGGGGAAGTTTTCCTTCACTATTTTTTCAAATAAGTTTTTAATTTCTTGCTCTTGTTCTTCTCCTTCAGGTTCCCCTGTGATTCAGATGTTGGAACATTTAAAGTTGTCTCCAAGATTCCTAAGCCTCCCCTCATTTTTTTGAATTCTTGCTTCTCCACTGTCCTGGTGGAATATTTATTTCTTCCTTCTGCTCCAAATTGTTTATTTGAGTCCTGCTTTCCTTCCCTTAACAGCTGACTTCCTGTATATTTTTCTTTATTTCACTTTGCATAGCCTTCACTTCTTCCTTTATTTTGTATCTGTACTCAGTCATTTCTGTGAGCATCCTGATTACCAGTATTTTGAACACTGCATCTGATAGGTTGGCTATCTCCTTTTTGCTTCATTCTTTTTCTGGAGTTTTGATCTGTTCTTTCATTTGGGCCATATATATATTTTTTTCCTCAGTGCACCTGTTATGTTTTAAGGTGTGGAGTCTTAGGTATTCACCAGCGTGGGGCAATGCACTTCACTACATTGTAGCACTGTATGTGAGGGAGAGATCAGAGAGGAAACAATGATGCTTGCATGGCTCTCAGCCTGCTTTCAGTCACTTCCCCTACTACTCACAATTGAATTGGGCCCTTGTGGTGATGATTCCCTGGGTGGGTGGGTTTGTGTAGGATCCCATAGGTCCTTCCAACAGACTCTCCTGTGAGACTGGCGGTTTCTCCTGCTGCCATACCCCCCACAGGTTTTTATAGCCAGAGGTTTTGAGGCTTTGTTTCCCCGTGCTGGAACCCTGGGTTGTGTGGTTTGTCTCTCTCCCCAGTTCTTCTTCCTGGTTTATCCACACGTGAATGTGGGTGCTCTGATCCACCAGCCACTGTCTTGCTGCACATTCTTTCCACTGTGGCTGCCATCTCCTCCCCTCCTACCAGTCTGGATGAATGTTTCTTCTTTAACTTTTTGTTGGTCAGACTCCCATGCAGTTCGATTTTGTGGGTAGTTCTGGTTGTTTTTTGTTTTTATTATTTTTTAAAATATATATTTATTTATTTTTAGAGAGAGGGGAAGGGAGAGAGAAAGAGAGGTAAAGAAACATCAATGTGTGTTTACCTCTCACACACCCCCTATTGGGGACCTGGTCCACAACCCAGGCATGTGCCCTGACTGGGAATCAAACCAGCAATCCTTTGGTTTGCAGGCCAACACTCAATGCACTGAGCCACACCAGCCAGGGCTGTTTCTTCTTTTTAAATTGTTTGTTGTCCTTCTTTTGGTTGTGCAAGGAAGCAAAGCATATCTACCTATGGCTACATCTTGACCAGAAGCCTAGTTTATTATTATTTTTAATGATTAGTTAGAACAAGAGATTAGTTGAAAAATAGACAAATGAGACTACATCAAACTTAAAAACTTCTTTGCAACAAAGAAAACAATCAACAGAGTGAAAAATCAACCTATGGAATGGGAGAAAATACCTGCAAAACATATATCTGATAAGGAGTTAATATCCAGAATATAAAATGAAATTCTACAACACAGCAACAGCAACAAAAAAACAATTAAAAGTGGGCAAAGACTTGAACAGACATTTCTCTATAGAAAATATACAAATGGCCAATAAGCACATGAAAAAATGCTCAACATTACAATCATGAAAGAGTAAGAAATTTAAATCAAATCCACAATGATACATCACCTCATATTAGGATGCCACTCTCAAAAAAACAGAAAATAAGAATTGTTGGTGAAGATGTGGAGAAATTGGAACCTTTGTGCACTATTAGTGGGAACATAAAATAGTGCAAACATTATGAAAAAGAATATGGAGGTTCCTCAAAACATTTAAAATAAAACGACCATATGATCCAGCAATTCCACTTCTGGGAATAGGTCCAAAATAATTCAAAGAAGGATCTCAGATATTTGCACACCCCTGTTCATGGTAGCATATTATTCACAAGAGCCTTATTTGAAAAGGTGAAGTGATCCAAATGTCCATTGACAGATGAATGGATGAAGAAGATGTGGTATATACATGCAATTGAATTTTATGCAACTTGTAAAAAGAAGGAAATTTTGTTCCATACTACAACATGGATGAACCTCAAAGAGATTATGCTAAGTGAAATAAGCCAGTCACAAAAGGACAAATATTTATCTGAAATATATAAAATCAAATTTTGGAAACAGAAAGTAGAAAGGTGGTTGCCTAGGGTAGGGGGAAAGGGTGAGGCAAAATTAGTCTTTAATAGGTATAGAGTTATAATGCTGCAAAATGAAAAAGTTTTAGAGGTCTGTTGTACAACAATGTGAAAATATTTAAGATGACTGAACTGTATACTTAGAAATGGTTAATTTCTGGTCAAGATGGTGGTGTGGGCAGATATGGCTCACCTCTTTGCACAACCACAACTAAATTGCAGCTGAAATATAGAGTGGCCATAACTCAGAACCAACAGAAATTGAGTTGAATGGAAGTCTGACAAATATGGAATTAAAGAAACCACATCCATCCACACTGGTAGGAGGGGTGCAGATGTGGTGGATGAAAATTCAAGAGGGATATCTCGGGAACAAGGCGTCCCAGCCCCACACCAGGCCTCCCAGGCCAGGGTTCCAGTGCTAGGAAGATAAGTCCTCACAATTGCTGGCTGCAAAAACCAATGGGGATTGAGTCAGTGGAGGAAACTGCTGGAGCCCCTAGCAGTTCCTTTTAAACAACCCACACACAGATTCACCTACTCAGGCTCACTACCTCTGGACTCCAGTGACGGAGTGGCAGCTTGAGGGGCACCAGTGGTATACAGGGGGAAGCTGAAGCGTCAGGCATCAAGGCAAGCAGAGGCCATTGTCCTTTTTCTGGGCCCTTCTCCCACAGAGCCGGCAAACTGGTGCCATATCTGAGATCCCATCAACCTGGCTAGCACTGTTTGACTCATCTTAGAGATCCCCAGAGACTCAGCCCCACCCAACTTATGGGCACACCCAAGATGCTTTTCCATATGAATGGTCTTCGCTCAAGCTTCACAACATCCTAAATCCTCTCAAACAAGCAGCAGCTGGCCTCAGTGAGCCCCAAGCCTGGAACTAGCAGTCTAGATTCATAGGATGGCTTCGCCTAGAAATGTCCAATCCTAGCCCAGGTAGCAGCCATCTCAGATTGCTTTATAGCTCAGGCAGGGTGAGCCAGGGCAAAACACAGGTGTGGTCTGATGTTGGCCTGTACCACCTGGGAAACCCCAGAGCCAGTTTACCCAGTGGACAGCTACAGACCATGTAGGAGCACCACCACCCTGCCCCTACAGAGCTGATCCTCCACGGAGGGTGGAGGCTGGTGGTAAGTGCTCACAGTCAATCCTTGCAGCTGACTGGCCTTGGTAAACCCCTCCCACTGACCTGCTAACAGCAATCAAGGCTCAACTACAAAAGGAGAGTGTACTCATCCTACACAAAGGGCATGCCTCCAGTACCCAGCTTGGGTGATAGAGGAGGCTATGCCACTGGACTCTACAGGACACCCACTATATTAGGCCATACTACCAAGACACAGAGTCAAAAAAGCTCTGCCTAATACATAGAAACAAACACAGGGAGGCTGCCAAAACAAGGAGACAAAGAAACATGGCCCTAGTAAAGGAACAGATCAAAAAATCCAGAAAAAGAGCTAAATGAAATGAAGATAAGCAATCTATTAGATGTAGAGTTCAAAACACTGGTTTTAAGGATGTTCAAGGAACTTAGTGAGCACCTCACCAGCATAAAAAAGATCTAGTCAGAAATGAAGGATACACTAATTGAAATAAAGAATAATTTATAGGGAAACAACAGTAGAGTGAATGAAGCCAATGATTTGGAACATAAGGAAGGGAAAACATCCAATCAGAACAATAAGAAAAGAGAATCCATAAAAAATGAAGATATTGTAAGCAGCCTGTGGGACAACTTTAAGCAACCCAACATTCACTTCATAGGGGTGCCAAAAGAAGAAGAGAAAGAGCAAGAAATAGGAAATCTATTTGAAAAAAATCATGAAAGAAATCTTCCCTAATTTGGTGAAGGAAGTAGACACGCAAGTCCTAAAGCACAGAGTCCCAAACAAGATGGACACAAAGAGGACCACCCTAATATACTTCATAATTAAAATGCCAAAGGTTAAAGATAAAAAGGTGGGAGTGTGGGTGTGGGAGAATGGGTGAGAGGTAAGGGGATTAAGAAGTATAAATAGGTAGTTACAGAATAGCCACGGGAATGTAAAGTACAGTATAGGAAAGGCAGTAGCCAAAGAACCTACACACGTGACTCGTGGACATGAACAAAGGTGTGGAGATTGCCTGAGAGAGTGGGGCATGCTGAGTGCAGGGGGGCTAAGAGGGAAAAATAAGAACTGTAATAGCATAATCAATAAAATATAATTAAAAAAATAAATGGGTAAGTCGGTAGATTTGATGTTATATGTATTTTTACCACAATAATAATAATAAAGAGTAAGGGATTAGTTATATATAATGGAGTCCCAAATTAATAGTGGCTAAATAAGATAAAAGTGCATTTCTCCCTGACAGAGGCAGGTAGATTAGAGTGCATAGGGTGGTTCTGCTCCATGAGGTTCCTAGGCTTTTTCTGTCTCATTGCTTCACTGACATCTCTAGGTTGCGGCCCTCCTGCACATGGCCAAAAAGGACTTTGCTACCATGTCTGCTTTCCAAGTACAGGATGGTGGCAAGACAGAAAAGAGCTGTTCTTTTTTTTATTTATTTTTACAATTTAAAAAACCCTCACTGAGGTTATGTTTATTGATTTTGAGAGAGAGAAGAAGAGAGGAGGAGGGAGAGAGGGGGAGAGAGAAGGGCAAATGGGAGAGAGATTGAGAGAGAGAGAGAAACATTCATCTGTTGCCTCCCATATGATCCCTGACTGAGGATGGAACCCACAACCTAGGTATATGCCCTGACCAGTAATCGAACCCACAACATTTTGGTGCATGGGACGATGCTCCAACCAACTGAGCCACCTGGCCAGGGCTGTCCCTCATTTTTAGACCCATCCAAGAAGTTGTACTCAACCCTTTCCATTACCTCCCATGAGCCAGAACTTATTTATATGATCACACCTAGCTGCAAGAGAAGTTAAACAAAATGTGACCTTTATTCTGGTTGATCCACTAAAATTTGTAGGTTTCATTACTGTAGAGCAATGTTTCTCAAACTTTTTTCATTAGTGCCTCTCCTGAGATAAATTAATTTAACTTAAATTTAAATTAAATTAAATTTCTCCCTCAAGAAAATAGTAATGCACCGCATAATGATATTTTGGCCAACAATGAACTGTATGTACAACAGCAGTCCCATAAGATTATAACAGAGCTGAAAAATTCCTATAACCTAGTGATGTTGCAGCTGTTGTAGCAGCATAGTATAAAGTTGCAAAAATCAGCAAGGCTGTGGTTGAGATGGTAAACAACCTTAACCTGGGTGTGGATGAGGATGACACTGAGGAGCTCGTAGAAGTTGTTCCCGAGGAACTGACTGATGAGTTGTTGGGACTGGAGCAGGAACGCAGAGCTGAAAAAGACGCAAGAGAAAAGGAAACTGCAGGACAAGGAAAAGAAGAAACCTCAAGAAAATTCACAGTGAAGGGTTTAGCAGAAGCATTTGCAGACTTTAGAAAGCTCCTTAAAACTCCTTAAAATGTCTGAAAACGTGGACTTCGACACCAAAAGGTTTTCATTAACAGACAGTGAGGAAGGAAAGGGAGAGGTGTCTAAGCAGCTGCTCCAACTTGATCAGTAACCAAGGGAATACAGTAAATTCCTAACCAAGGCCATTCGAAGACCATCCATGTACACTTTCCAACAGTTCCAATTGAAAAGACTAACGAATACAGACAGCAGTGGCTATTCTTTCTACATCCTGATAAAAATGTAGAAGTAACTGCTTCCACACTTTTTCCCATGACTCCCTACTCCAGGTGCTTGATGACCCTACCTTATTTGTATATCCTCTTCACCCGATACAAAACTGCTAATCCTTGAATGTATGTAAGTAAAACCGCTGATGCATAGCTATATTTCTTTTTGTTCTCCTGCTTATATAAGCATCCCCTCATGCCAGGGTCTAGCCTCGGCGGGGTCTCAGGGTTCCCGAAGGACGCACGGCTCAGGCAAAGAGACAGACACCAAGTAAGGTGCCGGAGGACAGCACCCGACTGACTCACTGAGAAGAATCAATCTTTATTTTTATAGGGGAGGTTATACAATGCATTCAATGCATAGTGATTATTAAAACAGAAACGATTACCATGGTTATACAACATTCAATACACAGTGTGATTATTAAAACAGAAACGATTACCATAGAAATAATTTCGAAAAGTACAGAAGGTTTTACAGATCAATCATGTTAAACAAAGAAATAACTGAAAAGTACAGGAGGTCCCACAGATCAACCATGTTAAACAAAGGTTGTTTTGACCAAGAGGGTCATTAATCAGATAGCCAACAAAGCTATATGAGCACAAACTTTCAGGTGCCAATTAGTAACTAGGTGTCTATTAAAATTCTAGGAATTGGTCTAAATTAGAGGGGTGCAAGGGGAGATCTATAGATAATATAGAAATTATCTATTATCTGTTGAAGTTAGATTTGTCTTGGTTAGGTAACTGGTTTTTTGCCTAGGTTTTTTGATTTGCACATCTTGGAGGGGGGCCATGTTTTGTATTCATTTCCATGTGTTTGAGATTATTATTTCCAACTAGAACTCCTTGCTTCTTTACACTCCTGTCCAGGGTATGGGAGGGGTAGTGGCTCTAATAAATCTTAAACTTTTGAGTGGTGACTCCTTAAGAAACATTCCTAGCAACAGCTTCCTTCAGCGTTCTGGCAGTGGGTCTGCCCATTGTTTAATTTTGTC
>CM052538.1:42403889-42417922 GCA_028533065.1 Trachops cirrhosus
TCCCAGGTGGGGGAAGCAGGCAGCATTAGGGTTGCTAGGGGTCTCTATTCTGTGGTCAGCAAGTCATTTTGCACAGAATCAGACACATCATGCAGAATTTTTGTTATAACACACAGGTATCCAAAAATCCCACCACCTATTGCTAGTAGGGACAGGCATACAGGAAGAGATAGACAGGAGATCCGGCCATAGTCCCCTCTGCTGTGCGGATGCGTCTCATCCATCCCGACTATGTCAAGGGTCGGCTGTTGGTCAGCTCCCAACACCCTCACTTGCCTAAAGTTGGAGCATTGTCTCATGGCTTCTTGGAACTCTGCTCTCAGGCGTGTCCTCAAATGGGCCCAAATTAAAACAAAACAAAACAAAACAACTCTTAAATAAATCTACAAAGGTTCAACTCTTTGTTGACAAGAGGAGTGTTTATGGTGCAGTATTTGCTTACAAGCAAATTTATGATTAAAAAAAAAAGAAACAAACAAAGCAAACCACGGTGGACATATTTCCGAAAAGAGTGACACCTCCTCAAGAGCCACAGGCAGGCCCTTCAGGAGGGGTTCTAGAAAAAGGCAGTGTTATCATAGGAGACAACAGCGCCAAGCATGTTATTGCCCCTGAAGACCTTCCCTTCCAGTGGCACAAGTTGTGAAGATGAAAGACAATGATATCCATAATCCTGACCCTGTGTAGACCTAGGCTAATGGGTATGTTTGCATCTTCATTTTTAACAAAAAGGTTAAAAAAATTCTTTAGTAGAAAAAAGCTTATAGAATAGTGATATAAAGAAAGGAAATATCTTTGTACAGCCATACAATGTATTTGTGTTTTAATGTGTTATAAAAGAGTCAAAAGTTAAAAAAAATTAAAAAGCTTATGAAGCTAGAAAGTTAAAAGTCAAGGTTAATTTATTATTAAAGAAGTTTTAAAATTAATTTAGTGTAGTCTAAGTGTACGGTGTTTATAACATCTACAGCAGTATACAGTAGTGTCCAGGGCCTTCACATTCACCAACCAACCACTCTCCCAGAAAAACTCCAGTCCTGCAAGCTCCATTCATAAGTGTCCTATATCAATCCACTATTTTAATCTTTTATATTGTATTTTTACTGTTCCTTTTCTATGTTTAGATATGTTTAGACACACAAGTGTTTACTGTTGCATTATAACTGCCTACAGTACTCACTACAGTAACATGCTGTACAGGTTTGTAGCCTAGGGGCAACAGGCTATATGATAGACAGGCATACTTTGTTTTATTGTGCTTCATAGGTATTGCATTTTTTACAACAAATGTTGTAAATCGCTAGCAAAGAGATTATGACCTGCTTAATTGCATTACTTGCTTCATTACAGTGGTCTGGCAATCACACTGCAATATCTGCCAAGTACTCCTGCAGCCTGCGTGTATACTAGGCTACACCATCTAGTTTGTGTAAGGGCACTTTGATGTTTGCACAGTGATGAAATCGCCTAATAACACATCTCAGAATGTAACCCAGTTGTTAAGCAATACATGATAGTATTAGGAAAGAAGTAAGATTTTGCTGGGTAGGGTTGAACTTTGGTGTGCCACCAATCATTGTTAACATCTAAACATTTTTTTAGTCTCCCTAAGAACCAATTTTTCCCTTGGAGGACAACACTCCCCATCTCCCCAACTGAGAATGCATGCTGTAAATTAAGAGAGAAACAGATATTATTAGCATTTTCTGCTACATGCTGCACATTTTTGGACTGGTTTCTAGATGGATTCATTATTAATGCCTAATATAACATTACAGAAATCTTTTTGAAGAAAACTTGTGGTGATAAAGCTTATTCACTTGGTTTGCTTAATTGTGGTAGTGACTGTGACCATGCATAAGGTGGAGGTGGGTTCAGGTCCAGCCTTGCTACTTAATGACAGTGCAAAATACTTAACTTCTGTAAGTGTCAGTTCCCTCAGCTGGAAAACTATTAGTGACCTCTCATTGTTCTGCTCCTGCTGGTTCTCTTCCTGAAATGCTGTGCCTGCTGTGCCTCCCTATCCTACTGCCTAGTAATCTTACCACCTTAGTTAGATATCCAGGCTGGCATGTCCCTTGGGAAGACTTCCTTGGTGCCCAGATTTGGTCAGGTCCTCCTCCATAGACTCTCAGGACACCTCGCGCTTGTCCTCATTCAGCTCATTTCCAAGTCAATGATACCTGCAATCCTATGGTTAACATCTCCTTCTGCCACCACCAGGGAGGTGTGTGAGAATCTGCACCCGAGCCCAGGGCTGAGCACTGAGCCTGGCACACAGTAGTCGCTCAGTAGATACGCACACAGAGGTGAAAGAAGTAGCTCACGAACAAAGGCTCCCAGACAGGCTTCACCCTGTGCCTGCGAAGTGCTGCCTGGCTCCCTGAGCAGGCTAAGGGGCGCACTGCGCATGCCCGGACAGCCAACTTCCAGAACCTTCGGTGGGGAGACAACAGCCGCAGCTTGAGCATCTCGCACCGCTCTAGTGTTCCTGCTTCCCGCAGAAGGACGTCGTCTGACTGGTAGTGGTTGTACCCCTGGGGACCCCTCCGCCCTGTCTCCTGCCGGTCCCACAGCCTCCCGGCCCAGGAGGCCTCACGCCTTGGGGAAATGCTGGGAGCGGGGACCATTGGGCAGTTTCCATGCCAGCCTTGGGTTGAGGCCCAAGGGCATGTTTCCTGGGGCAGAGGCCGCCAGGCGAGGCCTAGGGAGTCCTGCACCTGCAGGCTGTGGTGAATGGGACAGAGAACTTTTGGACAAGAGGAAAGAGGTGTTGGGGTCGGTTAGACGTAAGCTGGAGGGGCTGGTTTTCCGTGGCGACAAGCCAACAGGGAGGGCGCTTCTGGGTGCGCAGCCGAGTGGTGGAGCTGTTTACCGCGGAGCGCCTGGAGGCCGCGGCCTTCCGTCGGCCTGCTCTGTCCCTACTTTACCAGGCCTCGTTTTGGAAGGCGTCCTTGAGAACGCTGAGAGAAACAGATTTCCGAGGGGGCAGAAGGACAGAGAAAATCCCACAAAAGTGGCATTTATGGCTAGACAGGGCTTTTAGGAGAAACAGAAACCCACTGAGAAGATTTTGCAGGCATTTCTCACAGGCCTGGGAAAGGAGCCAGGGATTATCAGCGCTGTTGAAATCAGATAATCACGAATTTGTCTTTGGACTGAGTCTGAACTGTTTTGCCGGGCACAGTTCCAGTTCCTGCTCCGCGAAAAACGAGTGCTGACGTAACCGCAAAGGCCTGGCAGAGCCGGGCTCTATTTTGCCTGTGTGCCTCCCGGCCTCCGCCTTCCCTCTTTTTTGGTTTGCTGCCAGCGTTTCTGTTTAGTTCTGTGCTGTGCACAGCGCGACGTACTGTCACACTGAAAGTCAGAGTCTTCCTTTTACTTGTGAAAGGAGAAGCTTTTCTGAGAGTGAAATCCCCAGGGCTATTGGGATTTCTCACCGTGTGGACTTCCCCTCCTGGCAGCAGGGGCTCTGGTACTGAAGGAGGCTGATTTGAAAAGGGGCTATTTCTTGAAAGTGTCTGAAGCCCATACTTAGCATCCTGGTTTCTCTTTTTTCCTCTTCCTCCCCATTCAGGGAGTTAATTCCTTTCTTCCAAAATACTATAGTATGGTAAACAAGCCGAAGTTATGAGGTTTCATGTCCTCTGTGCACCTCAGGTAACAAAGGGAAGGGAACAAGTTCTTCCTTCACTGATGTTAGTATGTGGCCTGTCTGGTTTATGCTTTTTATCTAAAGTTTAAGGCCTGGATTAAATCTGTGAATAAACTGTCCTGGAAGGGAATGTCGGGACATCATTTAGAGGACAGCTGTGGCTAAATGCTCGCAGTAAGAATATATTTGCTCTGTGACTTTTGGCAAGTCAGCTTATGGTCTGATGACATATAAACTTAGCCATTAAGTTAACTTAAAGAAAATTATGCCTAACTTAAAGAAAATTATTCTGAGAAGGGAGAAAATACTTTTGTTTAAATATCCATATTTATTTAAAGTGATTTAAATTAAAATCACTATCTAAGCAACTTTACAAAGAAAAAAGTCCATGTCCTTGAAACCCTTCATTTACTGTTTACCATTTTATTTCATTCATTAAGCTTTTATTGTAATTCCAGCCCCCCAAAACACAAATATGAACAAGTCTTTGCCCCCACAGTTTAGTGGGGGAAAGCTGCATGTGCATTAGCAATTAAAGTGGTATAATATAAAGGATCGTGCACAGTTATTGAAAGTGCAGAGAAGGCCACAAAACTCGGGCTGATGGGCTCAAACACAGGTGTTTGAACTAGGTCTGGAAGGAAAGGAAGGGTTGGCAGGAGTTTATTACTAGAAGAAGGTTATGGGGAAGGCATTCTGATGAGGAGGCATGAGAAATGCCAAATTTTGGACAAGATCTTTGGCAGAGATGAAGGGTGGAAAGCAGAGGAGCAAGAACCAGAGGATGGTTGTAAATCCCTACTTGGTGAGGAGACATTGAAGGATTTTAATCAAGGGAGTGATGTGAGGAGATTCATGAACACACATATCTATATTTGACCTTTGTCACTGAATAGTATCTTTTAATCAATCATATTGTGTCTAAACATTTCTTTGTATCTACATAGTTTATATATTTTAAATATGGTTCTTTATATTTTTAGTTTGCTTATTCTCAGTGGTAGGCATTGAGTTGTTCTTATAATTTTAGGGATATAGCAAATGCTCTCACTGTTTTTTCAAATATTTTACTTCCTTGGGATAGTTTCCTCTTTTTGCGAGTATAAAGACAAACATTAAAAGCATTCATATAACTTTTGTAATATTTTAAGATTACTCACTAGAAAGATTAGACTAATTTTGTAATACCCTCATCATTATGTAGATATGCCAGTTTCCCAATTCTCTTGTCATTTGTATTTTACTTTTTTTATTTAATATGTGAAACATAGCACCTGAGACCAGTGTTTATTTCAATTTCTTATTGACATTTTTATTCCTGTTTGCTTGATGTCTGCATCTTCTACTTTTTCAAGATCATTTGTCAAGTAGAGTCAGAGTATTGATCTTATAAGTGTATGTCAAGTCTTTACATATTTTGAATAGGAATCTTTAATCTAATTTAAGTTTAAGTATCTGCTGTTTCTATTTTGTTGCCTTAATTTCTTATACATGTTATAGACTGAATTGTGTCCCCCCCCAATTTGCATGTTGAATTTCTTTCAGACTGTGATTGTATTTAGAAATAGTGTCATTAAAGAGGTGTTTAAGTTAAAATGAGGTTATTGGGGCGGGTCCTAATCCATTATGATGGGACCCACCCTTCTTATAAGAAAAGATGGGGATACAGACAGGTATAGAGAAGACCATGTGAAGACACAGGGAGAAGATGGTCATCAGTAGGCAAGAAGAGATACCTCAGAAGAAACCAAAACTGCCAACTCCTTGATCTTTAACATCCAGTCTCCCAAATTATGAGATAATAATTTCTGTTGCTTAAGCCACTCAATCTGTGGTATTTTGTTATGACAGCCCTAATGAGTTAATACAATGTATATACAGAAAAAAATGTTTGTATATAGAAACATGCACCAGTATGGCTCCCTGAATTTTCACCAGGTGTCAGTGGCACAATAGTACCATTCCCTTCTTCCCTAAAGGCAACTTGTGTCATAGATGAGTTTTACCTGTTTTTGAACTATATAAATATCATTATACAGTATGTCCAATTTAGTGTCTCATTGCTTTCATTAATTATTTTATTTGTGAAATTCATCCATGTCATGCCTAGAGAAGTGATCTGTTTATTTTAATTGCTCTGTAGAATTCCACCATATGACTCTACCAGAAGGTATATATCCAACTGATGGACATTTTTATTGTTTCTCAGTTTGGGCTAAAATGAATATTGCTGTTATGAGTATTCTTGTGCATGTCATTTTCTGCACACATATGCATTTCTGTTGAGTGTATTACTAGGAGTGGAGTTACTGGTTCATAGAGTATGTGTATCCTCAGCTTAAGAAGGTGTGCCTTGTATGAGTCCACCAGGATCAGGAGTAAATAAAAATTTTATTGACCCTACATCCTCACTTACATTTAATATCATCAGGCTTATTGCCTTCTTTTTATCTTAATATTTAGATTGTAATTGATTAGAAGTTTTTCATTTTTACATAATACTGACTTCTGTTTATTTCTATACATAATACCATATTTTTCAGACCATAAGATCTACTTTTCCCCCAAATTTGGGAGGAAAATGGGGGCGCATCTTATCGTCTGAATGTAGCTTTACAGTTACGTTAGTGAAATATTGTTAGTTATGTTATTAAATATTTTACCACATTTTTTGCTTCAAAATTTTTTTTCTTATTTTCCTCCTCTAAAACCTAGGTGTGTCTTATGGTCTGAAAAATATGGTACTTATTTCTGTTTACTTCTATATCATATAGATAATTCCATAATTATTTTAAACTATGACCTGTTGCCCAATATGGTATAGCATGTGGATTTTAGTTATTTGAACTCCCAGTTAGTATCTAACTGTCCCAACCAAAGTTTGTTAAATAGTGATTTTTCTCCAGTTATCATCAGATAGTGGCTGGGGCTGGAATCATCTTGATGCCCAAAATAGCATCACAGGCCTCCTCCTGTGGTTTCTTTCTCCAGTATTATGGCCCAGGTTATTAAATGGCCTCTGCATACTACTCCATGTGGCCTTTTTCTTTAGCAGTATAGCCTATAGCTGTGGCCACGACTACTGCTCCTGTTCCTCCTCTTCCTTCTCTTCACTTCTTTCACTTCCTTCCCCCCATCATTCTTTCTCTTCTTCCTTTTCTCCCCAACTCCTCTTTTACTATGTAGTTATCTTTACCAGTGTTCTCTATTTCTTCATACTGCTTCTAGTGTCTTTCATTTTAGCTTCTCTAGTTTTTACTGCCTAGCATTCTTTCATTTTAGTCTGAAGGACTCTAACATTTCTTGTAGGGCAGTTGTAATGGTAATGTACTCCCTTTGCTTCTGTTTACCGGGAAATGTCTTAATTTTTCCTTTATTCTTAAAGGATAGTTTTGCCAGATATTAGAATTTTGAGTTGACAGGTCTTTTTTGTTTTAGCATCTTAAATGTGTCATCCTACTGCATTCTTGTCTCAATGCTTTCTGATGAGAAATAGGCTATTAATGTTATTGATGATCTCTTGTATGTGATGAGACACAAGTTTTCTTCTTTTTTACAGGCAAGTAATATTCCACAGGGTCAATGTACCATAGCTGTTTTATCCATTCATCTCCTGATGGACACTTGGGCTGCTTCCAAATCTTGGCTATTGTAAATAATGCTGCGGTGAACCTAGGAGTGCATATATTCTTTCAGATCAGTGTTTTGGCTGAATTACCAGATGTGGAATTGCTGAGTCATAAGGCAGTTCTTATTTATTTTTTAAAAATATTCTATTTATTTATTTTTTGGAGAGAGGGAAAGGAGGGAGAAAGAGGGAGAGAAACATTGATGTGTGAGAGAACACTGATCAGTTGTCTCTGCATGCCCCCAACTGGGAACTGGCCCACAACCCAGGCATGTGCCTTGCCTGGCAATTGAACTGGCCACCTTTTGCTCGGTAGGATGATGCCCAACCAACTGAGCTACACTGGTCAGGGCTCCATCTTTAACTTTCTGAGGTAACTCCATACTGCTTTCCACATTCAGTGCACTAATCTGCATTCTCCCCAACAGTGCAGAAGGGTTCCCCTTTCTCTACATCCTTGCTAGCACTTGTTGTTTATTGATTTATTGGTAATAGGCATTCTGACAGATGTCAGGTGATATCTCATTGTGGTTTTAATTTGCATTTCTCTGATGACTAGTGACATTGAGCATCTTTTTTTAGTATACTTGCCATCTGTATGTTCTCTTTGGAGAAGTGTCTATTCAGATCTTTTGTCCATTTTTAATTGGGTTGGTTTTTTGGTGTTGTGTTTACAAGTTCTTTAAAAATTTGGATATTAACCCCTTATCAGAGGTATCGACAAATATGTCCTTCCATTCAGTGGGTTTTCTTTTCATTTTGTTGATGGTTTCCTTTGCTGTGCAAAATCTTCTTAGTTTGATATAGTCCCATTTGCTTATTTTTGTTTTGTATATATCAGAAAAAATATTGCTATGAACAATGTCTGAGATTTTGCTGCCTATATTTTCTTCTAGGATTTTCTTGTTTTTGAGTCCAACATTTAAGTCTTTCATTTTGAATTTGTTCTTGTGTGTGATGTAAGAAGGTGGTCTAGTTTCATTTTTCTGCATGTATCTATCCAATTTCCCCCACACTATTTATTGCATAAATTATCTTTAGCCCATTGTATGTTTTTGCCTCCTTTGTCAAATGTTAATTGGTTATAAAGGTGTGGGTTTATTTCTGGACTCTCTATTCTGTTTCATTGGTCTATGTATCTGATTTTATGCCAGTACCATGCTGTTTTGATTACTATGGCCTTATAGTATAGTTTGATATTAGGTAGCATGATTCCTCCAACTTTATTCTTCTTTCTCTGTTTCTTGCAGGCCTTTTCTGGTTCCTTATAAATTTTGGAATATTTGTTCTAGTTCTGTGAAATACATCATTGGAATCTTGATAGGCGTTGAGTTGAATCTGTAGATTGCTGTGGGCAGTATGGACATTTTAAAGATGTTTAATTCTTGCTATCCATGAATGTAGTATATGCTTCCACTTATTTGTATCTTCTTTAAATTCTTTCTTTAGTGTTTTATAATTTTTCAAGTACAGGTCTTATACATTCTTGGTTAAATTTATTCCTAGATATTTTATTGCTTCTCTTGAAGCACTTGTGAATGAGATTGCTTTCTTAATTTCCCTTTCTGATAGTTCATTATTGGTATAAAAAATGCAACTGATTTCTGGATATTATTTACATCTTGCTACTTTACCAAATTCTTTGATCAGTTCTGGTAGTTTCTTGATGTAATCTTTAGGGTTCTCTGTGTAGAGTATCATGTCATCTGTGAATAATGATAGTTTTACTTCTTCCTTTCCAATTTGGATGCCTTTTACTCTTCTTGTTGTCTGATTGCTGTGGAGAGGACTTCCACTACTATGTTGAATAAGAGGTAACAGCAGACATCCCTGTCTTGTTCCTGATCTAAATAGAATGCTTGTAGTTTTTGGCCATTGAGTGTGATGCTGGCAGTGGGTTTGTCATATATAACCTTTATAATGTTTAGGCATGTTCCCAATCTTCCTGCTTTGCTGAGAGCTTTTTAAAATTATAAATCACTACTGGATGTTATCAAATGCCTTTTCTGCATCTATTGATATGATCATGTGGTTTTTATCCTTCATTTTGTTTATGTGGTATATCACATTTATTGATTTGTGAACATTGTACCAAAGTTGCATCCCTGAAAAAAATATCCCACTTGATCATGGTGTATGATCTTTTTGATTCATTGCCATATTTTGGTTTGCTAATATTTTGCTGAGGATTTTAGCATCTATTTTCATCAAGGATACTGGCCTATAATTTTCCCTTTTTTTAGTGTCTTTATCTGGTTCTGGAGTTAGGATTATGCTGGCCTTGTAAAGTGAGCTTGGGAGTCTTCCCTCCTCTTGAATTTTTTGGAATAGTTTGAGAAGGAGAGGTGTTAGTTCTCCTTTGAATGTTGGTAAAATTTACCTGTGAAGCCATCTAGTCCAGAGCTTTCGTTTGTTGGGAGTTTTTTTTTTTATTACTGCTTCAAGTTCACTAGCTGAATCTGTCTATTCAGATTCTCTGATTCTTCCTGGTTAATTTTTGGAAGATTGTATGTTTCTAGAAATTTATCCATTCCATTCAGTTTGTCCCATTTGTTGGCATATAGTTGTCTTTATCTTTTTTTACAATCCTTTGTATTTCTTTAGTGTCAGTTGTTACTTCTCCTCTTTCATTTCTGATTTTATTTATTTGGGTCCTCTCTCTTTTTTTCCTGATGAGTCTGGTTAAAGGCTTATCATCTTGCTGACCTTTTCTTGGATTCATTTATGTTTTGTATTGTTTTTTAGACTCTTTCATTTATTTCTGGTCTGATCTTATGTTTCCTTCTGCTTTCTCTGGGCTTTGTTTGTTGTTTCTTTTCTATTTCTCTTCAGGTGGCAGTTTAGATTTTTTATTTGAGATTTTTCTTGTATTTTGAGGTAGGCCTATACTGCTATGAATTTCTCTGTTAGGACTGCTTTCTCTGTGTCCCAAAGGTCTTGGGTTGTTGTGTGTTCATTTTTATTTGTCTCAAGGTAACTTTTGATTTGTTCCTTGATCTCATTATTTACCCTTTCATTGTTTAGTAACATGTTACTTAGCTTCTGTGTGTTTGTTTGTTTCACAGTTTTTTTTCATTGTCATTGATTTCTAGTTTCATACCATTGTGGTCAGGGAAGATGCTTGATATGATTCCAGGCTTCTTGAATTTATTGAGACTTGTTTTGTGTCCTGTAACATGTATTCTGTCCTAGAGAATGATCCATGTGCACTTGAAAAGAATATGTATTCTGCTGTTTTGGGATGAAATGTTCTGCAAATATCGATTAAACCCATCTGATCTAATGTGTCATTTAAAGCTGCTGTTTCATTTTTGACTTTCTTGTCTGGAAGATCTATCCATTGATATCAATGGGGTATTAAAATCCCCTGTTATGACTATATTATTGTCAGTCTCTCCCTTTGCATTCATCAATATTTTATATGTTTAGGTGCTCTTATGTTTGGTACATATGTATTTACAAGGGTTATATCTTCTTGTTGGAATAATCCCTTTAGCATTATTTAATGTCCTTCTTTGTCACTTGTATGGCCTTTGTTTTGAAGTCTATTTTGTCTGATAAAAGTATTGCTACCCCAACTTTTTTTCATTTCCATTTATGTGAAATACCTTCTTTTCATCCCTTTTATCCTGTGTGTATATTTTGTTTTAAAATGGGTCTGTTAGAGTCAGCATATATATGGGTCTTGTTTTATCCATTCAGCTACTCTATGTCTTTTGATTGGAGCCCTTAATCCATTTACATTTAAAAATATTATTGATGGGTACTTATTTTTTGCCATTTTATTCTTTATACCTGTGTTCCTCTCTCTCTTTATTTTTTTCTGTCTTCTTCCTTTTATTCTTTGTACATGGTTTCCTTTAGATCATTGAGCATATATATGACAGTTGATTTTATATCTTTGTCAAGTAAGTCCACTGAATGTCTGGGCTTCTTCACGAATGGTTCAGTTTATTCTTTCCCTTTGAATTGGCCATATATTCCTTGTATTTTTGTATGCTTTGTGATTGGTTGTTGAAAACTAGACATTCTGAATATTATAACATAACTCTGGAAATCTGATTCTCACACTCTTCAGAGATTATTGATTTTCTTGGTTGATGTCTGGAGCCATCTATTTGTTATTTTTCCAAAGATATTGCAAAGTGGGTATTCCTTGTTGTGTGTAGTCACTGAAGTTTCTGTTACATTATCTCTGTAGTCACCCAGTGACCAGACTATTTCTATAAATATAAGTCATTAGGAATAGAATGGCACACAAAGCCTGTTCTTGTGTGTGAGGGTAAAGTTTATTAAAAGTAAATTTCTGGAATTTATCTTTGAGACCTGAATCAAATTTGAATTCCAAAAATTATTTTTGGATATCCTCTCAATATGAGAAAATTAGATCTCATCCTTTGCAATATATACTTAATTCATCCCTGAAATAAGTAAAAAATTTTTTTAAACTTAGTTCCAGAGGCATGTTGAGCTATTTACAGAGATCTGTATGTGCCTATGGATGGTGTACGTCTACAGTACCGATTCTGTGATTCTTGTTCCCTGGCCAAGATGAACTTCTGTATGTTTAATGAGAGTTTCATTTAGTTATGTTACTTTGAGCAGAGAACTACTTCTAATTCTGCTTCCTTTGTCAAATTTTTCCTGAATTCACCACAGCCTTAAGTCATCTCTCCCTTACCTGAATAACTCTTACACTTATTTTAGCATTTAAAATGTTGAGTCTTTTACCCTACCCCCATTAGCATTCCTTCTGAGTAATGATGAACATTGACAAGAAACAGTAATGAGACAACATGGATCTACATGCATATTATTTATACTCATCAGTACCAGTCATCAGGAATAACTGATATAACTGATTTGCAATACCTAAATTCATTGGTATATATGCTTAGTATAATTCCTTATGACTATAATCAAAGATTCTTGTGGAGCATAATTAAAGAGGGATACTATAGATTGAGGTGGCTGTATGCCTTGGCAGCCTATATAAGCAAATCAAAACCTAAGCCAGAGTCAGAGCACTTAAATCTGAGAAAATGAAACAAAACAACTAATAATGAACAGCCAACTGGGCTTTCCCAAATAAGGAAACTGCTTAAGCTATAGCCATCAAATAATTTCCTTGCTTTACTTTCATGTCTTCTCTATAAAAACTTCTGCTCTAACTCCTGTCAGTGGAGTATTGCTAACCACCTTTGGTTTAGCACTGCCTGTTTTGAATTCATGTATGCTCAAATAAACTCTTGAGGAAAAAAACTTCAGTTTGCCTTTTAACTGGATTACCCTGTTTAATGCACAGAAGCTTTCCACCTTTTAACAGAATTGCCCTTGTTCATTGCATAGAAGTCTCCCAACTCCTCCCCAGAGCTACTTCTAAGATGGAGCTAGCTAGACCACGAACTGTTCTGCGCCTATTTATGGATGACTTCATTACTACACAGGCTTTTCTTTTTTTTCATCCTTACCTGAAAACATTTTTTTCATCTCGTTTTAGAGAGAGAGAGGGAGGGGAAGAGAGAGAGAGACATCAATGTGAAAGAGAAGCATTGATTGGTTGCTTCCCGTCTGTGCTCAGACTGGGGATTGCACACATCCAATGGGAAGACTGAACCCACATCCTAGGTATGTGCTCTCACTGGGAATCCAACCTGCCACCTTTCTGTTATGGGACAATGCTCCAACTAATGCTCCAAACAACTGAGCCATACCGTCCCAGGCTGTGTGAACTTTTCTTAATAAAGCATCATTAAGATGAGAAGACCTATTACCACGTAATTTAGAGTGGCACATTCATAGTTTAGTCTCAATTTATCCCTTATTTCATTTAGACAAATTATAACTTTGTTCCCTGTTCTTCTCACTCTTGTGATTGTAAGAATGTAAGATTCTTTAATTTTGTATTTAAAAATTTTACCTTTACTGTTTGTATCTCTACAGCATGCTAGTGATATTTACATGTTCCCTTGATTTAACACGTTGTATTTCTACTAAATGTATCTAAGACATCTATCACTTCCAAAATAATACATTTCTTTTTTTATCAGGTTACTTACAAATACCACTTATCTGATTATCAGTATTCCCTACCTTTTGTTGTTGGTGACATTTGCTTTATATATGTGCTTTCTTTCCTCAGCTACATTATTATAATTTTGAGGTCAGGTATCATGTCTTGACTCTCTTTGTTTACCCTATTGGATCTTAAAGATAGCAGATGTACAGTAAATATTTATTAAGTTGAATTTGATTGAATTGAGAATATTTCAGGAATCTTTCTCTTTCATCTCATACAATAATTTGAAGGAAGTCTTTAATTTCTAACAACAGAGCAAGTTTGTACCTCAGTGGTTCTAGAAGTTTAAAAACAAAAGCGTGTTACCATGGTCAATAAAATAGTCCAGGCAGTCTTTGAAATTATGGGAGTACCTTTGAAATGAGAACAAGTAAGGTCTCCTTGTAGGTCCTGATTGTTGAGGTCAGCCTAGGTTTTTTTAAAAATATATTTTATTGATTATGCTATTACATTTGTCCCATTTCCCCCATTCACTCCCCTCCCCCCATACACTCCCTCCCACCCACATTCCCCCCCTTAGTTCATGTCCATGTGTCATACCTATAAGTTCTTTAACTTCTACATTTCCCATACTATTCTTGCCCTCCCCCTGTCTATTTTCTCCCTACTGTCTATGCTACTTATTCTCTGTACCTTTCCCCCTCTCTCCTCTTCCCACTCCCCTGTTGCTA
>CM052538.1:42418422-42447822 GCA_028533065.1 Trachops cirrhosus
GATAGTTTCTATTTCCTTTTTCATGTTGATATAGTTTGCAGTGAGTTCATTGTAGCTTCGCTGTAGTTTCTGGTAGCTCATTGTGAGCTTGTGGAGCTTCCTTATAGTCACTGCTTTGAACTCAATATCTGATAGTTGAATTGCCTCTATTTCATTTAGCATTATTTCTGAGGCTTCCTCCTTTCCCTTCATTTGGGGATTGTTTCTTTGTCTTGTCTTTGTTTGTGAGATTCTTCTTGTTAGCCTCAGCTTCTTAAATTATCTGTTCTGGCTCCCTGGGTTTATGGTGTGTACTTCTGTGGTAGAATACCTGTGAGATTCAGTGGTGCAGTCTCCTTCGGGTATCCAGGTGTTCACAGCTTCCACCTACTCTTTTTTATGATCAGTTGGAGGGGTAAGGCAAAATGTTTTAAGCCAGCAAGAGAGTATTCTATGATATTTACAGTAGCAGCCAGTAGAGAAGAGATAGGAAATCCTTTAGCTATATATAGTGGTAACTGTGATCTTCCACCCCACTAGCCACTTTTTAGAAAGGATGGAATGAAAATAAGACTCCTGTTGGGAAGGAAAGGATTGTGAGTTGGCTCTAGAAAGCAGTGAGGATGTGGGAAGTCAGATTCTGAGGTAGGGTGAGAGTAAAGAGTAGTAAATAGGTATAGTTTGTGAGAGAATAGAGTTAACCACTACAGTAATAGAGTTCAGGAAACTGAGAAGTGGGCTAAGATCTGGGAGGGGTGTCGTGTAGTATTTACAGTTGTATGAAATAGCTATTATTTACAGTAATATTAGAGCAACAATCATATGACAGAATCTAAGAGATCTAGATAACAAGAATAGGGAGTGTAGAACCTTGAGAAGTGTACTAATGGAACTCAAATGAAGGACAGTAAATTAGCAATACACTATGAATGAGATAACAGGGGAAATCTATCAAATGATACAATATAACCAGCCAGGCAAAGAAGACTCTGCAGAAAGAAAAGGAATACCAAAATACTATTACAATGAAAAGTGTAAGAATAATGAACTAATGATAATACAAATATGCAATTACTTGCAGTTTAAAAAAAAGAAGGAAAAAAGCAGAAGATGGAAGAAGAGATAAATTTGGAAAGAAAGGGAGAAGGATCAACACTAGAATGAAAGAAATAGGAGCATAAGGAATTGATAGATATAAAAATAATAAGAATTAAAAAATAAAAAGTTACTTAAAAATAATTTAAAAAACCCCAAAAAACAAAAAACCTTTTGTTGGTTTCAGACTGGCCAGACCAGTTTTTCTGGTCTTGCTGGCTTCAGCAGGCTGAGGGGCAAATCTTTTTTCCCTTCCTGGTCAGAACTCAGTCAGCCTCTGGCGCACTGTTCCCACGCACGCTCTCCCCAGAGCTGGTCTGGTGCCTCCCCCGAAGGGCCCTGGGTATGGGATCGGGGCGCTCCTAAGCACTCTCTCCAGAGCTCACTGCGGAGCGCTCGTGCCTTTTCTGGGTTCACGAGTGTGAACTCTGTGGATCCCGAGGGGCGCCCACTTTCCCCTGAGTTCATGGCCTGGGCACCGGAGGTCCTGAGGAGCAGTGCTGCTCAGTCCTTGTTTGGCCGGGGAGGGAGCGGTTGACCCAGCTCTCCCCCAAGAACCTGAGGCAGACTCTGGAGCTCCGGAGATGGGGCTGCAACCTCCCTGGTCCCCGAGCTGATCCCTGGGCCATTATTATCCTGAAGTAGTCTCCTTACCATCTGGTCTTTCAATGTCCACTATAATTTTTGATCTTCTGTTTTCATATATGTTGTGATAATGTTGGCTGTTTGCTCTGTTCCTCCGTAGATCATCTAGGTCTTCCTCCCATGTGTAGGGGGAAGTGGAATGTTCTCCCTCCTACCATGCCACCATCTTTGCCTTTCCATTCTAAATGAAAGCTTTGCTGGATAGAGCAATCTGGGATGTAGGTCCTTACCTTTCATGACTTGGAATACTTCTTTCCAGCCCCTTCTTGCCTGTAAGGTCTCTTTTGAGAAATCAGCTGACAGTCTGATGGGAACTCCTTTGTAGGTAACTGTCTCCTTATCTCTTGCTGTTTCTAGGATTCTCTCCTTCATTTTGACCTTGGCTAATGTAATTCTGATGTGCCTTGGTGTGTTCCTCCTTGGGTCCAACTTCTTTGGGACTCTCTGAGCTTCCTGGACTTCCTGGAATTCTATTTCCTTTGCCAGATTGGGGAAGTTCTCCTTTATTATTTGTTCAAATAAGTTTTCCACTTGTTGCTCTTCCTCTTCTCCTTCTAGTACTCCTATAATTCAGATGTTGGAACATTTCAAGATGTCCTGGAGGTTCCTAAGCCTCTCCTCATTTTTTTGAATTCTTATTTCTTCATTCTTTTCTGATGGTATGTTTTTTTCTTCCTTCTAGTCCACTCCATTGATTTGTGACCCAGTTTCCTTTCTGTCACTATTGGTTCCCTGTGCATTTTTCATTTCCCTTAGTGTAGCCTTCATTTTTTCATCTAGTTTGTGACCAAAATCAACCAATTCTGTGAGCATCCTGATCACTAGTGCTTTGAACTGTGCATCTGATAGGTTGGCTATCTCTTGGTCATTTAAAAGTATTGGCTTTGAGGCTTTAATTTGTTCTTTCGTTTGAGCCTTTTTTTTGGGGGGGTCTGGTCGCACCTGTTAGGTAGTGAGGGGCAGAGCCTTAGGTGTTCACCAGGGTGGGGCAACCCAGTCTCTGGGTTGTGAGGTTATATGTGGGGGCGGGGTCAGAGAGGGAACAATGGTGCTTGCTCCTCTCTCTTGGATTTCAGTCCCCTCTGCCATTTCCCACAAGCAAATTGGGTCTTTCTGGTGCTGGTTCCCGGGTGGGTGGGCTTGTGCACATTCTAGGACCCTGTGGGTCTGTCCAATGAACTCTCCTGTGAGGCTGGGAGTCTCCCCCAGCACCTCAACCTCCACAAGTGTTTTCAATCAGTGCTTTTAGACTTTATTTCCCGGCGCTGGGGCCCTGGGTTGCTTGGTCTGTCTCGCTGCCTGTTTTCACCTGGTTTATCTGCTCGAGAATGTGTGACTGTGGACAGCCAGCTGCCTTGTGCATCTCACTGGGTCTGCTCGTTGCCTCCCCGCACCTGGGGTCTGCCACCAAGATCTGCTAGATGCCGCCTGCGTCCTGCACGCCCCGGTCTGCCAGCCATTGCTTTTTCCTGCTTCTACCCCTCTCTGCTGGCTGCTGACTCACCCCTCTTACCGGTCTGGATGAATGGTTGTCAGGACTTCCGTATAGTTCAATTTTCTGTTCTGGTTGTTTTTTTGTTTCTAAATTTTTGTTGTCCTTAATTTTGGTTGTGCAAGGAGGCACAGCGTGTCCACCTACTCCTCCGTCTTGGCCGGGAGTCAGGTTTCTTAAATAAATCCCCAGACTAGCCAGGTATTTATTTCCAGTCTCATTTGCATGAATGATCACCCAGTCATCAGGCATGCATGTTGGTGTCCTTATAACCTGAAGTGAATGCTCTACAAACTGATACTGTCTTTTCAGGGTCAATGAATGAGGGAAGAGTCATTCATAATTTTTAACCATTGGAGGTTATAGAACTCGGTAAGAATCTGGTAAAAACTGATATATGTACATTTATACATTTTGCTTATAGTAATTTTCAGGAAGTTATTGAGCCCTAAAAACCACAGATCCCAAGGTAAAAATCTTACACTCTGGTGATGATGGTATTGCAGAGACTCTTTAACTCTCAAGTTTAAATGGATTTTTAACTTTTTTCAATTTCCTTTTTCCCCCTTTTCCATTCTAAAGTTAACTAGGGAATTTCTTCCTCACATATGAGCCTGGGAAATGAAATGGCCAAATTATTCTGTCCTGAATTAGATTTTTGTGTCCTAGGAAAATGTTGGGTAATATATAAACAATATTCGTGTGTCTATCACAAGTGAAGGTAAGAGTTATTTTTTTTGAATGAAGTCTTTCTTAGGATGAAACCCCAAGGGATATGGATTTCCCCTCCTCTTAACAGCTGCTGCTATTATTGCATTAAACTTCACTTTGAAATTGTTTTATTTTTGAAAATCATATAAGCCCCTGCCTAAAACCTTAATTCTCTTCCTGCATAGGGGCTCTCATTATATAGTCAACTGTTTGCCGATACACAGATTGGATATTGTAATGGGAGAAGGTCACCATTCCCTCTGTTGCCTATTTGGTGATTCAACAAAACTAGCTAAACTAGTAAACTTCTCTTTATTTCCAACTTTATGTTCTTTTAAGGTTTAAGAACTTACCTAAGGTCTATCCTTGGAGGAACACCGATTTCTGAAGGATTCTGATTATGGCACATATCAGTAACTCATTTTTTCATTCAGATAACAAGTATTTATTGAGCATTACTGTACACCCAGTATTCTTGTAGGTACCGAGGATAAAGTGGTAAATAAGACAGGTAGTCCCTGCTGTCATAGAACTTTGTGGGGATAGAAAATACATGGATAAAGGAGTAACTATATAATATATATTTACAGATAATGATAAAGGCTATAAATAAAATTAAAGAAGGGTAAAGAGATTGAGAGTAATAGAAATGGTACTATTTTCAATAAATGGGTGAGAAAAGCCTTCTCTGAGAAGGTAATATTGAGCAGAGACCTGAATAAAGTGGAGCGAGCTATGGAAATGATGAGAATATTTTTTGCTGTGCTTGAGAAGCAATAGGAGCCAAGTGTGGCTGGAGTAGAAAGGTGGAGGGCAAGAGAAAAGGAATGAGGTGAGAGAGTTATGCAGACTCTGAGGAAGAATTTTGGATTTCATTTACAGTGTGATGCTATGCTACTGGAAGGATGAGACCAGGGGGGAGCCATAATCTCATTTATGTTTTAGAAGTATTATCTTGGCTGTTTTGTATAGAATAAATGGTAGTAGGCAAGAGGGTAAGCAGGAAGATTAATAATGACAAAACTATCATCTTGTTACCTGAAAAATAGCCAGTAATAGTTTAATAATTTTTTAACACAGGTCACTAATTTTAAGCCTAGAATGAAGAAGTTCTGGTATGTATATGACTCTGTTTTCAGTTCCATTCTTTCTCAGAAATGAGTAATTTAATGAAGGTCACTGAGAACATAAATCCCAGCCCTTTAAGATTTACATAATTTAATGTCTTTGAAAATTGGTTTCCATTCACTTAAAAATTTTCCTTTTGATTAAAAATGGTAAAAATGTTCTGTGTAGACATTCGGGAAATTAAAAAAGAAAAAAAAATCATTTATAATCATGACCTAGAAATACTTTTAAAATTAACTCCGATAGTTATTTATCTTTACAACATTTCTAGAAGATTGCTATTTCTACTTTTATAAATGAGAACACAGAAGCCCAAGCAGACTTTGATGACTTGTTCAGAATCACCAAAGTAGTTATCGTCATATTCTTACTGCTCTGTTGAGGTTCTCAGCCAGCCCCTGAACAGAGGGAGAACAGTGTTAGCCAATGATCAAGCTCTAGATTTGGAACAGTGAATTAACTAAGTATGGTCTGATAAGGAAAATTAATAGACAAAAATACAATCATTTTCCTCCTTCCATTCTTTGTAGACCAGTGTTCTCAGATCAGATTGCAACATTTGATCATTGTGGGCCATATACTTCCGTAGGAAAAGAGATTCTCCCTCTGAGATTTATGACAAACTTTACTACAGTAGATGTGTCCATTACTTCAGTGTGTGCATCAAATTTTACTTGCATAGAACATAGTGAACTTTCTACCAGAAGAGGAATAATTCTTCACCTCTAATCTAACTTCCCCAATAAGATAATCTTTTGTTGTTTTAAATATCTGTCTAGAGTTCTCTTTCTGAGCTAGATTTCTGCATGAGTTTTGTTTTCTGGCTTTATTTTAACTTTTTAAAATCTCATTTATAATTTTTATATTTGTGGCAGAGACGAGTACATTTTCCCTTACAGTGTGTATCCCTCATTACAATGAAATAAGGCAATACTTTGCATTGGACAAGGTAATGTGGACAGAAGCATTTAAGAGCCGGAACGCCACTTCCATCCTTCTCTTCCCTGTCATGGCAGCCATCGGTTGAGATAGAGGGAGACTATATTCCTGAGTTAGCACAGGGCCCTGCCAACTTACGTGGAGCTTTGTGTGAGCAAGACGTGAACTTTTATTGTGTTAGGTCTTCAATATTTTGGGAGCTTTGTTACTACAGCATGGTCTAGCAATCTTCTACATTATTTTTAATGTATGTTTGGTAACATCTATATAGCTTATAACTATATAATGGTGGTGCTGGCATACTTGGCATAGCATAGAAAGTCTTTCATGATGTAATTCCTGTCTGTCTCTCCAACATTATTTCCCACAATGTTCATACCTCTAACTTTATACTTACATTTTTCCAGATGGAGCACAACATACTGCCTCACACCTATGTCCTTGCACATGCTGTTTCCTCTACTAGAATTGACTTTCCCCTTCTACTTATCAGATACATGTGTGTCTGTCACACTCCACATCGCTATACCTTTTCCAGGAAGGGCTTCCCTGATTTTGTCCATTTTCTTTGTATGTTTGGAGTTTTTCAGTTCAAATTTATTTACCTTCATCTCTGTCATTAACAGTAAATTGTAAACTTGCAATATAGTCATTTCTTATAACTTGGTATATAGGGAGCATAAATAATACTTGTTAAATAAATGCCCTACTTTTAAGCAGAGAGCAGTTTAAATATTTATTGGTTAATACTGTCCTGAAAATTAGTTGATAGTTGAGAATAAGACAGGTGACCTTTTGTATATATTTGGGGGTTAGGAAGAAGGAGAAAATGAGAGGGCAGGAAGAAGAAGTTCTATCACTTAATAGTTCTGTCGCTAAATAAAAGTTCCGGGCAAGGCTCCCATAGTAATGGTCGTATGCTGCACTCATTGGTCGTATACCAGAAGGTGATTGTACTGTTTTCTTTTTTCTTTTTCGGATATTACGTTAGATTTTCTTCTGGTTCCTCCCTCCCCTGAGATATAATTAATGTACAACATTGTATTAGTTTTAGTTATACAAATAATGATTTGATATTTGTATATATTGTGAAACGATTACCACAGTTAAGTCTAGTTCACCTCTGTCACCATGTGTATTTACAAGTTTTTTTCCTTGTGATGAGAACTTTTAAGATCTACTTTCTTAGGAACTTTTAAATATGCAATTCAGGATTATTTAGTCACTGTGCTATACGTTACACCTCCAGCGATAGCTCTCTTATTCCTCCATTTTGCTGTACAACATTGCTTGATATTGTGAATACACCTCACAGTTGGTAATATTCAAGAGTTTTTTGTTTCTTTGTTAGCTTGTTTGGCTTTTTAATGTAAAATAGAGCACGAGTTAAAAATTAAAATGTGTAGGTACAGATTAAAGAACAAAATCTCATGTAGCCACTACCTAGGTAAAAATTAGAACTTTATCGTAGTCCAGAAGCCTCTTGTGTGCCCCTCCCTCATTGAATTTCCTTCCCACTTAAGTAATCACCATACTGAATTTTATGGAAATCATTTTTTTTTTGCTTTTTGCTTGTTTTTATCATATAAGTCTTAACTCCACAATGCAATGTTAAGTTTGCCAGTTTTAAAACTTTATAGTAAATGGAGTCATACCACATGTACTTTTCTGTGACATACTTTTTTTGTACAAGATGACTTTTGCGATTCATCCATATTGATGTATATAGTTGTATTTCATTTATTTCCACTGCTGTATAATATTATATTGAATTAACATACTCTAATTTACTTGTTCTATTTATGGACATTTGACTGTGTCAAGAGTTTTGCTGTTATAAACAGTGCTGCTATTAACACTGTCTCATATATGTTCTATACAAGAATTTATCTATGGTATCTATGTAGTAGTAGAATTGCTAGGACATGAGGTATGTTCATATTAAATTTTATAAGGTAATACCAAACTGTTTTCCAAAGTAGTCATAGCTATTTTCTCTTTCACCTGCAGTGAGAGGCATTCCTCATTGCTCTGAGTCCTTCCTCACACTTAGTATTATTCAACTTAGAAAATTTTGCCAGTCTGGTGGTGTGAAATGATATCCCCTATTGATTTGAATGAATATGTCCCTAATTTCTAATGAGGTTGGATCTTTTCATATGTTAAGATGTGTGCTTTTTCCCTTCTGTGAAATTCCTATTCAATTCTGTTTTTCTTCTGTCAAGTAGTTGTCTACATTTTCCTTTTTATTCATAGGAGTTTTAAAAATGTATTCTTGATACTAATAATTTGCCAACTAAATGCATTTTAAATATCTTCCTAGTGACTAATTGGATAGGTGAGGTGAGGGAGAAGAAGGAATATAGAAAATTATTCCCAGGTGTCTGGCTTGGGCAAGAGTGGATAATAGTGCCATTAAAGTAGGACATACAATAGAGAAGGAGAAATAGATGTGGGAAAGAGGGGGACTAGTTTAAGATAGTTTGGAGTTTGATGTTCCTATGGGATATCCAGGTGGAGATGTCTCATAGAAAGTTGGCTATAAGGGTCTGAAGCTCAGGACACATCAGTCATGCCACATCGGTCCTGAAGGAATCTTGTGTGATGGGCCTTTCAGGAGAGTACACTTAAAAGGAATGTGATTTTTGAACTCATTTGTCCTTTACCCATCCCAGCTTCTCTGGGCTATGAATTCTCCAATTTAAGCTTCTTATGAAATAAATATCCCAGTCAAATGAGCCACCAGAAACTTCATCATAGTTGTAATTACTTTATTACCTTCTTGGCTTCTCAACAGTTAAATAATCTTTCTTAATATTTCCAGAAGAGCACACCATTTTTATTTTGAAAAACATCCAGCATATTTGTCTTACACAACATGAAAACAAAATAATCTAGATTTTAAAGTTTCTTCCAATGCTCATTCATTCATGTGTAGTATTTAATTATACAAGTTATTTCATAAACACCGAAAACAATGTAAGAAACATATACATCTAAGAATTCTACTTTGTATAGTCTTTCATGAAATAATACTATTTTCACACATTTCTAGTTTCTGTGTATTTTCAATATATATGTAACATGACCACTGGAAAAATCTGAGCCCCTTGGGAGGATAGCCCAGAAGCCCATGGAGTAAAGATCTGTCTTTAAAAAGCAGATTGTATTATTTTGACTGCATTCCATTTAGTTATTTGAGACTTTTAATAACTCTGGTAAGCCCAGAAGTGAAAAGATCCCTTAATAAGCTTTAGACGGTAGGAAAGGTGAGGAAAGCAGGGCTAGGTCTTGGCATGTTCACTAACACTGTAGCGTCTGAGCATAGCTTATGGTAAGTATAGTACCAGGGCCGAGTTACTACTGAACCTCTCAGGATGGTGAGCCATCCACTTCCCTGCAGGAGTAATAGCAGCTAATGTGGTGACTGTGGTTGGTCACCCTTTAGGAGAACTGCAATCCAGAGACCATTCCATTTGGGTTGACAAATACTGTACGTAAGGAAACGATGGTCCATCCGCATCAGTAGTGCAGTGATTATGCTTTGCTCTGGGTTGAAGATCCTGTAGACCTGTAAGAAGAGAAAGAAGGTGTAAAAGTGTGAAACACTCAACTTGGGCTTCAGTCTGGGTTCTACTTGAAATTTACTGATTTCATAGATAACCCTAAGTCCTCAGGTAAAGTGTGGGGTGGTGAGCTTTCTTGCTGCTACCCAATCACTGTGGATTACAGGTGCTGCTTTTATGGCCAGGGAGCCAGGGAAGGCTCGGGGCAGGTTTGGCAGCTTTGCTTGAATAGTTGTAGCTCTGTCTCAAGGATGAAGTGACTTATTGACACTTTTAGACCTGTAGTCAGAGTAACTTCCAATACCACAGAGATGGCACCCTCGTTCATAAATAACTGGAGGTAGAGGAGAGGGCATGGTGGTAACACTCTTTTAAACCAAGGATCTCACAGGAAAGCTCAATGCAGTATTTCTAATTTCTCAAGATTTACATTTCTTAAAGAACAGTTTTTCTGTAAGCAATAGCAAACCTACCTCTTCTTCCTAAGTGCTTTCAGTATGTTCTTGACGATCTTGGACTCTGGATTCAGACATCTTTTTTCCCCGGTCTTTTTCATTGTGGCTCTATAGAAGTAAATAGAAATGAAAACATTTAAAATAATGTTGGGCCAACAAACTAATGGAATATACAGTTTTTAAGTCAGACATTTAAGTTTCACTCTACATGTTTCCCTTTGCTATATTTACTATACAGAAGTCTTAGAATCATCACAAACACTTTACTGATCTTTTATGATCAATAAATATTTTTATATGATTACAGCCAGGGAGATAATCAGCAGATGGTATTCTACTCACATGATCTCAACATGTGGACAAGATTGACTTGCAGGAATCATTTCAAGTTTTTCTAAGGAATTTGGATTTACAGATTTATCACTAATATTGATGCAGGCGCAGCGTGTAGTTCTAGTGAGAGGTATTCCTGCAGAAAAAGAGACAGGTACAATAGGGAGGGTTAGCTCAGCTTTCATTTTAGGCATTTAATATGGATTAGATGGTGCTTAGAAAAACCTACACCCCCATTATCACATAATCTGATGATTCCATTATAAAACAGTTCTTAATGATTATTTAGTTGATTACCTAAAAGAATGTAATTGCAACTTGTTGATTTTAAGATCATACCCTTGGGTACAGCTCATATGGTTAATTAAGCTAACTAGGGGTGTCTGTGTCATCTTCTCTCTTCTCCTTCCTTCAAATTTTCTATCTATCCTCCCTTTTCCCTTTCCTCTTCTGTCCTTCCCCCTCCTCCTCTCATTTATTCCACTTGCTTCTCTTATTGTAAACTCTGTGACGAGAGGGAGTCTCTGCTCACTTACCATTCATTCATAGGCAAGCTGCAAAACTTTTGCAAATACCCTATTTCTGTATTTGTAAATTTATACCCAGTCCTATTTCTGAACTTGCAAATTAAATATCCCTTGATGTTCCTTACCTTGAGCTCCACTCAGAGTCAGAAGGATAAGGCAGAAAATAAGAAGAGCACTTTGGTTCATGGTGCTGTGACTGGAGGTTCCTCTGCAGAAGATTCAGAATGTCAAAGCAGTTGAGGAATGCCTGAGAAAACGTGGGGCTAGGATGCAGTATTTATTTGTAAGGACACTTCCTCTCTCACTCTGATTGGATAACATTACAGTGGACTCAGCAAAACCTGCTGTCTGTTCCTTGGGGAAATCCCGTGCTGCAGAATTGAAGGTATTATTTATTTTTATTGCAAGTGAGTTTTGGAATTTCCCCCCTCTCCCTTTTTTTTTCGATAAGAGGGAGTTAAGTTTCACTTTCCAAATCATCAACTGTTTCTTGAAAATCAGAACTTCACTGTAGGGGAAAGAGGTGGGAAGGGCTGGGGTGGTGGGGAAGGGTGGGGGGATAAGGCAGAAAACTGTATTTGAACAACAATAGAAAATATTTTAAAAATAAATAAAATTATGTTACTGTTATAAAAAAACTTCATTGCATATAGAAATAAAATTTAAAATTGATCTTTGATTCTCATCTTTAACCTCCTGCAAAATAAAAATATCAACTTACTCCTCAAGTCAAAGCCCTACATATAGTTTTTAAATGAATATGTTTTAATATTGTTTTGAATTAATCTTAATTTGCAGCAGCAGTAAGGCATGACTAAGAATATCTTACATTTATTCACTTCATGGGTTTCAGAGTTGTCATTTACTTTCTCATTTTATCCCTACCATAACCCTGTAAGAAGTTATCTTCATTTCATATACGGATAAATAATCTTAGAGATTGGGTAATTGTGTTCGGTCATACAGGTCATACAGAGGTTGTCATCCATTTATTCTACCTGTGATTTTTTTCCTCATCATTTAAACTTCTGTAATTATTGTCAGAGGCTAAGTAATTTTTTTACTAACTTTATTTTTTTATTTAATTAGTATTTTATTTTCCCCATTATCATTTAGTCCCCTTATACCCCTCCCCCCAGCAATCACCAAGTAATTTTTAAAAATTTCTCTAAGCAGGTTTTTAAAATTCCTCTGTAATAGCATTTAAAAAAATCTTTTGTAGGTAAATCTAATTTTTGGAAACAGCAGTTTAGCCAGGCATTGCCCTTTAATCAAATACTCTAGACTGATAGGTTTGGTCTTCTTGGGGAAGGTGAAAGATGTGGGACTGGCGAGTTTCAAAGAGTCCCAGAAATGTTTCGGCCACTCATAATATCATTAGAATAAGTGAATAACCTCCAATATACCATTTTAAGGGAACACAGTGCTCATTTGGATATTTAATTTCTGGTGTGTTAGTGAAAAGGTTTATGTATTACAGTCAGTCCTTGAACAAAAACATCATAACATCAAGAATGGAGTGAGAAAAGGATTCATAGCTATAATAGGATTATTGCAGAAACAAGGGATTTTTTTGAAGAAATAAATTTAAAAACAGGGCATGAGTAGAGACAGACCCTGGGAGAACAGGATGGAAACAGGATTGATTTAAGGTGGGTAAAGCTCCAAGAAAACTGTCAAGTGCAAAGCAGAAGGAAAAAAGTGTTAGCCATTGAACTGATAACAGTGATAACTGAAATTAGCACAATTGCAACTGGATGACAGCAGCAGAACTAGTATCTTAGCATTGATTCTTGGCTGATGATTCACAGCAGATAACATCAGTAGGAAGGAGGTGCTACCCATGTAATATAACATGTTGGGCCTAATAGTGACTTTCACCAGTATCTAAGTTTGATTATGTTCTTTGCAAGGAATTGGTAATAGGGGATCTAAGGTGAAATACTGTTCTAAATGCAGGCATCACCCTGCAATGGGAAATCTGATGTAGGTGATACTTGGAACCTAAGGAAATATCTGGGAGGTGTTTTCATAGTTAGCTAGGCCACAACAGTGTAGAGATAGGCCAAGGAAAGGCAAGATTTAGGCTAGTGTAGGATTAGACTACTGTATCTCTCAGGTTCTGGCCCAAAACTCGGCAAAGAAGCCAACATAAAAGCCCATGTCTACAAATGGGGCACACATAAGACTTGGAACCTCAAATGCAGGAACTCGGTCATCAGAATAGTGAATGAATTATTGCTTGGGGCAGGCAGAAATTGCTGGAGTGCTGAATTCCATCCAGGTCGTTTTGGTCCAGGGACTGGAACAGAGCTAAGTTTTCAAATAGGGAAGTCAGTGGACTTAGCTGTGGGAAACTGGAAAGACAAAAGGAAGGGAAATGAGTCAGAGATTGAGAGAACCCAGAAGGCTTTCACCAGCAAAAAGGCTTTGTTCTGATGAGGGAAAGACTTATGAGCAAGTGACATGGAGGAGCCCCCCAGTAGCTGTTACTGCAGAATAAAAACTGGACTGTGAGCTCTGACCAGTGTGGCTCACTTAATTGGATGTTGTTCCACAAAGTGAAAGGTCTCTTGTTCCATTTCTGGTCAGGGCACGTGCCCGGGTTGCGGGTTTGGTCCCCAGTTGGGGCATGTATGAAAGGCAACCAGTTGATGTTTCTCTCTCACACTGATGTTTCTCTCCCTCTCTTTCTCCCTCCTTTCCCTTCTCTCTAAAAATAAATAAATAAAACCTTTAAAAATACATCATTTAAAAAATCAGACTATGAGTACAAATGCCAAAGATTTTCAGAGGAATGTCTGACATCATGGATTGAAGAGGCTCTGAAGAGTTCAAAATTAAATGATAAAAAAGATATATGGTGATAATTTTGCTTTTGTTAGTATCTAAATTCTCAGCTAAGATGTTGTCTATATAAGCAAAGTACAAAGGAGAGTTTGAGGCAGATACCTGCTAAGTGGACTAAATATCTATTATTGAGAACATTTTTTTATTCATTTAGTTGATTTTTTTTTAATTTTTTATTTTAGTTTATTCAGTACAGTTTCTATCCTTTATTCCCATTCCAGCCCACCCACCCATTCCATTTAGTTGATTTTTATTAAACATTACATAGTGCTAACTGTGTGCCAGGCATTATTTGCAGTGCTTTATGAGTATTGACTTATTTAAACCTTAAATGAAGATTCATTTATCCCAGTAACTCTAGAGTCCATGTTCTCAACAACTTTGTTATGCAGTCTCTCCAGAGAAACCACCTTGATTTGGATTTCTGATTTCCATTCTATCTGTCTTAATTGGCTGAAACCATCTTTGAGATTATTTTGGTGCACTGGTAATAAACCCCTAGAAAAGGTTTAAAATGGATCCTACACTGAATCTCATACTAAAACAAAAATGCTGTAGTATATATATGTTATACAGATGTGTATACAGATACACGTGTTAGCCAGTAAACGATCACATAGATACACATTTATTCACTTACAGTGTTTTGGAGGGAAGTTTCTTTTTTTCTTTTTTATTGTTCAGTTACAATGGTCCCCATTTTCCCCCATTACTCTCCCTGCCCTACCCATCCCCACCTCCCACATTTAGTTCTTCCCATACCCACCCAAGGTCTTTGTCCATGGATCCTTTATATATGTTCCCCAACAACCCTTCCCTTTCTTTCCCCTACTTACAGTATTTCTTTTAAAGATTTTATTTATTTCTTTTTAGAGAGAGGGGAAGGGAGGGAGAAAGAGAAGGAGAGAAACATAGGTGTTTAAGAGATAACATTGATCAGTTGCCTCTCACATGCCCCCAGCTGGGAACCTGGCCCACAAACCAGGCATATGCCCCAGATGGAAATCAAACCAATGACCTTTTGGTTTGCAGGCCCACGCTGCATGCACTAAGCCACACCAGCCAGGGCCACTTAGAGTATTTTTAAAAGGTAGTTTTCTAGTCCAAGACCATGGTCAGTTGGATTCATTTTATAATTTATTGAGCATTGTATATCCTGGAATTTTTGTGACTGGGGGAAAGACATTTATATATTTCCTCCTAAATTCTGAAGTTTGTATTGTTATGTATGAAAATACCTAAATTTGTGGGCCTTTATTTTAAGAGATGGTTTTATTGTAATTTTTAAGGTATTGCATCTTACTTCTGCAACTAAATAACTCCTAGGTTTTATTTATAAGTAAATGATCTTTATTTATATGTAGCCTAAACTGTTCTTTTTATCAGAAATACATATGTCTTCCAAATTTTTTGAATATTCTTATTTTTAACTGCTGTGGCTTGCTGAATCATTAGAAAATGTCCTTTGTTTCCACTAACAATTTTTATTTATTAGTGTACTTACTCCAGCTTTCTTTTAGTTACCGTTAGTATGATATATCTTTTTCTATTCTTTTTTTAACCTTTACCAAGGATATGTTTATTGATAGAGAGAGGGACAAGGAAGGAAGGGAGGGAGGGAGACAGCCAGCCAGACATCGTTGTGAGAGAGAAACGTCGATCAGTTGCCTCCCTTACACACTCCAACCGGGGATGGAAACCACAACCCAGGTATGTGCCCTGGCCAGGAATCAAATCTACAGCCTTTTGACGATGCTCCAACCAACTGAGTTACTTGGTCAGGGCTATCTTTGTAATTTCTTTCACTATATATTTTTGGGGTTATTTTCTTAGTGATTACCTGGATATTATAGTTAACATCTTAACTTTAAACAATACAGTTTAATTTAGCACCAATTTACTTTCAATAGTATACAAAAACTTTGTTCTAGTATAGCTCTCTTCCTTCATTTGTGCTATTATCATACAAGTTAACTCTTTATGCATTATAAACCCATCAGTACATTTTTATAATTATTGCTTTATACAGTTGTCTTTTCAATCAGATAGAAAAGATACAATTATACCATCTTTTATATTTACCCATGTAGTTCTTTTTACTGATACTCTTGGCTTCTTCTTGTGTATTTGAGTTACTGCCTAGTGTCCTTTCATTTAAGCCTGCAGGACTTCCTTTTGGTATTTCTTGTACTGCAGATATGGTGACATTCTCTCTCAGTGAGATTGTTTTTTATCTGGAAAGTTTTGATTTCTCCTTCATTTTAAAAATATAACAGTTTTATTGAGATATAACTTCCATACTATGTAATTCAGCCTTGAAAATATACAGTTTAATGGTTTTTAGTATATTCACAGAGTTGTGCAACAGTGATCTTCATTTTGAAGGATCACTTTGCACAATACAGAATTCCTGTTGGCAGTACTTTAGTACTCATTCCACTGCCTTCTGGCTAGAACTTAGGTGTTAATTTTATTGAGGCTCCTTTGTAAGTGATTAACCACTGTTGCTGCTTTCAGAATTTTCTCTATGTCTTTGGCTTTTGACAGTGACTATGATGTGTCTAGTCAGTGGAATTTGTTGAGCTTCTTGGATGTGCATGATAATGTTTTTAATGAAGTTTAGTAAGATTTTGGCCATTACTTCTTCAAATATTCCTTCTTCCCCATTCTCCCTGTTCCTCTCTCCTCCTGTTACACACTTGTTGGTATACTTGATGGTGTTCCATGTATCTCTGAGGGTCTGTTCAGTTTTCTTTTTTTTTTCCTTCGTCTCAGAATGGATAATATATCAATGAACTTATTTTCAGGTTTTCTGATTCTTTTACTAGTTCAAATCTGCTATTCAATCCCTGTAATGAAGTTTTCATTTTGTTTATTGTACTTTTCAAAGTCAGAGAGGTTTTTTTAAAAAAAATTATTTCTTTTTATTGATACTTTCTATGTGGTGAGATGTTTTCTCATACTTTCTTTTAATTCTTTGGATGTGGTTTTCTTTTTCTTTGAATATATTTATAATAGCCAATATAAAGTCTTTGTCTAGTAAGTCCAGTGAAGAAATCCCTGAGCTTCCTCAGGGATAGTTTTGTTTATTGCTTTTTAATATGTATGAACCATACTTTGCTATTTCTTTGCATGTCTTGTAATTTTTTTTGTTAAAACTGGATATTTTAAATAATACAGTGTTATAGCTCTGGAAATCAGGTTCTCTTCCTCAGGATTTGCTATTATTACTTGTTTAGTGACTTTTCTGAGCTAATTCTGTAATTATTATTATTCGTTATATTTGTTTAATATTATTATATATTATTCATTATAATTTATTTTGCGTAGCCACTGAAGTCTTTGTTGAGTTAACTAATTGTCAGCTAATGATTGGACTAAGATTTCCTTAAATGTTTTGAACCAGTAAGCCTCTTAGCCTTTACTGAGTGTCTCTGTAAGTGTGTTGGGGTATGCCTTCAATGCTCTGGCAAGCAGTTTACAATTCTGCCTTAGCCTTTACTTCCTATTTGTGCAGAACATTAAGATCAGCTTAGAGTGAGAGATTAGAGCCTTCCCAGATCTTTTCTGAGTATGTGCACAGTCCTATACATACATGTGGCCTTCTAGATTCCTAGAAATATATAGGAGCTATTAAAAGCACCCTGTAGACATCTCATTCTCCAGTTTCTCCTTTAAAATTTTTAGCTTTTTTTTTTAGATCCTACTGGTATAGTAACCTCAGGTAGCTAAGAATTGTGAAATGATTGCTTCTGATGTTTTCAAGTCCTAAGGGTAGGACTATTTGCCAAATAAAGACAAGCCCTGTAAACATATAAGAAAACCTTCAGCCCTGGCTGGTGTGGCTCAGTGGGTTGAGTGCTGGCGTGCCAACTAAAGGGTTGCTGGTTCAATTCCCAGTCAGGGCACATGCTTGGGTTGTGGGCCAGGTCCCCAGGAAGAGGTGCTCGAGAGGCAACCACACATTGATGTTTCTTTCCCTCTCTCCCTCCTTTCCCCTCTCTCTAAAAACAGCTAAATAAAATATATTTTTTTTAAAAGAAAGCTTTCAGGTAAGTCAATGATGATAATCATCAGAGAATGGGGCTTTTGGGAAGCTCCAAAACGATTCTCCCCTCCATTTGTTTCTAGGCAGCTTTTCAGAGATATGCAATTGTGAGGCTATTTTTCAAGGTTACTGTAGAGCCAGGGGAGAGGGGATATGACAATGAAGAGTACCCCAAAGTTTTCTGTCCTTATTGAGATTCAGTTTAGATATTCTCTGGATTGCTGTAGACCTTTGGCTAATTTCTAGAGTTCTGAAAAAGTGGATTATGACTATTTTTCCAGTGTTCTTTTTCCTTTTACACAGGAGAATACTTTCAGAGGTCCTTCCTTACTCGACCATACTAGAAGTGTTTTCTATAGAGGTTTTTTTAGGTAAAATTTTTAGGTAAAATTTCCATATATAGAAATGTTTAGTTCTTAATTGTACCATTAGATGAATTTAACAAATACATGCCCTTAAGCAATCCAAACCCCTATCAAGTTATAGAACATTACCACCACTCCAGAAAGTTTTTTCATGACACCTGCCAGTCTGTCTTCACTCCACGTCTTCTACTCCTGACACAAGCATTCTTCTGACTTTTCACTATAAATTGATTTTGCTTATTCTAGGACTTTATGTAAATGGAACCACTTTGATGCATACTTTTTTTGTGCCAGACTTCTTTCTCTCAGTATAATGTTTTTTAGAGATGTCTCTGTAGTTGCATGAATCAGTAATGTGTTCCTTTTTATCGCCACATGGTGTTCCATTCCGTTATACGTATACCAGTTGCTTTGTCCCTTCTTTTGTTGATGGATATCTGGATTGTTTCCAGACTTAGTTATTATGTATAAAGCTGCTATGAACATTTTTGTATAATTTTTTCTGGGCATATGCTTTTATTTTTCTTTCATTTCTGTAGTAGAACAGAGTGGTATTTTTAAAACATGTTGTATCGTGTAAATACTCTGGTTAAGACTCTCTAGTAATTTGCAGTTACACTTAGAATTAAATTTAGTTTTACTAAGTCCTCCATGATCTGGCTGCTACCTATTTCTCCAACCTCATTGCACATTTTTCCCTCTCAGCTACTACATTCTGGTCACAGTGGCCATTACATCACCTGTCTTTTTCATCTAGAATGTTTTCTCCCTTCTTCTTGGCATAGGTAGTTCCTTCTGCACATTTGGATTTTAGCTAACTAGTACCTTTTCTTAGTATACAATCTAAAGCAGCTGTGACCTTATTCTAATTCTCTGTATGGCATTTCTCACTGATATTTGATTAGTTTATTTTTATTCACTTAATGTCTATTTCTCTGCAAAAGAACATAAGCCCCAGAAGAGCAGAGACCTTATCAGTCCTATTCATAGCTGCATTCCCAGCAGCTAGAGCACCATCACCTTGCATATGTAAGGTATTCAGTAGATATTGGATGGATAGATGAATAGATGAATTTCTACAGACTTTAAGAAATAGCAGAAATAAGAATTGCACATCTTCAGTAAAAATTTTTATTGGCTTATCAGAATTGTATATTAGGACATGGATATTATTTTTACTCCAGCTTTAGGAATCAAGTTTAACTTAAAAAGACTATAATTTCCCCAGAAGTTAGCATAGAGTCAGGTAGGTGGAATCAATACAGATATCCTCAGCTAGCTATGGGCCATAGTCTTCATTCCAAGGATTATAGGGATAAATATACAAAGCTTCTTAATTACTCATTGGAGGTTCTCTGTAATTATGCATTGAATGAATGAAGGGATGCAGATCTCCTCAGTGCACATCACGTATATGGCCGTGAATGGTGTTGTATGAAGAGGAATGAGGAGACAGGAGAGTTATACTTATTCTCATTATTGTCTGTGTACTTTGTGCATTGAACCAAGCTAATTTCACAGGATTCTAGGAGACATAAGATACCATGTCTGTCCTTGATAGACTTACATTCTAATTGTAAAGACCAACAAAGATGAAATAATAAATATCAATAAGATAAACTGTGTGGTCAGTGCTGTATGAGTGACACATATAGACAATGAATAATATTGGGTTCATAGGAGAGTGTACTCAAAACTGGGAGTGAACTTCAAAGTGTGAATTGTACTTAGACAAGTAGACAGGAAGGGAAAGCAATTAGAGAAATATCACAAAAAACTGGTATAAAGGGATGCCAGCAAACCAGTCAGGCAGGTTGGCAGAGTGGCATGCGGTGGGTAATATCTTGCTAGGATTTTATAGGATCTGGTCCTCAGTTTTACAGGTCCAGAAAAACTCCCATTTTTTCCTAATACAGAGTAAACATGTTCTCAAAGAGTTAATTCTGCTAACCAATCTACAAGGAACAAAGATGCAAATTGAAAAGATAATTTATTTATTTATAATGAGCACCTCTCAGTAACTGGAGTGATTGGATCAGGTATCCCAGGGGTCCCCAACCACTGGCCACAGACCAGTACCAGTCTGTGGCCTGTTAGGAACCCAGTGCACAGCAGGAGATGAGCAGCCCAGCTGGCCAGCAAGCACAGCTTGCCACCTGAGCTCCGCCTCCTGTCTCCACCCCTGCTTCCATCTATGGGCAAATTATCTGCCATGAAACCAGTTCCTGGTGCCAAAAATGTTGGGGACCACTGTGGTATTCAATCAGTGTACCTGGGAAGTTGGATTAGTAATTAGAATATTGCCTGGTGAGCGCAGAATTAAAACAAAGGACACTTCTCTTCTTGTTTTGAATGGGGATCTGCTCCAGGAGAAACTTTATAAATGTGATCAATGTGGAGAAGAATTCAGGAAAAAAAATCAAATTTTTAGAGACAGTAGCAAGCCAACTATTACATGATACATCCACAGCCAACCCTACACAAATCATTTAAATAAAAGTCTAAATCAGGGGTGTCAAACTCATTTCCACTGGGGGACACATCAGCCTTGTGGTTGCCTTCAAAGGGCCGAAATAATTTTAGGACTATATAAATGTAACTACTCCTTAACTGTTAAGGAGTTAAAGTACATTCAGCCCTTTGAAGGCAACCATGAGGCTGACGTGCCCCCCAGGGAAAATGAGTTTGACACCCCTGGTCTAAATTATAACTCTTTTCAAATTTATATTTCTTTCAATTTTTGCAAGGCTTTTGACATATTCACTTTCTTAGTATTCACTGATCTGAGTCTAGTTTTGAAAGAAAACAGGAGATAAGGAAGTATCCCATCTTTAGTTTCAGTTTCCAAAGCTATTGGTTAATCTTTAAGCCTCTAAATACGGTATCAGGTCAAAAGAAAGAATCTGCCCTGTCAGACTTGTTATAGACCTAGGGGGAAAAGCATGCTTTCCGAGAAACTAATGTGCTTAGAAGAAATTTCCTAAAAGGTGATGGGAGGAATTCAGCAATTTCTGTAGACAGGGAATCTTCTAAGCTTTTACATAATAATACTCCTTGGAAAGGATGGGAGAGGAAGACAGAGTTTTCCCTTTCATTGTTTAGACTGAGCTTCCACAAGATTCACTTAGCTCACAGTGCCTAGTAATAATACTGGTTACATACTTTTGAATTAACCCTTCATAGCCAGTCTGAGCAAAGGCCAAAGTGGATGGAGGACACTTAACAGTCATAATTCTTGGGAGAGCTGAGACTAGCTTCTGTTTGGAGGCATTTTAGATTATGCAGTGCTTTGTTTTCCTCACACTTGATGGGATGATAAGGTGGGCTGGGAATCTAGAGATATAGTATGTAGATCTGTTTTTCAATTACTATGTGATCTTGGACAGATTCTTCAGCCTGTTTATGCTTCAGTTTTCTTATCTTCAAATGAGCATTATACCTAACCCATCCACCTTCCTCATTGCTGTAAAGATGATAGAAGGTTACAAATGTGTTTTAACAAGTCTAAGTGAATTTTTTACCAGCTAATGTTTCATAAACATAGCCAGCTCTCTGGCCAAGTTTCAGCTTATCTCCTAGGTGCAACAAATAATATTTTCTCTCTGGATGATGCAGTTATTTGCATAGTAGGATATATTGTTAGTTTAGAGCAGTCACTAGCTAAGGAGTGACTTTCCTAGTAGAACTGAGGGTGGAAATATGCAGCATTTACTTTTTAAAAAATCTTTTAAAATTTTTTTTGAAAATTAATTTTCAATTACAGTGGAGTCTAAAGAACAAAATAAACAAACAAAATAGGAACACTTATAGGTACAGAAAACAGACTGATGGTTGCCAGAAGGAGTTGAGAGACTGGATGAAAAAGGTGGAGGGATTAAGCACAAAATTGGTAGTTACAAAACAGTCACAGGGATGTAAAGTACAACATAGTCAGTAATATTGCAATAACATGGATGGTGCCAGGTGGGTAGCTGAAATATCTGGGGGGACACTTTGTAAAGTATGTGATTGTCTAACTACTATGCTATACACCTGAAACTGAAACAAAATAATATTAAAAGCAGCACTTACTCTTAGGAAAGGACTTATTTAGGTGGTCTAGCTTATCTATGATAAACAGAAGTACACTGTGAATTTACAAAATAAGAATACCCATTTTTTACTTCTTTTCATTGTCCTGTAGGTCCTAGCCTGAAAAATAAAGCAGAAAGAGAAAATTAAAGCCATAAGAATTGGAAAGGAAGAAATAAAGTTTTGCAGAAAAGTTTGCATAGAAAACCCAAAAGAATTTACCAAGTTTTAGAAATAATAGCAGAATTTATAAAAGTAGATGGATAGAAGGTCAATGTATTATACTTCCTGTATCAGTAACAAATATAAATGATCTTTTAGATATAAATTATCTTTACAGTAACAACCATAAATACTTAAAAACAAAATCCTTAGCAATAAAAGCAACAAAAGTAAACAAGACTTTTTTGTAGAAAATGTAGATGAATTTTTCTAAAATAATAACAAATACAATAATGTTGAGATAAATACAGAATGATTACCCATTAGATAAAGCTCAGCAAAGCTAAATATTTTGTTTAGGTATGTGGATATAAATAAAGCTGTTTTTAAAAAGCAGGGTAGTGATGTTTGTACAACAATGTGAATGTACTTAATACACTTAAAAATGGTTAAGATAGGCCCTGGTCAAGTAGCTCAGTTGATTAGGATACAGAGAGATCTGATCAGATCACTGGGGAGGAGTAGAGAGAGGTCAGGCAATGATAAACAGTCTAGGATGGGATTGGATGAGAAACTGAACACCTTTGGAGTGCATGGAATTATGGTCCAGATGATTTAAAATAAAAGGAGGGCAGAGACTGGCCCTTGGGCTCCCTCTTCCTAGAGGATGCCTGGATGATCATGCTGCAACTGCCTGCATTTCCCAAAGGATGGTATTTCTGATGAGAGAAGAATCTCCAGGTGCAGCCTAGGATCAGGCTGGCCTGGCACCGGGTGGCAGGTTTATTCTTCTTTGGGTGTTCTGGAGGAGATGGGCCTCTGAGCAGAACCCTGCCATCCTTCCAAAATTGTGTACCTTTTGTATCTTACGTTGTTTTAGTTTGTAAACAACCCTATAGAAATAAGATAATTAAAAACCAACAGGGAATGATAGGGGAACTCAGGAGTTAAAGCCTTTAGCCTTAATTGATAGGCTTAAGTGATTAGAACTATAACTAAAGAGTTCAAGATTTTAGCCTTAATCAATAGGCTTAAATACTAATGCATGTGGAAAGCTATTATTCCAAAATCATGTAGCTTTTGAATAAAGACTCCTTTCCTTTATCACCAAACATTAGTTTCCAGAATTTTGCATAGAGGGTGGTGGGAGGCAGCAGGACCCCACTTGCTGTGTGGTAACAGTGTTATCCCAATATGCCAGGGTTGTAGGTTCAATCCCTGGTCAGAGCACATACAACAATCAGCCAATGAATGCACGAATAAGTTGAACAACGAATCAGTGTTTCTCTCCCTCTCTCTCCCTTTCTCTCCCCATCTCCCCCTTCCTTTCTCTCTCTAAAATCAATCAATTAAAAAGATGGTTAAGATAGTAAAATGTTAGGTTATGTGTATTTTATGTAAGTAAGGGAATAATAAACACAGAATTTATTATAATGATTATCTTGGGGCTGGAGGAGCAAGGATATGGGATAGGGAAGGAACACAGATGTTTTAAGTTATTGTAATGTTCTCGTTCTTGATTTTGGGGTGGTGAGTTCATAGGTCTTCATTATGTTGTATTATAAATATATAAATATATGCATGCATGGATCAGAGATGGCAGTGTATGTGTATCATCAACTAAAATGATGGCTAATCCAAATCGGTACACCAGAGATTCATTAAAATTAATTTACTATAAAATCCTAATTTCAGAGAAATAGTACAAGTGAGTTTTAACTTCCTGGTTCCTCCTTTGGAGAGGTGCCAAAGAAATGTGGCATAATTATGCCACTACTTTTTTGAGTCACTTTTTATTTTAATAAGAAATATTGGATGTTTCCAAGAATCTTTATTAAATTGTAGCAATGTTTTGGCTTAACAGAGTGATGGATAAGTTTAAATCAATCTGCTATTCAGAGAGGGTCACTGAATTGTTAATCCAGAGATCAAAGAACTGAAAGGAGAGAAATGGAAAGATTATGGTCAGTGAATTAAATTGAATAGATTAGGTGTGTGGTAAGGGATAAAACAGAGAAGGGAAAAGGAGGTGGTAACTGGTTTCCTTTCCTTTTCCTCCCCTCAACCACCGTGTTTGTCTTTTCCTTCCTTCCTTCCTTCCTTCCTTCCTTCCTTCCTTCCTTCCTTCCTTCCTTCCTCTCTTTCTTACTCTCTGTCTCTCTCTCTCTCTCTCTCTGTCTTTCTCTCTCTTTTCTGTCTCTTTTCTTCGTGTCACCAGTAGGACAGGATGACTATGGATTAACATATATTGACAAATCCCAGTATAGGGGGTCTCAAGTTATTCATGGTTCTTGATACAAAGAGTTTGGAGGATAGGCACTTTCCATATTAACTGTCTGCATAAACTGCTTAGTATTAGAATTTATTTTATTAAAAATAATATATTAAAATTACTATATGCTTCTTGTGCAAGGCTATGCTTTTTTTAAAAATCATGTTTAATTTTAACAACCACTGTATAAGGTGTACCTGTTTTTTAATAAGCTAAAATGGTATTCCATAGCAAGATTCAAATTTAGGTAGTCTAAATTCAGAGCCTCTTAACCACTCTACTATCTCTCCGAATTGCTTTTGTTATCAGCCTCAACTAACAAAATCTATAGCACTGATCAACAAATCAGGGCACCTGGTCATCTTAAATTTGTAGCATCAGTTGACCCTCAAAAAGAAGCAGATCCTCCTGCTGAATCTTTCTGATCAGTATCAAGAGTAGTGTGTATCAGACAGGGACTTGGAAGGAAGCAGAGGATATATTCAGCTGACATTTTGAAAATCGTCTTTTTTTATCCTAATCCCAGGACATATTTATTAACTTTAGAGAGAGGGGAAAGGAGAGAGAGAGAGAGGGAGAGAGGGAGAGGGAGAGGGAAAGAAAGAGAAACAGAAACATTGATGCAGGAGAGAAACATTGATCGGTTGCTTCTTGTACACCCCCTGTACTGGGGACTGAACCCACAACTCAGGCATGTGCTCTCACCAGGAATCAAACCCATAACTTCAGTTTATAAGACAGCACTCCAACCAACTGATACATACTGGCCAGGCCTGAAAAGAATTTAATGACAGTTTTACTTACAGAAATGTGGACAACATTCAAGGAACCAACAAGGGATATTGAGGATATCCAGTGGGAAGCTACTATGATTTCTTTTTTTCCTCCTACCTCCCACCCTCTATCCTAGCCCCCTTTGGCTTTGTCCATGTGTCCTTTATAATTGTTCCTTGATGACCCTTCCCCCTGCCCCCTAGTTAACTCCTCCCCTGGCCCCTCTGGTTACTGTCAGCCTGTTCTCAATTTCAGTGTCTTTGGTTATATTTTGTTTGCTTGTTTGTTTTGTTGATTAGGTTCCTGTTAAAGGCAAGATCATATGGTATTTGTCTTTCACTGCCTGGCTTATTTCACTTAGCATAATGCTCTCCAGTTCCATCTATACTGTCCTGAAGGGTAGGAGCTCCTTCTTTCTTTCTGCTGCATAGAATTCCATTGTGTAAATGTACCATAGTTTTTTGATCCATTCATTTACTGATGGGCACTTAGGTTGCCTCCAGCACTTGGCTATTGTAAATTGTGCTGCTATGAACATTGGGGTGCATAGGTTCTTTTGGATTGGTATTTCAGGATTCTTAGGGTATAGTCCCAGCAGTGGAATTGCTGGGTCAAAAGGCAGTTCCATTTTTAGTTTTCTGAGGAAAATCCCATACTGTTTTCCACAGTGGCTGTACCAGTCTGCAATCCCACTAACAGTGCACTAGGGTTCCCTTTTCTCTACAACCTTGCCAACATTTGTTGTTTGTTGATTTGTTTATGATGGCCATGCCCACCAGTGTGAAGTGGTATCTCATTGTGGCATTAATTTGCATCTCTCTGATGACTAGTGATGCTAAGCATCTTTTCATATGTCTCTGGGTCCTCTGTATGTCCTTCTTGGAGAAGTGTCTGTTCAGGTCCTTTACCTATTTTTTAATTGGACTGTTTGTCTTCCTAGAGTGGAGTCATGTGAGTTCTTTATATATTTTGGAGATCAAACCCTTGTCTGAGGTATCACTGGCAAATATATTTTCCCATATGGTTGACTCCCTTTTCATTTTGCTAGTATTTTCCTTAGCTGTGCAGAAGCTTTTTATTTTGATGAGATCCCATTTGTTTATTCTTTCCTTTATGTCCCTTGCTCTAGGAGACATATATGTGAAAATACTATTATGATTTCTTAGAAAGAGGCAAAATAAAGGAAAGGTGTTACTATAACCAAGAGCTAAACCCATCACATATTAAATAACATTTTTTATGAAAAATTACTGTATTCTACAAAAAATAATTTAGTGAAAAGAGTAGCAGGCTTAATAGAAGATAACTGGACTCATATGTACTACTGAATTTAATTTCTTGCTATTATGTGTCATGTAGGCTCTGCGAAACTTATGAGAAAATGTGAATAAAAAAGACTGCTAACATCTTAATATTACTATGAAAATAGTTTTGACTGTATGGACTTCCTGAAAGTGTCTCAGGAACCCTTGGGGTGAGGGGGAGGAGTGTCACACTTAGAGAACTGCTGCCATGTAATATAATATAATATATAAGCTGTGTGCATTCAATGCTTTAGCACTTGTTGTACACTGAACATTTAAGATTACTACCACAAAGCACAGTATGTTACTCAGTGGTTATTTTACTAGAGACTTCAATACAAAAATAAGCAAAAAATACAACAGTAATGACAAAGGAAATTAATGAAAATATATAAATAAATCACAAGGCTATCACTACTATAAATTAGAAAACCACAAGTATTTGAAGTACCTACAAGTGTTCTAAGAGTATTGTTCAACACAATACTCAACACATGCCAACTGTACAAATGTGAAGATCACTTACTATGTAAGGAGAAGACCACTTAGTGCAGAATCTTGTGTAAACCTTTTGGTTTCTGGTGCTTTAGGCACCAAGAATCCTAAGTTTACTCGCAGGTATTGAGCACCTGTCAGGGTATTATTCCAGGAGCACTACAGGAGTCCAAGTAAGTAGGACATGGTCTCAGAATGAAAAAGCTAGTATTGTAAGGTAACCATTGGCTGATCACTAGCCATGGAAGCTCAGAAACCATCAAAGAGATCACATGATTTTGCTCAAAGGATTCTTGGAATCTCCTGGGAGAGGAAGACATTGTAAGCAGATAAGAAGAATGCTGTGTATAGTGAAGTGGTAAGGTGAAGTGATCTGGTCTAAAGTGTATATATGCGGGATGCCTTAGGAAAGGATTATGGCAGGTAACTCTTACATAGAATCTTAAAAGATGAGTAGGTATTGGACAAATGGGTGAAGGACAGGGGCATTCAGATAGAAAATAACATGGAAGTGGCAAATAATTGAATTTGACTGGAGTAGAGATTTCAGGGCGATGACAATTAGCAGCAGCATTCAGACAGATTGGCAATATGGACTTTATTCTGAAGGCAATGAGAATGTATTAAAGATTTTAAAAAGAGAGTAATATCAGATTTGCATTTTCAAACATGTTGAAGAAAACCATAACTCTGCAACAGTTAAAGCAGTAAAAACAGATTTTGTTCAGGAACCACTGAAACAGGGGTAAAGAGACCTCTGCATAGAACTGAGCTCAGTTCCAAATATAGCATGGAAAAAGCAGAGATTTATAGCCAGAGAGAGAGAGAGAGCGAGAGAGAGAGAGAGAGAGAGAGAGAGAGAGAGAGAGAGAGAGAGAGAGAGAGAGAGAGAGAGAGAGAGAGGTGTTTGTTAGTGGATGGAAACTTACCAAGGGGTAGGGTAATTTTTGCTAAAGTGATGTAACAGGATTCTTGCCAAAGACAAACCAAAGTAATCAGATTTCACTGGAGGGTGGTGGAAGATGAGGAACTTGACTAGATAAAAAGAATGATCAGATATCAGGGGTGGGGGATTCTTGCTAAAATTGGATTCTGTGAACAGGAACACAAGGAGCCCAGAGGTCAAGGCCTTTCTGAGAACAGGATTCAGAGGAGCAAGCTAAAGCTAGATCAAGGAGAGTCTTTATCAAAGGTTCCTTAGGAGCACTGTTGGAGGGTGGGAGACTGAGGCAAAGCAGACTAAGGTGGCTCTTACAGTATAGTCTGGCGAAGAGCCAACTAGGGTCTGAACTAAAACTTTAACCATAGCGATAGGAAAGAAAGGGTTGAATTGAAGAAATGGGCCCTGGCTGGTGTAGCTTAGTGGATTAAGCGCGGGCCTGTGAACCAAGAGCTCACGGTTCGATTCCCAGTCAGGGCACATGCCTGGGTTGCAGGCCAGTTCCCAGCAGGGAATGCACAGGAAGCAACCATACATTGATATTTCTCTCCCTCTCTCCTTCCCTTCCCCTCTAAAGATAAATAAATAAAATTTAAAAAAAATAAAAATAAAAATTTAAAAAAAAAAAAAGAAGAAATGGAATATGATATGGATTGTATGCGGAATATAAATGACGAGAGGTTTCTAGTCCTTGCTCTGCTTCCTACTTTTTAATGCATGGAATGGAATATCTGTGCGCATGCATGTACATGTATAAATATATTTGTTGTTGTTGTATTAACATACATATTAAAGTCAATTTAGATGGTTTTGTTTTCGGAATCTTGTGACAACTTGGAGTGTGAGAAACCAGAGCAGGTAGAGCATAAGCACATGTGGTTTTGTGGAAGAGAGAGTCAGCATCAAAGTAGAGGCAGAGGTAAGGGCAACCCTGGTCTTGTTTTGGAATTGCTGTAGATAACAAAAATAAACAGATGAATGTACCTTGAAAATAGAGTGCTGTGTTTCTGAACTCATGCATTTGGGAGGACTTTTTACAAATATAGCATACTTAATCATTTGGGGAAGAGAGCACTATAAAAGAAAGTGTGTTTTGTATGTTTTGGTGTGGTGCATTCCCTCCTCCCTCCCATACATCAGATTTAAATAAAATAAATATGACTTTTATGACTATTTTGCTTCATTTTTAGTCAAAAGCTTTAGATAAAATCTAGTTTTAATTGATTAATTGTTAGCTGTCCTTTTTGGG
>CM052538.1:42448322-42493758 GCA_028533065.1 Trachops cirrhosus
AACAACCCAGGTGCCCATCAGTAAATGAATGGATCAAAAAACTATGGTACATTTACACAATGGAGCTCACCAGTGTTCTTAACCCACTGCAGGGCTTTGAAAGCATGTAGTAGGTTGAAGGACCTAAGGATGAGGTGGCATTTACCTAGTAGACTGAAGTTACTTCAACTCAACTTATCACACAGGGCAGGGACTGACACTATTTAAAAGAATATAAATACTTCAGAATTATTCCTATCAATAAAAAAATAGAACACACACACACACGAAAAGAAATTTTAGTTTTATTTACTAAAATTTTTGAAATCATTTGTTTTAGCTATTCTAAATTTTTTAGCTATTTAAATTTTAGCTTTTTTAAATTTTTTAGCTATTTAAATTTTTTCTCCTATAAACAATGGTTTTGCTCTTTGGAAGTCAACATCTTATGACTTAGCCTCCTTTTAAACACAATTTGCTGATTAGAAGGCCTTCACCGTGGGCATGATCTTAGTGGAAAAATTTATGAATTGATGTAGTGAAAGTCAAGAATCTGTGAATTATTGGTTAGAAAATCAGAACTACTTTCCCGTAGATGTTAAAATGATGATGGAAATTGTTAAACTTGAGAAGTCTCTTCAGGGCAGAACCCTTATCGGATTTATCTTCTCTCCTCACCTTGCATAAGGTAAAGTCTTTTTTTTCCCTTCAAACATATATATTTTTTATTGAGGTATAATTAACATATTATATTAGTGTCATGTGTACAACATAATTCAATATTTGAATATATTACAAAATGATTACCACAATAAGTCTACTTAATATTCAACACCATATGTAGTTACAGATTTTTTTCTTGTGAGAACTTTTAAGAGCTGCTCTCTTAGCAACTTCCAAATATGCAGTACTGTGTTAATTATAGTCACTATGCTGTACATTACATCCCCATGACTTACTTACTTTATAATTGGAAGTATGTACCTTTTGACTTCCTTTACTCATTTTGCCCCTTACCCCCAGGTCTCTGACAGCCACTGGTTTGTTCTGTATCTATGAGCTTGGTGGTTTATTATTTATTTTTTAATATTCCATGTGTAAATAAGATCAAGGAGAGTCTTAATATATGTATGTAATTCTTGATTTACAAAATAAAATTAACTTTTAAAGTTCCTAAAATTCAAGCCCAAGAGTACTATAGCACTTAACCATTATATAAATAATAGAATGTTTCAAAGTTGTTGCCTTAACTTTCTTCTCTCCTTCCTTTTTATTTCTGGCCATGAGCCACTGCAGATCTGTCCTTGAATCTATGCTAGGGCAAGGAAGGGTAAATTGGGACAGTTGTGATTTCAGGAAAACCTGGTATTTGCAAAGGACAGTGAGGGGGAGACAGAAAGAAATGGGAAACTTCAGTATCCCATGCAGCGCTGCTGGATTGGAAAAGGGAGTCTTCCTGGTTAGGGAACCGGTCTGCTGCTGCTGAGATGGTATGTAAAGGATAGGTAATCATCAGTGTGCTAAAGGGCGGATTAGGATTAATTATGAAGGAATCTTGAGTTATAGAGTCAAATATCTATTTCCAAATTTTATTAGCATTGTCATATAGTCTATTTAAATCTTTCATTGATAAGTGAGAAGTTTTCATTCATTCTAATCCTACAGAAATTTAGGAAGGAAGCCTCTTAAATAAAAAATCTTGATTAACTACCCCAGAGATTGGTACAGATGGTATGAAACGACTAGAATGTCTATAAATGTAATAACAAAACAACAGAAAAAACCCCAAATGCCCAGCTGTGTTGAGACAGTGCATCCATTTGAAAGGTGATGGTTTTCACTGGGAGGAGCAGCAGGATTTGGGACGGAGGCTACGGAGACCTTTCCAGCCTATGTCTTAATAAGATAGTTCTTATTTTTAAAGAATTATGGGTTCCGAGATTATCAGTCATAAACTAAATTCAAAGGTTAAGATTATTTTCAAAACAGCACTACTATATTAACAGTTATTTCAGTTAGTGTATCCTTCATTTCCGACTGGATTTTTTTTTATGTTTTTGAGGTCTCAAGTTCCTTGAACATCCTTATAACCAGCTTATTGCCATTTCATTTAGCTCTTTTTCTGGAGTTTTGTTCTGTTCTTTCATTTGAGCCATGATTTTTTGTCTCTTCATTTTGGCAGCCTCACTGTGTTTGTTTCTATGTATTAGGTAAAGCTGCTTTGACTCCATGTCTTGGTAGTGTGACCTTAAGTAGTAGGTGTCCTGTAGGGTCCAGTGGCACAACCTCCCCTGTCACCTCAGCTGCATACTTGAGGTGCACCCTTAGTATGGGCTGAGTACATCCTCCTCTTTGTAGTTGAGCCTTGGTTGCTGTTGGCAGGTCTATGGAAGGTATTTACCCTGGCCAGTCAGCTGCATGGACTGGCTGTGTACACTTACCACCAACCTCCGCCATCTGTGGAGGATCCGCTGTGCAGGGGCAGTTTGGTGATGCTCAGACGTGGTCTGTAGCTGTCCACTGGGTGCACTGGCCCTGAGGTTTGCCAGGTGATGCTGGCCAAGGTGAGTGAGTCTGAGTAGGTGAATCTGTGTGTGGGTTCTTTAAGGGAAAACACTTGGGGCTCCTGCACTTTCTTCCACCCACCTAATTCCCACAGATTTTTGCAGCCAGAAATTGTGAGGACTTATCTTTCTGTCACTGGAACCCTGGGCTGGTGGGCTCAGTGTGGGGCTGGGCCTCCTCACTGCCAAGATATCCCTCCTGAATTTTTATCCATCATACATGGGTGTGTGAACAACCTGTTCCACATCTGCACCCCCAACCAGTCTGGATGGATGTGGTTTCTTTAATTTCATAGTTGTTAGACTTCCACTCAACTCAATTTCTGACAGTTCTAAGTGATGGTTGTTCTGTATTTTAGTTGTAATGTTGATGTGGTTGTGCGAAGAGGCAAGCCATGTCTGCCTATGCTGCCATCTTGACCAGAAGTCCCACCCTAACAATTAAAATACATTGTAAAAACAAATGTGTTTTGAATTATCCACCATTGCATTGATTACCTATGGTATGTGTTTGCCTCCATTCAAAAGATACTTTAGAATTGACTCTAGGATATACATAATAATTACCTTAATTAACTCCACCATGTAAAATCACTGAAGAAAAGAAATTGTGTCACATGTTCTTACCTTCCTACCATCTGTTTCCCTTCCTTCATTTTTCCCTCCCATTATCTCTCTCCCTGAGGCTGAACTTTTCATTTTACCCTAGCAAGAGATGTTGACTGAATATGACAACTTGACAGTCAGTTTCAGGTCTCTTTTCCAATTCTTTCCCAGCTAAGCAGTCTTTCCGTTGATTATAAAGAGTGTAGGGTGCTATTCTGAGACCCTGATGTGTAATAGGTTTGGTTAAGGTGGGGAGAGAGTGGGGGGTCATTTATGGAGTGGGTGGCAACTTATTTCCTGCAGCTCCAGATCAAGCAGCCTTTTAATGTAGAGTTTGTTGAAAGCTTCACTTAGGTTGGATTATGATTCAAACTTGGAGAAGTCAGAAGTATGACATTAAAATAGCCAGAGGTTTGGTGAAATTCTGTGAAAGACTAAAGGAGTAGAGGTGATTTAATTTAAGAAGGAAAAGCCAAGCTAAGTACTAGTCATCAGGCAAATGAGTGTATGAAAAGAGTATTTATTGGTCTCTGCAGTAGAAATTATGGGTCTAATCTAGTCTCTACTAGCTAACTAAGGTATTCCCTGAATCTTAATTTTATACTTTGGGAAATAAGAGGGCACTGGATTAGATAATTTATAATGTCCCTTTAAATTCTATAATCTGTGCATTGGAGTCTATCGGTAGTCTTTCAGACTGTTAAGCCCCTTTTTCTTGAGCTTCTCTTCCTTTGGTTTCTGTTATATTATACTCATGGTTTTCCTCCTGCCTCTGGCTGTTCCTTCTTTGCAGGCCTGCCTTCCCCTCCCTGTTAATTATATTTTCCGGCTTCAGACCTAGGCAGTCTTTTTTTTTTTTTTTTTTTTTAGTTTTTAAAATATATTTTATTGCTTATGCTATTATACTTGTCCCACTTTTTCCTACTTTTGTCTTCAACAGTTAGCATACTGAATTCAAGACTAAACTAAAAGGATTATATACCATCACCAAGCAGGATGTATTCCAAGAATGCAAGGAGGGTTCAGCACCCACAAATAAATCAACATGATATACCACACTAACACAATGATAAAGGGTAAAAATGATATGATCATGTAAACAGATGCATGAAAAAAGATTTGACGAAATTCAACATCATTTATGATAAAAACTCTCAACAAAGTATATAATATAGATAGAAGGAACATACCTCAACATAATAAAGGCCATATATGCAAAACAACAGCTAGCATCATACTCACTGGTGAAAAGCTGAATGTTTTTCCTCTAAGATCGTGAACAAGACAAGGATGCCCACTTTTGCCATTTTTATTCAACACAGTAATGGAATTTCTAACCACAGCAATCAGGCAAGAAAAATTAAAGTCATGCATGTTGGAAAGGAAGAAGTAAAATTGTCACTATCTGCATCTGACATGATACTACATATACATAGAAAACCCTAAAGACTCCACCAAAAACTCACAGAACTAATAAATGAATTCACTTAGGCTGCAGGATACAAAATCAATATGCAGAAATCTGTTGCTATTCTACACAGTAATCATAAACTTTAAAAAGGAGAAACCATGAAAAATAATCTCAATTTACAGTTGCATCAGAAAAATTACCTAGGCCCCTGGCTGGTGTGGCTCAGTGGATTAGTGCCAGCCTGTGAACTGAAAGGTTGCTGGTTCAATTCCCAGTTAGGGCACATGCCTGGGTTATGGGCTAGGTCCCCAGTTGGGGGCACAGGAGAGACAACTTATTGAGGTTTCTTCCTCTTTTTCTCCCTCCCTTCCCTTCCTCTAAAAGATAAGTAAAATATTTTTTAAGAAATTACCTAGGAATAAATTTAATCAAGGCAGCGAAAGACCAGTACACTGAAAACTAGAAGAGGTTTTGAAAGAAATTGAAGAAGGCAAGAAAAAAATTGACAGATATTCTGTGCTCATGGATTGAGAGAATTAATATTGTTAAAATGTTTGTGCTACCCAAAGCAATCTACAGATTCAGTGCAATCCCTATCAATATTTTCATGTCATTTTTATAAAACTAGAGCAATTCAAAAATTTGTATGGAACCACAAAAGACCCCCAAAGCCAAAGCAGTCTTGAGAAAGAAGAACAAAGCTGCAGGTACTATGCTCCCTGATTTCAGTCTACATTACAAAACTATATAGTAACTGAAACAGTATGATATTGGCATAAAAAGAAACACATAGATTAATAGAACAGAATAGAGAGCCTAGAAATAAACCCACACATGTGTACGGTCAATTAATTTATGACAGAGAAGGCAAGAATATACAATGCAGAAAGGATAGTCTCTTCAATAAGTGGTATTAGGCAAACTGGACAGCCACATGTAAAAGAATGAAACTAGCCCTGACTGGTGTGGCTGAGTGCATTGGGTCTCATCTTGCAAACTGAAAGGTCACTGGTTCAATTCCAAGTCAGAGCACATGCCTGGGTTGCAGGCCAGGTTCCTGGTTGGGGGTGTGTGAGAGGCAACCGATCGATATTTCTGTTGCACATTGATGATTACCCCCCTCTTTCTTTCCCTTCCCCTCTCTCTAAAAATAAATAAATGGAATCTTTAAAAAAATTGAAACCAGACCATCATCTTACACCATACACAAAAATTAACTCAAAATTAAAGACTTGAATTTAAGACTTAAAACCATAAAACTCCTAGAAGGAAAGATAGGGGTCATCTCCTAAACATTTGTCTTGGTGATGAATTTTTGGATCTAACTCTAAAAGCAAAGGTTACAAAAGCAAAAATAAACAAGTGAGACTATATCAGACTAAAAAGCTGGACAGCAAAGCAAACTGTCAATAAAATGCAAAGGCAGCTCCTCTGAACAGGAGAAAAAAGTTGCAAATTTTATATCCAGTAAAAAGTTAATATAGAAAATATATAAAGAACACAGACAACTCAGTAGCAAAAAGAAAAAGAAAGAAAAAAATGAACTCAGACAATCCAATTTAAAAAGTAGGCAGAGGACCTGAATAGACTTTTTTCCAAAGAAGACATATAGATGGCCAACAGACACATGAAAAGGTATTCAACATCACTAATTATTAGTGGAATGAAAATCAGAACCACAGTGAGATATCACCTCACATCTGTTAGAATGGCTATAATCAAAAAGAAAAGAAATAACAAGTATTGGAGAGGATATGGAGAAAGGGGAGCCATTGTACACTGTTGGTGGGAATGTAAATTGGCATAGCCGCTATGGAAAACAGTATTGAGGTTTTTCAAAAAATTAAAAATAGAACTACCATATGATCCAGGTATTTCATTTTGGGTGTTTATCTGAAGAAAATAAAAACACTAATTTGAAAAGATATATGTACTCTATTCCATTGTACCATTATTTACAATAGGCAAGATACAGAAAAAAGGTAAGTGTCCATTGATGGATGAAATGGATAAAGAAAATGTGTTGTGAATACTATTCGGCCATAAAAAGAAGGAAATCTTGATACTGTGACAACATGGATAGACCTTGATGGTATTATGCTAAGTGAAATAACTCAGTCAAAGAAAAATGAATACTGTATGATTTCGCTTATAGGTGGAATCTAAAACAAATGGAGAAAAACAAAACCAAACACACAGATACAGAGAACAAATTGGTAGTTACCAAAGAGGAAGGGGTTTGGGGGTGAGCAAAATGGGTGAAGGGGGTTTATTGTATGGTGACAGAAGTCAATTAGACTGGTTGAGGTGATCACTTTGTATACAAATATCAAATTATTATGTTATATACCTGAAACTAATGTTATATGACAATTTTACCTCAATTAAAAGAAAACAAGATAACAAACCAAAGCATTAAAAAGAAAAGGAATAGAAGTTGTGACACCATAAAAGTCCTAGAGGAAAACATAGGCAGGAAAATCTCAGATATTCCATGCAGCAATATTTTCACCCATATATACCCTGGACCAAGGGACATAAAGGAAAGAATAAACAAATGGGACCTCATCAAATTAAAAAGCTTCTGCACAGTTAAAGAAAACATCAGCAAAATGAAAAGGGAGCCAACTGTGTAAGAAAACATATTTGCCAATGATACCTCAGACAAGGGTTTGATCTCCAAAATATATAGAGAACTCACATGACTCCACTCATAACCCAATTAAAAAATGGGCAAAAGACCTGAGCAGACACTTCTCCAAGGAGGACATACAGAGGACCCAGAGACATAAGAAAAGATGCTCAGCATCACTAGCCATCAGAGAGATGCAAATTAATACCACAATGAGATACCACTTCACACCGTCATGAACAAATCAACAAACAACAAGTGTTGGAGAGGCTGTGGAGAAAAGGGGACCCTAGTGCACTGTTGGTGGGAATGCAGACTGGTAAAGTCACTGTGGAAAACAGTATGGGATTTCCTCAGAAAACTAAAAATGGAACTGCCTTTTGACCTGGTAATTCCACTGCTAGGATTATATCCTAAGAACTCTGAAACACAATCCATAAGAACCTATGCACCCCAATGTTCATAGCACAATTTACAATAGCCAAGTGTTGGAAGAAACCTAAGTGCCCATCAGTAAATGAATGGATCGAAAAACTGTGGCACATTTACACAATGGAATACTATGCAGCAGAAAGAAAGAGAGAGCTCCTACCCTTTGCAACAGCATGAATGGATCTGGAGAGCATGATGCTAAGTGAAATAAGCCAGGCAGTGAAAGACAAATACCATATGATCTCACCTATAAGTGGAATCTAGTCAACAAAACAAACAAGCAAACAAAATATAACCAGAAATATTGAAATAAAGAACAATCTGACAGTAACCAGAGGAGAGGTGGGAGGGGATAATAGGGGGAAAGGGGAGGAGGGTCTTCAGGAACAACTATAAAGGACACATGGACAAAACCAAGGGGGGAGGGTGGAATCAGGGGAAGGAGTTGAGGATGGGTGGGGTAGAGGGGTGGGGGGTAAATGCAGACAACTGTACTTGAACAACAATAAAATAATTTTTAAAAAAATAAAAGGAAAGGTACCAGACCCATTTATGTAATCATCAACTCTTCTCATCTACAGGAGGGACTACCCCTTTTTAGTTTTGCTTCCTTTTTTTAAAAAAGCTAGGATTTCCTGTTCCAGAAGGGAGTAGAATTTAAATGAAACAGCATCACATTATCTTCAGTTTCTTTTTAAGTTTGAATGATGTTCCAATAATAGTTATTTCATGGGGGTTTCCAGCTTTGAGAAATGAGTTAATAACTAAACTCTTTACTACAACATTAGCCATGCCCAGGGACAGAGTTTTGCCCTGTTCTTCACATTATACAAAATTCTCACCTTATTCATAGTGCTCTTCTATGCATTTAAAAGGAAATGTATAGGGCTACCAGTAAAACTTATTCTTCCTTTTATTTTCCTCTTACTTCCACAGGGCCTTTCTAATCAGTGAATCATATCCTTGTTTAGTGTCCTTAGTGCACAAGGTTCCATGCAATTTTGGACATCTTATAGCTGATAAATAAATAAAAATAGCTTATTTTCCAGCTCATTTAAAAGCCCCCCCCCTTTTTTTCCCTGGCTGGTATGGCTCAGTGGATTGAGCACTGGCCTATGAATTGAAAGGGTGCTGGGTTGACTCCTGGTCAGGGCACATGCCTGGATTGCAGGCCAGGTCTCCAGTTGGCAGGTGTGTGAGAGGCAACTAATTGATGTTTCTCTCACACATTATTGTTCTGTTCCTCTCTTTCTCCCTCCCTTTCCCTCTAAAAATAAATAAAAATAAAATCTTTTTTAAAAATTAAATAAATACATAAATAAAAGCTCTTTTTTTCTCCCTAAATCTATGTTAATCAATTCTGTGTTATTTGGAGGAAAAAAATGCAGCTCAAAATATACCTATTGCTTCAACTGCTGTTAACAAATAAAAGTTTTAAAAATATGTGGCCATTACATAGATAATAATGATGATAATTACATTATCCATGGTTAAAAAGGGAACTACATAGAGCTGGTGTTTTACTACTTGAGGAAAAGCACGTTTGGATGGAAGGAAGTAATGAACTAGGGGCATGTGGAGAATAAATAAATGAAGGAATGATGGACTGGATCTGGCTAGGCATTACTAGAGTCTCCATCACTGGGTCTAGAGGCATGGCAATTGGATTAGCCTGCTCTCTAAAGGTTGTCCAGTCCTGCTTCCTGCCAAGATTTTAGTGAGGCTTAACAGTAATCCCTTTCTTACCTCCATCATATGTTGTGGCAAGTTTTAGTACATCAGCATGGTAAGGACACGAATATATAGCCAAATGATTTTCTAGAAATTTCTGACAAAGGAGATAGAGGTTTTGGGTGTTAATTCCACCTCCAGTCTTGCAATTTCAGTTATTGTCATTGTTGTGGAAAAGATTTAAAAAAAATTTTTAATCCTTACCTGCGGATATGTGTTTTTGATTTTAGAGAGAGAGGAAAGAGAGAGAGAGATAGGAAAACATTGATGTGAGAGAGAAACATTGATCTCACATTGAGTGGTTGCCTCCTGTATGCAATTGACTGGGGACTGAACCTGCAATTTATGTATGTGCCCTGACTGGGAGTCAAATCTGCAACCTTTGGTGTACAGGGGATGACGCTCCAACCAAGCCACCCGGCCAGGACTTTCAGAGAAAGCTTTAGAAGGTATTTGAGGACCTGCGTGACATGGACTCTTTACCTCTCTGACCTCATCAACTCCTCTACACTTCACTCAGCCACATTCACTTCTGAGTCACCCCGGTTTCCTCAGACATGGCAGGAAGGCTCCCACCTCTGTCTAGCTCAGTGTTGGCCAAAAGTAAGCTACACATGTAATTTTTAAATTTCTACTATCCACATTTAAAAAGAAAAAAGCAAGTGAAATTAATTTTATTAATATACTATGTTCAACCCAATATATTTAAATAAGTTTTACTTTTTTTTCTCCTCACTATGTGTTTGAAACCTATATTACACTGACAGCATATCACTTTTGGACACTGAATTTTTTTCAGAGATAACTTGATCTGTATTTAGAGTTTATAAAATTTATTGTTGTAACATAGATCCACATGCCTGAGTTGATCCAAATTATCCACGTTAATTGATTAACATGCCTGAGTTAATCAATTATTTAATTGATTTAAATTAATTTTTTAAATGATAAATCAATCATTTAAATTTTTAAAATAAATCAAGGTAATGGTTTTTAAATTTAAATAAAATTAAATGAAATACAAATAAAAATTCAGATCCTTAGTTACCAATCACATTTCAAGTGCTCAGTAGCCATAAGTGTTATTAGTGCTATTCTAGATATTTTCTGTAATGTATGAGGAAGACCCAAAAAAACAGAATTTATTTATAAACAAATTTTATATTTATTTATAAACTTCAGTCACCTTCAAAGTACTCTCCATTTGGTGCAATACACCTACTGAGACGTTTTTCCACTGCTCTAAACAGTTTTTGAACTTGTCGATTTTTAGGCTTTTTAGTGCTTCTGCTGTTTTTTATTTTATCTCTTCCACATATGCAAAATGTTTCCCTTTGAGGACTTTTTCCATCCAGGGAAATAAAAAAAAGATGCTCTGGTTAAGCTCAGGTGAATACAAGGGTGGGGCATGAGCATCATACCATTTTTGGTCAAAAACTGCTAATCACTCAGTATGGTGTAGGCAGGTGTGCTTGTAAATCACCTACCATGAAATGGGCAAACATGTTGAAAGAGTCTTAAAAAAAAATTCACTGAAGCTGAATGCAGCCTCTCACAACAATGCCAGCTGGTGCCCTGATACACATGGGTTCCTAGAACACTCGCCTGGCAGGCGGAAGCCTGTACTACAACGGGCCTCTCCTCCAAAAAATAATTCCACTTCTTTGACCCCCCCCACACCCCACACACTTTTCTACAGATAACCACTTGGCTAACTGCCTCACCTCCTTCAAGTTTTTGCACAAATCTCACTCTTAGTGAGGCCTATGTTGACCACTCTATTTATTTCTACAACCTCCCCCTGGTTCTCCACATTCTGCACTTCTAATCTGCCCTACTCCACTCTGCTTCATCTCTCTTCACATAATTGTTCATTTACTGTTTTCATTGTCAGTTGCCTCCCTCCCTTTCCTGTGCTACTCGGTAGATGTAAGTTCCTGAAGGCAGAGATTTTGATTTTGTTCACTAATTTATCCCAGCACCTACAATAGTGCTTGGCCTATAGCAGGTACTCAGTGAACATATTTAGATTAAATGTATTAAATGAATGAATCATTATTAAACCTTGTTGAAAATATTAGTATGTGTATCTATACATACATACTAGATGCTGGTATAATTCAGAGTTAAAAGCACCATTGACCAAATCCTCTTTCTCTTTTAAATATTTTATTGTTTATGCTATTACAGTTGTCCTAATTTTCCCCCTTCCCCCCACACATCCAGCACCCCCCATTCCCACAGTCACTCCCCACACTGTTGTCCATGTCCATGGGTCATGCATATATGTTTGACCAATGCTTCTTAAATGCATCTTGAATGCATTTTCTGTACCTTATGCTATTTTAGGCTGGAAGTGGTGGGGAAAGAAATGAGGAGTAAAAAAGAAGCCTGTAATCTAGGTAGGAAGGCAAGATTAACAAAAAGAAAATATGAAAACTGCTGCATCCTGTTGCAAACACTAGAGAATTGGCTTAAAGTATGGTGCCTCAGTTTGCGCTGCATATATTATATTCCTTCGAGAACTTCCCAGTAAGTATTTAAGTACTTACATGTTTGTATATCATTAGCTATTTGACAGAAATTTGAGGAACATGACAAACAGGAAAACTAAAAGTATTACAAAACCTATAATTGAAAACAATGACAGTGAAAGAGAATAATTTCAGTTCTTAAAATTAAATTTAGCTAAGGCAGCCTTTTTAAGAAATGGTGGTAGAACAAGTTGACATTCACATGCAAAAGCATGAATCTGGTCATAGACCTTACGGTCTTCACAAAAATTACCTCAAACTGGATCGTAGACATAAGTGTAAAATGCAAAACTATAAAACTTTTAAAAGATAAGGTAAGACAAAACCTAGATGACCTTGGGTATGGTAATGATTTTTTTTAGGTATAATACAAAGGCACTATCCGTGAAAAAAATAATTGATAAGCTGTACTTCACTAAAATTAAAAGTTTCTACTCTGCAAAAAACAATATTAAGAGAATGAGAAGATAAGCCACAGACTGGGAGAAAATATTTGCAAATACACATTGACAATGGACTGTTATCCAAAATATGCAAGAACTCTTAAAATTCAACAATAAGAAAACCTGATTAAAAATGTGCCATAGACCTTAACAGACACCTTACTGAAGAAGACATACAGATGGCAAATAAAGTATGTGAAAAAATGCCCCATATCATATGTCATCAGGAAAATGCCAATTTAAACAAAAATGAAATGCCACTATGCACCTCTTAGAATGGCCAGACTCAGAACACTGATGACACCAAATTCTTGTGTGAAAATGTGGAGCAACAGGAACTTTTATTCATTGCTGGTGGGAATGCAAAATGGTACAACCACTTTGGAAGACAATTTGGGGGTTGCTTATAAAACTAAGTATCTTCTTACTTTATGGTCCACTAGTCCTCCTTCCTGGTATTTACTTAATGGAGTTGAAAGCTTATGTTCCCACAAAACCCTGAACATGGATGTTTATAGCAGCTTTATTCATAATTGCCAAAACTTGGAAGCAACCAAGATGTCCTTCTGTAGGTGAATGGATAAATAACCCGTGTTACATCCAGACTATGGAATATTATTCAGCACTAAAAAGAAATGAGCTATCAAGCCATGAAAAGGCATGGGGGGAACTTAAATGCGTATTACTGAGTGAAAGAAATCAATCTGAAAAGGCTACATATTGTATGATTCGAACTCCATGCCATGGTGAAACGGTAGATATGTCATTATACATTTGTCCAAGTACATAGAATGTAAAACACCAGGAGTGAACCCTACTGTAAACTGTGGACTTTGGATGATTGTGATCTGTCTGTGTAGATTCATCAGTGATAACAAACGTACCACTCTGTGGGGGGGGTGATGTTGATAATGGGGAGGGGGGCTGTGCATGTGTGAGGGCAGGAGATACATGGGAAATCTCTCTACCTTCCTCCCAATTTTGCTGTGAGCCTAAAACTGCTCCAAAAAAAAAATAGTCTTTTTAAACATTGGAATTTACACAAATCTTTTAGAGGTTCATTTGTTGTATAAAATTGGGGGGGAAATTATTTAGAACCGAGAACTACATACCAGTGAAATTGTTAATCATATTCATATTTCAGAAATGAAAGCAATAAAAATGTTTATCTTCCATGTATCCTTTCTGAATTATTTCAGAATGTATTCCCACAAATCAAAGACACATTGGAAGAAAGAAGCTGTATAATACAAGAAATGAAAAAATTACCCAGGAACACATTCAAATTATATCCTGGTGTGGCAATTTTGAACCTGGAAAGCAGCTGGTTCAGATTAAAACTGGGCTTGAAGAACAAGCATGAAATGGCTTCCAAGCAATAGAAATAGAAGTTTAGGGACATGACAGAGTCAAACATTTTTCTCCTAACCACCACAACAACCAAGGCACTCAGAAACTCAAAGAAAAATAAAAAATTATAATGATGCAAATATGAAGCAGACAAAAATAAGGCATGGTTTCAACTGATTAGTGGAGTATATTCCACTAGGAAGGGTTATGCATTTGATTGTGACATAAGAACGCCTTAATTTGAATGTCGTAGTGATCAGGACATTGGAACAGCAGAGATGGCAACAGTTCTGTTTCTTGGCTCTTACTGAAGAGTATTTACATGGTTGCAATATTATAAGTGATGTTTATCATCTTTAATTTTAGAATAGACCTATAATCAAAGCATGGGAGATTTTATTGTAGCTGTAGAACAGAAGGAAAGTGTTATTAAGTTATAGCAACGTGAATAAAAGAACTGACAGAAGTGGGAAGATAGAAGGCAGAAAAGAGATGAAAGGAGGGTTATGAATAGCTAATGTCCTCCTATTAAGGAATGAGTACCAGAAAGAGACTGTTGAAAGCTGATGCTTTTAAATACACTAAAAATACCATTGCAATGATCAATATGGGAAGGAAGAGGGGATTTAGCATAATGTGAGTAAAATGTATATAAGAGTAAAAAGATTTGTTCTCAAGTTGGCGTGTGCGAGTAGTGCAGTAGCAGTGTAAGTAAATACTAGCAGTATAAACAAAATAACTTAAAATAGTTAAAAGTGATTATTTCTGGGAACAAATGGAGCAGGTTGTTGTATATAAGCTCTGAGAAATTTGATGCTTAAACTGTCTGTAGGTATTGTATAAAATTTTTTAATTGAAAAAGTTAACTTCGTGAGGCATTAGATACTTTGAAACTGATGTATTTGGAAGGAAGAACAGTTATAACCCAACATTCTTTGAAGTAAAAGCAAATTATATATTTGTAAGAAAGAATGTGCCTCTTTTAAAGAACTCTTTTGTTTCCTAGCAGTGTCGTGATTCCCAAACTTCCTCCTCTTACATTTGTCACCATCACTAGACAATATCTTGAGGCCAAAGACTCTGTCTTAAAATTTTATGTCTCTCACCTGACCAAACACACAGCACTCAATAACTATTTGTGAGTTATTTGTTTGTGTAAGCCTTGTGTGCACTTAAGGTCCAGGTTACCCTATTCAGGGGCAGGGTGAAATATAGAGGTATCACATTTACTTGGCTTCAGTTTCTATCCAGCACCGAGGAAAGCACCGAAAACTCTTTTCCCACTTGCAATGCTCCTCTCACAATTGTGAAGAAATAAAGTTGATTTATAATATCAGAGCATTGACATTGAACTCTGTGGTTTGGCATATAGTGGACTACCCGAGTTTTGTTGTTGTTTTTTTTTTTTGAGTAAATATTTGAGTGAACGACTATCTTTGCAGAATCGTATGGATACTGAGAATCCCACCAAAATCTGATCTCTGGAGTGGCCTGTAGAATCAGTCACTGGAGAATGGGCCCTGGCCTGGGGAGCTCTGATGTTGTTGAGTCCTGTGTGCTGTGTTCTTGCATCTCCTGTTTCTAGAGAATATCTTTTAAGTATCTGTTCCTACATTAACAACTTTTTTCTTCCAAAGTACTTCGTGAGCACAAGGGAACCTCTAACTTTGCTAATGCCATATTTCAGTTCTTTGTTTTCTACCTTAACTAGTGTCAACATTGTGCTCAGTCAGAAGTCCCACTTTTCATCCATTGCCCCAGAATCTTGCTTTGCATGTTTTGGAAGCCTCCTTCTGAAGGGATAGAATGGGAGGGGGTGGTTGTCACATGCCCTTACTGCTTTTCCTCAGAGGTGGTTTATTATCCAAAATCACTGATTAGTGGGAGTAACCAAACCTTCAACAATTACCACAGGTCATTCACACGTGGTTCAATGACATCTGCCCAGAGCAGCACTTTTCAACCAGTGTGCCACAACCATTTTAAAACATGTAACACCTGACTATTTAGTTGAGGGCACTGACTTCTTTTTCCTTAGGTTGTCAAAAAAAATGACAACAGCTCTGGTCAGTGTGTCTCAGTGGATTGAGCACCAGCCTGCCAACCTAAGGGTTGCTGGTTCAGTTCCAGGTTGGAGCACATGCCTGTGTTGTGGGCCAGGTCCCCGGTTGGGGGCATGTGGGAGGCAACTGATTGATATCTCTCTCCCTCTCTTTCTCCCTCCCTTTCCCTCTCTCTAAACATAAATAAAATCTTTTTAAAAATGACAACAGTCAACACAATAGCTGTCCAGTGTGAATGAAGAAAATTATACCTATTTTTGTCAACTCAGCAAAAATACATTTTTTGGTGTGCTGAGGAATTTTAGTTTACGTGTTCCATGAGATTAAAAAGGTTGAAAATCTCTGGCTTAGAGTATTTTAGATGGTCAACAAAATGATTCTCTAGTTTGGAAAATTGTACCACAGTAGTCTTAGTTACTTTATTTCTACAGTGAGTATTTGTGGGTTGAAGTCTGGAGCTTTGGTCTAGATTTCTTGAGAACCAATCAGTTATCGGATTTAAATAACATAAAGGATGACTGTAGATTTCAATGTAGTAAAAAATGTCTGGGGTGAAATCTAGAGTTACAAAAGAGATTTGTAAGACCATAACAGGTTACAGTTCATTTGGCTTTAGTTTCCATCCAGCACACAGGAAAATAGTCACCGAACACCTTAGTGCTTCCCACTTACAGGTGCTCCCAATACAATAGTGATGAAAGTAAAAATTTACAAATATTAAAGCATTGGCATTGAATCCTATGGTCTGTCACAGTGTCATATATAAACTTGTGATTGAGTGTGTCTCTGTTTATAACAGGGTCTAGTTGTACAAGATTGCTAAATCATAGAGGTATATGATTTCAAGTAATAGTTCATCTAAGTGTCCACGGAGGCCAAAGTTGTAAGTTCCAGGGACCTGAAACAGGATACCTTATCCTTTCACTGGAAAGTCCCTCTGAGTAAGCTTCTTCCCAAGTGGATACACTAGTTGCAAAAGCTAAATTGTTACTCTTAGATCTTTTTTCTACTTTTCTTTCTTTTTTTTTACTCTTAGTTCTTAAGTATGCTGATACTGTTTTCTGCTCATGTTTATCATGGAAATCTGAAACCTAGTAAGGCTACTGACTTTCTTTCCTCCCTCTCTCTACCCCTTTCTTTCCTTATCTCATAAACATTTATGAAGTGCCTATAGTGTGAAAGACATACTAAACAGTCCAGGAGATCTGAGGATATTTTAACATATGTCATGAGTAACATATGAGAAATTTCTGAAGGAGTATCTTTTGAAATACCATACTTCCCACACTTTTAATATAATCCACTCCACAAACACACACATGCTCTGACATCATTGCCATCGGGACCCATTGTCCTTGATAAGAATGTCTTACTATAATGGAAAAAAGCTGTGAATTAAAGCCCAGAGGCTTAAAAATCTAGCAACAGAAATGTGTTCACAAATATGATAATATATTACATTATAATCATTATATTATATATTGAATGCTATAGGAATAACATTCTGAATTATTTTGAAAACACTAAATAGATACGCTTTTCATACCCTCTATAAAGTCTGTTCTGTCTGTATGCTGATCACCTTTAAGATTAAGTCAATGGGCAGGAAAAGTGATACAATACCACAAGTGGATTCATAGGACAGAGGAGAAGGAAATAGCATAAATGAAGTACCCAAACAGGAAATGGGAGTAGAAGAATTGATTGTAGAACAGAAAGAAAAAGAGAAGGGGAAAAGATTAGACTCCTACATCCTGGCTCCTCTGGACTGAAACCCTGGGAAAGGGTTTGATGTAGCAGTTTAGAAACAACCTGGACATTTCAGGAAGTCTTTGAGCAGTGGAAATTGTTTCCTTGCCTCTCCTTGGATCATTTTCAAGGTCTCTTAAAACAACATGTCTAATGTGGGACCACCCACGCAATTAAGTTGGAAATAGCAAAATAGCAGAACGAGCTGGGAGTAGACATACATTCATCTCCACTTTTCTGTAAAATCAAGGTTGTTGAGATGGAATTCCTAGGTTTTGCTTTGGGTCTAATGAAGGTAACTGGGACACAAACCAGTTGCGACATATAAGACATTCAGCAAGGCGAGCCAAGGAAGCTCATCTAGGGTTTGTGGGAGGACCACCTGATAAGGTGAGAATGACATAGAGATTGTTCTTTAGAATACCCAGTGCCAGGGGGCTAGCAGAAGACCACAGTGTAGATAGAGAACATGCAAAAAGGAAACTGTATTTCTCTGTATTGGAAATCAACTTAATTCACAAACCCATATGTCCACTGATGGTGAAAACATTGACCTTGCCAATCAAAATTTAGTCACTTATGAGTGGAAACAGCCTTCTTTAAGTAAATATTTAAGTGTAGATTGTTTTCTCCATTTTTCTTGATTATTATTTTTTGTCTAATTTTTAAATTATTTTTATTATTGGTGTCAATGTTTATTGTATTTTTTCCCATTACTGTGTATCCCTGTTATACCCTTCCTCCCCCAATACCTGCAATCACCACACTGTTGTCCATGCCCATGAGTCCCTTTTCCTTTTTGCTCGATCCTTCCACCCACAACTCCCCTTCCTCCACTCTAACCCCCCAGAGCTGTCAGCCTGCTCTCTATCTATGAGTCTGTCTCTATTTTGCTTGTTAGTTTTTCCCCTTAGGTCCTTCCAAAGTGCAATCTGTCCTGCCATTGAAGAGGTATACTGTTCTAGTGCTGACCTCTAGTGGTCATTGGCTTTCAGTGAGATGTCTGATCCCGCCTGGTCTTTGGATGATGGTAATTTATATTCACTGCAATAATGTCTTTCCCTTAGCCTCCAGTCTCTGTGATACACGATACATGTACTTTGCATTACCTTATCACAACTATAAGCACCTTTGGATCTTTCAGGTCTCTTTCAGCCTCTTCCATGAGCCATTGCAACATTTCAGATGCTTTACAGTGGTGGCCTTTTAAATCCAAATGCAAATAACTCTGGGGGTGCACGAAGACATTACAGGGAGTATGTGGACAAGGTTGTTGTCTTTTATCATTTAAAAAATCAGATGTATTTAGATATGATTTATATAAATAAAATTCATCAATTTTAAGTGTACAGTTCTGTAACTTTTGACATTTATCATTTAACCACCATACAATCATGATATAAAACATTTTATCACCTCCAAAAAGTTCCTTCATGCTCTTTGTAGTCCCCCCTCCCTCAACCCAAGGCCCTGACGATCACTGATCTGCTTTCTGTCACTGCAGTTTTGCCTTTTCTAGAATATCTCCTAAATATTATCATACAGTATGTAGCCTGTTGTGACTGCCTCTTTAACATAGTGCTTTTGAAATTTATCTGTGATGTTATGTGTGTCAGTAGTTCATTCCTTTTTAAGAAACAGCATCATTGAGTGCTGGCCACATGGCTCAGTTGGTTGGAAGGTCGTTCCATGCAACAGAAGGTTGCAGGTTCGATTCCCTTTCAGGGCACATGCCTAGGTGGTTTGTTTGATCCCCAGTTGGGGCACATGAAAGAGGCAACCAATTGATGTTTCATTGTTTCTTTCTTTCCCCTGTTCATTCCTTCCTCTCTCTCTCTCCTTTCTTCTCTTTCTGAAATCAGTGGAAACACGTCCTTGTGTTAGGATTTAAAAAATAAATTAAATAAAAAAAACCCAGCATTATTGAGATGTAATTCAGATACTATACAATTAACCCATTTAAAGTGTACAAGATTTTTAGTATATTCCCAGAATTATGCAACAACTACTACAGTCAGTTTTTAGAACTACTGATCTAAAGAAGGAATTTTGTTTCTTTTTATTCCTAAAGTAGGGTTTTATTTGTTTTTCCATTGAGCAGTTGGTGGAAACTTGCGTACTTCTATCTTTTGACTATTATGAATCAAGCTGTTAGGAACATTTGAGTACAAGTCTGTGTGAACATATGTATGCTTTAATTTCTCTTGGGTAAATATCTAGGATTAAGGTTACTGGGTCTTATTGTAAATATACATTTTAACTTGATAAAAACCATCAAATTGTTTTCAGAAGTGCCCATATTGTTACTGCTAGCAACGTGTGAGAGTTTCAGTTGCTCTATCCACATCCTCATCAGCATTTGATGTTGTTAGTTGTTTACATTGGAGTCATTCTAGTGGAGTCATATAGAGGTTTTATTTTATTTTATTTTATTTTATTTTATTTTATTTTATTTTAATCCTCATCCAAGGACATGCTTATGGATTTTAGAGAGAGGGGAAGAGAGGGAAGGAGAGGGAGAGAAATATCAATTGATTTTCTCTCAAACACACCCTGACCAGGTACCAAACCCACAACCCAGGCATATGCCCTGACCGGGAATCGAACCTATGACCTTTCAGCTTATGGAACGATGTTCCAACCAACTGAGCCATGCTGGCTAGGGCAACATTGTGGTTTTAATTTACATATACTGATGCCTATTGATGTTGAATATCTTTTCCTGCTTGTTGGTCATTTTCCTTGGTGAAGTGTCAATTCAAATCTTTTGCTCACACCAATCATTCAAGTCAATCTTTTCCTTGCTTGGAAAAGCTACAGAGTATGTCTCTTTTATTCATAATTTTGTTTGTGAGATTTTTCTACATTTGTATATGTGGTTAGAGGTTATTCATTTTTAATGTTATATAAAACCCATTGTATGAATATACACATTTACCCATTCTACTATTGGTAGGCATTTGGGTGATTTATACTTTTGGGTTATTATGAATAGTGCTACTATCTAATACAATTGATTAATGCATTTTGATATACATATGCGTGAATTTCCTAGGACACTCAATGGTTTTTTATCTAGTCAGTGAACTCTTAAGTGTTCAACTCTAATATATTCAACATTACAGTCAATATATTTACTATGTGTACCTCACTCAGATAAGAATTATAGTTGCAGGTAATACCAAATCCTTCCCTTCTTACTGTTGTCACTAGACTTTGTCTATACTTAAGAATCTTAACATGTATTCTGGTTAAAGGATATTCATATCTTTTATTAGATTGTGAATGCTTTTCAGTACCTTGTTTTACTTGCTTGTGTATCCCAGCATCTGGCACAGTGCCTGAATATAGTAAGCTGGTTGAGTGAATGGTGATAGCCATCATCCTCGCCAGTGATCAACACAGCAAGTCCCCTTAGTTATGTGAACCATCTAGCGAGGGTGAAGTCTGGCTTTAGTTTGACATGTCAGAGTCAAAGGGTTAGGCATGGGAAGTGATCCATCCCTGAGAAGCTCAGAACTGAGGGCTCGGAACTGAACATGCCGTGTGGTCAGAGGGAATTGCTGTGGCTTTACAAGCCTCTTAGAGATTTCATGTGTTAACAGTAATGATTCCAAGGGATGGTGCGGGGGCCAGATATAAATAGCAGAACACAAATGGGGTAATGTGCCACTGCCAAGCTGCTGCTGGGGGTGTTTATAAAAAGAAAAGCATTCCCTTCCCAGCTCTCACTGTCAACAACCTCCCATGCCGAAGACACACTCAGTCCAACTGAGAGAGTGGGGAAGCGGTTTGAGACCTAGCATCATTTAAACCTCCTACACAGGCAGAGAAGCCAGGTAAACATTTTTACTTATTTATGTCCAGACTACAGAAGGGAAGAATTTTTAAAAATCTGGCTTTCTGAGCTTACTTGGCATATACTACCTTGTGACAGTTATCTGTCAGTTGTATAGGCCATATCTTTTCTGGTAAGGGAAGTTGAACACACAAAGGTGGCATTTTTGGTACTATATTTTAATATCTTTAGTGAAACAAACGGCTCCTAAATAAAGGTGGGAATTTAGGGCCAAAGGGAAGACTATCTCCTTTCTTCTGTGCTTTCATTCCTGTATTCAGATGCCAGAGCATGGTGACTGGAACAGTAAAATAAAAATTATAGTTCAGTTGAGTCATTTCCGCTGTGTTAAAGTGTGTGGAAGGAACTGTAGACCACCATTAACAGAATCTCTTCATGACTCTGGGAAAGCTTCAGCTCTTAGGGCCTCTTGCCCTCCTACTTAGCCCTTTCAGTCTCATAAACATTGGGATGAATATTGCGCGTTTAGCCAGAGCAGAGTTATATAATCTTATTGGAATTACTGCCTACCCAGTTCCTTCTTACTCTCATTCCCACCATCAGGAAGTTATGTAAGACACTTGTTTCATCCTTGGGCTTTTCTTGAGTGTGAATATTTAGGGGAAGGAGGTCCCCTTAGCTAACCTTCTGCCTTGTACCACTGCTAGCTTCCTCATCTCCTTCACCTGCTCAAATGAGTTTAACTTGGTTTACAGGAAGGTTAGAAGAGTGGATGATGTACATGGGCTCTAACTCTTGGAGAATTCTTGGAAACTGGGAGCGGGGGAACCAATTTTGAAATGTTTTTGTTGTTTTCTAGTTGATGTTAATTTCACGTGCATGCTGAGGGGAGCTTTAGCGACAGCAAGAAAGTATGAGCACCAGTGACTGTGGTGGGAGAGACAACTTATTTAGAGGAGAATGGAAAAGGATAGATTTAATCTTGAGCAAATTGCTAAAGTTCTCTGAGTTTTTGTTTCCTCGCCTGTATAATGAGGGTGTTAGATCAACAGGCAAAATCTAGGCCCTTTCAGGTACTGGAATGTACTGATGATCACTTCCTGCCCATCATGGTACCCACTCTGACCCAGAAGGAAAATAGACTGTATCATCCTGCTCTACTTCCCTAACCCTCTCTTTTTTTGGGTCTACTAAATTGGGATTTCTTCGTTTTAATTTAGAAGAGAAAAATGAAGACAGGACATTTTGAAATGGTCACCATGCTGCTGTCAGCTATGATTTTAATGGATATTTTCCAGGTAATGTTGGGAGTGGGAAGTCCATGGTCATTGAACGAGGCACTCTCGATGTAATGTTACCTGAGGCGTCTGTGTGGGTTTTAATGCAAATGAGCAGATAAAGTCGACTAATCAGTTTTTTCAAGTAGTTTTCATCTTTCATTTATGTATTTGATACATGTCAATTATAGAAAGTTGAAAAATTAAAATCAAGCAAGAACAGGAGAGTAAAAATCACCTCCAATCTTTCTACTCAAAAGGAAAGACTCTTAACCCATTAAGTGTTTAGTCTCCTTAGCTTTTTTCTGTGTATTTAATTTACAAAATGGGTTCATATAATACATATATTTTTTATCTTTTTAAGTTAATTCTTGCTGAAAATGTCTCTCTATGTCATTAAATATTATGAAAATATGTATTTTTTCCAAATAAGATGACACTGCAGTGTTTGGCTACATGGTTTTTTATTAAACTACTATATTATGATCATTTTCTCACATTGACTATTTTTTGATAGAACTTTTATTATTTTATTTTTGTTAATATTCTGTAACATTTTTATGTAAAATATGAGTCAGGTATCTCACTTAACTCCCCCCCCAACATTGTTCCCCACAAATTCAAGAAATTACCTCAAATCAGTGGACAAATAATCAGTAGCATGACAAATAATCAGTAGTGATGTCACTGATTTGAGGTAATTTCTTGAATTCTTGAAATCTTATCCATTTTTAAATTTAATATTCTAATACATTGTCTATAGAATCATTATGTATTATGTTGCCTGTACTGTAGTATGATTTTAATTGAGATAATTCACATATAAAAATTCACCTTTTTAAAGTGCACAATTCAGTGGTGTTTATAGATTCACCAGTTGTGCATAATTTCACCACTCTCTCATTATAGTACATTCCCATCGACCTCAAAAGAAACCCTGTAGCTAGTCAGCAGTTAGACCTAATTCCCTCTTCCCTGCATCCCCTGGCCACCCCACCTACCTGTGTCTTGTCTCTATGGCTTTGCCTATTCTGGACATTCCGGACATTCCATCTGTGATTTCTTTCATTTAGTGTAACATTTTTAAGGTTCATCTGCATCGTAGCATGTATTAGCATTCAATACTTCATTCTTTTTTATAGCTGAATAATATTCTATTGTGTGGTCATGCCACATTTTGTTGACCCATGCATTAATTTGTGGACATTTGGGTTGTTCTCCCTTTTTGGCTCTTATGACTGGGTAGTGCTGCTACGAGCTGTCATGTACATATTTTTGTGTGAACATATGTTTTCAGTTCTCTTAGGTATATACATAGGAGTAGACTTGCTGGGTCGTGTGGCAACTCTATGTATAACATTTTGAGAAGCTGCCACACTGCTTTCCACAGTGGCAATACCATCTTACAGTCTTACCAGCAGTGTATGGGGGTTCCCCTTCTCTACATACTTGCCAACACTTAATTTCTTTATTAATATAGCCACTCTACTGGATATGAAGTAGTATCTCACTATGGTTTTGATTTGCATTTTTAATATTCTTTTCCAACATAATTTTAATGTATTCTATGAATTTTGATAATTTCTTCTCGTGAGCATTTAGATCATTTCCACATTTTTAAAACGATTTTATTTATTTATTTTTAGAGATAGGGGAAGGGAGGGAGAAAGAGAAGGAGAAAAACATCAATGTGTTGTTGCCTCTTGTGCACCCCCCACCAGGGACCCTGCCTGCATGTGCCCCAACTGGGAGTTGAAGGGGTGGCCCTTTGGTTTGCAGGCCAGAACTCGATCCACTGAGCCACACCAGCCGGGACCATTTCCACATTTTTGTAATAAATTTTTGGTAATTAAATTTTATCCGTATTCATTTTGTTTGAATGAATAAATCAGAGAAGAAAATATATAATCAGTGTGTTCATCTAACCTTTTATACCTGTCCCTTAATGTTCACCCAGTGGTCCCTGAATGGTGGTGGCATTTGTGAACTTTTTCACTGTTCAAGGCACTCACAGTGCAGAACATGTAATCAACTGTGGCCCTGGGCCAGAAGGACTTGATGTCTAAAATTAGGCATGTGGAGACTGGTTAGGGCATAGAACAGACAGGAGCATACTGGATTAACTCTGATACGATATGAGGAATGTGAGAGGTGGTGACTTCAGGGTACGATGTCTTGTAATACATTGAAGTCTTAAAGATAAATCAGGCATCAGTGCCCAGCATACCCTCAGGAACATTCTGTGCTACAGAGGAAAGCGAATTTTTTGGCTAGGAGACAGCAATGATTCAGTCTCCTGAAGTTCAAATTCCCACTTCAAGAAACTGACCTACAGACCCAGGAGTACAGGGATCTTCCCCAGCAGAATATTCTGTGGCTGGTAACCAAGAAAGATAGTGTCTCACACCAGTATAATTGCTTTGTTTGTAAAAAGGTGGTATGAATTGTCTGCCGAACCTTTCATAAGGGTTGTTAGGAGAACAAAAGTAAACCCTTTACAAAGTGCTACATAAATTTCAATGATCTTCATCATTGGGAACAACACTTTGATTAAGGGGACAGACTCAGGAGCTAGATTGCCAGGGTTCAAATCTCAATTCCAGACAAGTTATTCAGCCTGTGTCTATAAAGTCTCCACTAAGGTCTCCAACTGAGAGCATAGCTGATGTGACCGATGTGCCCCGAAAGTAATGTAGGAGAGTGGAAAGAGAGAATGACGTGGAGGGCATTGTCCTTTGTTTTGTAGAAACCCTTCAATGGTGTTCCTGGGCAGCTTTGCTCATCCTGGCTTTTGATCAAAAGGCCAGAGTACAGGGTTCTTATTTAATTCACTTATTTAGATGCTTGGCCTTTGAAGGATAAATATAATGCAGATCCTGCCTTTGAGGAAGTTACAGTATAATTAATATATTTCCATCATGAAATAATTAAAAATAACCACGGTTTGTTGAAGGCCCGATATGTGCCAGACATGGAGCTAAGACTTTGCTTATATTCATTACATCATTTAATCCTCACAAAAACTCTACAGTTAAAACATTACTTCCTGCCCTGGCTGGTGTGGCCCAGTGGCTTGAGCGCGGCCTGTGAACTGAAAGGTTATTCATTTGATTCCCAGTCAGGCACATGCCCAGATTGCCAGCCAGGTCCCCAGTTGGGGGTGTGCAGGAGGCAGCTGATTGATGATTGATGTTTCCCTCACACATCGATGTTTCTCTCCCTCTCTTCCTCCCTCCTTTCCCCTCTCTCCAAAAATAAATGAATAAAGTCTTTATAAAGAAACATTATTTCCTTACTTTATTCCCATTTTTAGATGAAAAAAATTGAAATTCAGAAATGTCAAGTAACTTTCCTGTAACCAATTAGTACTTAGTAACAGAAATGGAATGAACCCACACCAGCCTGACTCCACCCTAGGGTTAGTTACATTACACCACCCTGCTTCTACCATGCGTCACTGAAAGATGGATTAGGCCTTTTTCAGTGGTATACAGCAGAAACAGTGTAAACATGCTCAAGCAAATAGCACATTTGTTGCTTCTTATGACTAAGGTAAAATACAGTCTTTAGGTACAGCTAGACCCAGGGCCTTAAGTAATGTTATCAGGACTTCATCTCTCTCTCCATATCTCACCCCTACAAGCCTTTCATTCATTAGCTATATTTGCAGGCAGGATTCTCCATGGAACTGAAAGGATAACTATTGGCTTCCCCAAAGCCACTATTATCCTTAGAGCTTATGGTTGTACAGAAAGAAAGAATGTTCTGGTTTTTAAGCCTGATTCATTGCTTATCACTGCAGCTGAAGGTGCAATCAGTCCTACCCAAACCACATGGACAAGGAAGGGAGTCTCCTCACAAGAAAAAGGGTGATATTTGCCATTATGTTTTTATCATGTATGATATTCCATGCATGATATTTCATATTCACATTTTGAGGGGTTGAAGAAATCTGGCTGAGAATATTTTCAAAGCCAGGACTGCCACCCACTTCTTCAGTTTTATACTCACTGGTTTTTCCTTGGTACCTCAAGGTTTAATGAATGAGTTACAGGCATAATCATACTCATATCTCACCCGCTGACATTTACTCTTTCACACAAATAGGTCCTTGCTGAAAAAAGTTATCAATAGCAATGGAATATACTTCCTATATTAAAAAACTATATATCCAAAGTTGGTTGTAAGCAAGGGAGAGATGCTTGGCAGGACATGAGAGTGTGGAGGAAGTAATATGAGAGAAAATGACACACTAAATATCTTATTTCAAGAGTATTTCCTTTTCCTTTGAAGGTGAAGGCTAATACGTTAGACATGGCAGATAATGCATTTGATGACGAATACCAGAAATGTTCGGATAGGATGGAAATCAAGTATATTCCCCAGCTGCTCAAGGAAGAGAAAGCGAGCCATCAGCTTTTGGAAGATGTGTGGGAAAATGCAAAAGCCAAATGGGAAGCTCGGAAGGCTCAGCTCTTTCTCCCCATGAGTTTTAAGGATAACCATGGAATAGCCTTGACGGCATATATTAATGAAGCTCAAGCGCAAACTCCCTTTTACCAACTGTTCAATGAAGCTGTGAAGGTGGCCGGCCAGTCTCGAAAAGATTATATCTACGGCTTCCAGTTCAAAGCTTTTCATTTCTACCTGACAAAAGCCCTGCAGTTGCTGAGAAGACCTTGTGAGGATAGCTACAAAAATGTGGTGCATAGCACAAGCCCGGCCACTTCGTTTACCTTTGGAGGGCTAAACCAAGCCAGATTTGGCCATTTCTCCTTGGCATATTCAGCCAAACCTCAAGCTGCAGATGACCAACACATTCTGTTAACCATTCGCTCATGCTTTGGAGTTGCCATTGAAAAATTTTTTGATAAAGAAAGTGCAAGTGAAAGAATTGTTTTAATACCCCTGAATGAGGTTTTTCATGTGTCACAGGATGGGGCTGGCAACGACCTTATCCTTCGCAGCACAAACAAGACCTGCAGCCACTACGAGTGTGCGTTTCTCGGAGGTAAGTGTCTCTGTTCTGTCTGTGCTTGTCTGGCGGGGAGGCAGTGGGATTCTCAGGACCAGGGAGAGGTCAGGAAGGAAAGTGAGAGGTGTTTGAAAGAAGAAATGACAGTGGTGGTCTCTAGCCTAGCTCCTTTCATCCCGTTAGTTTCTTTTTCCAAAATATAATTTTATCAAAGTAATACATTTACACTTTTGTAGAAAGTTAAAAAGATAAAATAGTATATAAGACAGTCATTCCCAACCAGGGGCAGTTTGCCCCTCAGGGTCATTTGGCAATGGCTGGAAACATGTTTAGTTGTCACAGCTATCCCTAGTTGCTACTAGCATCTACTGGGTAGAGGCCAAGGACACTTCTAAACGGTGCACAGAACAGCCCCCCACAGCAAAGTACCTGGCCCAGTAACCAGCCCAGAAGTGCCTGGCTACTGTACTATAAGGATTACAATGAAAGATAGCACCCCCTTCCCACCCATTCCATTCCCATTTGCCACTCCTTGGTGGCCTCCTTTTTTTTTTTTTAGCTTTTTCCCCCCCAGGTACTTATTGTCATGTTTCTAAGGATTAACATATTTCTGAGTTTTTATCTGGTGACTTCACAGTACAGAGAATGAATATTTAGCTTTCATATACCATGCATTAATTAGGAATTCTTGATTGCACTGAGCTGTAATAGAAAGCCTACCTGAGAACTCGCACTTAATAAGAAGTCTAGTGGTAGGCTGTCTAGAGTTGGTACAGTGGCTCCACTATGTCATCAGTAACTTGAGCTCTTTCTGTTCTACCAGCCTTAGCTTGTCGGTTTCTTGATTCATGTTTGCAATATGACTGTTGTAACTATAGACATCAATCCCTGTTTAAGACAAAAACAAGAGGAAGAGGGATGGCGGCCAAATCTGCCCGTTTAATCAGGAAAGTAAACCTTTTCCCAGAAACTCTTAGTAGATTTCTGATTACATATTATTGACTGAACAGCCACATGGTCATTCATAACTACAAGAAAAGCTTGGAAAGGAGGTAATTAGCATTTCCAACCTCTATAGTGCAGGGAGGCAAGGGAGAGGGGAATTAGAAATAGCTGTTAGGTGAGTAAACTAAAAGCTTCTAATAACTGTCACCTTCCTCCTCCACATCCATGCATTTTCCTCTTCCCATTCTCCCAGTGTAGTAAAGGTGGTACTCTTTAAGAACCTCTTTTACCCCAGGGCTATTAGTCGTGTGATTTTTTAAATTTCTTTAGCTTTTTATATCCCATCAATAATGTACTCCTAAATCCTTATAAATATAACTCTCCTCTTAATACATTCAGATACTCTCTTTTCTTTTTCTGGATATACTCCTCCTGTATTCCCACATCCTCCTGCTGTATGACATGCTCTCTAGACCTGTTAAATACCCTGAAATCTCTCCGCTCTACTATTCTGAGACTTTCTTCTCCTGTGAGGAATCCCCTGTGTCTTAAATTTCTTGCTCTTCCGTGAATTACTCCTTTGTTTGTTAGCTAAGGGTTCTCTGGAAGTTTTCTGAGAGAAGAGACATTGAGGCAAATTTTCTAAGACTACATATCTGAAAAAACACCTGTCTTTAGGCTTAAATAATAATTTGTGTAGATTTGTATTTCTGTTTCAGAATTTATTTTCCTAGGAATTTTGGAGATTCCTCCACTGTCTTCTAGTTTCTGGTGCTCCTGTTGAAAAGCATGAAGCCATTCTAATTACTAAAACTTTGAATGAGACCTGTTTTTTTTTTCTTTTCCCTCAGGAAGGTTTTAAGATTTTTCTTTATCCTCAACATTCTGAAATTTTATGATGTTGTGCCTTGGTGTATGTGAGTAATCGGTTAACAAAACTCTTTCTACTTCCTCCTATGAAAATGGTCTCCTGTTGATCTTTTAGCACTTTTTCTCTGAAATCTACCAAAGGTGGAATTCCTAATGGTAAACTTAATCCTTCATTAGTAATGTGCATCTGATCTGGGAGGACTGCAGATGAGCTGTAAATAGTTGGGGGGGAGCCATTGTATTGGACATTCCTACGTGTTCTGTGGCCTACCCAGGTGTTCCTTTTGCTGAGTCCTGGCAGCACACTCCTGGTATACTGGTATAAGAGAGATTATCTTCTGCGACAAAATGTGAGGCTATCAAGTTAGGATGGTTCCTGCCCCCATCTGCGTAACCTTGTTTCCTTGTAACTGAGCATCACTCTGGGGCTAAGAGCCCTGGACTGCTGTAAGGACTTGCATTGAAGGGATGACTCTCACGCTGTCCTATTGCTAAGTAGTACGCTGTGTTTCTTGCCTTGCACTCTTCTGCAAAGGTAAGAAACACAGGTAAGAAACAAAGGTAGGATGATGGCCTTTTGGGGTCGTATGAGTGTGATTATCTAGCTGAACCCCAAACCATGGCTGCTGGTCAGGAAGAGTGGGTATTGCAGTGGGGCTTTGGGAGTGGGGTGGACGTTTAGACCTTGACTCAGTGTGACCAAGGCCCTATGAGATAAAAACAGTAGGTGTGGAAGTGCTGATGAGACATCATGATTGGGTGGGGGCTGATCCACTTATGAATTAATGGCAGAAGCTATGTAGCCTTTGAGGTGCTTGGGTGCTTAAGGCTGCTCTTGCCTGGTCCTAAGAGTGAGTGCCTCCTTAAAGTTTGCATTCAGCACCTCATATACCTCACCCTAGTCCTGGTCCTAAATTGCAAGGAAGTGAAAATAACTTCACCTTGAGGGGAGATGACTGCAGAGAGTAAATCTGTGTAGAGAGGAAAGGTGCCCATGCCCCTCACCAACAATGCATCAGACCTAACCAAAACCCAGGCCAGCTGGAGCCAGCTCATACCAGCTTATGGGAACTGCCTGTGGGCATGTATCTCTTCCCAGTTCCTCTCTCATACAGGAAGGTGGCTTGAAATTGGCCATGGTTGAGAGTTATACTACAGGAATCAGCAAACAGTACACATCAGGACCCCCAACTCCTACCATAGAACTTGTTCAACTTTACCAGCACAGAAACCCAGTTGATCTGGGTTGACAAAATGACACTCCTGATGCATTTAGCCAAATGCCATTTGTGGAGGCTGTGGTTATACACAAACGCTGGCTGCAGTAGCTACTGGCCAAATCAGTCACTGGCATCAGGCTGATTGACAGAGGCATGCAATGAAGCCCACAGATTCATGTTTGTGAGTAGATTATGGTAAACAAAAAGGGGTGGACATTGGGTTGATTCAGAATGGGGGGGGGTGTTGGCGAGGGCAGCTCAGACCTGCATAGACAAGTGCATTATGAGCCCATTGTGAGCGAGGGGAAAGGGGAATGAGCACACCCCTGGGGGCCTGCCCACAAGATCAGGCAGAGGCTACACAGCAGGTTAATGTTCAAACCAGCCACAAGAGGAGACTGCTGTGGAGGCTCACATGTACTATTTGGAGAGCTCTAACAAAGTCAGGCCCCTGTACTTCATTGAGTGATTTAACGACAAACCAAAGTCTAACCAATGTCCTCTGCTGCCATCTAGAGACAACTAAGGGGATCCTAGGGTCAAAAACGATGATTAAAGATAGGCTGTTTGAAACGCTATGATACCATATGATCTCACCTTTAACAGGAACCTAAACAACAAAACAAAGAAACAAGTAAAATATAACAAAGGACACTGAAATGGAGGACGGGACGTCAGTGACCAGAGGGGAGAGGGGAGGGAATTTCAAGGGAGAAGGGAAGGGTTTACAGGAACAAATATAGAGGACACATGGACAAAACTACGGGGCTTGGAAATGGAAGGGAGGTGGGGAGGGATGGGTGGGTGGGCTGGAATGGGAATAAAAGATTGAAACTGTACGGAATAATCTAAAATAAAAAAAAAAAAGAAGAAAGTAATTTTAAAATGAAAAAAAAAAGAAAGAAATGCTGTGAAGGACAATAGCCAGAGCTTTTCAAAGCAAACCAGGCACTGACCAGTGTAGTTAAGTGGGTTGGAATGTCATCCTGTATACGGAAAAGTTGCGAGTTTGAGTCTTGGCCAGGGTACATACCCAGACTGCAGGTTTGATCTCTGGTTGGGGCGCATGCAAAAGGTAACAAATTGATTTCTCTCTCTCTCTCTCTCTCTCTCTCTCTGTCTCTCTATCACCCTCCCCGCCCACCCAATGCCTTCCTCTCTCTCCAACACCAATGAAAAATGTCCTCAGGTGAGGATTAAATAAATAAAAGCCAGGATACAATTAGAACCTTGTTCTATTGTGTCTAACTATAATTTTGGATGAAAAAAGACTCAGCTGTAAAAAGAAAATTTTACCCTTTGCAGCAGTGTGGATGGACCTAGAGAACATCATGCTAAGTTAAGTAAGCCAGTCAGAGAAAGATAAATACCATATGATTTCACTCATATGTAGAATCTAATGAATGAAGTGAACCAAGAAACAAAACAGAGACAGACTCATAGATGGAGAGCAGGCTGACAGCTATGAGGTGGTGGTGGAGGTGAGGGGGTGGAAGGATTGAGCAAAAAGGAAAAAGGACTCATGTGTGGTGATTGGGGGGATGAGGTATAAGGGGATAAATGGCAATGGAAAAAAGAAAATAAAGAAAAATTTAAGTTACACTGTACTAAATTTAGTGCTAACACAGTCCTGTGTTATTGTTTTGCACTTACAATTTCCAAAATAAAAAAGTGTTGTGGGCCTTACAAAAACTTGTTAGCTAAAAAAAATAATAAAGTAGTTCTGTTTGTTAGGGCATGGAGAGAGATTGTACCAGTGTCCCATTAGATAATGCAATTCCCAGTGGTCAAGGTGTAAACTTAGTATTAATTCAAAACTATGGGAGTGAACTGTGCATAAATGGTAACAAAACCCTTTATTCCTTCTCATGGGAGAATCACCACAGGTTAATATGCTATAGTGTTTTCCCAGAGAAACCGATAAAGGTGCAATGTCAGCTGTATAATAGGCTACACTCCTTATTGTTAAACAAGATGCAGCCAGGCCCAGTGAGAGAGAGCATGAAGCAGTGCCAGCATGTCAGTCTTTTGCATCCTAATCAGGGCAGTGACATCTCATCCCTTTGGCTGTATTCCATTTGCTAGAAGCAAGTCACTAGGTCCAGTCCACACTGAAGAGGAGGGGATTACCAAGGGTGTGAATACCAGGAGGCAGGATCTTTGGGAGCCTTATTAGTAGCTGCTTACCGTAATCCCGATCCACTAAGTCTGTCGCCTCCCCTTGGGGACGATCCACATTGGCTGCCCTTTTTCCATAATGATGAGCTCCGTGGTGACTCCTGCAGGCAGAGGAGAGCAGCCACAGAACCACGGGGAGCAAAGTCAGCAACCAGTTTCATATACTGGTATTTGTGATCTGTTTATTGAGGTCGTATGGAATTTATATTCATTACTGAAGTGAAAGCAGGTGATATAGGATTGTCTATCCACCCACAGAGGTCAGGACAAGCACACACACACAAAAAGGAGAGGAATATATTCTTCCTCCAATTCCCCTCACTCTCCAACCCCTAATTTTTTGGTGCTTGGGAACTCAGTCAAAGCAGAAGTCAGCATGATTATGGGCAACTTGTAGGTCGTTGAAAACAGCCAGACCAGATAGTCCTGTAGAGATCTTCAGTGGGGAGGCTGGTAGAATGTTCCTTTGAGGTCCCAGAGCTTCATAACGATTCCCTTGCTGTGGTAGATTGTAGAGTCAGGAACTGTACTGCGGGCAATGGCTGCACATACATGATTTACTTTGTCGGTCTCCAGAGGCTTTTCTTCAGATGCAGTCACTTCATATGAGCAGGCCTGTGTAACACAAAGATTGATTTCATGAGTTACATTTGCTGCGTTTATTTCCATAGAGAGGGACTGCACTGAGTTTTTCTTTAGCAATCCAGTTCTGGTGTCTCAGTGACCTGGTCATACTGCTAGGGCAGTAGTGTTGGCACACGAGAGTACAGACACATAAATGTGCGTGCTCCTTGCCAGGATCATCCTTGGAAGTTCAGCTCTTCATACATCGCATCCAAGGCAACGACCATGTTACCATCATTACAGTGAATGGATGCAGCCTTCTATTGGGTTTGCCCAACCTGGGGGCAGGCTATTTTGCTGGAGAACTGGATTTCTTTTCAGTGTGAAGTCTTGTAGGGAAGGCCCCCACTGAGCCAGTAGTTTGGGTAAAATAGTAGGTAAGGCTTTTGTAATGTCTAATACAGAGGTTTTCAGACTCTCTCAGTTTATGGTCCTTTCCTTAGTGTTATCATAATTATTTTCACTGTTCCTAGGCTTAAAGAAATAGCCCCAAATCCCACTTATTAGGTCAAGTCAAACAACTGGGTAAGCATTTATTTCCTAACACCTTAGCAGCAGCTTGAAAAAATAATACACAGAAACTTTTAAAAAAGTAGTACGTATATGCCTATTGGACAGTGCACAGCTTCTTAAACCTTGGAGTTAAATTAGACACCACCTTATTTCCTGATCCACGTTGATTTTCACATATATTTGCTTTTTATCACAGTTGCTGAAAACTCAGCGTTGCCAATGCATGATATCACCAAACAGAATATAACATAACTTTGCAACTACATTCTACCTCAAGCTAGTAGTTCACACGGTATCTGACAGATATCAACTATGGCTGTTGTTTGTCTTGAAATTTTAAGTATCCCTTGGTACCCCTGTGAATTTGCTATAGGATTCAGGGACACCTTTGCTAACATTGGGAAACTGCAGGTCTAAGAGATGGGCAGCCACCTGTTTGTGAAAGGGGCTCAGGCCTTCAGGAGCCAGGTTTGCCCCTTAACTGGAGGTAAAATTTTTGTGTGACGGTGAATCTTTTGGGAGTTTTTCCTCTCTTATGGGACTCTAGTTCAGAGAGAATCTATTGCCTATTAGGACATTGGGTTGGAGAGTTATGCCTTTTATTTAGTGAGAAATTCTGTCTCATGTAGGCCCATAACAGGCTGGCAGTAGCAGCTCTACAAAGGGAGGAAGTCCTTGTGTCCAGAAGCCCAGTGGCCGACAGATGCTGCTGCAGTCTTGTTACCAGAGATTCCAATCAGCCATGAGTTGGTCACAGACATCTGTGATGTCTTGGGATCTGAAGGAGGGCTTAACTTACCATTGTCTAGAGTGCTCTTCAGGCCTCTTACGATAGCGTTCCCTGGTAAAATGACAACTCGTGTTCCAGTGTGGTTATGGAAATAGGCACTATTCCTGATCCTGTGGGTTCTTTCTCTGGCCTTTGGTAGTTTCCTCACACATATAAGCTGATCAGCACTTTGCTGAATACTCAAGGGAAATCCTTTTGTTAAACGGGAGAAACCTGGTTCTTCTTGCTGACGCATGTAAAGAATTACAAATCAGCAAATCTATCAGCATGCAATCAGGGTTTATTGGTGATCCATTCCCATGGAAGAGAACAGGCCTAGCTAAGGGGATGGAGGGGAGGCGGTGTAAAAGGTTCAGGTTCAGGGCGGCAAAAGTAAGGGTGGCTGAAGGCTGGGGTGGCCAGAGAGCCAAGAGCAGCAAGAGCGGGAGTCCTTTGTTCTGAGGACGTACATAGTTGGCGGGATGAGGGTGAAGTTATATATTGATTGACAGGTAAAGGTGGTGCCAGCTTTCCCAGGGGGATGTGACTACCAAAATTTAGGTAGGTGTGGGAATCTGTTAGCCCGAGTCCTTATCTTGTTCTAAATTCCATTTTTTCATCTTATAAAACAGATACGTGACAGGAGGCAGTTCATTAAAGTTGGGGCAGTTACCTGAAGTTATTTATGGGCTCTTTCTTTAAGCATTAGGGACTCCCTCATAAAACAGATAGTGACCAGAGGTAGGCAATGAACCAAAGTTGGTTTATGGGCTTCTTCTTTGGGCACTATGGACACTCTCCCACCTTCCAGGCCTTGGGATGAAAGCGCAGTTTCAAGGCTTTCTTTCCCAGGTAGTGGGGACGATTCCCAGAATCCAAGGACTTCTCGCCTCCCGTGCTAACGTTGCGTTTCATATGATGTTGGAACACCTGGCAGTATTATCGGACCTGGCGCTGGACTACTGAGTTAGTGGGTGAGATATGTCTCCTCCTCCTCCCGGCCTTGGATTGCTGTTCATTCTACCTGAACGCTAAAAGGCATTTCCTGGCAACCAGGGTGCTAGGTGCTGGCCAGCAGCAGCAGTGTGGTCTCCGGGCTCGAGCTCGTCCTCTGCTGTCTCCTGCCGCATCGCCGATCTCCGGGCTCTCTGTCTCTGTGCTTCCCTTCTCTCCATTACTGTGTAACAGCCAAGTTATCCTGGTATTTCCTTTGTGGAAAAAATTTAAACTACTTACTAGTTATAATACCACTTGATTTTTCTATTTATTCTTGAATTATTTTTGATATATTTTCTAGGAATTTGTCCATTTGTCTTATATTTCAAATTTATTCATAGTATCTCATGTCTTTTCACACCTGTTGAGTCTGTGATTATATTCTCTTTATTATTCCTTATATAAAATATTTGTGCCTTCTCATGTTTATTTCTGGATCAATCTCTTATCCATTTTTAACCCTGTTAGTTCTTTAGAAACCCAGAATAGTTTGATTACTTTCCTGTGCTGAAAACCCTGATGAAAAATTAAGTCCAGAGTCAAACAGGAGGACACCTGCAGCGCTGGGTGGACGGGACTGTGTTGAACATTAAGAGGCGCCCTCCGGGCGTCAGCCAGGCCTACCGTGGCGGTTGTTCCACGGGATGTGTGAACCAAACCACCATGCTGTACGCCGCAAACCTTTAAAAACATCAGTTGTCAGAAATTTCAACAAAATACATAAGCATTAAAAAAGCTACCCATCCTTTACTATTGAGAAGGCTCTCAAAAATTTTGTTCATAAAAATCACCTGGGAGTGCTTGTTTAAAGTGCGGAGTGTAGGTTTCACCCCCAGAAGTTCTATGTCAGTAGTCCTGGCTAGAGTCCTGGAGTTTTCCATTTTAATAAGCACCAGGTCATTCTGAAGTATGTGATTGGAAGACTACACTTTGAGAAAAATGTTCTAATTTGTGTTACAGACCAAAGATAAAGGCTTTTTAAATCCCCCAGTGTTTAGTCCAGAGGCTGAATCTGTTATATCCATGGCTTTCTCATTCCCATCTCCCTTCACCTTTCCCTTCCCCTCAACTAAGCCCTCTGGGTAAGGCTTGCACCCACCACTCATCTTCTGCCAAGGCAACATTTTGTAATTGTCTCTAGAACTGTTTTTTACATGTGAGGTCTAGCCAAACACCTGAGGTTAGCCTCAGGGCACCATCAGACTCTCACAGATCTGTACCAGTTCCTGGACCAGTAGAAACTGGACCAAGTCAAGTGGATCCTTGGTTCAAACTTCACAGGCCCCTCAGGAATGCCCCCATCTTTGATGGATAAGTTTATCTTCAGGCATCTGAACTTGATTAGATCAGAGAGTTATCTAGCTGTGGAGAAGAGACCGTAGGACACCTAGATCTTCTGGGGCATTCTGGCAAGCCCTCCATGGCTCATGGTGACACCAGATCTAAGTACCCTCTCACTGACCTTCTTGCCTTAACTGCAGTTGGGCAAGATTCCCCTCTATGTCAAGTCTCAGGGCAATTGCTGCTGCCCTGGTGATTTTTTCCACGGTCTCGCTAGCAAGAAGGCCCTAGGACCCTATAAAAGTATGCTATTAGATGCCCTGTTCCTGTTCTCCAAAAACCATGGGTCTCCTTACGTACAGGTCAGTTTCTCCATATGCATGTGAAGGATCTTTGTTCCTATATTCAAGGATCTTGAAGCTCTATTAGAGATTCTTTTTCCCCAGTGGATAGGAATTGTCAGAGTAAAGGAATAGCTTTGCTGTTGACGACAATTAGTATCTGAAGAGAGGATTATTGGATAGGTAAATCTTCTAACTTTAGCTTTGGATGGGCCTTTGAAGGTCATTTGACACAATCTCCCACTAAAAGATACAGATAAGGAAGCTGAATTCTAGAAATGTTAGATGTTTTATCAAAGATCGAACTGCTGTTTGATAACTGTAATATGAATACAAAAATGTAGCTGTTCTGCCATTTGCGTCACACTAAGTTATGGGCCTGATAGACTAGAAGCTGACAGATCAATTACTAATAGCCACAGACAGGTCTGAAATCTTTCCTAGGGTAGATTGTATCTAACTAATAAAGCTTTATCTTTATGTTTCAGGACTAAAAACTGCAAATTGTGTTGAGAACGTGGGTAAGATATGCTTTAAATTTAAAATTTTCTGTAATGGGAATTTTTCCGTGTGATTTCTCACAGGTGGGGGTCACAGCCATCCGACCATACTGTCATACTGTCCGTCACCATTTTCTCAAGGCAGGGTTGTGCTGCTGCCGCCGCCTTTTCAGGGGGAGGGCCCAGGAGCCTCCGCTGGTTGCATGCCTCCCCCATGCTCACCCCAGCCTTGCTGGCTCTCTCAAACACTGCATTTATCTTGGGCATGTAGTACCATTCCACTCTCTCACTAGCCTGTCCTTAAGGAGCATCAGCACTCCTGAGTGTCCCCACATGACTCCTATACACAGAGCTAGACTCATACCCCTGTGTTTTGATGTCTCAGGAAATACCATTTGGGAAACGAACGAAGGAGTAGAGCGAATGTGCCTGAAGGTGGCAGCCTGGAGGGACAGAATAGCAATATGGTCCTTCTCCGCTTCCTCAGGAAACACGGGGAGCTGTAACAAAAGATGATCTTTCTTAGAGGACTCTCGAGAAAGCTTTGGGTAGATGAACAGGAATTCTAAGAGTATTCAAGAATAGCGTTATCTTGTAGGCCCAACAGATTTGGACCAAAGTTGCCAGAAAATAGCCTAGGCTGATGAATGCTTTGGGTGGATTTTTTTAAGATTTCCTTATTAAAAAGTTTGAAAATAAGCATCCATTTCTGGCTGTTTTCCTGGCTAGTGTTCTATGAATTCTTCATGTAATTAAAATGAATCCACATCCATTTGTTTTTGGGATTGAAATTTTTGTATCTCTCATCTCACCATATTCCATATGTATCTTAAATGTAAGCCAACTCGAGTTTTTGTCATTAATGAATGTTTAAAAATAGACCGAACCTGACATACACATCTGAGCATAGTACTACATAAGGAAAACATTTTTGTATTTCAGACTATTTCCAACCCATCCATGTCTCCAGCCCTGGTAAGTATGCTCTCATATTTAAAAATAATCCTTATATGGATGCTTAGCAGTTTTTTCTTATTTAACAAGTTCATTTCTTAGCTGAAGAAAAAGAATATTTTGCAGATATGAAGGAGTAACTTGGCAGATATGAGAGGGGGAAAGATAGAATCTATTCTGGGGAAATTTGCCTCTTTATAAATGAGAGGGTTAGCACTCTGGAGAGCTGAACAAGGTGGAAATATTCTAGGGAATAAGGTTGGTGGGACCTGAAAAGCTAGTCACTCTTGAGAGGTCTGAGGGCTCTATATTCAGTCATCAAGATTAACCTGTGTGATACCATTCAGAAGAAAGTACAAGTTAGTCATTTGCATTAATCACTTGCACTTCTCAAATATGCTAAAGTTTGGTATCATTTAACTAAAATACCTGGGTGATTAGATGCCCCTGCCCCCTGCCCCAGTTTCCAATTATGGTGATATGGCCGAAATCACTTCTGTGCATTTCAGCTCCTCATTATGTGTTTGGCCCATGTAGCTACTGCAAGATTTTCTTTATTAAAGACAGAGGTGTCTGGCCTTTCCTTAAGTATGTAACTTACTTGATGTTTGGAAGACAATTTCCTGTCCTTAGGTGAAGCATTTCATGCTGAGGAGGACTTGCTTGGCAACACTTCTTACTGCCTCATTGCAGGCAAAAGTTTTACTGGTCACTTTGCAGGGACCTCAGCTAACTCTTCAAGGCAGACGTTTTTCTAGCTCACTGAGATCCCCCAGGAGACTTGTTATGTGGGATGGTTTTTCTTGAGCTGCCCAAGAAAGGTTCCAGCCCAATTAGCCAAGGTGCATTTAGACCCTGGCTGACACTTAAATTTAGTGGCATCACTTTACTGGATGTACCAAATGGTTCTTAATGGTCCTATTACCTGAAAAGAGTTTTGCTGTAATATAGTAACTTCCCATGATGTTATTTTATCATTAAAATGGAAAGTTTCTTTTTGTAACTTAGGTGATAAAAACCAGAAGCTTGAAGACCCTGGTAAGACGTTTTCATAAACTCTGGGCCTTATATTTGCAAGACAGTTCCTTTAGGGTGGGACCAGGGGGGTGTGGCATGGTAAGGAACAGTGGGGAGAGGGAAGAACTACTTTAGCTTACTAGTTTGGTGTAGCAGAGACCCTCCTGAGTTTTGGATAGACTTCTTTATAAAGATGACACCATAGCTCTGTGTTTCTCATCTAGCAATCTTCAGGTCACCCCAGTAGAGAGGTTGAGGAACTAGTTCTAGAGAATATAGTGCTTTCTGCTCTACGCTAGCAGTTATGCGGATGGAGGAAGGTGTGGCTAATTATTCCACACACTGTTGTGACCTCAGGTGTTGGGCAGGGGCATTAAACATCGGCATGACTTTTTCTCAATTAAAAATTATGATTTTCTATATTTATTTTTGCTTCCGGCCATCTAACAGATGCTGTTAGCGATACCCATTTGATTATTTAGTATATTCCCAAGTTTTTGTCTTCTTTTTAAAATAATGTTATTCAGATGTCCTCAAGGGTGCTAGGATAGGAACACTCTCTTAAATTACTGGTGAGATTATAAATTAGAACCTTTCTGGAAGACATTTTGGTAATATGTATTACTAGCTTTTAAAATTGCTCATACCTTTTAACCTAGTTATAACACTTTTAGATATTTGTCCTAAGGAAATAATGGTAAAGATTTGTGTATAAAATGTGTACAAAAAATATCTACATAGGGCTGTGGTAGCCAAAATTTATAAATAACCTTAGTGTCCAACAGGTGGATATTAAATAAAATTATACCGTAGTATGAAACACTAAACTTAAAAATCATTTTTGAAAAATATTTAAGGATATGAGAAAGTACTTATGAGGTCTGTCTAGAAGATATCTAGCCATGTAATATTTTTAAAAAAGACATTTATTGAAAAAGATACAAGATACAAGAAACATTGTACATAAGACAGTGATGCCTCAGTCCCCTTCAAGTAGGCACCTTGGGACCTCACACAGTTCTCCCAGTCGCTATCAGCTTCCCTGTTGTATTTTCCTGAATCTCATTGATGGTCTGAAATCTCTTCCCTTGTAAAGGTGATTTTAGGAAAAGCCAGAAATCTCAGGGCACCAAATCTGGGCTGTTGGGAGGCTGAGTCACCCAGGTGATTCGATGTTTTGCCAAAACACTGCACGAGATGTAATGCATGAGAGGGTGTGTTTTTGTGATGAAGCTGCCAGTCACCAGTTCACCATAGCCTTCTGAATCATCCTGATAGCTTCTGCAGAGAAATGTTCAAACTTAATGCAAAATTTGATGTAGATTCATTGCTCTATTTGCTCAGTCATTTTGAATGTGACAGCCACAGAGTACACATGCTCACTCAATGGCATCTACTGCCCCCACTGACTAGCACAGTGAAGTCGTCATTGTTCACACATGTGCATTCCAGTCCACTCTCCTTAACTGCCAGGTTACATCAGTGTCGTGCAAACCATTCTTGTAATGTTAACAATAGTTGGACTTTTTCCGGACAGATTTCGTATATACAGTGGCAAATAAAATAGGATAAAAAATAGCATGTAGAGTACAATATCAATTTTATTTCAAAATGTAAAAAAATCCAAACTTCCAGATAGAAGAGAAATAAGTACTGGGGATTTGATGTACAACATGGCAACTATAGTTAACACTGCTGTATGATGTATTTGAAAGTCCCTGAGAGAGTAGATCCTAAATTCTCATCACAAGAAAAAAACAGTTTTCTTTCCCTTTTTTTTTTTGGTATTGATATGAGATGACAGATTTTAAATAAACTTATTGTGGTAATCATTGTAAAATCTATGTAAATTAAGTCATTATGCTGCACACCTTAAACTTAATCTGGTGCTACATGTCAATTACATCTCAGTAACACTGGAAAATATGCTAAAAATGTATATGCATCTATATGTATACATAGCAAAGAGATTGATAGAAATATAGCAAAATTGTTAAAGAGTAACTGAGATTTGGGATTAAGAGTAATTTTTAATAACTTCGTGTGTTTTTCTAAATTATGTGTAATTATAATGTATGACTTATATAATCAAGACATTTTATTTTAAAAAAATACACCATGATGGCAAATGTAGATCAGAGTCCTTGGACTGGATATTTTTAAAAAATCAACGGAGCTGTTCTGCTTAATCTAGGAGAGATACTGAGTCACTGGCCATGTTCTCACCAGAAATCAGCCAGGCTCCAATGGCTTAAATTTCTCTCTCACTCTGTCCACTGTCATCTGTCAAAGCTTTTAGAGTTTTCCACTGTATAAATAGCCACATAAATGTGGGGTTAAATTAATTTTCAAGCCAAGTGCATTTTACACTAAAAAGTTCCTGTTCTCATCTTTAGAAGTGAAAAGCCAGGAGTCCCCATCCCCAGTCTTACCTGGTAAGTAATCTTTTTATTTACTCCCTGATACTAGCTGCAGGGTTGGGAGACATGAGGACTCATTGGACTAAGGACATTAGTGGATGTGGAGAGTTTGAGGAATGGGTTAAGCCAGAACAGACAGATTTCATTTTTGAGTGCTTATTATGTTTCATGCAGTATACTAAGCACTTCTAGGATGTATCTCCTTTAATCATCACTTCCTGCCAACCTGCAAGGTATTTCTTTTGCATAAATAAGGAAGTGAAAGTCAGAGGGATTAAGAAGGCTATGTAATCATAGAGTTAATTACTGTAATGATAATAGAACCAAATGAAGCAGAGTCTTATACCCAGTACTATTTCATTTAAAAGCCAATGAACTTCGTGATATATACTGGCCAGATCATGGAAGTTCTTGAAGTCCAGGCTAAGGAGTTTGGGATTGTCCAGTTAGAGAATGAAGAGCCATCACAAGTGTTTTTGTTGTTATTGCTTCTTTAATTTTTTTCTTCCATTGACTCCAGAGAGAGGGAAAGGGAGGGAGAGAGAGAGGGAAAGAAACATTGATGTGAGAGAGAAACCTCGATTGATTAGCCAGTTGCCTCTTGTACACACCCTGACTGGGGACCTAACCGGCAGCCAAAGCATGTGACTTGACTGGTAATTGAACTCTCAACCTCTCAGTTTACAGTATGATGCCCAACCAACTGAGCCACACTGGCCATGCTCTTGTTACTCTTTTCTTTTCCCTTTTTTTAAGGGTTGGTGATGGGGGAGGTACAGACAGACGGAAGCATTAATAATGCAAGATCATTAATACTAACCAATAGTCCTTTCTGTCTTTAGGTACGAAGAGCCAGGAACCCATCCAAATACCCGGTAAGACAGATTTCTGTTCACTCTTTGGGCCCAAGTATGAGGTGAGGAGGATTCCCCTTGGCATAAAAACAGTATTGTCATGAGATAATTGTTATTTATTAATATTTCCTTTACAACTGCCTGCCAGTCATTCACAAAGACTTAGCTGGGAAGAGAGTAGAGAACGTGCCTTTACTCCTGTTTCTGGAGCAGGAAAGTTAGCTGTTGGGGGCATCGCTGGAGGGCCAGGATGCTGGAGCCTGACTGCATGTAGTCTAGTACCTTTCAGGCTCTACAGCTAAAGTTACTCCAGTGGACACTTCAGCTTCATGCAAAAGCTGGCTGTTAGCTCTTGGCTAACATCGCAGTATCTAGGATCTCTAGGTAACAAAACGTAATATTCTCCTGGCACAGAGATGGACTTAGTGAGGTGCTGTGGCACTTAGAAGCCTCTTCTAAGCTTGGAGTGGCTTTGCACTGTGAGGGTTCATGTAGCCAGAATTTTTAAATAAAAAGCCAGGAACTACAATTAGTGGAAACTTTGGCACTTGTATCACTTGATCTCATCGAACAAGAGTTTGAAAATTGTGCTTGCTGGAGCAAACTGCTAGTCATTGAAAATGTCTTTCTCATTTAGGAATGAAAATTCCAGAACCTTTCCCATTACCTGGTAAGCAGTGGTAGGCATGCCAGAGAGGAAGGTGCCAGTTTGGGGACGGGGCATAGACATACCTGTCAACGTCAGACACGCAGGGGAGCCCAAGTACTTCGCAAAAGATCACATAAGTGAGGAGGACCCAAGTCTCTTAGCTTGCATCCAAGTGCCCATTGCTTAGGAGTTGGAGTTCCTCGAGTGTGTTTTCCCAGTAGATTTACCGTGGCAGATTTAACCTACCTTTACCATAGAACGATTCCACAGTTATTTAACAAGTATGAGGCTGTCTCTTAGGGCAAGGCCATCAGGGGCCTTGAGCTTCTGTGGCCAAAGAAAAGGAACTTGACTCCTGTCAAGTTCCTTAGAACTTAGGCTCACAGTGGAGGGAAAGTAAAAGTTCTCAAACTTCATTTTTCCTGAGACAAGAAGTAAATAAAGTAAGTGGGCACAACACAGCCAGGGAGCTGTGGACGGTAATAACACTTCTCTATGACTCAGAGTCGTCATCTTTCAAACATGGCTAATGCTTGTCATGTCATGGCTAATGCTTGTCATGTAAGGACTGTAAAAACACAAACTCTCAGAGTGCAAGCCACTATCCAGCACTTAAACCCTTTCTCCTGAGTTCATATAATGTTTGAAAATAATTTTTGGTAGGTTTTATTATTTAGGAATGATTATCTGTTGAAAAAAAATAGATTTTAGGGATTCACTAAACTGCGTCCATCCACACAGTGCTCTGCCTTTCCTAGCACTGCTGTCTGCGGACACTTCCCACCACGTGCAGAAACAGCATGTTCTCAGTTAATCACCCAAAGCACAAGCAGAGGCCCTGAGAGAGAGTCCAGCTGCTCATTACCCTCTCGGAATAATTTGGCCACAATTCAGAAGTGAACCTCTAACGACACTGATGAGGCACCTTGTGTGTGTACACGCCTCCTTAGCTCCCTGGGCCCGAGGAGCACAGTACTCTCAGAGGCACCTTATTAGGCACAGCTTCCAAGCAGGTGTGGGGATGCACATGAACTGTGTAGACAGAGACCCAGCTTCATGACGTCTCTCCTCTGTCATTTTCTTTTGGGTAACTTGGCGGTATTTGTTTGCTTATTTACATCACTTTTTATTTTTCAACTACAGTTAACATACAATGTTATATTACACCCCAATGTTTAGATATTATATAACTTACAAGGTGATCATTCCCATAAATCTCATAACCCACCTGGCACCATACACAGTTATTAGAATATTATTGACTATATATTCCCTATGCTGTACTTTGCATCCCTATCGCTATTTTGTAACAACCAATTTGTACTTTTTTTCAATTTTATTTATTTTATTTTCAGAGAGAGGGGAAGGGAGAGAGTAAGAGAGGGAGAGAAACACCCCCTACTGGGAACCTGCCCCACAAACCAGGCATATGTTCTGATTGGGACTCGAACCAGCGACTCTTTGGTTCGTAGGCCAGTGCTCAATCCACTGAGCCATGCCAGCCAGGGCCACTTTGTGCTTCTTAATGCCTTTACCTTTTTCGCCTAGCCTCCCCAAACCTGCCTCCCAATTCTGGCAATTGTCAAAATGTTCTCTGTATTTATGAGTCCATTTCTGTTCTGCTTGTTTGTTTATTTTGATTGTTAGGTTGAGTTTTTGATAGAGATGTATTTATTGCCATATTATTGTTCGTATTTTTTTATCTTTCTTCTTCTTCTTCTTCTTAAAGACCTTTGCATAGTTTATATAACACTGGTTTA
>CM052538.1:42500150-42511670 GCA_028533065.1 Trachops cirrhosus
CTTAGGCCTGATTGCCCTAGGAACCCACCCTTTCCAGTACAGGGCCGCACCCACTTTCATCATTGTTTCAGGCTTACGGCAGACAGGGGAAGTAAGGCAGCCAAGAGATTAGGAGACTTCTTGCAGACAGAATGAGGACTCAGGCTATGTCAAAGCCAAGGGGCAAGGGTCCATCACCCCCTTTTTCTATAGCCCCAAGTCCTTCCCTGAGGGCCCCTTTGTGACCGCGCCTGTCTTAGGTCGTCCCTCTTTTGAGGAATCTTACCTGTCATTGGCTAACCAGTCATCTGTCTGGGGCCAAGCAGGGTGAAGAGAAAGGGGGCAGAGGTAGTGCCCCTACAAGGAGGATAAGCTTTGTCTCCTAAGCGGCTGATGGTCCCAAGGTCCTTCACTCAGCCTTAGCCATGGGGGGTTACAGCTTCTGAAACCAGGCAGGGCGGTTCCATACAGAGATGAATGGACTCACTGTTCCTCTCTACTAGTTCAAATGAAAGGGAAGCATGTTCCTCCGGAGCAGAAAATTCTATGTATGAGAGAAAATTTTTTAAAAATTTTAAGTATATTTTACTGAATATGCTGTTAGAGTTGTCCCATTGTTTTCTCCCCTTTATCCTCCTCTGCCCAGTACCCTAATTCCCTCTAGCATTCCTCTCCTCAGTTCATGTCCATGGGCCGTACATATAAGCGCTTTGGCTTTTCCATTTCCCATACTATTCTTAACCTCCCCGTCTATTTTGTATTTACCAATTACGCTTCTTATTCCTTGTACCTTTTCCCTCATTCTCCTCCCTCCTCCTCCCTCCCCCACCTGACTGGTAATCCTCCATGTGATCTCCATTTCTGTGATTCTGTTCCTGTTCTAGTTGTTTGCTTACTTTGTTTCTGTTTTTGTTTAGGTTCAGTTTTGATAGTTGTGAGTTTGTTGTCATTTTACTGTTCAAAGTTTTGATCTTTCTCTTAGATAAGTCCCTTTAACATTTCATGTAATAAGGGCTTGGTGATGATGAATTCCTTTAACCTGACCTTGACTGGGAAGCACTTTATCTGCCCTTCCATTCTAAATGGTAGCTTTGCTGGATAGAATCATCTTGGATGTAGGTCCTTGCTTTTCATGACTTTGAATACTTCTTTCCAGCCCCTTCTTGTTCGTAAAGTTTGAGAAATCAGCTGGGTCTTACGGAAACTCCTTTGTAGGTAACTCTCTGCTTTTCTCTTGCTGCTTTTAAGATTCTCTCATCTTTAACCTTTGGCATTTTAATTATGATGTGTCTTGGTGTGGTTCTCTTTGAGTCCAACTTCTATGGGACTCTCTGAGCTTCCAGGACTCGTATATCTATTTCCTTTGTAGATTAGGGAAGTTGTCTTTCATTATTTTTCCTAATAAGTTTCAACTTCTTGCTCTTCCTCTTCTCCTACTGTCACCCCTATGATTCAGATGCTTGAACGTTTAAAGTTGTCCCAGAGGTTCCTAAGCCTCTCATTTTTTTTGAATTCTTGTTTCTTCATTCTGTTCTGGTTAAATGTTTATTCCTTTCCTTTTGTTCCAAATCATTGATTTGAATCCCTGTTTCCTTTCCTTCCCTTCCTGTTGGTTTGCTGGATTTTTTTTATTCCACTTTACATAGCCTTCACCGCTCCTTTTATTGTGTCTGTACTCAGTCATTTCTGTGAGCCACCCTGGTTACCAGTGTTTTGAACTCTGCATTTGATAGGTTGGCTATCTTGTCATCACTTAGTTCTTTTTCTAGGGTTTTGATCTGTTTTTTCATTTGGGCCATATTTCTTTGCCTTGGTACACCTCTTACACTGTAAGGGGCAGAGCCTTAGGTATTTGCCAGAGCAGGGCAACCCACTTCATTGTATTGTGGCACTGTATGTGAGGTGGGGGAGGGCATTCAGAGAGGGGAAAACCCCTTGCTCAGCTTTTGCCCTACTTTCAGTCACTTCCCCCACTTCCCACAAGTGATTGGCACCCTTCCAGTTGCTGCCCTGGTACCGATTACCTGAGTGGGTGGGCTCGTGTATGGTCTAGGGTCCCATTGGCTGCTCCAATAGGCTCTCCTGTGGGACTGGCAGTCTCTTCTGCTGTCGCAATTCCCACAGGTTTTTACCACCAGGGGTTCTGAGGCTTTATTTACCTGGCACTGGAACCCTGGGTTGTGTGGTCTATCTTGCTTCCCAGTTATTCCTCCCAGTTTTTATGTGCATGTGAATGTGGGACTACCCAGTCTGCCAGCCGCCACCTCAAAGCATGTTCTCTCTGCCTGGGTGCCAATCTGCCCTCCTCCTACCAGTCTGGATGAATGTTTCTTCTTTAACTGCTTGGTTGTTGGACTTCCACAGTTTGATTTTCTGGCAGTTCTGGTTTTTAACTTGGTTGTTATACTTTTTTTTTGGTTGTGAAAGTGTATCTACCTATACCTTCATCTTGGCTGGAACTTGAAAAAATTAAAATTTTTAATGAGCTTTCAGAGATTAAGTGTTTAAAAATGCAGCTATATTCACTTGTATATTGTTAGCTGTGAGTATATGTATATGAAATATACCTTACTTGAAAGAGAACAGATACAAAATTTACCTTACCTTGCCTATATATATGCAAAAAATGAAAATAGAAAATTGCCTAGAATTTTCGAGAACTTGAACAACAAAAAACTATCATGTCTACACAGGTATTAAAAAGCCTGTAGAACCCTAGATAAAAACCTGGATCAGCACGCTCTAATGATATAACGGGGTGGGGCAGAAGTAGGTTTACAGTTGAGTACACGACAGTTTATTCTTGTATTGCTAATTACTGTATTGTTTTCCATGTGTACAACTGTAAGCCTACTTTTGCTCCACCCTGTATATGAAAATATGGCCTGAGATCCATAATGAGTGAATTTGAAAATTGTTCCTGGTTAGAAGTATTTCAGGTAAGTTTCTAACTCAACTTGAATGTTTACATAGTCAGTGTATATGGTATATAGGTGGATGAACTTGATGTTAAAAACGACACATTTCAGTGACGATGTGTTCTCATTAACAGCTCCAGCTCCAGCTGCAGTTCCAGTTCCTAGTCCCAAAACTCATCCCTCTGCGTCCTCTGGCAAAATGCTCCTTCCACTGTTTGAGACATTCGTTATTTTATTCAGTGCTTCTGCTATACATCTCTTCGTTGCTCTGTAGTCTGATAACTTGATAACTGAAGTACACCACATAGATCCCACAGGAAATGATCGAAAGGACTGTTATATTTTTCACTTCTTGGCCAAAGTCAGTTGATAAAATGAGAACTGTGTATGTTACTCACTTTGCAAATTCAGAAAGTTTATCCAGTTATGTTATAGGATCATTTTCACTTATTTCACTTATTTATTAATCTTACGACTGCAAAACACTATTTCTGATTGAATTCAATAAAAGACTTTAAGATTATTAGATGTTTCAGTAGAATGCCAATACTAAAATATCCAGTTAGTAAACATGAATTCCTGAATTACAATTTTCGAGGGGATTTTTTATTTTTCAATTACAGTTTACAAGTACATTCAATGTTCTTCTGTATATTAGTTTCAGGTGTACAACTGTACAGCATAATGGTTAAACAACTGTATACTTGTGGCCCCTCTCATGTTTCAAGTACCCCCCTGGTTAATAAATTGACTATATTCTCTATGCAGTAATTTACATCCCTGTGACTATTCTTCACCTACCAACTAGTTACTTCTTAATCCCATCACCTTTTCTACCCACTCCCCCAAACCCCCTCTCCTCTGGTAATCAGTAGTCTGTTCTCTGTAAGTCTGTTTCTATTTTGTTCCTCAGATTCCACATATAAGTGGAATCACATGGTATACTTTTCTGTCTGACTTATTTCACTTGGCGTAATACCCTCTAGGTCCATCATGCTGTTGCAAGACTGAATTAGAAAAGTTGTTCTGCTCATCTTTGAAGGGATAGATTTTGACTTCAAATAGTTATCTTACAATATATGAACACTTTATATTTTTGTAAACACAAGTTTATCAAGTGTTTCATACTATTTAGCATGTCAAACACTTGAATCTCATGTTAATCCAGGAAGGCAGAGAGTACTGTATACGTAGGCTAAGAAAGCAACGGAAAATGAGGTTACACAGTACAGTACCATTTTCCCCAAGGTACTGTACTATGGTCGTTGAATAGAGACTGATTTAAGCCTGGGACTTTGGTAAACTGACAGTTGTTTACAATTCGCCAATGTTTTAAAAAGGATTTAAGGTCACTTTCAAAGCTACAGAAAAACTACATCTAAGTATTAGGGGTTCAGTGTGCTTTCATTCCGCCATTTACTTCTCTTTATTTGAGTGGACTATCCACAAGAACCGTTAGCCAGTTGAAGACCAAACACAGAACTTCAGTAAGTTGTGCTGGAGAATACAACTTCGTGCTGAGGCTGAAGTGGGCCTCGTCCCTTCCTACTCACCCAAATCTAGAACTTGGTTATCACTTGCTTGGACCAAGTTTGTAGCAGAGATCAGTCCCGTCTAACCAGCTACATGAAGACCACAGGTCTGCCTTCCATATGCAGTAAGTCACCGCTGGGGTCAAAACTTGGGAGGCCTACCGGGCTCTATCGGGGGCATTTATTATGTGAAATAAGGAACCTAAAAATATCAGAACACAAAAAATGAAGGGTTAGAGGAGCGACCATGGTGTGTGTGAGTAGTGACTTGTTCTTCAGGGAATGTGGCTCAGTGAATAACAATTCTTACCAGTTAGATCAACAACCCTCCCTACAGTAAGAGGGGGTGCAGAGGGACAGACACCTTCCACAGCTGGGTATGTGGATGAGGAAGATGGAAGTGCTTTTTTCTGGTCCAAGGAGAAAAAGAAATTTATCTCCCAGCATTGTTGGAATTGTAACAATGAGTAGCAAAGTATGTGAAAGAGGACGGTATATAGAGTAGTGTAACAAGTGTAAACTTGGCAAAAGTGGCTGCAGACTTCTAGCAGCTATCTTGGAAATAAAACAATCAGTTTTAAAGTCCTAGTCTCCTACACAACTGTTACCTAGTCTGCACCTGGACAGGAATTCTTTCAGTGGGATCTCTGAGGATGGCCTCTGGGTCTACAGTGCTCCACACTTCTTACAATCCCCATAATAAACACCACAGCGGCAAGATTCATGCCAAAGCATCACACAGAAATGCAACGTTAAAGCATTTCCAAAAGGGACCAACATGATGCAGCCCAGGTATGGAATTTGTAGCAAAAAAAATGTTTAAAATTATCTGTTTGCGAAAGACTATTTCACATTACAATGTCTAATTCAGGTTTTCTAGTGTTTTTAGATATTAATGATATATTAGGAAGTTCTCCATCCTAGATATCTGAGGATTTTTTTGCCAAGTCAAATAAACAGCACTGATATATTTTCCTTAGGAGGAAAAAATAAGACTTTAAAACCAGGAAAGACTAAAATTCTTGAATTGTGGTAGGCATGAAAGGTCATTCTCCCAGAGCCAAATAAAGCACCAGACAGAATTTTATAAAAGTAATTACACTCAGGAATTTATTTGTTTTCATCTTTTTTAGAAATAAAAAGGTTTAAAAAACAAAAGTTGGCAAAATGATAAAATGTAATTTTGTTATATCCTAATTGCTTAGGTGTATTCTGTAAATTCCAAATAAGTAAAATAATATAAAAATATAATCTCAAATCTTTATAGAATGAAAAGAAAACCACATTAATCATTAAATACTCTTGGATTTTCTTTACTCCTCCCACAGCTGAATTCACAAATATAAAAACTGATGTACATTCATATTCTAAAGTACAAATCTCCAACAGCCAAGTAGTAATACATTTTATGTGCAAAGTAGATATTGCATATTTACTTGCTATGGAAAGCAGAGTACAGGCTCAATGGAGAATAATCATTAAACACTGATTATTTTTTCAGAAAAATGCTTTTCAAAAATGTACCACAGTACATTGTTGGTAATTATATACTTCTCAAGTAAATAACAGCTTTTAGATAGAAATCTTTCAAAGGCTGCCTTTGAAGAGCTGTGAAGTGACATTTAAAATCTGAAGAACAATAATTTGTCAGTAACCTTCTAAAAACCAAGCCAGGAGAGGGTTTTCTTTTTTCTCCATGTGTCAGTTTCATTCTTACTGAAGGTCCCATGTAGCAAGAAGATACATTTCACAAACCTTGAACACAAGTTTATGATCTGTCAACTAAAGACACCACCTCTGATGTGGATGGTTTCATTCAATCCATGTTCTACCAATTTTATATCTTCTAGGTCATCTTTTATGATGCTAATCAAATGGCTGAGGCCTTCCTGTTGTTGTTTCAAATGCTGGAAGGAATTAAAGAATATATATTAATATATTACTCCAATAACTGTAAGCAAAACCCCTGGAAAAAGGACTTTTTTCACCATTTTGCTAGCAATACAGCACAGTAGATGCCCTAAATATAGTGGGCATGCACATTTATCTTTTGCTAAGACTTTTTATACAACCTACAGTAAAATACGTACTGTAAAAAGCACTAAAATCAAATGAACAATATATTCAACAGAAATTTTACAGAAGATGCAGATGTTCTTTAGAGTCTTTTTATCAACAATCTTTGATAACCAAAAGGTATATTAAAACAATGCAACAAGGTACTCAAATATAGATGACTAGCAAAATAATCATTCTGAAAACTGAAGATTTTCATGTTTTTGGAGTATACAGTGATGACAATGGTGATAACTACAACTGCTAACATTTTTGGGGGAGGGGTACCAAATTACTTTACTTGAAGGAATGGTACAAGTGGACATGAGTGGATGACTTGGTACAAGTTATAGAAAAGGTAAAGGTAACCCCAACATGCACACACTGCTTTGGTGACCAGGAAGTCCCCCATGGCTGTGGGAAGCCAGCCTAAGGCTTAGGTCTCTCCACTGTCTCCCAAGATGTGTTTGTCAAAGAGACACCCTGCCATGTTAAGTTTTGGGGGCTGCCAACCTGCCCAAGTTGGTTACGTGGTCACCTAATTCTTTGATGGATTTCACCTGGTCATCTAAGTAGTGAGTCTCAATGAAGTCTCACAAATAAGGGTCATTTTTTTCAGTGGCCAGTTTGTGCAAGTCCAGTATTGACTGGTTCATGTTTTTTCCAAATGCAATGCACACTCCGTTGCATTCAGCCTACTCTCCCAGTCATCATGTTCTGGTTTCTTGATATGATATCCTGGAGGAAGATTCGGCCATCTTGCTAGTTCTGCAGCTTCATCAGTTTCTCAGCATGTTCCCTGTCCTCATAAGATTGGTGAGAAAATACGTGGCGAAGTTCTTCAAAGCCACTTTATCATGGTCAAAGTAGTAAGACAAGGACAGGTAGATGTAGGAAGCGTAGAGCTCCAGATTGATCTGGTGGCTGATGGCGGCCTCCGAGTCCTCATGGTAGTTCCGGTGCACCTGTGAGGTGGACGTGATAGGTGGTGGAGAACAGGCAGCTTCGTGGCACTGGAGTGGTGGCGGGGACCTTGGGGCGAGGGTGCTGTGAGGAGGTGGCAGAAGGATGGATCTGAGCGGCTGGTTGGGACGGGGATCGAGCGCCGGTTCCGTTCAAGTGCTGCTGAAGCAGGAAGCCACAGCATCTCTCAGGGAAGACTGTCCAATTGCTAACACTGGTAAGTGTCGTCCTCAGGTGTTAAGGCAATCTGAAGAGCTTTATAGGTTTTAATTCATTTGAAATCCTTTTGAACAGCTTTTTTGGGAACCATTACTATTTCTTCTCCACATATAACCTGAGGTGCAGGTAATAACCTGCTGAAGGTCATAAACTAGGTGATTAGCCATGATTCAATCCCAAAACAATATACTGCTTTCCATTATTTTAGGTAGGTATTTATATTACTGCCCACTTTACTGCAGTCACACGCTCTTTAATATACAGGATCCAGCACAAATAATGCCACCTTTTTAATTATAAAAGCACGTAATTCCGTAACACAACAATATCACACTCAAGCACACCATATGGTATTTTAGGTGAAATGCTCAAATTAATTACATCCATATTATTACCCTATCAACCATACTCAAGCAGACATTACTCCTGCTGGACCCTGTAGTTCTTTATTCCAATATGCTGGAATCTTTCTCAGTTAATTTTATTGCAAATATTTACAATAGAATATAATTGATTATATGTATAGTTTCCAAGAACCCAGAAGCCAAAATATGCAATAAACCCATGCAATTTTAATTACATAAAATGGAAATATCCATTCTGAAGCACACGATAAAATTGTAACTGTTGATGACATTTAAAAGCATCTAAAATCCTCAGGGCCATGCTACCAGTCTTACCTAATACATTCCATGGAATTTACTATATTTTCCTTAGATCCAGTCAATGGTTGGACAGCTTTCATTAAACCAATCTGTATTTACACTAATGAAAATAAGCTAGAGCAGTACTTCTCACTCTGTTCATGCAATGTGAGCCTTAGACAAGTAGTTGGAGGTTCTTGGCCACCCCAACCTTTACCCAGGATGCCTGAGGGCTGAGGGGATCAATAACTCTACATATTTATAATTTATGTGTGGCATGCAGGTTGGGAAGTTATGATATAGAACAGTTACTTCTTAAACTTTAATGTGCATACAGATCACTCCGTGACCTTGATAAAATTAAGTCATTCTGGAGTAAGGACAGATTCTGTTTTTCTAATAACCTTCCAGGTGCTGCTGCCACATATACATTGATTAACCGGGTCTAGGGAAAACTCTGGTACCTCTATTACCTCTCTATTCACTTTGGGGGGGATGGGAGAAAGAATTATTTACTTATTTATTATGGTAAAATATATGCAATAAAAATGCCCACTGTAAAAACTATTACACATATACAATTCAGTAGCATTTACATTCATGGTATGAAACAATCACTACCATCTACCTCTAGAACATTTTCATTTTTCCAAACTGAAATTCTGTACCTATAAAACACCCAACCACCATTCCACTCTCTATGAATTGAACTACTCTAGGTACCTCATAGAGGCAGAAACAAAACATATTCATCCTTTTAAACTGGCTATTTCACTTAGCATAATGTCTTCAAGGTTCATCCATGTTATAGTGTGCCAGAATGTCCTTCCTTTTTAAAGGCTGACTATCCCACTAAGACTTATATGCTGCACTTTGTTGACGTATTCATCCATCTATGGACATTTGGATTGCTTCCACCTTCTGGCTATAGAGAATGCTGCTGCTATGGATATGGGTGTGCAAATATTTTGAGTTCCTGGTTTCAATTCTTTTAGGTATATACCCAGAAGTTGAACTGCTGCATCATATGGTAATTTCTGGTTTATTTTTTTTAAAGATTTTATTTATTTTTAAACACAGGGGAAGGGAGGGAGAAAGAGGGAGAGAAACATCAATGTGTGGTTTCCTCTCGCACACTGTGCACCGGGGAACCTAGCCTGCAACCCAGGCACGTGCCCTGACTGGGAATCAAACCAGTGACCTTTTGGTTCGCAGTCCGGTGCTTAATCCACTAAGCCACACCAGGCAGGGCACCTTGTTTAATTTTTAAAGGAACTCTTTTCCACACTGACTGCATCATTTTACACTTTCTCCAGCAATGCACAACTGTTCCATTTTCTTCACATCCTTGTCAGCACTTACTATTTTCTGGGACCTTTCTTTTTTTTAATTAATAGCCATCCCAATGGATTGTGAAGTGATGAGTTCACCTTTTTAAAAAGCGCCCTCTAGTGCAACACCTACCTGCTTAATTTCTCGTAACAGATCTGCATCTATGTAGTATCTTTCTTCAGATTTGACTGCTCCAAAATGATTCTGCATCCTGATTTGGGACATCAGTTCATTAAGTCGGCCCTAAAAATAATACCGAGTCAAATTACAACTGCTAACAGCAGCCACTTCAAAAAGAGAATGTCTTCTTTTAAAAGGACACTTACTACTCTGTTAAAGGTGTCTAATTCACATCATTATTAAGAGTCTACTTTAGAAAGGAAGTTTTTATTAAAGACAATAAATACTTAAAAAACAAAGTGTACAAAATTCTTTTTGGAGACCAAATGACATTTTTCCGCAGACCCACCTGAAACAAATTCTACATTTATGATCGTTTAAGTGCTTACCTTAAACTGAGTAGGCGCATTTAGTTCACACTGAATTGTATCTAGCTGAACTCGCAACTGCTCTTCATCAGCTTGGATGGCATACCCACTCTTCCTCTGAATTTCCTGTTTGATGAGGACCTATACAAAGAACACCCAATAACCAGAGAATCATCTCTTTTCAATTAGGCAAGTAATTTTATTACAATCAGTTGTTGAAAGAAATCAAATGAATGGTACACTCATAATACACTGTGAATCTTAAGATTTGAATTGTTTGTCTATTTTTATTAGGCAAGTTATAGTAGTACACTGACATTTTCAGTGGCCATAATTTTTCATGATTAACCAATAATCTAGTCAATTCCCCCATTGAGGGGCATATATTTTGTTTCTAGTTTTGACACTACCAACAATGCAGTACTAAACATTTCTGTTTAGTACATATGAGGCCTGTCTGGGAAAAGTTCAGCCATTGTTAATATAATAAGAACAGTTTGCAAGACATCAATGTAACCTGGCAGCCAAGGAGAGTGGACTGGAATGTAAACAATGATGACTTCACTCTACTAGTCAGTCGGGGTGGTAGACACCACTGAGTGAGCAGGTTTACTGTGTAGCCATTGATTTCAAAATGACTGAGTATGAATCTGCAATCAAATTTTGCATTAAGCTTGAACTTTCTCTGTGGAAACTACTCAGATGATTCAGAAGGCTGCAGCTATGGGCAACTGGTGATTGGCAACTTCATCACAACAACATGCCCACTAATGCACTGCATCCGTGCAGTTTTTTGGCAAAACATCAAATCACCCAGGTGACTCAGCCCCGCCACAGCCCAGATTTGGGCGCCCTGCAACTTCTGGCTTTTCCCAAAACTAAAATCATCTTTAAAAGAGAAGAGATTTCAGACCATCAATGAGATTCAGGAAAATATAATGGGGCAGGTGATGGCGATTGGGAGAACTGTGTGAAGTCCCAAGGTGCCTACTTTGAAGGGACTAAGGTGTCACTGTTCTACGTACAATGTTTCTTGTACCTTCTTCAATAAATGTCTCTATTTTTCATACTATATGGCTGGATACCTTCTGGAAGACCTTGTACATTTTTATTTACTGATATAGCCCCCAAGAATGAGACTGCTGGGTTTAAAAGTATGTGCTTTCAGTCTAACAAAAGCTGCTTGATTGCTTTCTCAACAGATCCTAAAAATTTAAATTCACAAGCCACATGAGCACACTTTTCCCCACACATCTGTCACCAATCGGTTGTAGTGGTTAAATTTTTCCCAACCTGATGAGTGTAAGGGGGCTCACATTTTTTCTTAAATCCTCATTTCCACATTACAAACTGCCTTTACACATTCTTTACCTATATTTCAATTGTTACT
>CM052538.1:42512170-42599247 GCA_028533065.1 Trachops cirrhosus
TCACATTACAGTAACAAATGACTGCACAAAATACTAGACTTCTCAAGTAGGTTTTAGGGAGTAAATAAGTTTTAGGGAATAAAACTTACCAAATGCATATAATTGGCATGGGCATAAGTGGCATAATGTAAGAAAATATGGACAATAAATTCATATACGAGCAGCTGAGGAACAAGACTTTTCTAAGGGTCACTGTATGTAAAGTATACGTAGACCTATTTTACATTTAAACATATATGCACATACTATAGTTTGTTTTTCACAAATTTTCCAATGAACTTCAAACAATCCACCTACAGAGTAAAATCTGCATAATTATAGTTTTGAATACAAAGATGTCTAGCCTGTCTTTCAGAAGTCAATGCTGACAATAAACTGCGCTCTGATCATTTTGTGAATTTTCCAGAAAAAGAATTGGGGATTCTTTCTATAATTACTGTACATATCTTATAGAAATGTATACTAATCTGCTGAGTTGAAAAAGAAATGCATTATTATTATATGGGTTAAAAAACAAGACAGGTTACTGCTGTTCGTATAAGACTTGTTCTCTTGGGAAACACAAGGACAATCAAATGAAATTCCAATGAAAGATGCAGGAAAAATGAAAAAAACAAAAATGACTGCAGGAGTCCAAGAATCCCAAGAAAATGGGCCTGACTGCTGAGTTTTTACTTTGGAAGAGATATCTAATAATTTGGAAGCTATATTCTACTCAAAAATAACAATCCATTCCAAATTCTTATCACTTGAAAGTTATATTCTGTTCAACTCAATACAAATTTAAAAAAAGAACATTATAACTTGCAAGTTTTCCCAAAATCAAATCTTTTATGGCAGTCAAAACTTGATCAAATGTTATTGATTTGACATTAAAAGATAAATATCCTTTCCTTATTAGACAAGTTGCTGTTCTTTCCCAAACTCTGGGAATCACAAAATATTCTTGGACTCCAGCTCCCAACATTCGTTACACATACGACCCGCAGTATCTACCTGCACTTGCCAGACTGTTACCAAAATTGAACGGAGTTGCCGAGGTAGTAGGAACACCGAAATTCCCAATATTAAAGTTCACTGCAGGATTAGCAGTTAATCCGAAACCCCCAAAATTAAACCCACTGGCGGTGGAGTTGGCAGTCTCAAGCCCACCAAATCCTGATAGGCATGTAGGCAAAAAATAAAAATAAAAAATAAAAGGGGAAAGGGGGAAGAAGAAAAGAAAGCAAGATAGGATTAGAAGAGTATGCAGGAAATTTCACAGAAGTGAACAAAAGACAAACCTTGACTTTGCTCCAAACGAGTTAAGAAAGCGGAGGTGGGGACAGGAGGAAGGAGCCAGGAGCGTGAAGTTCCCTATGGGAATCAATCCCTCGGGTGATGGGAACGAGGAGCGGCAGGGCACAGCCGAGGTCCCCCCAGCCCTATCCCGTCCCGGGCTAGCAGCAGGGGCCACGCGAGCGTTCCCGCCACTACTGGAAGCTTAGGTGCGGAGGGGAGGGCAGGTCTCGGGAAAGGAAGACAGGTAGCTACCTCTGGTCTCTCCAACATCCCGGCGGCGGGAAGCGAACCCTAGGAGGTCAGGGCCTGGCGGGGACCGGAGCGCAGCCAGCAAGCTCCGGGTTGGGCCCCGAGTCCCCTCGCGGTCTCATCAGGGGCCGCCTCGGCTGGTTCTGCTGCCGCCCGCCCTTTTACGAAGCCCTAAAGTCTCCGCGCCGGCAGGGAACCCCAAGAAACCCAAGCAGGAGACTCTGGACCGAGGCGGACCAGAGACCCCCTCTCGTCCCAAAGAGAAACTCTGGAGGGATCACTCACCCGCGGGGGCTGCGGTGGCTGCAGCAGTGCCCGAGGTCCCCGAGGGAGCCCCGAAGTTGAAGGCCATGTCGCGGGAGCAAGTAACGGAGGAGCCGCTCCCGCGACTGTCGGTGCACTCCGCTTTTTGATCCGGCGGAAAATCCCCCAGATCGCGCAGTTCCGCCTCTTTTCTGGCCTAGCTCGTGAGGCCGGAACGCCGGAAAGACACGGAAGGTGGAGGAGGCAGTGCGGACGCCCGCGGTCCGACTAGTTCCGGCGGCTTTGTGGCTTCCTGGGGAGTAGAGCGTCACCACCCAGGTGAAATGCTGGAAATCTGGAACAGATGCCGCTTGAGGGCCCTTAAAAACTATTTTGGGGAGGTCCCTTGGAAAATATGTGCAGATCAGTCTGTAATGAAGACAGGATAAGACCCAAATTCTTATCCTCCATAGTAGGGGCCCAGTGGATAATGCTACAACTGGAAATTCAGGAAGCAGGGTGTTATGTAGTCATGGAAGTAAAATTTTTAAAAATTGGGGGGCAGAAGTGCCTCTGAAAATGATATCTCTGTATGTTTTTTAATATAACAAACCTTGTAGAATTACTTGATTCTTAAATCTATGTGCTTGTGTAACTTTAATAAAAATTAAAAATCCATTGTATTTGTCAAAATTACAAATGACCTTAGAGCTCAAAACACTATCTTGTAAATGATTTGGCAAGATTGTGGAATACAAGGCTATTCATCACAGCATTGTTTATAAAAACAAATTATTGAAAACGGGCTTGCCTAAATAAATTTATACAGAGGGACACTATTCAGACATGAAATGGAAATTGTAAATTACAGGAAAAACAATTTAGAACATCGTATATGGTATGCTACAATCCAGGTGAAAAAAAGAGGGCTAGTATATATATAATACTTGAATATGTATTTCTTGGAAACATTCATTTTGAAAACTGTTGCCTCTGGGAAGATGAATTGAATAGCTAGGAGACAGGTGGAGGAAGACTTTTTATTGTCAACTCCTTTTATGCCTTTTGAAAATGTAAATTGCTTACCAATTCAAAAAATTAAATAATGCTCATAGTGGCAATTGCAGGAGTCCCAGTGAGCTCTGACAGTCGGGAGAGGACAGCAAGAGCAGAGACGGGGAAGCCTATGAAGCCCATGAAGAGTGACTGGACAGGGAGGGAAGGGAAGGGAAGGGAGGAGCGAGCAAGAGTGCCTGGTTTCCGGCTGGTACAGCTGGGTAAACTGTCATGCCGTTCCCCGGTCATGGGAATTTGGGAAGAAGACAAGAAAAAAGTGAGTTCCTTTCTTCACTTGCTGGACGTGAGGACAACCAACCTGAGGATATCCCTCAGGTGGGCCTGATATGTGAGGTTGTTGAACAGAGCAATTCAGCACCGTTGTCAGGGAGGGAGTATCAAGTTCAAATAGGATGCAGCTGATCATCAGTATCAACAAAAAGTGGCCCAAGATAAAAGCAGCAGAGAGTAGAATCACAGAAACTGCCTGGAAGCAGGCCTGCATAAGGCTGTTAGTGCAGGTAGATTATTTGGGAGGAAGCAGCAGGGACGGGGTGAGGAATGTGAGACAGGAATGAAGAAATGAGAACAGGAACCAGTTCCCACCACGGCCAATGCTAATTGAGGGACCCTGTAGAATGAACCTGAGCACTGTCCCTCTGAGAACTGGAACATTTATCAGCTCACTCCTGCCTCCTTTGGTTTCAGCCTGTCCCTGGGGGTTTTACCTCCCCGTGCTCCTGAGGGGCTTCCAGCACTGTGGAGAAAGTCCTGAGGCGGAAGAGCACACCATGGAACCAGCTGGAAGTGGGACTTGTCTGGTTGCCTGTGACTGTCCACTACAATCGAACTGAAATCAGAAGTGGCCCAAGGGGTGTGACTCAGGCCTGTGCCCAACAAGAGGGCAAAGCGCTTCTTTCAAATAAAACCCATAGACAACTGGAGGTCGGATGACATAACATAATTTACAGTGCAATTTCATATAAATGTTTTTTTATTAGTGAAATACTTCATTGAATTAAGGGTAGAAATAAACATGTCAAGAGTCACATGAAATGAACCAGCTACACAAGCTACATCAAGAACATTCAGGTCAGTATTCTCTTTAACAGCCACACGCAAGCAACTCCAGTAATAACACTCAGAGGGCCAAGTATGAAGGTCGACTTTTGCAGAACTCCTTATCTCAAGCAATGTAAATAAAAAATTGGCCTCCCCTAAGTAAAAATTCCGATAGGGGTTAGTTATGCAGTACTTGCTCCACTTGACCATTAGTGACCATTAGTGAGGAAATAAAGCCCAGGGGAAAAGCTTGGAGCCAAAAGTGGCCTCGCCTACTTCCTGTCCTGTGTTCAAGTCCCGGTTTTCCCTGAGAAGTGAGGTAACCTCTCTGGTTTCTCCCTAAGTTGAGTATCATAGTACAGGACACTGGCGTTCTGTGATTTAGCGACAATTGCAAAGACTCTGGGGGCCTTTCCAGGAAAATGGCTCCAAGAGAGTGAAGGTGAGGAACAGTGTGTTATTTTCAATCTCAAATCAAATAGGTAGTACAGTCTTTCTTAACCAATCTATAATCTTGACATCAGTGTATATAGGTTTGCCACAGACTTCTCTGAAGGGAAATACCAAATGTGATTTTAAGCCCAGTAACTAATTAAGAATTATATGGGAAGAGTATGTTTTTGGTCTCCCCGTCCGTGTGGGATTCAGTCTCAAGGTCTATATCATCAACTAATATCCTTCATAGTACTTAGAAATTTCCTTCTCACAGATGATTATGCCCTGACGATGGCATGAACTAGTGAGTACGCACTGGCTTATCAGTTTTAGTAGTGTGGCTAAGTGGATGCATAAAAAATAATATATGCCAATTATCTAGGTAAATATTGATAAATTCAAAAAATCTAGATATGTGGCATTATTGAAGACAAAATTTAGTTTTTCACATTTCATTGATTTGGGGTAACTATAGGTTTTATCTTAATTTACAGAGATGTTGAGATTTTAATGAGTTGCCTTTATTAATTATATACCTGCAGTGTAGAGCAAGAGGGAAAATTGGGGCAAATAAACTAAAGCAATTTATCATCCCCATACAGGGATGAGAAGCTATATTTGTAAACTCCATGGCATTTTTTCTTCATTTGCTTACACTGAAATTCAGTTTTAAACAAAAAATCCTATAGAATTGTTCAGTTAAGATATTCTGTGTGCACTTTGCCAGACAACTGTATAGGTTTCTCAATCAAAAATGAATTTTGAGTCTTGAGAATTAAAAAATGTTGTCTTTCACTTTGCTTGAATCCTGTGACATATGATGGTTCCCAGTCCCCTGACTTAGTTTACACTGAAAACCAAGAGGTCTTCCGAGGACAGACAACTCTGCTTCTGGTCCCAAGGGACCTTGAAGCACTTTCTGAGCAATATTTTAAAGACACTTTTTCTGTCAGCAAGATGATTGTCACAGAAGCATAGGGCACATTTTTCTCTGTTGAGCAACAAAACATCAGAAGGAACTGAATCTGAGGAAAGAAGGAAACTTATAAAAACAATTTCAAAGTTACTAAAAAGACTGTCCCCAAAGAAATGTCTCTTTAGTGTAGGGAGACTTCCTGAAACTTCTAGGCAACTTAGGCTGTGGATGCATGGATTTCCTATATGCATAAATAATTTCACAAATAATCACTGAATAGTATTGTGGTAATATAGTATATTTAGCAAGGGTGATGGGGGGATCAGTTATTGATTACATTCTCCCAAGCGTACCTTTCCACATCAAGATCATTTCGATTAGAAAAGTAACAAACTATCCACAAATCTCAGAACGAGCATTTAGTTCTGCTCTGTGTGGAATATCTGCACTGTCCTCACCAACATTATCTATGCATTCTTTACACAAAAGTGCAAGTAAAAAATCCTCAGGTGTTTATAGCTACCAACTTACAGGTGCCTCGCTCCATCAAACCTCCTCACCACTTGATTCCTACCAGTATGAAAGCAGTCAGAGGACCGCATCATGTTCCTGGAGGAACTGTGCACTGACAATTAGCATGAAATGCAATATACAACTTTTTAAAAGAGAAAATTAGATGCACTTGAATGATGTACTGAATGAGGCTACCATTTTACCCTGGGTTCCGAACCTTTATTTACTTCTGGCTTGGGGGTGATGTGAATGGAGAAATACAACAAACAAATGGTATTTATGTATTCTGAGTACACAGTTTGGTGAATGAAGCGTACCGAATAAGGTTAGACCAAGTAGCATTAACGCCTGACGCAGAGACATTATAACCACAACAGTGGTCACAAAATTCTGGAGCTACCAGCACCCACCCGCAAAAAAATTACTGTACAAGAGTTTATTAAATACTTGCTAGACACATGAAAAACAAAACACTTGGTCAGGGACCACAGGATTTGATAAAGCCTAATGGCCAATGAATCAGCCTGCTCTTTACGCTCCGGCCGGAGGCTCTCATCACTTGCTAGCTCTGGGTCTCCTCCCTCCTCTCACAACAGGCGTCGAGCCGGTGAGGATGCAACAGTTTGCCCATGTCTGATCCAGGTCAGGACAGCTCAGCACGGTGCCTTCATCATGCTCAGGCCACGGTTAGGTTCGTATGAGGGGCGCTCTTTCATCTGCAGTTCCCTGTGACTCAGGAGAGACAGGACAGCGAAGTTAGGTTGGTGTACATGTCAGAAACTTCTCTCCGTGTGAAAAGCTGGGGGAGGGGTGGTGGAGTAGGGAGGCAGAAAGGCAGCTGTCCCACTCACCTCTCTCTTCTCTGGGCCAGCTGCTTCTTGCTCTGCCTTTTACACTGAGCCTGAACCCTCATGAGGAGGCTTGCTCTGATCCTAGAGCAGTCCTCTCCCCTACACTGACCTGGACTATATCCCTCATTACACTCAACTGAACTTGCCTCCTTCCTGGTTTGAAACCTAGCAAAGAACAATGTCTTGGAGGTAGTGTTCGGTGCTCAGTAATTGCTTGCTTGTTGAATACATGTAGATGATTAATTGTAGGAGCAGTAATAACATTTACGTGGGCTTTCATATGTGCTTATGAAATCTCAGGGACTGTACAATGTCAGACTAGAAGTGAGATCAACAGATAGAAATGGCAAAATACAGGGATGTAAATAAAATACAGCATAGAGAATACAGTCAATATTGTGATAACTATGTACGATGCCAGGTGGGTACTGGAAATACTGTGCAGAACACATTGCATATGATTGTCTAACCAATATAGTGTTCAACTGAAACTAATGCAAAATAATATTGATTATGAACTATAATTGAAAAATAAAATTTTTTAAAAATGTAAAAAAAGAAATGGCAAAATAATCGCTTCACACCTAACTCACTGTAGCATGATGGGCATGGATTGAGAAACATAATGAAAGAATGTGGAAGATGGGGAACCTGGGCTAATATTTTTCAGGTGGCTTCAACCCATTCATTTCCTGCTTCACTGGTGCCTCAGACAAGTAGTTGAGGCAGCTAGGAGAAAAAAATAAGCAGCCTTTGTTGCAAAAACGGAAGCTGCTGAGAATTTAAGAAAGGCTCCTACAGAGAAGACTCACTGAAGGTATTTAGATCCCTGAACTGGCCTGCTGGTCACTTAGGAGGCCCCCCAACTCTGTTTATCTCCTCTATTTGGGGTTATTCCCAACCCTGCAGGAAAGTAACTACAACCTCTGTGGTAATCATTTATGAGGTATTGATGACTCAGTGGTAGGTATGTTTGATGATATATCACAGATTCTTTCCAAGCAGGTCCTGGTTGCCTTGCCCCCTAATCTTGGAGCTGTTTTATCATAGAACTAATGTTTATTGAGTTCTTACTAAATGCTAACAGTGGGCCATGTGCTTTATTTTACTACATCACCTAATCCTCACGAAAAACTCCTAAGGGAAGCTCGAGTATTATCCTATTTTACAGAAGAAGAAACTGAGGCACAGTTTCTAGGGTCACACAGCTATCAAGTAGCAGTGCTGAGATTTGAACTTAGGCAGTCTGACACCAAATGCCAGGGGCTTAGCTGTTAAATATTCTTCCTTTTCTTTCAGGTTATTTTTAAAGGCATAAAGCTTACTCCCAGGATTCCATTCCCGCTACAAGAGCCTCAGACACAGGAAGATACCATTCTATCACCCCTCTCCTCGCTTCCATTTTGCCCAGCAGTAATATAACCAGGAAATCACTCTGCCCAGCATAAAGCCTCAGAGGCCACCCTAGTGAGCAAGCTGACAGCCCTTCATGGAAGCCCAATAGAATTTGTCAGGTAAAGTTATCCAGCAGGAAAGAAGTTCCCTCAGCCACTGCTCACCTCGTCCATGGATCTCTGGCCTCGGCACGCAAGCCAGGTGAAGATCAAGCCAAAGAACACGCCCAGCGCCATGACAATGTAGGGTATGTTGGTGACGATCAAAGTAGTGTTAACCACAGACTTCAGTCGACTTGCCGTCTCCTTATCAATGAGAACACTCTAGGGGAGCAACAAAATAGTGTTGCCTTGATTATTAAATATCCAGAGTGTAACTTCTTTTGCTATATGATACTGAAAATCCAATTACAAATTGGAATAACCAGCATTTATTTATTAACACCTTCCCTTTTCTTTTGAAGATATGTTTTACTCTCAAAATAGGTTGGAAGGAGGAGGGAAAATGTATTTAAAAATATTGAGATCATATCATCTTTTGTTTTGTGTCTGACAACTCCAGTTCATCCTTCAGAATCCATCTCAGCATAACTTCCTTCCAGAGGTTTTCTCTGGCCACCTCAGTCCTGGTTAAAGGCTCCTTTTCTGCATTTCCAGCTCAGTCTCTAAAATCCTCCATCACCGTCTTTGCGCTCTGTTTTGTAATTGTCTGTGGTATTACCTGTCGGTTTCCTTGTGACTGTGAGGTCCCAAAGGCAAAACTTTTATCTCAGCCATCTCAACAATGGGTATAGCACCCTGCATACAGTAGGTGTTCATTTAATGCTGGTAGATTGAATGAATGAATGAATGAATGAAACATTGCAACAATGGTATAGGGAAAGTATTATTTCTCCCTTGGTTAGGTCTGTGCTAATCAGGACCAGAGGTCTCAAGAGAAAGCATTCAAGGGGAGTCCTGAAGCTAACCAGAATTCCAGTGGGTGTTCTAAGGAAGGAAGTGTTCTAGAGTAACCCTTTCTGAATGAAGGGCAAAGGTATTAATCACCTTAAACTGCCATGGTGAGGAATCTGAAACACTTAATTTCATCACATTTATTTGCAACAAATAGGACTTTGGGATTAATTTAGGTTCAATTTAGACGAAGGCAGAGGCTGGGGATCTAGGGCTGGTTTTTCAATAACTGGCCAAGGCCTGTCAGGGTCAGTCTCCTCCTTTGGAAAGGGGAGTGAGGGCGCAGCCTCCACAGTCACCTCCAAGTCTCCCTGGATGCAATCTGGTCTTGCACAAAAGAAAAATCAAAGCATAAGTTTGAGTGGTGGGGGCTTCAGATATGCCGCAACTATGAACATACGCTTGCAGAGCAGCAGCATTCTGCCTTTGCAAAAAGCCCTACTTTCATGCTCTTCCTCACAAATATTCAGGTAAATATTGCCTGCATTTTCCCTATGAAGAAAATAAAAGCCTTGTCTTAGCACTGTAATCACAAATCCATCAAAAGTTTATAAATGTGGCTACCTACATAACACTAAATTTAAACGGATGTAAAACTATCTACAGTATGGTCTCAACTGTGTAATATCAAAGTCAGAATAATACTGAGGCAATGTGAGCTGACGCCAATTGCACTTTTCTCTGAGGGCCAGGCTTATCAGCGGTTCACTTTTTAAATATATATATACTTTTTAAGATTTTATTTCTTTATTTTTAGAGGGGAAGAGAGAAAGAAAGGGAGAGAACTATCAATGTGTGGTTGCCTCTCGAGTGCCCCCTACTGGGGACCTGGCCTGCAACCCAGGCATGTGCCCTGACTGGGAATCAAACTGGCGACCCCTTTGGTTCACAGGCCCGGCACTCAATCTACTGAGCCACACCAGCCAGGGCCACTTTTTAAATATTTTTTTTTAATTTCCCTGGAGTTCTATAAATAATACATATTAGTTTTACAAAATGTAAACCACTGAGTTATTTGTTACAAAGTTGTTATTGGAAAAAAATTTACAATACATCGATGAGGAAAATAAAGCAAGTTAAAAACAGTATGTCAGTCTGGCTCAGGTTTTGTGAGAAGTGATTTTAATGTTTTCCCCTTTTCTTGATAATCTGTGTTACTAAATTTTCTACAAAAAATAAGTCTTTTTAGGGAAAAGAGAAAAATAATAAAAACTTTAAAAATGTTGATGCTAACAACAAAAGCCAGTCAACTGAGATTTATTGAGGAGGAAAAAAAAATAAAGTTTCCTCCTTGAAACTGGGTTGAAGAGAGTGGGAAACTGGGGAGAAAGGACTATAGTAATGTGATGTGTGATTCAGAAAAAAATTTATCAAAGGTGTCTTAAATAGTAGGTGTATTTTAAGCTTTCAGAATATTAACAAAAGTTCAACTTAGCCCTTTAGAGATAAAATTTCTGTGGGTACACTACAAATGAGTATTTCTTCAGGGAAACTTTTTTTGTTTGAAGTAGGATAGGATCTGTTTCCTATAATTCATGACATGTTTGTTCACCAGAAAGTAGGAACAACTCTATGCTGAGGCAACCATGTAACACGGAAATTACTGGGCATGTTTGTTTACTGAACTGAGAGAGAGAGAGAGGAACATTGGTGTGAGAAAGAAACATCAACTGGTTGCCTCCTATATGTGCTCTGACTGGTACTCGAACCTGCAACCTTTTGGTCCACAGGGCGACACTCCAGCCAACTGGGCCACACTGGCCAGGGCACGTGTATCACATTTTATTTAACTATTTCCTTAACCACCTTAAACTAACTTTTTATTAATGTTGCCAATCACTTTATTTTACTCTTTTCCTCCTCCTCAACTAATGACACAGATGACATTCTTTCAAACTGACGGAGTTTCGAAGGTGTAATTTGCCACCTGAGTGCTGGCTACTCCGCTTCAACAGTGTCTGACGTTGCTGCATCCACCTCTGCATTTTGTTTCTTACACAACCAGCTTCCCAGAAGGAAGGTTCCCCCAAACAATGTTCTCGAGAAAGGAAACTTCTTTCTGTCATTTTCAAATCACAGACATAAGTGACTGCATGTTAACACATAAACAAATTTTCTGAGGACAAACAGGTTTTTAAAAATCGCCTTTCCCCCCGCCCCTCCTGTTTGAGAAGACACACAGGCACAGCAGTAGACATCATAACGGAAGGTTCCGAGCTTCCCCAGGTCAAACGCACCGCGGCCGTCCCGGGACTCACCTCATTGACGTGCATCACTGGGAAAACCATGGTTCTCACGTCTCCTGTCTCACTGCAAAGACAGAAGATGAGGTCATCGTACAGACATCCGCACTGTGACGGCACACTGGCCTGGAGAGACGCGTTTATGTGAAAATTCCAGCATGCTTATTTCACTAAATTACTCAGAATTTAAGGAGACTTCTTTGTTATCTTTGCAAACACATATCAATCAGAAGTTAGAGTCCAACCTCTTAGTCTAGCAATTCCAAGTGTTGTGGATGTATGTAAACTTTTTACCAAAACACAAGATTCTGAAATGAATCCGTCAAAATGATTCCAATTCTCCCCAGAGTCAGAGGGGAGGCTTCAGCAGGCAGAACGATGCTGCTGGTCCTCAGCAAGTTTTGTAACCCGGCTGCTAGGTATGTTCACAAGAGCCCAGAGTGGTCCCTTACTGAGCATTTACCATGCACCAGCCCTGACCCAGTATTTTGGGGGCATGAGCTCATTTAATTCTCACAGGAGTCCCACGCACTAGGTACTACTGTCCCAGGTTTAAGAGAGGAAATTATGACTCAGAGTAATTTTTTCAGGACCACCAGAGTAAATGGCAGAGCCAGGATGGTAATTCCATTTTGACTCTAAAGCACTACAATACCTTAACTACTAAATTATACTGCCTCAGAAATACACACAGGTGGCAACCCACACCTGCTGCCTAGAAAGAGCCATGATTGTAGGGGTAAACCTGGCAAATCTGATGGGGAGCCAACCAAGTCTGATAGATAGATAGATAGATAGATAGATAGATAGACAGACAGACAGACAGATAGGTAGATACATAGGTGATAGATGGAAAGAATAGATAGATATATGATACTATGGATAGTTTTGTATCTTGTTTTTTTTCCATTCAACATTAAATTGTAAGTATTTTCTCATATTCAAAAAATTCCCATTGCAAAGTCTGAGCAGGAGACTCTACTTAGGAATCCTAATTAAGGTAGTTTTTAGGTGGAGTGTGGGGAGGAAAGGCTGGACTCAGGGGACAATTGTCACTATCCAAATGCAGCCTGTGGCTGGCCCTGGGTGGGAGCAGAGGGCAAGGAAGGAGGCAACCAGAGTCATGGTGAGGGAACTGCTTAGGAGTGGGGAAGAGCCAACTCTGCAGCCTTACTAGCTGTGTGAGCTCTAGCAAGTTATTTAACTTCTCTATGCCTCGTTTTCCTCATCTATGAAATGGGATAACACAGGGTTATTGTGAGGAATAAATGTGTGAACATATGTAAAGTACTTAGAACAATGCGTGATCCACGGAAGGCGCTCTATATGTATTTGGTTAAATAAAATAAGTAAATTCTAGGAGCAAGGCAGCCAAAGACAATGCCGGTCATACCTTATTCCGGGTGGGGAATAAGAATCAGTGGACTTAGAAGGGGGCTGTATCCCTCCCAACATCAACCCCACCAGAAAGTCAATGCAGGAAAACTACCCTTTGCCTCTGTAGAAACAAACAAAACTTACGTAAAGCCATCTATTTTTTGGACATAAACATTGACTTGGAACCTCTTGGCTGCTCTTAGGATAATTCCAGTCAACTGCAAATCAGAGAAGTGGAAAGAAAACACATTAGAACCATGAACATCATTCTTTTCAATGCAGCAGTATTTCCGTGTTTGTGGTAAGCCCGGTGACCACCGCCGTGTTTGACAGGCGGTGGGACCAGGAAAGAGCTGACCTCAGAACAAAATGACAGATATGGGTCATTTTCAGGTGCCTGGAAGACCAGTGTCTCTCATGCTTTAATATGCCCGTGAGGTCTGATTGAGTAGGCCTGGGGCGGGGCCTCAGACTGGGCATTTCTAACAAGCCCCCAGGATGCGGCCACTTTGAACAGCAAAGCCCTGGGGACCCTGGAAGAAGGGAGCTCCAACAGACACCCTGTTGGAAGGATGACTGTCACTGCCAGGGAACAGACCCAAGTACGGTCAGGGCCACCCAGAAGGAGCAGCTGCTGCTATCACCTAAGGTTAGGGGACTGTGCCTAGCCCTTGGTAACAAGCACCTGCTGACCGTTTGGCTGACGAAAAGGAACTCACTGGTGGTTAAGAGAGAAAAGGGAGAAACCACACCTGATCTTGTTCACAGAAAGATAAGACCACTGATTTCCAGATACAAGTGCACTGCGTGTAGCTCAGAGTGCAGTCTCCCCGAACTGCTGTGCGAAAAGCATGTTTTGCTTTTCTCGTATTGTGCCATGTGTTCAAAAGCCCAAGAATGAAGATATCTAACCTTGAGTTCAGTTCCTACAGTGAGAGGCTGTCACATTTTGAAATGATACATCCTTTTAACATGGTTTTTGCCTTTTTCCTCTATGAAGATAGAATTACAGTGTATGTATAGCTGATGCCTTTTAAATGAGTAATGTATAATAAACTCTCAAAAGCACCTGTAAAAAGAGGTTTGCCAAAAGTGACTAAAGCTAATCTATATATATTTACATTTTAACCAAAACATTTCTGGCAGTATATTGGAATGTCTTCAACCTGGCTGGTCCGTGCCCTCGTGGGAGAATGTATATATGTTCAGGTGCAAGGCTGGTAACCGAAGATCGACCAGCTGGCCTGGGTCCAATCTCAGTGGTTTTCAGTGATGGAAATTTCACTGTTGCCTTTTTGTTAAAGCAGGTTTGCTGGTGTTTCTGTTGATTAGATCCACAGAATTCAGCCTTCTAAATGGGAGACTAGGAGACTATGCGTTACATTTCCCTGAGCTGAGGTTCCTGCACTTGGTTGTATATGAAATGAAGACAGTAGATTTAAGACCACTGAGGTCTAAACCACAAACACTGAATAGACGGAATGAAATGCATGTCTTTTACCAGAAGGAGGTGGGTACTCACAGGATTAATGTCCACAAACGTCTCATGATATTCCTTATTCGGATGCATGCCTTCTATAGCAGAAACAAACTTCTCGTCAGCTTGGTAGAAGTGTGGGAAAGACAAAATAATAGGTGCACCTGTGTTTTAAGGGAAACAGAAATTCATGGTGTGGTTCTGAAAAGTCTAAAATAAATATAAAGTTCCTGACCACAAATCTGGCTCCTAAGAAGGTGAGAAAAAGCTATACCTAAGTAAACCTGGGCTGGAGAGGACAGGCTAAAATTCCATCCTACACCTCTTAGTTCAGGATTTACACTTCATTTTCTGGCATCTCTTTATCTTATTCTACCATATATACTGAAGTCCTAGCAAAATTATTTATGCTTCAACAAACATTTACTCAACCTATAAAAGTAAACACTTTACACACATTATTTTAATTAATGTTCCTGTTAGGTAGGAAAGAGAGTAAACCAAGGCAGGGCAGAGGAGGGAGACACATCTCACCCGTGCACTCAGCAGTCTTGAGCCTTGTCTGACAAGATCGCCAGGTGTTCTGAGAATCCCAAGCAGAACTATGGTAGCACCGGAGGAGGGGAGACCTTGAAATTTTGTTTGTATCCCTTCCATGGGTAAGAAAGCCTTTGTAATGATTTCCCTAGCTCAGGGGTGTCAAACTCATTTTCACCGGGGGCAACAACAGCCTTGCAGTTGCCTTCAAAGGGTCAAAGGTAATTTTAGGACTGTATAAATGTAACTACTCCTTAACAGTTAAGCAAGAGCTTGGCACCACTGCCGGGTAGAAACAAGGTGCTGGGCCACATAAAACAAGGTGGAGAGCCGGATTCGGCCCACAGGCCTTGTGTTTGCCACCTGTGCCCTACCTGGGCAAGGAAGCCTCTGGAGCAATTTCACTAGCTGAAAAAGAAAGCCTTTATAACTGTGTGTCAATCCCAGGGTCTGGAAGGGGGCAGAGGGGGAACCTAGAAACTGACTCAAGTATGTGACTCCTGGAGTTCCAGAAGTTGGTGCTCTCACATTAGCTGAGTGCCCACTCGTAGCCTCTGCTCAAGTGAATAGAACTTTCTAACAAACTTATTAATAATCTTACAAACAACCTTATTTCCTCTACACATGGGGCATGCAGACTAGCTGGGTGCCTGCCTGTAGTTTCGTGCTCAAGTGTCTATTTCATAAGTAAACTTGCTATCCTTTTCCACTATATGTGTTTGTCTCTCACCTGAATTCTTCTTTTGAGCACGACAAGAACCGAGGAGGGACAGCACCCGGACTTGGGTCTCCCCAGTAACATTCCCAGCAGCCCTGTGACGTCAGAACTATTATCTTCATTTTGCATTTGAGTAAAGTGTGGTTCAGAGAAGCGACTAAATTTAGCCCAGACATCCAGCTATCAGGTGATAGGGGCACAATTCTAAATGAATAGATGATTTATCTCAAAGAACTTAAAGCACTTGTTTCAACTACAATTCTTGACCAAGAAGTGGCCTTTTTTTTTTTGCTTGCTTGCTTTTCTGTTTTGTTTTATCTAAGATAGGCTTTGTTCTCCTGTGCAAGCTGATGTAGAATTTTGTAAGACTGTATCTGGTTATGGTATCTGCCTAGCCTCTGACTAGATGAAAGTTTGCCCACATGAAGACCGGGGTTTTTGTTTATTTGCTTGTTTGTGTTTTTGTTTTGCCTTTCCAATTCATATTAAGGAACAAATAAGGAAACAAACTACTAAAGAAAATGTATTCTAGATTTTGACACTGAAAGAGAGGGACCCAATAATCACTGCCAGGAAAATGTATTTTTGAAGAAATTAGCTTACTGGCAAGAAATTTCATTCTGGCTATATACGCGCCTGTCCCAGGGCTCTCTGTACACACCATCTGTTACACACACGGGTGTTTTGCTCTTTACTCCTGAACAGTTTCACAAAGCCATAGTTTCCTTCTTTGTGACCTCTAGTCACCTTTAAAGTGTATTTTAAAAACTCTATTGAGGGTATAATAAGGGCCAGACACTGCCCTGAGTATTTTACATCCAGTATCTCTAACCTTCACAAGCTCCCAAGTTACAATCACCCCCATTTTTATGGATGAGACACCTCCTTCTTCAACTTGGCCAGCTTGCTAACAAATAGAATAGGACTCAAACCCACGTCTTTTTGAGTCCAGAACACTCCCTCATCCCACCATCCAAAATACTACCCTGGGGGATTCATAACCCCTGAGGATAATCCTGGAGAGCTAACCTTTCAGTCTACATTTGGGAACACACAGGAGGCAAGAGGAAAACAATTGCAGCAAGAGGTCTGACTGCTGCAAAGAAGAATCTTCCTGTGGATTCTGACGTTAATGTCTTGAGGTAGCAGAATGTTAACAAAACCAAAACTGTACCCACATTGATGCCTGGAGCCAGAGGCTCATGGGCTGAGTGGGCAGGGCACTAATCAGAACCATTAACCAGAAAGACAGTAGGGGAGGTCGGAAGCAGAAACGTGTTCCCATTCACCTTTGGTCTTATCTCCAGGGAAGGGGTGCCATGCTCCCTGGCACAGTGCTTCCCAAACACGCAGGCATCATCTTCGTGAGAATCACCTGGAGCGCATGTTAAAAACACAGATTCTGGGGCCCTAGTATTTGGGCCCTGGGCCAGATGTTTTTAATGATTCTCCCGGTAACCCTGATGCAAGGCCAGGTTTGGGAGACACCGTCCCATCAGACCAGGACAGGGAGGACACTGCTGACCTCCGACTGACCCCCAAAGGAGATTTGCAAACCAATTAGACAGGAGGGCAAAAGTTAGAACTTACTTTATTCAGCAGAAAAGGGCAACTTTATTCAGGAGAAAGGGGGTACAATGTTTCTCAGGAGAAACTGTAAAGGGGAGTTGTAGCCTAAGAAGAAATATGGAATGAATGTAAGAACCTAGTTATAACAAGGACTTGCCGGGAGATGAAGATTTGATAAAAATTATGTTCCTTCTCTGATCCTTGATTTCCACATGTGTAAAAAGAGCCACTGGATATCTCTCTAGCAAAGTTATTGTGAATACTTATGCAACATATGATTGTTAAAACTAGTGTTCAGGATGAAGAACATTATTTTATCAGTTGTACCACTGATAATTCTGCCTCGTTTATGGAAAAAAGTGGGGCAGGTCAGACATTAAGAAAATGGAGAAATTCGCAAATCGCAGTCAGGGTTTTCAAAACTAACCGCTTTGAAATCACTGAGATTCTTTACCAAGATCCGTACATTCTCATGACCGAGTTCTGTACTTCGTCTTTTAGCATTGTTTCAAAAACGAAATCAGTTAATGCTTCACATGCACTAACTATGTGCAAACATGTAAAGCACTTAAAACTGTGACTAGTACTAGTAAGTGCTAGTAAACATCAGCAATTATTACTGTTAAGACTTCTAAACTGGTCCAGTCAAGATGGAGGCGTAGGTATACACAGCTCACCTCCTCACACAACCACAGCAAAAATTACAACTAAACTACAAAACAACTATCACCCAGAACTGTCAAAAAGTCAAGCTGTATGAAGTCCGACAACCAAGGAGTAAAGAAGTCACATTCATTCGGGCAAGTAGGAGGGCCAGAGACGTGGAGATGCACAGATGCAGAACAGGCGGTCCCACATCCACATGTGGTGGATAAAAATCAGGAAGGATACCTCAGGAGCGAGAGACCCCAGACCCTCACCAGACCACCCAGCCCAGGATTCCAGTGCCAGGAAGATAAGTCCCCATAACTTCTGGCTGTAAAAACCAGTGGGGTGGCAGAAGAAACTGTGGGATTCCCAGATGTCTCCTCTTAAAGGGCCTGCGATGGTCTTAGGACTTACACAGACTCACTCCCTCTGGGCTTCAGCAGTGGGGCAGCAGCTGGAAGGGCACCAGTGGCATATGGAGAGAAAAAGTATCTGGCATCAGGGCGAGTGCTGGTGGATAGCTTCCTCCCAGACAAAACTCCAGTGGCCAGGCTGTGACCATTGCCCCTTTTCTGAGCCCTCCCCCACACAGAGCCACAAAGTGGTGACACCACATCTGAGACTCCATCAACCTGGTTCACACGGGTCGCCCTGCCCAGGCGATTACCTAAGGCTCTTCCCCATCCAACTTACTGTGTGTTTTTCTACAATAGACCACACTACTATGACGGAGTCAAAGAAGCCCTACCTAATACATGGAAACAAACACAGGGAGGCTGCCAAAACACGGAGAAAAAGAAATATGGCCCAAATGAAAGAACAGAACAAAACTCCAGAAAAAGAACTTAAAAAATGAACACAAGCAATCTATCAGATGCAGAGCTCAAAACACTGGTTATTAGGATGCTCAAGGGACTCACTGGGTCCTGGAACAGCATAAAAAACGCCCAGGCAGAAATGAAGGCTACACAAATCAGGGGTGTCAAACTCATTTTCACCAAGGGTCACATCAGCCTCACGGTTGCCTTCAAAGGGCCAAAGGTAATTTTAGGACTGTATAAATGTAACTACTCCTTGACTAGAAGCAAGGAGCTCAGCGCTGCTGCCGGGTAGAAACAAGGTGTGGGCTCCAGATAAAACAAGGTGGAGGCCGGATTCAGCCCTCGGGCCTTGTGTTGGCCACCTGTGCACTAAGTGAAATAAAGGAAAATCTACAGGGAACCAGCAGTAAAGGAAAGGAAGCTGGGATTCAAATCAATGATTTGGAACATAAGGAAGAAAAAAACATTTAATTAACAACTAGAGGGAAAAAAGAACCCCCCCAAAATGAGGATAGGGTAAGGAGCCTCTGGGACAACATCAAATGTACCAACATTCAATTCATAGGGGTGCCAGGTGGGGAAGAGAAAGAGCAAAAGATTGCAAACTTATTTGAAAAAAATAACAAAAGAAAATTTCCCTAATTTGGTGAAGGAAATAGACATACAAATCCAGGAAGCACAGAGAGTCCCAAACAAGTTGGACCCAAAGAGGACCACACTAAGGCACATCATAACTACGAAGCCAAAGGTTAAAGAGAAAAATAAAATCTCAAAAGCAGCAAAAGAAAAGCAGTTAACTACAAAGGAGTCCCCCTAAGACTTCCAGCTGATTTCTCAAAAGAAACTGCAGGCAAGAAGGGACTGGCAAGAAGTATTCAAAGTCACAAAAGGCAAGAACATACCACCTAGATTACTCTGTCCAGCAAAGCTGTCATTTAGAACGGAAGGGCAGATAAAGTGCTGCCTAGACCAGGGAAAGCTAAAGGAGTTCACCATCACCAAGCCATTATTGTATGAAATGTTAAAGGGACTTATTTAAGAAAAAGAAGATCAAAACTATGAACATTAAAATGACAATAAATTCACAACTATCAACAATTGAATCTACAAAACAAACTAAGCCAACAAGCTGAACAGAAACAGAATCATAAATATGGATATCATTAGGAGGGTTATCAGTTGGGAGGGAGAGGGGGAGAATGGGGGAAAATGTACAGGGATTAAGAACTACAAATTGGTGGGTACAAATTAGACAGGGGCATATTAAGAACAATATAGGAAATGGAGTAGCCGAAGAACTTATATGCACGACCCATGGACATGCACTAAGGGGGGGGATTGCCAGAGGGAATGATGGGTACTGAGTGGAGGGGGGCAAAGGGGGAAAATTGGGACAACTGTAATCAATAAAATATATTTTTAAAAAAACTACTGCCCACAAAAAGCACAGCATGGCATTCTAGCAATAAAAACCATAATAGGAAAGCCAGTGTTTTTCTTCTTTTCTTTCTTTTTCTTTTCTTTTGCCATTCTATAGCCATGTTACAAAACCTTGCTTTTAAAAGATCAGAATCATTCTTTCTGTTGGGCTGACAACATTCTCTGTTGCACACCAGTCCTGCATTCCAGACACCCGGAATCACGTCATGTCTTACCACTCTTGCAGACGCTGACATTCAGGACTCCTGAGCCCAGGCAGTTTCCTGCGGGTGTACAGAAGCCGGCGTTGTCTGAGGTGTTGGCTAATATTTCTTCGGGCACCTTAAACCGAAAGGCAGGCAGTCCCTGTACGCTCTCAAAGTTACTGAAAGTTATATACAATGACCTGTTAGGAAGTAGGAACAAAACGTCAGTGTGGGCTCCAGTCAGCATGGTCTGGCCTGAGTCAGGAAGTTAGCAACAGTCCTCAGGTACAACACAGCTAAGAGCTTAGAGAGTGAGTGAAAAATGAAGATGCAAAAGAAAGCTCGAAAGGAGCTCCACCCACTCAGTGTGTAATAAAGTAGGACGTGAACTGTAATGAAAGATGCTTAAGAGGTAGCAATTGTGATAATGTTCAAACGAGGCCAAGAAAAAAATATATAATCTGTAGTCGAAAATGAAGATGATGACATTTGAAATGGAGATTCACATTGAAAGAAACGAGTGACCTAGACCCTCAGGGACACATGCCAGCGTTGGTGAAGCAGAAGCAAAGAAAAGGAAACCAGGATGAGGCCAAGGCAAAGTCCAAGCTTGGCCTGTCCATACCCCATGGACAGGTATTTGATGAGAATACATGCTTTGATACACACTTCCCCCAAACAAAAAGTGTCCTTCTTTTACCCATCTTTGATTTCAGTGGGGGCTGACATATTTCTGCATTTGATTGCCAATGGAGTTTTGAACAGTGGTGCGCTGAAATACTAACCTCCCTCATGTCTGCACAGCACCTGAGTACAGGTATCCCCTGCTTTTCAAAAATTTGCTTTATGCTTCTTTACTTCTGTTAGGCAGGACAGAAAGTAAACCAAGGCAGGAAGGGGGAGGGAGACATGTCTCACCCACTAGTTCAGCAGACCTGAGCCTGGTCAGGTAAGATTTCTGGGTGTTCCAACATCACAAGCAAAGGTAGCACAGGAAGAGCGGAGCCCCTGAGACTGTGTGCTGGGAAAGGGAGCCTCTGTAGCAATTTCACTAAGACAGAAAGCCTTTACTAGCAGAGAAAGAAGGCCTTTGCAACTGTATATTGATCCCAAGATCTAGAAAGGTGAGAAGAAGGGGTACCTAGAAGCTACGTAAAGTATATAACCCCTGAACCCCAAATAGTCAGGGCACTCAGACTAGCTGAGTGCTCACTTGTAGCCTTTTTGCTCGAGTGTATAAATAAACTTGCTATTTCATTTTCAATATACATGCTGTCTCTTGCTTGAATTCTTCTCTTGTGAGAGAGGCAAGAACTGATGAGGTGGGGAAGCCCCCCCCACCCCATCCAGGGTGTCCCCAATAACCCTTCTACCAAAGGCCCACATTAGCACCTATTTTTGCTAACCCAAAGAAATCTGAAGATGATTTTTGCTTTCATGGCAAAAGGCGAGAAGCGAAAATAGTGTTTGTTTTGCCACAAGGCATACATTATAGAGGCAGCAAGCACCCTGGGCAACGGGAGTGGCGCCACCTAGCTCCTTCCCTGGAGCTACACTCAGCATCAAGCCCCAGAGCTTTGAACTGTGTCTGTGAGCATCTGTGCTTTATTTCAACTCATTTTATGCATCTGTTAGCAAGATGTGTCTTAAAGTATCAGAAACACCTAAGAGAGCTGGCAAGGGGGTTATGCTTAGTATAAAACTGGACATATTTGATATAATTTAGTGGGTTATTTTTTATGTCTTGGAGTGCTCAAAAAATTTTCCATATAGATTAATAGGTCCTTCTGTGCTTTGCACCAAATCAGCTTACAGAAGGTTTCATAGGAACGGTCTACTTTTGGATAGCCGGGGGAAAGCTGGAACAGACAAAGCACTTTCACATACAGCACGTTGTCCTAACCTATCGTGCACTAACCTATCCTTTAGTGCACGAGCTGGGAGGAAGGATGCTCTGGGTCTCACTTCTGTGTCTTTGAACCGGAGGTGAGATCCCTCTTTGGCAAGGTTGTGAATAACATGGACATTGCCTTCCATTCACAACCCACCCCTACAGCATTTTTTAAATGAAATGTTTTAGGCAAACAGAAAAATAGAGAAAGTATTATAATAAATACCTTTTATAACAAATATTAATCAGATAAATAAAAAATATAGATATGATTGTAGCTCTCTGTATAACACTCCTGATTTCCTGATTCTAGTCCTTCTCTGTGGCCCCAGAAGAAACCTGAATTGGCAGTTTATTATTCCCATGCAGGTCTTTATATTTTATGTATGTGCATATTCATAAACAGTATGTGGCACTGTTGGCTAGTTTAACATATTATGTACAGTATACCACATTCTCTTTGTATAATTTGCCTCTTCATTCAACATTATACTTTTAAGATTTTTTACATCAACATACATAGCTCTGGTTATTACATTTAACATCCTATGTGGTATTCCATCATATATATACACTAGAATTTATTCATATTTTTATTTTTATCAGCACTTAGATTGTTTCCAATTTTTCACTACTACAGTGTTGCAACGGACATTTCTGTCTCCATCTCCTTGCACGCACGTGCAAGAGTTCTTCAGGCTGGGGACTCTGGGACAGAAGTGCAGAATTACGGAGTCAGCGTTTCTTTGGCCTTATTAAACATCGCCAAGTGGTTCTTCAAAGTGGTTGTACCAGATAAGAATGTGTTTCCGCTGTGCCACATCTTTTCAAAAAAGCCTCCCACTGCCCTTCTAGGTCCCCTCGTTTCACTCACTGCACTCCAACGCATTTTAAGTCCTGCAGTCCTTCACAAATATTTACTGAACGGAGCAGCCAGCTAGAAGGTGACTGTGCTATTCTGTATGAGAGTTTAAAGGGTCTAAATCAGATATTTTCAACTGCTGTGCCACAAGAATGTTTAAAACATGCAATACCCGACTATTCAGTGAGAGCACTGGCCTCTTTCCCCTTAGATTGCCAAATAAAATGACAACAGCCAACACAACAATAGCCATCTGGTGTGAATGAATCAAAATTATACCTATTTTTTATCAGATCAGCAAAAAACATATTTTTTGGTGTGCCGCAGAATTTTAGTAATTAGTTTAAGTGTGCTATGAGATGAAAAAAGGTTGAAAATCGCTGTCTAAACCATGGCACAGATAGTGGGCATGGGGGGTGAGGAGGAATGCAAGAGCCCTTTCTGAGGAGAAATCGATAGTACTTGGTGAGCACGTATGCAAGAGAGGAGTCACCAATTAACGGTGTCACCAATGTTTCTGGCAGGGCTGACTGGGTTGGTGGTGCAATTATGTGAGACATGAAACACCCAAAGAACAGCAATTCTTGAGAATATTAAATCAACAGTGTCAAATATAACCAGATAATTTCTGATTTTGCAGTTTCATAAAAAGCTTGAAAGAGTGAATAGGAGAGGAAGTGTAGGCTGCAAGAGTCAGCTATTCATTCAAGCAGCTCGAGGGGGATGGGAGGGAAAAGGCACAGTGGATGATGGGGAGGTGGGAGCCAGTGTGCAGAGCAGGCTGCCTCCTTCCCACAAAGACACAGTCATGTTCATTTGTAGAAGGAGCGGGCAGTAAAGGGGGAGAGATTATAGGGTGAGTGAGGCTAGACATGATCGATGGCAAGGTTAAAGCTGAGCAGATGCCTGTAAGCTCTGAAGTATGGGCAACAGTACTTATCTTCTGTGTGGACATTACCTGTTCACTGGAAAAAGGCCAGGTCAAATTTCACGCTCGGTGAAGCACATCATATTAACTACCAGCCAACACTTAATTTTATTTACTGTGTGACAGGCCCTGAGCTAAATATTTCACTAACAGTCATGCATTTGTCCTCAGAACAACTCTCAAGGTAGGCAACTATGTTTATCTTTATTTTACAAACGAAGAAAATGAGTGGTTAAATAACTTTCCCAATATCACACAGCTGTATGTACCGTATTTTTCCATGTATAATGCACACTTTTTGTGCCCAAATTTTTGAGGGAAAAGTAAGGATGCACATTATACATGGGCCATACTAATTCTGTATCTATATAAATGTTTTTAATACTTTTATTTATGCTTATGCATTAAAAGTGTAACTCTAGAAAGCAATAATGATATCTGTATGCAAAATAATACCCTAGAATATGATAATCAGCTTTGTTTCTAAATATAAATAAATAAAAAATTGAATAAAAAATTAAAACGAAAGATTTTTTTCCCTGAAAGTTTGGGCCAGAAATGTGGGAGCACATTATACATGACAAACTACGGTAGTAGAGCCGGTATTCAAACCAATACAGTCCGGTTTTGAAGTCCATGCTGTAAACCACTACCCTCCACTGTCTCTCAACACACCATCATCATTTATCTCTGATTAAATGTGAATATCAAGCCTAATAAGTGAAGCTCCGTATATTCCTCACACTTTTGGTGGTCTTGTGGTCAAAGATATTTTTAGAGTTCTCACCTGCAAAAGTCAGAGGGAAAGACATACAGGGTTTCATCTTTGGTGATGAGCGGGTGGAAAGAGTCGCCGTCCGTTCCATTAATCATGTTGCACTTGTCTGTTGCCCACCAGTCAAGGGAGCTGTAATTGGTAAAAACAAGAAAGAGTCAAGAGAATAAAATTTGATTTTAGATTTTTTTCAAATGGTCAGGACTTCTCAAGACTTAACTAGGAGCTGGCTACCCACAGAATCTCATTCACTTGCAGACAGAAGGGAGGTATTAGTTAGTGATCCAATTAAGATGGGGGAAAATAGGCTCCTGACCCCTCCGATAAAGGCAATAGCCAAAAATCCCTTTATCCTTCCTCAAAAAAGTGTGCCCTACACAGAGATTTAAAAATATCCATTTACTTACAACAACGATCCCCTTCGGCATTAATAACTGCCTGACAGACAAGTTCTGGGGAGAGACGTTCATCTTTTCAATATTCACGACAGAGCATTAATTCTGTCTCCCCTTGGAACAGCTCCCTGTTCCAAAACTAATGGGGTCTTCTCTTGGGTGTCAATAAAGCTTAATATTGAGTTGATTTCATACTTACTAAAAGCACAGTTGAGCTAGAGGGCTTCCCAACTAAAATAATTCTGCAAATCAACATATTATTTTAAGTGAAAGAAACTTATACTAAGAGACAGGTAACAAAATTAACAATGAGAAGATGAATTCACTTTCGAAGAAATGAGAATAATTGAACAGTTTGGCAATTACCTTAAATAAATACGTTGTTTAGTATCCTCAAAGAGATAAATGAGAGAATGAAACAATAACATCCTTAGAAACAAATGATAAATTATTTAAAAAATAAAAAGGTAAGAGCCCTGGCTGGTGTGGCTCAGAGAATTGAGTGCCAGCCTGTGAACCAAAAGGTTGTTGATTCAATTCAAGCAAAGTAATTCCACATTACTCTATCCAGCAAAGCTATCCTTTAGAATGGAAGGGCAGATAAAGTGCTTCCCAGACAAGGTCAGGTTAAAGGAGTTCATCATCACTAAGCCCTTATTATATGAAATGTTAAAGGGACTTATCTAAGAAAAAGAAGATCAAAACTACGAACAGTAAAATGGCAACAAACTCACAACTATCAACAGCTGAACCTAAAAAACAAAAACAAACTAAGCAAACAACTAGAACAGAAACAGAACCAGAGAAACGGAGATCACATGGAGGGTTATCAGTGGGAAGGAGGTGGGGGAAGAATGGGGGGAAAAGATACAGGTAATAAGAAGCATAGTTGGTAGGCATAAAATAGACAGGGGGAAGTTAAGAACAATATAGGAAATGGAGAAGCCAAAGAATTCATATGTATGACCCATGGACACAAATTAAGGGGGGGGACGTTGGACGGAGGGGGGTGAAGGGTGGAGGGGAATAAAGGGGAGAAAAAATGGGATAACAGTAATAGCATAATCAATAAAATATACTTTTAAAAATGAATAAAATTATTGGAAGGAGAAGAGAGACAATAGATAGTCTTAGATTTTTTTAAGAAAAATATTGTTACATATAAATCATAAAAATCTAAGGTAGAATAGACATAAGCAAGAAAAAATAAGTCCAAATGTATTAAATAATATATCATTATACCATAAATGTATCAGAAATTGTAACACATATTAAAGGATTAAATTACTATTAAAAGACTGGGGAAAAAATGGAATGGGTTTAAAAAAACATCCAGCTAACAGGAACAAATATAGAGGACACATGGACAAAACTAGGGGTGTTGGAAAGGGGAGGGAGGAGGGGAGGAATGGGTGGGTGGGCTGGAATGGGAATAAAGGATAGAAACTGTACTGAATAAACTAAAATAAAAATTAAAAAAAAAAAAATAAAAAAAAAAAAACATCCAGCTACATCCTGTTTACAGGTAAATTTCCCTTCCTGCCCAGTACCCTGGGCATCTAGTTCCCCCTCAAGAAGGACACCATTGCCAGTTGATTATATATTCATTCAGGGATCTTATATTTGTGTGCGTGTGTGTGCATGCTTACAAATATGCTTCTGTACATGCTTTTTAAAAGTTAAATAAAGGTTTTATTTAAAGATAGTTTGATATTTACAGAAAAGTTGTGAAGATGACACAGAGTTCCCCTATATTCCACACCAGTCTTTTGCCCATTTTCTGGTAAGCTTAGAAGTAAATTTAATGTTCAAGAACAGAACTCCACCGACCTCTGTCCCTGAAGAATGAGCCTCGTTTTCTCTCCAAGGTTCCTAATGTAACTTTAAAAAAATATCTTGTTTCATAGGTAGCTTTAATGAAAGCTGCCTCAGCTGCCTTTTTGGAAGTAATGTGTTTACATAATAAATAATAAAATACAAAATATTTTTGAAATACTATTATCCTGAACTCAAATGTAGTTTATCTTTTTAAAAAAGAACACAAATAATCCACAATCACCAAATTAAATTAAAAAGAGAAACTCTTCCTTCCCTCAAAGCAAGCAGTGGCTTGAGAAGTGACCAGTGCTACAGCTGCTCCGCCTGCAACACCACCGAGTGGAAGAGACTTTCACTGGGCAAGTTCACGGTCAGCCGAGACTCACCCACAGGCCATTAACACTCACTTCGTCAAGTGCGTTATCCCAATTTTGATGATAAAATAGGAATTCTAAGTATATTTTACATATTTATAGATTTTTTATCCAAAAATGACAATGATAAAAAATGTTTTAAAGTAACATGTAAGTGGACTGTAGGTGTAAATGAAAATTGACAGATAATTACACTGATGAATTATGGGACTTACGTTTTTCCATTCCATTCCACAATCTTTGAAAAGTTAAGGTAATTGTCTTCTCCAGTTAGAAAAACATAGTCTCCATCATTAGTCCCATTTCTCTGAAAAAAAGTGAATATGAACATTTAAAATAATGTGATGGTGAATTTTATGTGTCTACTTGGCAGGACTATGGTGCCAGTTGCTTGGGTGAACACCAGTCTGGGTTTGCTGTACTTCATAGATGTGATTAACACGTACAATCAGTTGACTTTAAGTAAAAGAGATTACTGTGGATAATGTGGGTGTACTCATTCAACCAGCTGAAGGCTTAAAAACAAAATCTGAGGTTTCCTGCAAGAAAAAGGAATTCTCCAGACTGCAACATAGAAATCCTGCCTGAGTTTCCAGCCTGCGGTTGGTCCTGGGATTTCAGACTGGCCAGGTGCCAGTCCCCTAAGCCACCACCTAAGCCAATTCCTTAACACAAATCTCTTGAACAATAGATGGAGAGAGAGAGAGAGAGAGAGAGAGAGAGAGAGAGAGAGAGACATATCTCCCATTGATTCTGTTTCTCTGGAGAACCCTAACTTACACAGTAACTAACAGATTTAATCTTCCTAAATCTGTCCTAGTTGGGCCTAACTGGTACCCGAGACTAAGAACTGTACCCAGAACACAGTGAGAACTACCAAACACAGAATTACCATGTGACCCGAAAATCCCACTCCTTATGTGTATACCCAAGAGATTTCCATTCCAAGGTACATATCTAAAGTTCATACAAAAGCCTGTACACAAATGTTCATAGCAGCATTATTCACAGTAACCAAAAAGTAAAAGCAACTCAAATAGCTATCAACTGCTATGGATGAACAAAGGGTGGTATATCCACCCAATGGAATATTACTTGGCCACAAAAAGGAAGTGCTGATACATAATACAGATGGACCTTGTAAACTTTATACTAAATAAAAGGAGACAGAGCAAAGATCATATAGTGTATGATTCCATTTATATGAATGTCCAACTGCCAGAGATGGTTCCAGCTCAGTGGTGGTGCCTCTTGGCCCCCATTTGTAGAGTGTGCATGTGTGTCATTTTTAAACTTTATTTTTTGCCTGACAAAGCCACACTATAGTCCAAAATGTCCTTCCTCTGTGGCCCTAGGGAAGCTCCCACATAGTGGGAACCTGGCTTCTCTCTTCTCGTCTTGTGGCCCAGGCCAGGCTGGCCTCTTTTGCCCAGGACCAGCCCGTCCAGCACCCCACAGGGGCAGGAGACCAGCTGGGCGGGAGGAGGCTTCCTTATGATTTGTTTCAAACAAAAAACCCAACCTTTTGTTTTTCTGGATGGATCAAACATAAAATTTAATATTGAAATACCACACTATTGTTAACAGAATTCAGGAAAGTGTAAATATAATTTATATTTGATAAAGTCTTTATGTTATTTGGGAGCAAATAAAATGTTATATAAGCTTTAGATTTTTTTCCTCTCTTTTTTTGTGCTTTGCTTTTTTAAAAAATGTTTTATTGTTCATGCTATTATAGTCATCCCCCCCCAAAACACAACCTTATTTGTCTTTATAAAAGCATAAAAGAAAACCAAAAAAGATACCCTACTTTGAACTTACTGGAAAAAATCTATAGCCCTGGCTGGTGTGGCTCAGTAGATTGAGTGCCGGCCTGTGAACCAAAGGGTCAATGGTTCGATTCCCAGTCAGGGTACATGCCTGGGTTGCCGGTCAGGTCCCCAGTAGGCGGTGGGAGAGAAGCAACCACACATTGATGTTTCTCTCCTTCTTTCTCCCTCCCTTCCCCTCTCTCTAAAAAAAAATAAATGGAATCTTTTTAGAAATCTATAGATTCATAAGCAAATCACTAAAGATAGAAAGTGGTTGCCAGGGGCTGGCAGGAAGGGACAGAAGTGACTACACATGGGTATGTGGTTTTTGGGGGGAGGATGATGAAAATGCTCTATAATTAGAAAGTGGTGGTGGTTGCAAAACCTTGTGAACATACTAAAAACCACTAAACTGTACACTTCAAAATGGGTTATAGAACTAAGATATATTTACATGTGACATGTAGGTTATATGTACATATATGATAATACACATAATTTTATACATGTAAATAATTATATGTATACATATACAATTTTTTTACTTCAGTGTAAAACAGAAGTTCTTGATAGGTTTAATTTAATGACTCCATGACATTACATGAAAATAATTTACTTAACCATTCTCTTACTATTGGGTATTTAGTTTTGAGGGGTTTTTGTTACTATAAATAATGTTGTACGAATACCTTTATTCCTAAAAACCTTTTCAGTACTTTTGTTTCCCACAGAGACCACTAAAAGCGAAATTACTAGATAAAAGAACATGAACATTTTTAAATTTTTTGACACATATCAAGTTGCTCAAGGTCACCCAGCTGGACAGTGGTGGAAACAGCAGGACAAACCTGTTTACATTTCCCAAACGACTTTGGTGAAACTTTGCTAACTGGTGAAACAAAAGAAACATTTCTTGTGTCTTTTTGTGTTTCTGTGTTCACTGAGGTTGAACTTTTTCATATCACTCAGCTACACCTTAAAAAACATGACACCCTTGGTGAATTCTCTTTTCATGTTTCTTGCCTAATTATTTGTGTTCTTCTTTTTGTCACTTAACATTATTTTGCCAACTATATCAATATATCAATATGGTCCACATACACAGGGGTCATGTCATGTTTCACACATGAAATTTTATGTGACTTTCAGAAACGAGATAGGACTCTCCTCTAAGAGCAGCAATGTGAACATGACAACTTGGTTGAAAATTCAAATGCCCCACATGAAAAATGCTGAATGGCCAGTTTTAAAAATGCATGTGTGTTGCGTCTTGAAGTCTTCCCCTTCACTCAGATGTGGTTAAGCTTTGTGGTTAAGAATTAAATGTTTCAGAGTAACTCAAAAAGGGTTCTCCCCAGCTGTCATCTGCCCTAGAATCAGACACTGAATGTGATGATGCTCCCCCCACCCCCCCATACCCCCCCCACCCCGTCTCTCCCGAGAGCACTTCCGTTTCTTGAGGACCAGCAGTGATAAACAGGTTCTGTGTCACTGCGGTGGGGCTGTGAGTTGCTACAGGGGATGCACTGATGCGGGAGGCCAGGAAATGTGCTGAGGATGTGGCTGCAACATTCACACCATGGGTGGTGGGCGAAACAGAAACAACATCCATCCTCCGGGGAGAATTGGCTACATTGGCTGACTTCTCAAAGACACTTTCCAACAACTAGAATCTTATACATCAGAGAACCCACACTCTGTGGGAGGGGCTTGAACTCTCTTATATCAAGGAGAACAGAGGTACCCTAAAATCAGCAGGTACCAATATGCTGATTGGCTTTAGAATATGCAAATAAGAGTATCTGACACTTAACCAGTTCCCCTTTTCTCAGGAGCTCTGTGAATTCACCTCACCCTATTCATTCTCACACCCTCCCCATTGTTTGGTTGTTTTGTCATTTAAATCTCTGAAGGAAAAGTGTTTGATGGTGTTCACTAAGGCTGAGCTGGTGGGACAGACATACAGGACTAGTGTACCCCAGGGGAAGGCTGGCAGAACCCACTAGGACTAAGGAAAGATTTGAGGCTGGACTGGGTGGGTGCAGAACAGTGGGTACCGATGCCCACCCTCATCGATGCCCAACCTCACAGCCTATCCTGCTCCCTGAGTGAGCTCCCGTGCTACTGACTAAAGAGTATCTGGCCAAAGCAGATGAAAAACTGAACAAAAACATTGCCTTCTCCCCCGCCCAACACTACAGAGAGCTTAATTTGCTCCAAAAATGAAAATACATACCAGTCATTCATATTAATTCATGGTCAGTTTTTAAGCCAGTCATGCAGGGGAAAAAGAATAATGGTCCCTGGAATGTGTATTGCAACTCACTCATAGTTTGAAAATCATTTTAATGGATTTCTCACTTAGCCTCTTCAAAACAAGCTTTGAAGTATGAGTACTTCTAGTCTCACGTTAGAAACGATGAAACTGAGGTTCAGAAAAGTCTCTGAACCTTCGTTTATTAATAGTTATTAAATGAAGAGGTAAAAATGTCAGTCTAGGCCCTCTGATTCTAGTAAATCTCATGTTTTTTTCCCTGGATGTGGGACATCCACTGAAGGCACTAATTTAACTGAGCGATGGTAGAGGCCTTTCCGCTAATGGGGCCTTGTAGAGACAGAGTGGTCCTCAAATCATCAAAACAAGACTTGGCACTGAACACTGAAATGTGTGATACTTTGAAAGATCAGTCCTGATTAATGGCACAGCCACACTATGCATTTTCACAGCTACACTCATTCACAGTCAGTGCTGGCAGCCTGCTGTGGGAGAAGTCCCCCCACACACACACTAAAACACTTATTTTCCACATACTGTACAAGACACCTAGAATTCCAGGCAGTTTTGTTCTTCTCACAGAAGAAAGCCAAAGTGAACGTGAATCTGGCTTGGGTGCCCCCTGAGATGAACAAAGAGGCTCCGAAGGACAAAACCCACTTACCCCGTAGTACAAGCCAAAATAAGGCGAGACATCGGGTCTGAACGGGTGGATGAGGGCCAGGAGCTCATCTTTGTAGCCCCAGAGCAAGTCGTGGACTGTGTGTGTCACGAAGAAGTTCTGCTGGTACGCCTTTAACAGCGCCTGGATGAGCATCTGGATGAAGCCCTGGTGGGCCCATTCCATGGCGGTCTGGAAAAAGCACAGGCAAATTCAGATAGCAGCATACCCACCCCACTCTCCTACTGAGCCTTTAGCCAAAGGAGCTGCAAACTTAAATGTTGAGATTAAGTAGCTGAAATAATGGCCAGCGAGCTCCTCTCTGGCTGCATGTACAAGAATAAAACTCCTTCGTTACTATCCTTTCTCAGTATTACATTTTTAACTGTGAGCTTAGTACCCCCACTTGCCCCGTTAGCCCCACGAAGCAGGAAGAAAGGGAAAAAGCTCTTGTAATTACATTGGCATCTTTGTTCACAAGGTGGCGCCCAAATCCCTCCTGATGGAGGCCAGAGGCTGGGACCCTCACAAACCCAGCACCACTAGGGAGTAGGCCAGGGCCAGATCCGGGATCTAAAGTCTTCTCATCCTGGACCCACCATGAGTGTCCAGCTTCAAACAGAGGGGTCAACTAGGAGTTAGAATGGGGGCCTCAGCGGGGGCTGGTGTAGGTGAACAGGAAAGTTTCCTGAGTGTCAAGTGTGTCGTTATTAGATGGAATTGCCATTATAATCAGAGCCCAGTAGAATCACTCTATGCCGTCTGTAATCAACAGCCCAGTTTTTATTATTTGGAATGGAGACAAAGAGTCAATATATATGTTGAGAATTAAAAATATAAAGTAGAAATCTAAATTAAGAAGTGGTATGTAAATTCTATTGCTACAGTTTCTGAACCAAAACAAGGGGCAAATAAATATTTCTAAAATTGTTAGCTATTCAAAAAAAATCCTAGACATATTTATTTACACAAGTGCTGATCCTGAGCACACAGCAAGAAATTGTGAAAAAAAATCTTAAAATTTGTATTTGTCTCCATTTGAAAAGACCTTGTTTGAAAGACCTCAGAAATACCTGTGAAATAACCTTTAAAGAAGGGAAGGGAAAATATATTTTTCTTTTTATATATGTATATGTTTTAACATAACTTAGTCCTAAATGTAAAGCCATAACAGCCTTAAGTCAGCTGTTCCCTTTCCTCTAAATCCCACAGTACTGGTACATAAAATGAGCACTGACCACCGCAGGGATATTCACTGTTCTGATCAGGTCCGTTCTGGCGTCCCCAACAGATTGGTCTCGCACAAAAACATAGGCCTTGTTGCTGACAGCAGATATTGTTGTTCCATTGTCTCCAAACTGAATCTCTGCTTTGTCTCTGATTTCCCTAAGAGAAAGAAATAGATTTTGTTTGAAAATGGTCCCTACTTTAAAAAACAATATTTTCCCTTTCTTTCAAGTGTCAAGGCTATTTTCAAAATACTATTGCCAATATAACCACTAGAAAAAGAGACTGCAGATGCTGACCTGTAAAAACTGGCGATTAGAACTATAATGTGAGAAGGAAACAAGCCCCAGGATAGAGTCTTCTCAAGAAACTTTCATTCTTTATCCCACAATTTGGAAAATGCAACGGTCAAGGTCTCCTTGACCAGGGAATCAAAGCCAATGAACTCTCTCGTGGGTTATGGTTTGGTCACAAAACATATTCACGAGGAATACATACAAAATCTGATTGCCATCCTGTTAAAACGCCTGTGTAATTTGCAGTTACAGAGTATCTGCGGTGGACTTTTGGTTGTGAGACATTCGCCCCCCATCCCCCTTTTCCCGGTCAGAGCCCTGATTTCCTTTCCTCTCTTGCAGGGGGGAGCGGTGTGGGACTCAGGCTGGGCTCGACCAGCACTTGACCCTGGGCTTCGGACTCCTGAGCGCAGAGCCTCCAGACGGAAAACACGGTCGAAATACTGTTTTCCTCCAGGGGGCGCACACGAGGCGAGGATACCCGTGCTCCAGAGATGCGCGTCCTTAAAGTTGCCCTGGACCCTGCCTTTTTCTTCTGGGCCGCAACTTGGGATCTGTAACCCAATTTATAGCCTTCAAATAAATTCTCTTTTTATTTAAATTGGACAGGGGAAGTTTTTCCCACTTGCAACGAAAGCCCCTCATATAGAAAGCATGACCCGGTCTTTTTATAGATGAGATAATGTATATTCAAATAAAGTAACTAGCCCAGGACTAACCAGGAGGTGGCAGAGCGGGGTTTGGAATCCTGGTCCCCTGATTTCAAGCTAAATGTTTTCCTTGACTCTACAGAGAAGTTAACGCAAAGTGATTGGTTAGAAACTCCTGGGGGAAGAGTAAATTTCAAAGGTAAATCCCTGCCTGTGCCACTGCTGATGGTAGAGAGGGGCGTTCCTCCTCACTTCCACTCCCAGAGCCTCCCTGCAGCCAAGCTGAGGAGGGGAAGACTTTTCTAGGTGTACCCGTTTAGAACCAGGGTGGGGACCCCACACTGGCCTAGCTGACCACTAGGGAACTAGAAGTAGGAAAAGTGACCCCAGGGTGAACACCAGCTTGCATGCAGAGAAAGCCGGGCCAAGGAGCAAAGAGCTGGGATTCAACGTCAGTCCAGCAACCCAAGGATAGACTCTGCCAAGTTTCCTGATTCATGATGAAAACTGATGACCTTGTAAAGGCTTTTTTAAAATTTATTTTTCCCTGAGCCCTAGGACATGAACCTGGAGGCCTGAATAATTCCAACCCTAGAGCCTGCATCATTTATGTTTATTTATGTGTACTGATTTTGGAGATGACTTTTAAAATGCTTTCTTTATGGCTCACCCAGGAAGAACTTGATGTTTTGAAGGGAAACTGAGCATGAGGGGTCCGATCATTTTGAGCCTTGTAACTTGATTGGGTTTCTCAATAAATCTCACCAAGTCAAAACCCTGGCTTCCCAAACCACTAAAATATTAACTCACTTGGCAGGCACCAAGGGACCATGATAGGTCACTCAGAGCTAACCACATGACTTCCCCTCAGCCATCAGCTGCTCTAAGGCATGACTGACACATGGCCTTTGCAGAGCGGTCACTGAAGGAAGACAGTGCCACTAGGCTGTCAGAAATGGTCCCCGCTCTACGCAGGCCAAGAAAACCAAGGAGAGAGGTGGCGAGGGCCCTCCCTCTCAGAACAACATAGAGGCATATAGTCAGGGGAACCTATAGTCAGAGGAAAACCAAAACGTTTCTCCTTCCAGGCGTTTTGGTCCCCCTGGCAACCCTAGGGAGGCCACAACACCAGCGAGTCTGGTACCCAAATCTCTCCCACAGCTGGTCAACTACAGTCAACTAGAAGCAGGGCGGCCACCTGGAGAACGGGAGACTGACAGCAAGAAGTGATCAATCACTGCTTTGCAGTATCTGGTGAGACCAAAGAAGTTTCTAGAAATAGAAGCAAACTTTTTAAATTGTTTTTGGTTTTTTAAAAGGCAAAACAAATCTTAGGTCTAGATACTTAATTCAGGAACTGCACTTGAAAGTCCGGCTATGCTCCCTGGTACATAGGAGATGCTCATAAATCCCGCTGATGTTGAAGGCGCCAGGATGCCACAGGCTCAGACTATAGCTTAGTATTTGTTATTCACAGTGGTGGCCCTAGTCATTGAGAAAGCATTGAGTTATGATCCATGAACTATTTCATCAGGCAGGAAAATACCTGATTGAATCTAGAGATGTTTCATTTTAAATAATGTTTAAAGTTCTTACTTTTTAAAAGAAAAAAATTTTAAACTCCTGAATGCTTAAATAAGATCTCACCCTTACAGAAGGCAAACAATACAATAGCCTGAGATAAGAAAACCAAAAGGAATAATTTTAAAGATTTTATTTATTTACTTTTAGAAGGGAAGGGAGGGAGAAAGAGAGGGAGATAAGCATCAATGTGTAGTGGCCTCTCGTCTGGCCCGCAGCCCAGGGGTGTGCTCTGGGAGTTGAACCAACAACCCTTTGGTTCTCAGGCCAGCACTCAATACACTGAGACACACCAGCCAGGGCATTTTTTTAAAAAGATTTTATTTATTTAATTTTAGAGAGGGGGAAAAATATATTTTATTTATAAAATATATTTGTTTGTTTTTAGAGACAGGGGAAAGGAGGTAGAAAGAGAAGGAGCATTGCCTCTTGAATGCCCCCAACTGGGGACCCAGAACACAACCCAGGCATGTGACCTGACTGGGAGTCAAACCAGTGACCTTTTGGTCCACAGGGGAGTCAGACCAGTGACCTTTTGGTCCACAGGTTGGCACTCAATCCAGTGAGCCACATCAGCCAGGGCCAAAAGGAATCATTTTAAATAGTTGGAAATTAACCTCTACCTGTGCAATACCTCAGAGATTTTGGGTAAATTAGATGTGCACAATACTATCATATAATCCTCATCTTTCATCTTTTTAGTTCTTCATTCATGGTCTTTGCTGGGATTGCTATCAGAAGTGATGAGCCCACTGGGCAGAGTCTGGGTAAGATCTGACTGCCAAGCTTTGCATTCAATTCAGCTTCATCCATTACTAGCTCTGTGATAAGGGTAAGTTACTCATTGCTCCTGTGCCTCAGTTTCCTCATCTGTAAAGTGAAGACAATAGCATAGTGCCCTTGTAGTGTTGTTGTGAAAATTAAATTCACATAAACTTGTCATCCATTTAAAACTCTGCCTAGCACATACTAAGAACTTAGCTACTAAAATTATGTGCTCAGCTCTCTCGATGGAGAGATGTTAACACCTGGTTCCTGTCCTGAAAGCTTCCAGGTACAGCAAGGAGACTTGCATCTAAATGGCTGCCTCACAACTGGGAAGTGCAGTTGAGAGAGAGAGAGAGGAGTGGCCGCTGGAACAGGAGTCCCAGGAAGGCATCCTTGCGCAGGAATATATTTGGGTTGATTCTGGATGGAGCAGGTTTCCCTGGATTGGGGGTGGGTGTGGGGTGGGGGGCAGTGCCCAGGGCAGGCAGCACAGCATGAGAGCACAGGATGTGTTTGAGGAAACGCACTGCAGAGGTGGTTTAGCAAGAGCAGCCTGCAGCCCAGAGGGAAGCAAGCTGACCAGACACAGGGTAGAAGTCAACGGAGAAGTGAAGTCACAGGGTAGATGAAAGGGTAGCGCCAGGGAAGCAGGCCGCTGGGAGGGAGCGGAGCAGCACCAGTTTTTAGCTTCCATCACCACCGCCTGGCCAGCTACCTGAGGGACTGAACACCGAGAGCCCAAAGCAGGACCCTGAGAAACACCTTCACTCCTGAAGGTGGACATGGTCCCCTGTCCTCGAAGCATTGCCCTGACCCACCTGGCTAGCGCAGGCAAGTCACTCAGGGCTACCATGTGCATTCGAACCTCACAAGTGCCTGGTCATCACCTTTTGTGTAGGACAGGATATGGGGGGATCTTTATCTATTCTTCTTACTTTTGAGTAGTTCAAAAATTTTTAAAAATTTTATTTAAAGGCACTCTTTCTATTTTGAGAAAAAAGTGATATCAGAGAAGAGTGCGTCAGGTTTAGAGAATATAATGGATTGTTTTGATTTTTAGGTTCAGATGTTGATAGTTGTGTTTTTATCATTTTACTGCTCATAATTTTGATCTTTTTCTTAGATAAGTCCCTTTAACATTTCATATAATAAGGGCTTGGTGATGATGAACTCCTTGATCCTGACCTTACCTGGGGAGCACTTTACCTGCCCTTCTATTCTAAGCGATAGCTTTGCTGGATAGAGTAATCTAGGTTGTAGGTCCTTGCCTTTCATGACTTGGAATACTTCTTTCCCAGCCCCTTCTTGCCTGTAAGTTTTCTTTTGAGAAATCAGCTGATAAGTTTTATGGCAACTCCACAAACAACTAGAAGAGGAGCAGAATCACAGAAATGGAGATCACATGGAAGGTTATCAGTGGTGGGGGGAAGGGGGGGAAGGGAATGGAGGGAAAGGTATAGGGAATAAGAAGCATAAATTGTAGGTACAACATAGACAGGGGGAGGTTAAGAATAGTATAGGAAATGGAGAAGCCAAAGACCTTATATGTACAACCCATGGACATGAACTAAGGGTGGGGGGGAATGGTGGAGGGAGGGCGGTGCAGGGTGGAGGGGGATAAAGGGGAGAAAAAAATGGGACAACTTCAATAGCATAATCAATAAAATATACTTAAAGAAAAGAAGAAAGTGTCCTTGGGTGAAGATAAAAGTAAGAAAGGGGACGAAGGAGTGCTGCACGCTGCAACACAGGCGAACCTTGGAAACGGCGTGCTGAGTAAAAGAAGTCAGTCACAAAAGGCCAAAAAAGAGAATATAATAATGGAAACAATAACCATGGAATTTCTAAATTTTCTCTCTCTTTAATATTAAAAAATTTTATTTGGCTTGGCTTAGAGATGAGTAAAGGATCGAAGGGCTAACGGGGACAGAATTTGAAAGTTTCAACAAAGTTCCTACCTTTGCTAAATTGCAAGGAGGCAATTAGATCCTTAAGAGATTAATGTAAAAAAATAGAACTTTAAGAAAATAGACTTGAATATCAAACCTTTGAAGAAAATAGGACTTTTCAAGCTCAGAAAAGATAGGAAAGTTGATAAAAGAATAGATTTGACTATATGTAAATTTTTTAAATAGAAAAGGCAAGCAACAGAGAAACCACTGCCACAAATGTGACAACAGGTTAGCTGTTGTACACAAAGGTTTACAGAGTGGCATGAGCACCCAGACACACACGGGCAAAGGACAAGAACTGACAGTGTGGAAACACAATTGGTTGGCAAACATGAGGAGAACATTCAATCCCCATGGTAATCAAATGATGAAATGAAAACTGGTCTACATGTCCAAGAAGGGAATGGTTATATAAAATGTATTAATAATATTCCCACTATCTCTTAAAATATTATCATCATTAAAATATACTAGTATAAAACCAAGACATATGTGGGAAAATTCCTAAGATATACTGTTGGGGGCCATCCTGCCTGGTTTCAGGGACTGCAGCCTCATTAACCGACAAAAGAGTCCTAGAACTAGGGCTGAGTGAAAAGGCCTTGAGGCCATGAGCCACTAAGGAGACAAAACATTTCCTGCTGGCAGGAGTGCAGCCCCTGCCTCCCTCATATCCCCCTGCTTGGCCCGGGCAGATGACTAGTTAGCCAATGATGGGTAAGATTCCTCAAGGGAAGAACAACCTAAGACAGGCACAGTCATGAAGTTCCATCAGGGAAGAACTTAGGGGTCTACAGAGAAGGGGCAGAAAGACCCTCACCCCTCAGCTTTGTCATAGTCTGAGTCCTCAGTCTTTCTGTAAAAGTCTCCTAGTCTCCTGGCTGCTTTGCTCTTCCCACCTGACTCAGCCTGAAAACTGCCAGAAGCAGCTGAGGTCTCGTACTGAACACACAGCTCCCAGGGGCGAATCTGGCTGGAGAAAGAATATACATTGTTTCCCTTGAGGCTTGCTCTGCCCTGTTGGTATGTATCAGACACTTAAGCTAAAAGCCAACACTGACCAGAGACAACCCCTGTGTTTCTTCCACTATTATCTGTAAATGATGTCAGTTTCTCATGACTGTAGCTTTTTGAGCATTGGTTGATGAGCTTTATGTGCACACTATGTATCTCTGTGTGAGCTGAACTGAGTAAAGACACAGGGTGTTCAGGATCCTTCTCCTCTGAGGGACTGGTCACCTTTCCTCCCCAAGCAGATCATGTCTTGGTAGACTTATTCTCATCCATGGCAGCGGGGGAGCTCTGTGGGTGGACCCCCCACAATATAATGTTAAGGGAACAGAATATACATATTATGTACATGTGTATGTAGCATATATCCAGACAGTATGATAACCATGTGAAAGCAAAACTCACCCATGAAAAAAATGGCTCAGAAGATATTCTCTAAAATATTAGCATTGGTTATTCTGGAGACCGTGAAATCATGGATTGTAGTAGTTTTTCTTATTTACTGCATTTTCAAATTTAGTTTTACTGAACATGTATATTATCTTTATAACAGAAATACAGTTTACACTTTTAAGATAATGCTACATGATATTATACTTGCTGATTATTTCATAATCCTGTATTGCTTAATGCTCAGTGAATAATTAAAAATACACTTATCATATATTTATCCCTTATATCTTTTTCCTTTCTATCAAAGCAGTAAAAGGAGCCTACAAGAGAAATGAACAGTCCAAACAGCAAAACTCAGAAACTCAAAAAAAGGAGAGGTTTAATGGGATATTGTGAATTTAGCAAATATGTCTCAGAAATATGAAAGCATGTTGAAAGAGCCCTTAGACAAATTGATTTCTAAAAAATTCTTAAAATGTTAAATAATGGGCAAAATAGGAAGAGAAACCTGACAAAATAAAAAACAAATCTCAAAAAGGCTGCAGAAGCCATGTAACATCAAAAGCTGGGTACACATTTTTGGCAAATACATCACTATGAACAGGCCATGAGGCGAGTTAGCTTTGTGCCAACAGGCCTGTTCCCGCACTGCTCAATCCACAGCTTTCCTCCAACCCAGCAATTCCACCTTTGCATATTTCTCTGAAGAAAACAAAAACACTAATTTGAAAAGATAGGTGCCCCTTAATGTTCACTGCAGCATTATTTACAATAGCCAAGATATGGAAGCAGCCTAACTGTCCATTGACAGACGAGTGGATAAAGAAGATGAGACATATGCATGTGCACAATGGAATACTACTCAGCCATGAAAAGGATGACATACTGCCATTCATGTCAGCACAGATGGACCGAGAGGGTATCCTAAGTGAAATAAGTCAGAGAAAAACAAATGCCACATGATTTTATTTGTTATGAGGAATCTAAAAAAATAAAAACAAAAAATAAACAAAACCAAACCAGACTCGGAAACAGAATAAATTGATGGTTGCCAGAGGGGTGGGGCAGGGGGATAGGCGAAAAAAGTGAAGGAGAATGGGAGGTACAAAGTTCCAGTTATGAGATAAATAAGGCATGGGGATATAATGTTCATCATAGGGAACGTGGTTAGTAATATTGTATTAACTGTGCTGTGACAGATGGTAACTAGACTTAGTCCAATGGTATCATAAGGTATATAAATGTCAAATCACTATGCTGTACATGTGAACAAACTAATATTGTATGCCAACTATACTTTAATAAAAAATTTTTAAAAAAGCATTGCTACACACTACATTACTTAAACCAGATTGACTGGTTTTTACCTGCACGGGGAAGTGCCACCATCCTTTTTGCAAAAACGTTAATATTCTGAAGTCATCCATATGTGAAAAGTTTAGAAAACGTGCTACTGTAAGTTGCGTGTCACATGAACCGGGCCTTCCACAGCCTTCCCTCCACCCAGAGACTCCCCACCACCAGGCCAGTCCACACGAACCGGCGAGGGGCCTGCGTGCCTTGCCTTCTCTTTTGTGCCCCTGGACTCTGCACACAGTGGACAGACCAGCTGCCTCGGGTGGGAGGGAAGCCACGGGACCATCAAACCCTAGAGCACGAGCTCCTGCAATATTTTCTGTGTTAACTAGCTGAGCAATAGCACAATTAAGTCACGAGTGACAGAGATCAGATCCACTACATGACTGCGAAAGGCCTGCCACAGGGGCTGTAAGTCTCCCTAAAAAGCCACCTTTTCCTACAAATCCCAGATCTCACAACCCACTCGAGCCTACAGAACAGTCCCTGGTCTGCACTGACCATGTGAGCGTCTGTTCCTAAAGAAAGTCACTCAGTTTCAGGACCTCGTTCCCCCTTTCCTGGACCTACCCTTGGCTCCTGGGCTCCCCTGTTGAAGTCCTGTGGTTCCAGCTGAGCTATCTGTGTGCCATGGATCTAAACAATCTCTCCTCTTGTACATCTTATGGAGTTAAACCATGGCTGAGGATGTTTCATTCAGTACTCCACGAATATTCACTAAATGCTGGATGTTCAGAGATGAAAGGACTTGGTTCCCTTCATGGAGCTTCCAGTATACTGGGAAGAAAGAGATATGCAAACCAGTGGTTATAATGTACCTAGTCAGGGTCATAACAGATCCACACCCTGGGGAGAGTGCGTCCAAAGTCAGGGAAAGTCGCAGGAGGAAGCAGCAGCTGAGCGGAGAGAGGTGGCAGTGATGAGCTCATTCTCGATCGCAAGAACAAGTAAGTGGAGTACGGCTGGAACCGTGGTGTCCAGCATGGTAGCCCCACGCCACATGCGGCTGCCGCGCACCGGAATGAAGCTAGTCCGAAATCCGGTAGGAGCGCTATAAATGTAAAATGCACGCGGGCTTTCAAAGACTGAGTATGAAAAAAGCATGTAAAAGTGTATTAATAATTCTGAATATTGATTACATGTTTAAATGATACTGTTTTGGGTGGTATTGGGGTAAATAAAACATAAAAATTAATTTCTTCTGTTTCTTTTTACTTTTTAAAGTGTGGCTACTAGAAAATGTTCACTTATATATGTAGCGAATGTTAAATTTCTGTTGAGTAGTTTTGGTTAGAGCATAAAATTCTAGGTTGCAAATGCCAAAAAATAAATTATAATTATTGGTACAAATAACAAAATAAAGGGGCAAGGTACACAGCAGGAGCCAGGTCACTCAGGCCGTGGACATCACACAGGGGTCACCAGCGCCCTAGGCAGGGAAGGGAAGGAAATGTCAGGTGTTTCCTTTGGAAAGTCACTCTGGCAGTGGAACGGAAGAGAGACCAGAACAAGGACAAGAAGCAGAGGCAGGAGAACCCCTGCAGGCAAAAGCGTACCAGCCAAGAGTGACCAGCCTGCCTCCAGCCTCCTGCAGCTGCTCCGAGCCCTCCCTGTGACAGCGGTGCCCAGTCCCCAAGTGTGGTGAAGCCTACGGACCCTCACTCAGATGGCGGTTCTCATACACAGGAAATAAAATACCCAAGACTGCGAAGGCGAGCAATGACCAAAATACAGGCATCACTTAGAAATCTGCGATACGGCAACACAGGTGCGTCTTCACTGACATTCTAAATAAGATGGAGCAGGAGTCTAATGATCACTATAACGAGGCAGCACCCACGAACACGAGCGTTTCGAGCGACAGCCACCACGAGGCACAGCAGTACCTGTGCTTCCTTAGAGACGAAGCCGCGGGGACTGCGGGCACCCCTGTGGCGTGTCGCCTACCTTTACACTCAAAGAAAATGCTAAATTTTAGCGAGTGGTTAGTGAAAATAACAGTAATTTTCTTCCCACCCAGGTCACAGAGCACCTTCAATTCTATCCGTGGACCCCTGAGGGGTCAATGGAGCCTCAGGAACCCCTGTCAGATATGCCTGGGCTTTCCTCACCAGTAAATGTGAGTCCCTCCAGAATGGGAACATGGAGGGTGTGTGCTAAGAGTCGGACACTGTTTCACTTCCAGGATCCCTTTGCTCCCGTGGCCGCATCCACAACGGCTCGCTAAGCCAGCGAGCACAATGACCCGTGCTTCAGGGAAGCCTGCGGGTTTTCTCTGAGTTCTGATTAGAACCCATGTCTTTTTCTCAGGAGACCAGGGTCCTGACCACAGGAACAGGCCCAGGAGACCCAGAGGGAAGACTGTGAAGGGTTGTTCTTTAGTTCTCAGTCACTCAAAGGAATTTAGTTAAAAAAAACAAAAACAGCAAAAAGACCTATATTATATGATTGCACTTACATAAGCTGTCTATAGCAGTGGTCCCTGGCGGCTAGGAGAGGTGGAACGGGAGAGTGATTTTGCTACTAGGTAGTTAAACAGTTATTAATAAGAAAGAGAGCAAAGGGAGTCAGACAGCGAGCTCAGTGAAGTGGGGACCATGAGCCTGTTTGCTCCACCAGGAAGCTGCGGCTTCACACTCCACAGGGCGCTGCTCCTCCAAGGGGATTAACACTCCTCCCTTCCCCCCCTTGGTACCGGATTTTTGGGGGTCACAGCAGTAGGTGCTTGACCACAGAGGCCTGTCAGCCTAACTAGGGGGTGGACCCATTAAAAAGCCCATGAAAGCTTGGGAAGTTGACTGGTTATTTTGAAAAAAAAAAACCTCTTGGTTATAACCCTGGCGGGGGGGGGGGGGCACAGCAGCTCGTTCTCTCTCTCTCTTTCTCTCTCTCTCTCCCTCTCTTGCTGTGACCTGTAATCGCCCACACACTCACACGTCCTCTCTCCACAGCCATGTGGCCTTAGCAGCCGTGGGGCCGATGGCTGTAGGGACGCCACACCCAGGCTCCAGGTGGGAGCCCGAACACCTCAGCACTGCGTCATACTGCAGTTGGGAACACAAGCTAAACTAGCGGGATGCTGCGCTGGATTAAGCCTTAATATGGCACATGATCTCTGGATACCGACTCCACTTATGGCCCTGATTTTCCATGACAAGATGGACAGAGATGGGACACTGGAGGGGCATTCATTCATTCCTGCATTCATTCATTTATTGGAGGGGCATCCTTTTGATTTTGCTTCCTGAGTAAATCTTACCACCAGACCTCATCCTCTTTTGTGGGTCCCTGAAAATGCCTTCTCTTGCAAAATGGCAAGAACCCCACTGCCACCAGCAACAATTTAATGGTGTGGAATTTCAGATCTGCCAGGTGAAGTAGTTCTGGAGCTGTTCCACAACAATGCCACTACAACTAACACTGCTGAACTGTACGCTTAAGAATGGTTAAGGTTGTACATTTCATGCTGGGAATTTTTATCACAATAAAGAAGTTAAAATTGCAAACCACGAGGACACAAATAGGACACTCAGATCCCGGTTCAACTCTTGTTGTTCCTGAGTCGAACAGACCCGCTCGACTATGCACATACAGTTTCTTTAGGCATAAAAAACACATACAAAAAAATTGCTTTTTAGAATGAAGACCTAAGTGTTTTTTAAACATTCTTTTACATAACAACAGAGCTCATCTTTACAACTCTGTATACTGATTTACACAGACTAAGGCAATCCACTAAGACTAAAAATAATAGCAAACAATCACACTAATTAAGGGCTCGCACTGGTCTAAGCACTGCATAACATTGACTCATTGTCTCAATTCCACCCCAACAATCCTGCCCGTGCAGGTCCTATTTTTATCTCCACTTTACAGATAAGGAAGCCCTGGCACAAAGAACTAGTAAACGGCCAAGTCCAGAGTCAGAACAGGCAATTCCACCTGTGGCAGGGACCGGGATTTATCTCTAAGCTCCAGCAGTTGAGAATCCTACTGACTCATACACACTGGGTGAGTCCATCAGCAACAATTTATTGAGCAATCAATTACAACAGAATTGTGGGAAATGGTTACCATACTGCAGGAAAAGGAAGATCTTGCCATCTGTCTCTACCATTTTTTTAAACTTGGTAAGGAGCAAGTTTACAGTAAAGATTACTGCGGGGTGGGTGGGTGGGGCTGCTGTCAGAGTGGGAGGAGGAACACTCCGGTGGGGGGCAGGGGGAAGCGCTGTGACCCTGAGCTCCCCAGGTACCTCCCCCCACTCATCTTTGAAAAAGCCACTAGAGCAATTCTTCTAACTCCCCAGCATGTGGACTTGGGGGTCACGGCCAGAGAGCAACCCACACTGCCACCGTTGTCTTCCGTTCCCAGGAGGGTGGGGAAAGACGCAAGTAAGAGACGAGAAGGCCTTTCTGTGGACCAACAGTGAATTTTAGGAACTGGTCTAAAACTAGTGGGGAAGGAAAATTGAGGAAGCCTGCAGAAGTCACCAAAGAAAATCATAGGGTGACATTAAAGGGGCGGGGTGAGGAGCCACTCTTCATGGCTCAATAACCACGTGCTGCCAACTCAGGAAGAGGCAGCTGCATTTCTGAACACGACAGGCTGCTGGCCCGGCCAGGTCCCTGGGTGGAGCACGTGAGAGAGGTGACCGGTCAATGTTTCTCTTCCTATCCTCCCGCCCTTCCCTTCTCTCTAAAAATAAATAAATGAAATCTTTACAAAAATAATAAGATAAGAAACAAACAGAACAGGCTGAGACTCAGCTGTAGGCCAGAGCCATTCTCACCAAGACGTGACCAAGGCTGTGCTCCCAGCAGCGCCCAGAGGACACTCGTGGGAAAGGCGAGGGCTCAGGCCACGGGGGCGGGGAGGAGGTCAGGACTCACCTGTAGGTGTATGGTCCCACTTCTTCTAACCGAGGGATCTCCCCTCTGAGGATCTCCTCTGGGTTGGTGACATTGAAGAAATAGAACTGGGAGTACACGGGCAGAGGGGGCTTCTTCCAGGAGTCAAAGGTCTCGGAACCATTCCTTAGCACAATATTCTAGGGGAGAAGACCAAAAGGAGATTGACAAAGTGTAAGGCCGCTGGCTTTGAACACTGGGGCAGAGTGAGGGGCACTTCCTCCTCTGACCTCCTGACCTGCTTATTGTTCTCACTGGCATTCAGAGCAGTCCCTGGAGAGGAGGGCCATGCCTTCTGCCAGTATGAAGCTCACAGCTCTGTTAAAACATAAAAGGTCTTCATAAATACTCGTGGTAAGAAGGATGCTGGAGCCATAGCTCATGGGTCCTTAGAAACGTGGTGTTATTAAGGCCATAGGATTTTTTTCAACAGCTATAGTAGTTTATTTATCATTGAACTCTTCATAAAAGATATTTATAAGACAACCAATTTTATACATTGGAAATGGTATCAAAGCATGAATTACAACACAGACAACAATATGAAATGGGGCTAAAACACAGCTGAAGTGGACAGACAAGCAATTTCTCTTTTTAATTAATTAACACTAGCTTAAACTTTGTTAAAGAAAGGAGCCAGCCAGCTGGTGTAGCTCAGTGGATTGAGTGCAAGCTGCAAACCAAAGGGTCGCCAATTCGATTCCCAGTCAGGGAACATACTTGGGTTGTGGGCCAGGTCCCCGGTACAGGGCACGTAAGACGCAACCACACATTGATATTTCTCTCCCTCTCTTTCTCCTTCTCTTCCCCTCTCTCTAAAAATGAATAAATAAAAATCTTTAAAAAACAAAATAAAATAAACAATACAACAACAAAAAAGAAACTACCGAAAAGGTTCCATTGGCTTTGTCACAGAGATTCCACAATCATAAGCTGCTGTGGAATATGGGCCATTCTGAGATGCACCACGCACTCCTAGTCTGCCCACGGAGGACAAGAACAGCAAAAGAGGCCCAGGAAGGCTAGCTTAATCCTTCCATTTGAGGGAGAACCACACCCATCCCTACATATCCACCACCAGGGTCTTTAATTGCATGTTTTCATTCAATCCCCAACAAGCCCATAACAACACAGAGATGCTTACCCCTGTCTTACAGATGAGGAAGCTGAGCCTCACTTGAGGTGAAGAGCACGGGGTGTTCTTTGTCTACAATCCTTCCTTTGTTTTCCACTCTTACCATGTGTTATAAGCTGAATTGTGTGCCCCCCCCCACACACACACACAACATACCAAAATTCATCTATTGAAGTCCTAACCTCAGAATGTGAGTGTATTTGGAAATAGAGTCTTTAAAGAGAAATGTGAGGTTAAGTGAGGTCAGGTAATCCAATATGGTTAAGTCCTTATAAGTAAAGGATATCAGAGCAAATAAACACAAAGGAAAGAGCATGTGAAGACACAGGGAGAAGACAGCTGTCTACAAGCCAAAGACAGACAGGAAAGAAATCAGAAGAAATCAACCTTGCTGACACCTTGACCTTAGACTTCTAGCAACCAGAACTATGACCCAATAAACTCCGGTTGTTCAATCCGCCCAGTCTGTGCTATTTGTTAAGGCAGGCCCAGCAAACCCAAACTAATACACCCTGCCCCCACCTTTTCACCTTACTGACGTCAGGCTTGGCCAAGTGACTTGATTTAATCAACAGAATGTGGGTGAATTGCGATGCCCCGATTTTAAGCTAAGGTCTTCAGCGGCATGGCAAGTTCCCACCAGCCACCCTCTGCCAAAAGAAGAGCATGCCCCAGGTGGCTACTGCCCCTTCGGCTGAGGCCCTAAAATGGTGATGTGTGGACCAGACACGAAGCCTAAACTCCAGCCCAGTTCAGCTGAGCCAGCCAGGCTCCAACTGCAGCCAGCCCACACACGGAAGTATGAACTAAATGTCACTGTTACAAGCCACTGTGTTTCGGGGGTTGTTTGTTATTTATCCATCATTGTAGTAGAAGCCTAATTAATATCTTGCCCAAGGTTAATAGACAGAAACCTAATATGTAGTAGTCCTAATGGTCCTCAATTGTTAATGGAGAAACACTACATTTTTAGAGTATAAATGATTGAAGTGCAAAGAAAGAGAGAAGCATAGACTGCCAATAAACAAACCAGAATATGAACAGTGATTAATTCTGCACGTTAGAAATCCAGATCATTGTTATTTTCTCCTTGATGAGATTCTGTATTTCCCAAATTTGTATACTGAGTAAAAAAATTAACACTGAGAAAACAATTAAAAAGATAATGAAAAGAGGAAAATGGGATCTACCAACACAGACAAGGAAAGGCGCCAGTGAAACAAGAGATTCCAAGAGAAGCACCCGCTGAGTCACCTGCCATTCCTCTGGCAGGAGGGTCTGAGCAGCGACAGAGAGACTGGCTTCCAAACACGTTAGAAACCACACGCTAAAAGGTCCTGTGATGCAGCACATAACGGGATGTCAAATTTTAGCAGGCCAGGCCTCCAATGTAATAGGAGCCATGCTGCCAGGAACCTTAATGCTATGGCTCAGTTACTAAACAGAAACTATCCCAAGAATCTCTGCAGGGAAAAACAAAGTGGCCCTGGAGCACGGGAATGTAGAAAACCGCAGCCTGTCAAAGCAAAGCCGGTCATCTGGAGGGGCTGGGAGCAAGCGCACGGCCGGGCTGGCCACGGCACAGCACTGGCATCAGTTCGGAATGTCTGCTCATCAGATTTCTATCCAAACAGCACATTATTAAAATATTCCTGGCCTTTACTATCAGAGCTGATTTACTGATTTGAGATCAGACTGATGAGACAGAAAAGTTTCCAGACAAGCCCTGAAACCCTCTCCTCTAGCCTTGGGATCGGGCTCAGACTAGGCTCAGACTCTCCCCCTGGGGAAGCCCTCCCCGCCCCATCCCCTCACTCACCGACTCTCCTGCCCCAGTCACCCAGGAGCCTCATCAGTCATTTTAGGCAGTTTTTTTTTTAAAGAGCTTCATGGTCTTTTATCTTATTTCCTAAACAGTTTGGGCTATCTGAGGAAGAGCAAGTCCGGCAGAGAGTGAGCGAACTTTAGAACTGAGAACGCCCTCGGTTGGTTGGATGTCATTCGGAGGCCCCTGGGGGAAGGTACGGACTGAGCGAAGGTCATACAGCAACTTTGTATCGGAGCTGCGTCTGGAACCCAGCACCGCTTTTCTCTCCTCTCCTGCCCAACCTCACAACGTTTCAATAAAATGGGTATAAATACATCACACGTTTTCATTACACAAGTTATATGGTACAGTCTCTCTGCCATAAAGTATACGTATAGGACCTAGAAACAACTCAGTAACATGATTTAACCTTCCTGAAACTAACGTGTTAACTCTGAGAAAGATAACATGTAAATAATAACTTGTCTCCTGGAGGATTCTGAAGACCCATAGATGTTTTAAAAGGTGTCTGATTTCATTAAAATAAGAACCTCTTTTTCTTGTCTATAAAATTCCAGAAAAGGGTAGGGAAATAATTTTCCCTCCTTCATGAACTCCTTCAGTAGTTCCCTTCAACTGGATGGCTCTTTTCAACCACATAACACATTATATATATGGGAACTTCTTGGGGAAATAGTGTCAAATAGAAAATATCTTCTCAAAATACAAGTTAACAGTAATCAACATGAAGCAGGTGACACCAGCAACAGAAAATGAAAAGAAAGGACAGCGACTCGATGTGGTAACATATTAGGTTAGCTGTTGGCTTCTCAAAACAGAAGGCGCTGCCCTGGCCAGGTAGGCCAGTTGGCTGGAGCGTCGTCCCGACATACCAGGGTTACAGGTTCAATCCCCAGTTGGGGCATATACAGGAAGCAACCAATGAATGCATAAATAAGTGCAACAACAAAATTGATGTTTCTCTCCCTCCCTCTCTCTACCTAAAATTGGAAATAAGATTTTTCTTATAAGCCCCAAAGGTGTTGACCTACAAATACAGAGTTTTGTTTTGTTTTCTTTAATCCTCCCCACAGTGTCTAGAACAATGCAGTTGCTGGGGAAATATCTGTTCGATTCACAGAATACAGTACTAGAACACTGACCCACCAGCTTCCACTGACTTTGCTCAGAAGATGCTGTGAGAGAAAAACTTGACCCAAGACATTAAGAGAGGAGCAGAAGAAAGCCATGAAGGGTCAAATGCAAAGCCGCAGGGCCAGGCCTGGTAGCACAGCGGGACAGTGACACGTCACAGGAGCCTTTAAAGTGTGTACCCAGAAGAAGTGGCCGTTCAAGTCACACTTAGACACGGAGAAAGCAATAGCTTCATTAGAATCACCAAAACACGTAGCTCTAACACCTATCAGTGTGTGTATCTTATTAGTAATTCAGCACCCTCAAGAGCTAAGAGTAGCCAGGTGCTTTTGTGGGTGGAAAGAAAAATCTGTGTCCCTCCATGACCCCTTTTACTAACAACTGTTTAGAGGCATGCTATACCCATGGTTTTCTTGCAAAGTATAAAACTCTGATGTAAATCGGGAAAACACTGTAGGAGATACCCAGCAACATAGGTATGGTTTCTGTGTTCCCGGAGCTTGGCCTCTGTTTAAAGGAATATTAACACACACATGCAGTGTCATCAACAATATAAAGCAGCAGGTGGTAAATGGCCAAGGACTCTAGTGGTCTCTGTAGTGTTCAGAAAATGGACTCTCTGAACTGAGAGGGAGAAAGGTGGTGCTTAAGGTGAACCAGGAAGAATGAATACACATTTGGCAAGTAAAAGGAGGTCTTGGGGTGGGTGCCTGACAGACAACCAGGGTTGAATCAAGTCTCCCGTCTGGCTGGACAGAGCGAGCCCTTCCTCCCGCCTGCTCCATGGCCGTCTTTCCTGGAGCCCTCTGCTAAATCAGAAAGACAGTGGCTGTGGAAAGGAGACAATCAAAGATACAGAGATGGATGGTATTGGGTGTGACTGTGAGTCTTACAGGGAGTAGGGAGCGTCATTTAGAGAGATGGGTTGAGGTGACAGGAGTCTAGACTTTATCTGATGTAACCACAGGAAGCCAAGGAAGGTTTTTGAGCTGCAGAATATTATGAAGAGCTGGGCACTGTGTTGTCTCTTTATCTCAGCTAAACGCCCTGATGGTCTAAAAGGTGACACGCATCTTCCCAGTTTTACACTTCAGAAGAGCAAAGCTCAAAAGGGTTAGGAGAATGCCTGAAGTCTGCTAGCAGGGGATGGGGCGAGCCTCCCACCCCCAGACTCACTGCAAACCTGGCAAAGGTGAATTTCACCAGAGCCGCAGGTCCTGGGAACCAGCCGTGGGTCAGGGGCCCTCCTTTTGTGTTCGAGGAAATGGCTTACCGCAAAGAACCGCCCTTTCCCATACACCTTAGATAAGGTTCCCAGACATCCCCGTTGTTACCTAAACACCTTCAGACTCCCGTTCTTTGCCTCACAAACTGGTCAGCAGTTGCTCCCGCATATCAGTGGGAACAAACCGGCTGGTAATGGCAGCGTGGTGACTGTAGCTGATGGTGCTGTTCTGTGTACCTGAACGCTGCTGAGAGAGCATCGCAACGCCACACTCTGCGAGGGGGTGGGTATGTTCACTAGCTTGATTGTGATCATCACCTCACAATGCATATGCTTATCAAACATCCTGTTGCACATCTTAAACTTCCACGAATTTTATTTGTCAGCCACACTTCAAAAAAGCTGGGGGGCGGGGGGAAATGCTTGTTAGCCAGACTTTAGTTAAGTTTCCCTCCTTCCTACACCTGTTTCCATCTCCCAGAACAAGAAAAGCCCTGGAGGCTCCCACACATCACACAGTCAGAGGTTCTCCCCTCCACCTCCTCCCAGTGCAATAGTCCTTTCCCCTGTGCAAGAATCCTTTCAATTATTCTCTCTCGGCCTACATTTTTTTATTGTGCAACACTGCCTGGTTTGAACTGACACAGGAGAGAAATGTTAAGAAGGTGCCATGGACACAGTGGAAAGGGGGGCCTGATCAGAATTACTGTAAGGAGGAAATGAGCCCTCAGCAGAGAGCCTACCTCAGGTCACACTCAAAGTGCTCAATAACCTGGCTGGTGTGGCTCAGTGGATTGAGCTCGGGCCTGTGAATCAAAAGGTCATGGGTTCTACTCCCAGTCAGGTCACCTGCCCAGGTTGTGGGCCAGGTCCCCAGTAGTGGGTGTGAGAGGCAACCACACATTGATGTTTCTCTCCCTCCCTTTCTCCTCCCCTTCCCCTCTCTCTAAAAATAAATAAATAAAATCTTTTTATAAAAATGTGCTCAATAATGGGCAATGCTGATCACCACCACCTTCAAGTTGGGAATCAGAGAGAGGGTTCTAGGACTTGGCTTGAATTACAAAAGGAATCTTGTCACTCTCATTAGTCTGCTCAAATATAGACAACCCAGCAAATGTTAAACAATAAAAGAGAAAAACAAAAAACAAACAGAAAGTCTGTAGTCATGATCCTCTCTTCCAGCCCTATATATAATTCAGTTTACGTTGAAACAACAAGGAATTAGCATTAAATTAGAAATAAGCAAAATGTTGAACAGGAAAAGAATGGCTTAGTAAATTATGGTAATTCACAGGCTGGAGCGTATGTAAGCAATCACAGTTATAAACACTACACAGAAATAAGAAACATGCTTGTGGTCTGTGTTAAATGGAAAAGCCAACAATGTAAACTGTGTGTGTGTGGACAAGACTAACAGATAAAATACAAACATGAACACATGGCGGTGAAATACAGATAACGTGAGTTGCCCTCAGCATCTCTGAGCCTCCACACTAAACAGCTGGAAGTACTGATCTCCATGGAACAGAATCATGAGGAGTCTTCCATTCTGTCCACTAAGCTTTTCTACGTTGTTTGAATGTTTTATAACAGAAACAAGTGACTTCTGTGAGCAGGAAGAACATAATTGTTCCCTTATAATTTTTTAAGTGAAAATCTAAGAAGAAAACTCAGATTCTAGAAAATGTTATTAATAGTCCCTAAGGGAATGGAGGAGTGGATACAAAGAGAACCAACTCATCTAAGCTTTCCCTCTGTTCTTGCAAAACAAAGGCAAGGGCGATGCCTCATCAGCTGTGGTCGGCTCTCCCACAAAAGCTCCAAGAGCCCCCATCCCCCACAGCGAGCTCCACAGTATTTCATCTCCAATCATTCTCTGGATGATTGATTTAGCATTCTGTATCCCTCACCAGCTTTTCCTGACAAGCCTCATCGTGTGTGGAGAACTCCAGAATGAGAAGGGACTTGCGGTTTCATTTAGTTATTAAAGTAAAGAAAAGCAGCTCAGAATTACAAACCTTGAAAGAGCCAGTGAGTGTGAATGAACAGATGGTCAACTGCCCAAGGGTACCTTGCCTGGTCTGTATCCAGCTCTTAGGCAACCAAAAGTCCAAAGACAAAGGGCAGAGTTTCCAGGAAGAAGGAGCAGGGCAAAATCTGGTCCAGAGGGAGGCTGTTCTTACAACAGTCCAACTCGAACCTTTTCCTCTAAGTTGACTCAGGTAGTTTCAGGATGGAAATAAACATTAAGAAGACCTGATTCCTTAACTTAAAGAAAAAAAAAAAGAAAACCCTAACAAAAAACGATGATGTTTGACAGCTTGCCAGAGTCACACTGACAGATGTCCTTACAAGCTGGGGTTGTCCTCCCTCTCTGTCTCCACCCCCATCGCCCGCCTTTCCCTGCCGCCCTTAGCCGAGGCAAGGCCCACACAAGTCTCACACCACTTTTTATTCCATTCACATCTTGCCTGGCCTTTCCTGCACCTTAATGCGTCTCTTTTCCTCCACTCCCTATGGCTGGACATCTGTCAGGGACCCATGTGTAAACACACGAGACAGCGTGTGTGTGCGTCCGTGTAGGAAAGGAGAGAACAGAGGGAAGTGCATGCATACAGCTGCTAACATTTCTAAAACGCTTGCTTCTTTATTTTTATCTCTTTCCCCTGCCGTTTCGCTCAGACAAGGACAACTGTCTTTACTACCACAGCCAGCTGCTACTCGCAGGGAGTCTCCAGTTGTCAGGTGCTGCGCTGGGGCTTCGCGGGGCTTGCAGCCTTCCACTGGCCCTGCAAGGGCCCATTTTGCAGGTAAGGAAATGGTGGCACTGGCTTTCTCGAGCTCACAGAGCCAGCAGGCCATGTCGAATCTGACCAAGTGCATGCATGTCTGTGGGCTTGCAAGGCCCATGCCTGCCCACTCCCACAGCTTCTGGCCCACCGCACCCACAGGGTAGAGCTGCCAGATTCAGCTAATAAAGGTATGGGGTGCCCAAGTACCTTCCAAACGCAAACTGCTGGCTATGTCAGAAATGCTTTCCTTCTTAGGAGATGCATGTGGAAGGATATGGGGCAGAATGTTTACAATGTCTGCAACTTGCATTCAAACAATTCAAGAAAAATTATGCATCAGAGAGAGATGAAGTAAATGTGGCAGGATGTTTAAAAACTGATACATTGAAGTGAATCAAAACACTGCATGAGACATACTCACTAAAACAGTATTATTTATCTGAAATTCAAACTTAACCAGGCATCCTGTATTTTATCTGACAACCCTACCCCAGAGAGTCCCTGTAGCTGTGGAGCCATAACGGGCTCTGGGGCCTTCCGGGGGAGGCAGCCCTTCCGTCTAGAGGAAAAGAAACTAGGGCAGCTGTGTGAGGTCATGGTCAACTCCCTGCTGGAACTGACACGGGGAAGTGAGAAAGGAAGAACTGAGCTCTCGGGTTTTCGGGTGGCTGCCCTGCCCAGGTTGCTGCTGTGTCCAAGGACAGCACCTCAAAGTCCTGTGGCGGGATGGTCCAGAAAAGGGCTGCATTTGACCTTCAACTTCTCACTCCTGCCCCCAGATCCTGAGGACTTTCAATTATATACTCCCAGGGGCTTTCTCTGTAAAGGAAGGACTCAGAAAACTAACAAGTGATAACTTAACCCCAAGTCCAAGAATGTTTGGCACAGAAGTCATTCATCCCACAGGACAGAAGGAGCCAGTTTCCCTGGTTCACAAGGGGCTCTTTGCTCAGTCAGGACATAGGGCTGTGGCTTGCAAACAACCAATGCTCCTCACTGAGGATGCCACTGTGCTGGTGACAGTCACCACGCAAACCCTGCAATCTGGCGAGTTTTCTAGTTACACTAAATTAAAAATCAGCGTAAGGTCCTAAATCAGTTTTACAATATGATTTTGGATATTGCTTATTAATTTTAGCCAGGCAGAACAAGATGGTTTTTTCCAGGTATAATACTGTAGGAAACACCACCAAAAGAAATGTAGGAAAGATTATCAAGTTATGTGGCAAATCTGCAGTGTCAACAGCCAAAATAATCATTTGGACTGAAAAAGTTACTTTTCAGTTAATTAGCCAATATACAGGGTCCAGCAGAAGTAACACCTGCTTGAGTGTGGTTGTTAAGGTAATAATAGGGGTGTAATAATTTATAGTTTTAATTTGAACATTTCACCTAAAATGTCATATGGTGTGCTTGAGTGTAATATTGTTATGTTACATAATTACATGCTTATGATTTTGTAATAAAAGATTTTGTAATAAAGAGGGGCATTATTTGTGCCTGACCATATATATATATATATATATATATATATATATATATGGTGGAGGCGGGGGAGAGACACAGAGAGAGAGAGAGAGATACGCGCGGGTGTTTTCTATATGCCCAACAGGCACAGGCCATATTCTCAAGAGGATATTTAGCTAAGTGCACAAAATGGACATGCAATTATGTGCACGTCCCAGTAATTCAGCTCCAAGAACGGTTTATGTCTGAAATTACTCAGATCGTTCCAACTGTATGGATCCATTGTAAAATCCCCACCTGGTTATCTCACAGACTGCCCAAAGTCAGCGGGACCAAAATTGGACTTGTGATTTTCTCCTCTAATCAGTCACTAAGTCCTACTGATTCTTCCTCCTCTCCTCCATTTCTATCCTTGTGCCCACAGTATCACCAGCTTGGACTGTGGCAAAATGGTGAGTGGCCTCCTAACTGGTCTCTTTCTCTCCAGCTTTGTTCCTTTCAAATCCATTATCTATCTCAGCCTCCAGAGTTCTATCAAAAGTGCCCATCTGAACAGACACTCTCTAAGGTTCATGGGATAAAGCCCGCAGTCTCCGGCCTGCAGTACTAAGCCCTGCCATGACTTGATGCAGCCTGTGACCCGTCAGTGTGTCATTTCCAGTAGATACTTTATGCACTACCAACACTCAGCCGACCGCTGTTCCCCAGGTGCAGGCTGGATTTGCTGCTTCTGCCAAGAGCTGACAGGATTTCATACAGTCACAAGATACAACACATCCAAGTTAACCCGGCAGACTAGTTTGGGAAGGCAACATCAGGCAGGTTGTTGAACCAGCTGTCCCGGTAAAAGCCACTTCCAAATAATAAAAGAAGCACTCAGGGAATTGCATTAGACTTCACTGGACTTTTAGGGAAACTTCCAGGACGTAAGAGTACTGCTGATTGTTCTTTTAGTTCATCAAAGTGCTACTTAATAATTAAACACGCTTTCAGTATCCACACTGCCATCTACATGGTCTAAATTCACCCAGAGAGAATGTAGACCAACTTTGAGAACCTGGCCTCAGAGTGTGTACATGATTCTCATTGGACTCCAGGTTAACGAAACTCACCAGCTATCACAACACCAGTTGGTTTGCTTTGTTTTTAAAAATTTCTCTCTGACACTAAGCAAACCCAATGTAGACTCTTGTAGTAATGTAATTAATTTGCACTACTTACCATATTTTATTCTCTAGTGAAATAAAAGAAATAAACTTCCATTAATATTCTACCCTTATTCTCTGACCTTATTTTAACTTGGAAACAGATGCATTGGCATTCTTTTTTTTAAAATGTCACTGTTGTTGAACTCATTTTGCTTTAATTGCAATGTAAGAATTTCAGCTAATTTGATCTGACAGTCGAGGTTCAAATGTTACTTCATGTGTAATCTGCTACTTTGTAAATTATATACAGGACAATATGATGAAACAGCTATTCCGGAAAAAGCTCCTGCTACAAAACACCCACTACGATACTTTTGAAAAGCTTCCATGTAATTACAAATGTGAAATCAAGGCTGAGAACTGCCCGCCTGAAAGGAGAAAAAGCAGCCACCAGTGGGATCCTTAACTATAAGAACCAGGTGCAAATTGGGGAAACACACGTGTGTGTGAGGGTATGGGCTGAAGGAGTGGAAGAGAGAGAGGAGTTTAAGATGTGAGCAAGTAAGAAGCATGGCCACGAAAGCAATGCCCGGGTTCCGTGTGTAACTGTTGGAGCCAGTCTTGTTTTCCAACCTGTGTGATTGTGATTACATCTCTCAAAGATGAAATAAGTGATGTTTTCACTCCTTGCTTATCTACGTCTACTCTTCTTTCCATTACTCTTAATTACCAAAAGGACAGTGTTTAAAGCAAATATCCTTAAATGGGACTTGCAAGAATGAGTACATTACTCAGACAACGGCATTCTGCCTCTCTCTGTCTCTCTCTCTCAACAGAGTATAATAAAGCTCAGAGGCTGCAGGGGCCGGGCGAGCAGTGTAAATGAGCGAAGCGGGTGTGAGCTCGTAGGTGTGTTTGCATGTGAAACCACAGCAATAGTACTCATTTCCACACACCTCATTTGTGTTCAACACCTGAAGTGTTTAACAGAACACCTGAGGTGATAGCCTGAGAGGTTGGGCTATCTTTCAGTATTTGCTAAAGAGGGTCAGATACAACAGATATGTCTCTGCTCTAAGAAAGGCCACAGAGCAAGCACAATGACAAAGGACACTTCACTGAGCCTGGGAGTGGGAAGCCCTCGGGGTGTGACGGACAGTGGGAAGAGGGAGCCAGAATCAGGGACGTCCCAAACCACTCCATTTAACACGGACTCGGGGGGAACAGAAAGGATATTTAATATTCAACCCACCAATCAAAATCCTGCTGGTATGAAAACGTTAGTAATACAGTTTCCAAACTGGCCTTGCAGGAATATAACAAGGATATTTTGTTATTTTTTAAAGTATTCTAAAAACCACCATAATTAATGAAATGAAAACTAGATCAGCAGTTCTCAAAGTATGGTCCGAGGATCCCTGGGGGTCCCGAAGGTCCTCTCAAGGGGTCCACAAGGTCAAAACTATTTCCATAATAACACTAAGCCATCAGTGGCCTTGTTCACTTCCTCTCATGAGTGGAGAACAGAGCTTTCCAGAGGCTGCATGGCCTGTACGTAATGATGTCATTGCCCTGATTGCAAATGTGCTTGTCTAGTATTGTATTTCAAAAATTTATCAATTTTAATTTCTAATATTGTAAATATCAAGAGATAAAACTCACAGAGACATAAGTTCTTTGGGGCCCTCAATAATTTTTAAGAGTGTAATGGGGCCTGAGGCCAAAAAAGTTGAATTACATTAGAAAATCTGTAAGCGTAGGGAGAGTGTCTGGTGTAGTATTGCATCCACAGAGCTTAGCATACTGCCTCACAGATAGTCCACACTTGGGAATATCTGATAAATAAACGAATGACTATATATCTGAGAGTGCTTTGAGATACAGAGAGCAAAACTCTGAAAGTTGCCTTTATTTTCCTCAGTTGCTTTTGACTAGCTACCTGCTCTGCTTAAGAGGGGTCCCTTCATTAGCATACAATGTGTATATATTGTATATAACTCGGTGAGATAGGCCACAAATGACCAGCCACTTGGCCAACATCTTGTGTTTTCATTAATGATCTTGTAATCCCACCTGCTGATTCTTCCCTGGGAACAAGCAGACGCGTGGAAGAACAGATGGCCTCTTTGCCATGGCCTGACAGAGCCAGATCTTGCACTGGATTAAACAAGAAAGCAAAACCAGTTTCCACAGCAAGAACCTTCCCCTCCCACCACCTTTCTTTCTTTTAAGCTTGCAGAATAATAGCAATTATTAGCAGTAATATCCTCAACTAGCACTGTCATTTCTTTTATGTCAGTTATACCTCAACAAAGCTGAAATTATTAATAAAGAGTGGGAACAGAAGCAACCCACTTTTGTAAAGTAACGTGTTTACTATATACAGATCAACAGAAAGGTAGAATAATCAACAATATGTTAACAGTAGTCATCTCTGCTGTATTAATTCTTGTTGTATCTGACTTTTTCTAATGGCATGCACTTCTTTTCTTAGCAGAAAAATAAGCAAAAGTAAAGAGTAAAATACAAAGGTACAAAAAAAGACTTGCCATCGTAAGGAGGGAAGACATGGGCTAAGACAATCACCGCCCAAACCAGCCGTGGACGTCACGGTTAGCTCTGCACCCTGGGTGCCGCTCCGCAGGAGTCTGATTCCGCAGGGCTGGTGGGGCCTGTGTTTTTAAAGCCTCCTTATGTGATTTGGATGCAGTTCTGAGAGTCAAGGAACTACACAGAGGAGTACTGGCTTACTCCTCATCTTAATCATGAATATTGAATGCATTCATGGTCACCACCAATGAGTAAGATGTTGAAAGAAACATAATATGATTTTGATATCACAAGATCACATTTCCAAAAGCCAGGGAGGAGGTGCATACTTTCGCTTAGGCATTAAAGAATCTTGCAAGGTTATTGCCTCTGTTTATGAATCTATGATTCCTGCTTGTGCTGAGCCAGTCATGTTGCTCTGTGACAAATTTGGAAAAGAGAAACTAAGAAATGGAACTTGTTCATTGAGGGAGGCTGGGCAGCTGGAAGGTCATGAGGAGCTGTGGCTGAGGGAGCCCCAGATGAGCAAACCGCCTGGGCCCAACAAGTAAACAGAGGAAGCGGGCTGGCAGGGAAACAGGGGCCAGACAGGCAGACACCGAGTGTGCCCGCTGACTCTCCAGTTTCCACTGCACTCGGAGGAGGCCTTACTGCGCTGTGGTTCTCATGCTTTGATTTCTATGAGCTTCCTTTTGCAGCTTTAGAAAAAGAAAAAATCCCATCTTTCATGAGCCAGCTTGAGTGGGCCTCAGCTCCTTAGAGAGAATTGTTCCCCTTTAATGCCAAGAGGTGGAGGACAGTGTGATGTGTGAGGACAGAATTTATTGTCCAAACCAGCAATCTTTAAAAAGGAAAGAGGCTGCCAGTAATTACACCAGGACAACAGTGTAAATAAACCAGGACTGTCGCTGCCGATGAGATGTACAGTCATCCTCGGAAAGAAAACATGAGTTAGGAGACCCAGCTGACACAGCTACACCCACCCCTTCCTTTCCATTTGGCCTTCCCTAAGTCACTTATCTATGTTTCTAGAGTCATATAAATATAAAGGCAGTTTGATGCCTACCATCATGCACTTAAAAATGAACCTAGTCTCAATATCCTCGACTATAAAATATCAGATTAAGTGACGGCTAAAGTTTTTCCTTACTCTCAGATTCTAAGTCTTCATAACTCTGAAAAAAGGCAACTTGGGAGATGAGGTAGATGTGCAAGAAGGAGCCCTTTAGGATTATACAGAGTTGATTGTCTTTATATAAACAACAACGAGGATATTTTGCTAATTTGACTTTTAAAAAGAAGACCTGTACATCTTCACCCATCAACGTTATCTGGTTAAATTACCAGTGATTATGTTTCTTGAGGCATCAGCACAGCAGCTCCACAATTGCTATGGTTCCCAGAAGAGGCCAGCAGGGACTCCCTTGCCCAGAGCTTCAGGTTCTGGCAAAGGGTAAATGTGTTTGTCCTGTTCATCTTATCCCTGAGACCTAATGCTATTGTTCTTCCTTGGCCTGTAGGAAGCAAATAGGAAGCAGAATGGGAACCATCTCTTTCCCTCTCACTGGTTCCCTTGCCAGCCCATCTCTTACTGGCCAGCCCTGCATCCCCATTTCTGGGAGATTTTCAAATTCAAATCTAAGGCCAAAATTAACATTCTGAGCTGCAATGTTGCTCTCAAGCACAGGTCACATGACCATTAATAGAATCCCAGAATTTGGGAGCTAGAAGGAACCTTAATGACAATATAAGCTTCAGTTTCTAGATGAGAAAAGAATAAGCAGAAACAATAACATGATTGTTAATGTCCAGGCATTGTGCAAGGGACTTTGCTAGATGCTTTATACCAATCACTTTATTTCCTTCTTGCAACAACCATAAAGGAGTTCTAGTCACTACCCCCAGTTTCAAAATGAGGACACTGAGGTTTTGAGGGGTTCAGTAACTTGCTACTTGTCTTGTTCCATTTAATCCAAGTCTTTGTTAGTGAGAGCAAAAGGAATTTTAACCACATTCTGCTGATTCTCAGAACACTGTTCTTTCGACCAAAATGATCAACAGAGAGGCAGCGGGCATTCGTTATGCCCCTGCCATGTACCGGGCCCTCGCTGGTGCCAGGACAATCAATGGGCTCAACAAATGAAATGAAATGCAACATAGAACAGAACCCTGTCCTTCTGCGCTCTACAGAGGAAAAGAGATTGCTGGGTCTATGCAAAGCTCTGTCTTCAGGGAGATCAACACGCCTGATAGAGAAGGCCTGCTCATAGCTCAGAATATCCCCCAGGAAGTGAGTGGGGGCATAAGGGAGGGAGGCATCTCTATGCCTCTATTGCATTTGAGGAAAGTGAAGCAGAAACAACTACAGGGTTTGCGCAGGGTGAGGCCAACTAGTCTTGGTTCCTTCCACTATGTGCGCTGGCCCAAATTAAAATCTCCTTTCAATCACCTCTGATCATTGCAAAACTCAAGGGCAATTATCACTTGAGGCTAAATTCTTCTGATAGGAATTATATTACTAAGCTTCTTGCAATTAACCAAACCAACTCATGAGAATGTCATTCCTTTTCTTTCTTCTAGTTTTGATATAGACAAGCCAAGCCATGGGCAATCTTCAGATGACACAACTAAGAACAGGGAGTAAAAGGGTGGATTATATCATAACTATATTAAAGTCAAGTTGTGAATGAATTGCTCATAATACTATTGGAAATAACGACAGTGGCCATAATTCATCACCTATTCAGTGCCTGATGCTGTGCCGAGTGCTCTACACAAATGCTGCACTCGGTCTCACGACAGCACACACACAGAGAGGCAGGTCCAGGGTTTGTGTGTAGCTGACAGTGTGAGGAGGCCCTTCCCAAGAAAAAGAAAATTCTGGATGCAGAATTAGGTACAGAGCTTTGGAAGGACCTGTGCAAGCAAGGGGTCAGAAGCTTAAGCTTTGTGAGTCTTACGGTAAATGCAGCATGGTGCCCAAGACAGCTAACATCCTTGCCTTTCCAAGTAATGAAATCAAGGCTCAGAGAAGTTAAGTAACTTGCTCAAAGTCAAAAAGCTTATAAATCGCAAGGCTAGGATTTCAACACAGGTGTCTGACTTGAAATCTCATGTATTTTTTCTTTGCTTATGTGGCTTCTCACAAAATATAAAACTGTTACCATTTACAAAGCACTAACTATATCCCTTGAAAATACCAATTTTCTTAAGAATTCTTATAACCCTTCTATTTACAGATGGGGAAATCAAGGATCAGGAAAAGTTAAGCACCTGTCTAGCAGAAGGTCAGCCAGCTTCTGCACTGGTGGAGCCAGGATTCATGCCCAGCAGTGTTGACCTGCTGAACCCTCACTCTTTCCCACTGTCCCACGATGCTACAGGTGATCCAGGAGAGCAGAATGGTAATGATGGGAACACATAACCTCTGGATGACTTACGATAGTCCCATATCTTTCCACTGAAGCTAGCCCTGCTGTTTGGTTTCATACACCACATCGCGTAGTGTTCCTGGTGGGGCTGGACAATTCTGAAAGCCCACTTACCCTATACTAAAATTTCTTACTTGGCACAAAGCCCAATCCCCATGGAGAAAACCACGTGAAAAGCTAATCACCAAATCTCAGTGCAAACTCAAGCCCCAGCCTAGATGCTGTACAGCAACCCCTTCCCCCATGAAGTTCAGCCCCACAGAGCATCTGAGTGCGGGTATTATCTAGGTGCTGGGGAGCTCATCTCACAGGGCTCTCCCGAAACAGCCTTTCAAAGCCACATAAAAGAATTCATATATAGACTATAATTGGGTTAACTCTAGTCACCCAAGCAAGAGTTTACATCCTTAAACAATTTTGTCATGGATTTTCAGGTGGGCAGGAGTGAAGAAGATTCAGTTCAGTTTTTTCCTTGAACATGGGTGCTCAGGAAAAACAATGGTCTTTAAGAAGCTCAGACAAAGGGCTTTATCTCCCCTTTGCAATGTGAACTTAAAAAATTTAAATTATGCTTTCCCTTGGTGGTGTTTTTTTTTTTTAAGTTGCCTTTAACTGCCAGATTTGAAGTAATTGATGGCTCAGTGTTCCCAACAGAGGTTTGGGAAACCTCTATTAAAGGAATATGTCTGTTGCCACCTGGAATGAGACAACTTTACTGGCAGGGAGTGGGTGCAGGGCTCAAACTGGACAAGCCCTGAGATGTTTTATCTGGCCTGCAGCAAGTGCAAACCAGAGGGAGAAATTAGGCTGCTCCAGTGTTTGTGTGTGTGTGTGTGTATGTGTGTGTTTTAAGGAAAAAGTGATCAAGTAAAACTCTCTCTTGTTCCTCTTTCCACACAGATTGGTGGCTCCGGGTGAAAGGGCAGAAGAAATGATCACCCATGAAGTCAAATGATGAAGAAGCTTTCCAAAACGACTAGCTAGCTCTCCAGCCCTCTCACTAAAGGAGAAGTGACAGATTCCTATTCTTCAAAGAATCAGTATAATGCATCTTTGTCTGAAGCTTATGGCTGCTTGAGAAGAGCAAGGATGGATGATGAGACAAAGCAACACACTGTTGGTACGAGAATAGCACGCTGCTAAGGAGGCAGATAGGCACAGACTTGAATGGACTGAAATGTCACCCAGCCCAGAGGCCTGGCCTGGCTACCCACTGTCCTGGCTACCCACTGCCCTGCCCAGCCTAGGGAGGCCAGAACACAATAGACCACACTCCGGCTTCTCACCCCCAGCCCCACACCACTTCAAAGGCCACAGCAAGCAGTCAACAAACTTGCCTCTTTTGTTGTGTCTTTCATTTAGTTTTGGTTTTTCATGAAGTGGGAAGGAAATGAGTTTGGGCCCAATAGAGATCTGGGTGTAGGGAGGGATGGGGTGGAGATGGGAGTGGAGATACAAATGATAGCACACAAGGGCAAGTCTTTTTAAAAAGTCTAGATCCACAGTCTTATTGTTATAAAGGGAACATGCCGTAGTCATGCCATTCCTTTCCATCCTTCTTTAACCCTTGCCTACTAACCCGGGGAACACGAGGTAGAAAGGAGAGCGTTAACACGGAGCGTTTGCAGAGGTGCAGGTCTTCCCTGCACAGGGTTCAGCAGTGGGAGGGGGGACTAGAAGTGTCCCCCCTCCCGCCGCCCGCGCCATCTCCCAGGGCGCGCGGACACACACACACACACACACACACACACACACACACACACACACACCCTCCGCCTCACCTTCTCGATCGTCTGGTCCACGGCCTTCTGGAAGACCCTGGCCACTAGCAGAGTGACGCTGGTCACCAGCAGGAGCAGGGACAGGGTCCCCACCGCATAGAAGCAGCACCTGGCCATTCCGCGCAGGCTCACCGGCAGGGAGGCGAACGCCGACGACCCAACTGGAAGGGGGAGAGGCCGCCGCTGCGGCCGCGACCCTCGGGCGCCCGCGGGCCGGTCCACGCGCTGCGCTCCGTGATCCGCGAGGGGGGAGGGTCGAGAGGGCCCTCGGGACACCTGGCCGGCCGGCCGCCCCGGGAGGGGTACAAGACGCTTTGGTTTCGGTTTCCCCCACTAGGACATCCGCAGCGCCTGCCAGTCGCAGCTCCAGAGCCAGAAATGGAGCGCGCAGGCCGTGACGTTCTCCAGCCCGCTCGCCGCAAACTCGGGAGGCCACCGCCAGCAGCTGCGCGGGGCGGCGGGCGGGGCGGAAGCCCAGCCCGCAGTCATGTGCCCCGCGGCGGAGGCGGCGATTCGGCCCGCGCGAGCCGCGCCCGTCCCGGGCTGCCCCTCCCGCCCCACCCCCCGCCCGGTTCCTGGGCTGGTGGCTCCTCGACCCCCGACCGGGTCCCGCCACTACCCCGCCCTCTCGCCGCAGGCCCCGTGGTCGCCCCGCAAATCGCCGGTCTTCCGTGGCTCATTCAAATACTCAGTCTGCAGACTCGTACTGTGGGCCTACCAAGTGCCAAGCCCTGGGCTTTCAGGATGGATGCAACATTGCCCCCCGCTCTAGACCAGTTCACAAGTTAGCGGAGCCACTGTCACAGCAATAACAGAACAATGTAACTCGCTTTTACGAGGTGCCTGCCGAGATCTGTGCCAACACTCGTGTGTCCCTGTGACCTAGGACCCCACAGATGAACTGGGTTTTGGTGGATGTGCAAGGGTTTGTCACGTAAGGGGTGTGTAGAAGGGAGGGAAGAGGCATTCCAGGGAGCAGAAAAAGGTGTGCTGAAACATTGGGGGTGAAAGAGCAAGACTGTAGGAGGAAAGAAGGAAGTTCCTTTTGATTACAGCTCAAAGGGTTGCAGATTGTGCAGTGGGAGGTGTCGAGGCCTCCTGGGATCAGACTTTGAAGGGTTCTTTGTGTCTCTTCTACAGAAGAGTTGGGGCTTTATCTCTCAGCAGTGCACGTCATCAGGAAGCTTCAAGCAGGTGGCCCCGACGCTGGCATCAGCTTTGCTCACCTGTGTGTACCAGGCACCCTAAAGCCTGCACACAGCAGGGACTCAATAAATGTTAATGGAATGAATGTCAAGCTTTGACTGGGTCCTTACATACACCTATTTATTGAATACCCGCAGCAGCCCTGTGAGCATGTGGCTGTTTGTCCTAGTCCCTCAAAAGCAGTGCCAGACAGTAGTGCTGTGCAAGAGATTTATGAGGGAAACAGAGCTGGACCTGGAATGCAGGTGTGATCCTTGTGAAGGAGAGGCAAGGAAGGAAAGTTGGGTGGAAGGAAGCACCTTATACTATAGTGCAACCCTGAGAAAGTTCAGCAAGGCCTTGAAGGGTACTTGAGCCAAATCACAGGCCTATCCCAGGAGTCTGGCACTTTCCAGGCATAGGCCTCTTGTGCTTGGTCATGGGCTGGGAGCAGCCCTAGGAAACTGGCCTTGGCACTGACAAATGAATGTCACAGGACAGATTTCAGAGCTCAGCATCTGAGGCAGGGAAAACACAGCAGCATGAGATAAGTAACCTAACAAGCTCAACCAGTTGCTGAGTGGTGGATCCTGCCTGGACCAGGATACAGACCTTTGAAACCTTCACTTTTTCTACCCTGTGCATTGCTGCCTCCCCATTGCCGTCAATAAGAATCTGGGGACAGGGAATTCAGCTGGGAGATTTTGCTAAGAACGAAGTGAGATGCTGTGGTGCATTAGAAATGGTGGTAAATTCTTTGACATTCCTATTGGGAAGTGAGTTCTATACCTTCTCCCTTTGATTTTGTGCTGTATTTAGTGATCTGTTAAATCAGTAGAGTATGGTTGAAATCACCATATCGTGGGACTTCTGAAGCTAGACAAATGTCTTGCAACTTTTGCCCACACCTCTGGAAATCGTTGCTCTTGGAGCTGTGAGCCACTACTAAGTCAGCTACCCTGGGACCTCCATGCTGCCGAGAACACAGGGGAGACTGCAGAGACATGCCCTGTTGGTCCCCAGCCTTTTGCGTCGTGGGCCCTACACATATGGAGCAGAGTGGTCCTTCCTTGCCCTGCCCAAAATGCAAAATAAAGGATTGTTGTTTTAAGCGACTAAATTTTGGTGTAGTGTGTCACTCAGTTTTAGATAACTAAAAAAGATTGCAAGGGAAAGGCTGGGCCTGGGACATTTTCAGTGACAGTGACTGCCCACTCTCAGCTCTATGCAGCTGAAGCTACTAAAGGTACCAGAGAACCAGACCAGCGTGGGGTCTAAAATGATTCAAGTCTTCCAAGTGTCGTGGCCACAGTGCCTGGTGGTTCCCCAACCTCATGTATCCACAATCGGCAGCCTTTCCTTGTCCCTAATTCTGCCCCATCTCTGCTTTAGATTCCAGCTATCTAGCTAAGCTCTGCCCTGTGCCCCAGTTTGCTTAAAGGGCTATTTTACCCCCCTCATCCTCACTCATCCCCTGCCTTGGCATTGGTTGGAGTCTTCTGCAGTCTGTGTGTGTCCCTTCCTTCATTAACCAGAAAAAAAGATTTGGTACCCTGCCTCCCTGTTTGGTGCCTAGTGGTTCAGACTCAAATTGAACCCCCTCTCCACCATCTCCTGATTAAGACCAGATTTTATGTTTGTTGGCTCCAGTCTTGGGAGCAAACTCCACAGTTACCCACCTGTGCCAGCCCTGGACCACCAATCCCAGTTCAGCCTTCCATCTCATTATTCACTGAGGCCCCTTCTTGCCTCTTGTCTGGGCCGCAGTAACAGACTGGGGATGGAGGGAGAGACCCAGATTTGATAAACACATCTTCATGTGGGGAGAGTTTCTGAACAAGAGTTTCCAGCTCAGTTGCCCTCAGTTTACCTTCCCTTTGAGGTGCTCTTACTTGAGCAACACTGGTGTTCCCACTGTCAGGTGGTTGGTAAGCTGTTTCCCCTTTAAAATTCTGGTTCGTACTGGACAAAAACCTCTTTCTCGATTCCTCTTAGCACTGCTGACCAGACCAGCATTTTAAAAATCTACTAAACACTAAGAGAACAGAAAGAACCTGATTACAGAAAATACAAACAACTTAAAAAAAAAAGCACCTAAAATAGTGATCTTTGTGAATCCACAATAATCTGTCTAGGAGCTGACACAACTTTTTAGCACCTGGCCTGGCCGCCTTTTTGTTTGGTTCCATTTTCTTCTCCAGCCCACAGCAGCTACTCTGCCTGAAGCCCCAGAATTCTTATAAAAGCTTCCCAAAGCCCCTTGATACTTCCTCCTCATTTCTGATATACAGGATGTGTCCCCTCCACTGCTAATTGGCACTGTTAAGTCTTTTTCGTGTGTGTGCCACATCATTTCACCCTACAGGTGAGACACCACCTCTCCATCCAGGGTGTGGCTGCTGCATGGCAAACACACAGACTACTAATAACCCCCTATCACACTCTACAGGGGCAGACCGCGTGGGGAGAAATTAGTGCTTCTACTATGTAGGCGGGGAGGCTAATACCCTGTCAGGGAGACAGTCAGGAGCTTTCCCTATGATCTCGCTATACCTGCAATCAGAAGAAAAAGAACTTTGAGAAGACCAAGTGCCCTTGTGAATGAATGACTGTTGGTGCCTGTTACAAATTACACAGTCATTCTGGACTCAGAAAGAGAAAGAACTTCCTTCCCAGACTCTGAGACAGGCTCCAGGACAACAGACTCTAAGACCAGGGGAAGCAAGAAGGGTTCTTTGAGGCTCACCTTAAATTTAGAATAAATTTATATTGATATATTAAGTTTATATTGATATTATTCTCAAAGGAGGTTCATCATATATAGTCATTGCATACTTGAATATTCAAAGTGTTAAGGTGTTAACTGTAAACATTTAAAATACACCACGATTTTTACCACTCTGTATGGTAAGCAATCTCCAAACATGACGATCAACAACTCTCCCTTTCTCTGTAGGCTCCTGCTGCTCCTCCAATTAAAGGTGGAGTTTATCACTCTCCCCTTAAATCTGGGCTGGTCTTGCACCCTGCTTCAACCAAGAAAATGTGATAGATCTCATGATAGAGGACAGTTCCAGGCGTAGGTCTTAAGGGACCTGGCAGCTCCTTCCTTTACCTACTTGGGATCTAACTACAGTGGTAGAAGCTCAGATTCCACTGGTGGATGAGAGGGAACAGCAGAATGAGAGGCCATCAGAGATGTCACAGCCCATCTAACTCCCAGATGAATCGAGTCATATGCTGCAGGAAACAGAGATGACGAGACCTCCCTGTTGAGCCCTGCCCAAACTGCAGAGTTGTGAGCAAATGAATGAATGTGTAATCTCTAAGTTTTAGGGTGGTTTGTTGCAGCCACAACACCATGTTTTGTTATTTATTAATTACTTTAATATTTCGGGGGCCTAAAAAAGAGTGGAAGTGGCCCAAGGCCTTGCTTACTAGCCCTGGGGAATGTCAACAGCATGTGGCTATGTGGTCTCCTAGCAACCCAAGAGAACAGAAGACACAACACTGAAAGGCTCAGAGGTTACGCCAAGCCAGTGCTTGGCAACAATGACAGACCACAGGCGGCTGTCCCAGCCTAGGGCACTAAACCTGGTTGGCATGAACTGCAGGCCCTGATAAATGCCACAGGTGCAACATGGGGGCTCTGGAAAACCATTTTGCTGGGGGTGGAGTTGGGGCTAGGATGGGTAATGGGGCTAATGCTGGGGCTAGGGCTGGAACTGGAGCTGAGTCTAAGGCTGGAGCTTGAGCTAAAGATGGGACTGGGGCTGGACCTGGGTTTAAGTCTAGGCCTGGGCCTGGGGATAAGCCTGGAGCTGGGTCAGGAGTTGGTTCATGGAGGCCAAGTCCCTAATTCTGAGCCTTGCCCTGGGCACACCTGGCAGTGGTCTGTGGGAGGCTGTGGGTTCCCATCGCACAGGTCCTGAACTATGCCCCTTCCTGTGCTCTGAGATCAGCGTATGGACACATGGTCTGGTATGCTTGCTGGCCACAGTGGTGTGAGCAGCCTGGGGGGCCAGACCTTTGTAGATGGAGCCCCTCTGCCTTCACATGACTAGCTTCAGTGGTCTGGCAGGGGCCCTGGGCCGCAAGAATGAGAAGGTGCAGTGAGCAATGGCAATGCCGACCCCACAAGTATGCACTGCAGGAAGAGAGACCGTGAAACCAAAAAGCTGTCCTCATTTGCATAGCAGCCTTGGGCTCCAGAATAAAACTGGAGTGGGATTTCTGGATACCAACTCTGATTCTGGGGGTGGCTGAGTTCTTTCTAAGTTTTGTGGAAAATGTTGGCCTGGAGCTGGGCATTTCCCACTCCCTCAAATGGGGCAACATTTTTTTTTAAAAGATTTTATTTATTTATTTTTAGAAAGGGGAAGGGAGGGAGAAGGAGAGAGAGAGAAACATCAATGTGTGGTTGCCTGTCATGTGGTCCCCGCTGAGGACCTGGCCCGCAACCCAGGCATGTGCCCTGACTGGGAATCGAACCTGCGATGCTTTGGTTCGCAGCCCACGCTCAATCCATTGAGCTACGCCAGCCAGGGCAAATGGGGCAACATTTTAATAAAGAACTTTTTCCTTTCCCACTGATCTCTGTTTCATGCCTATATTTGATTATAGGTCGCCAAATCCCACTTCGTTTGGTAACAGTTTTGGCAACACCCATATGGGACAAAGTGGACCTTAGTCAGGTTCCAGCTGCCTCTGGCTGGTTAACCACAAGAGTGCAGCTGTGAGGATTTCCCAATCTCAGGAAATTTCCCTGCACCTCAACTCAAGGTGCCAGTCACTGGGAACACCAAGATGGTGGAAGGAAACAGGTCTAGGGAGGAAAGGGATCCCAAGACCAGGTGAGTCTAACCAGCATGCACACTGGGGTTTGGGCAGTGTGCTATGTGGGTTCTGTTGGAGCCTGATCCACCACCCCTGCCATTCTGGTTACAGGCCATGTGGCTGCTTCACCACTCAAGCTATGTGTCACATGGGTGATGTTTGTGTTTCTGCACAACTTGATTTGATGGGGACAGCTCCAGTTCTGAGGCTCACAAGTTGGGGTCTAAAGAAGACCATTTAAACTCGCAACTGAGATCTGATGGAGATTGTTTGAGCTCTGGAGTCCATGAACTGGTGTCCAATGAGGACCACTCTGAGAACCATGGAGAGGGGTCTCATTGAGGACTGCCCAAGTTCTGAGGGCCCACTGAAAAATCAGGCCTGGGAAGGAAACAGGCTGTAAGTGGGGGTAAGGATCACCCAAACTTTGGGGGTACCACTGCTCAGGAGCCACTATTTGGTCCTCTGGCTCCCCATGCAGGTCCCTGGGAAGGTTGCTTTCCTGAAAGATGGCAAGGAAGGAACTTAAGGCATTTTGAGAACCTCAAGGACTTGAGAAGCATAGGTACTGTAGGCAAAGCTGGATGGCAGTTGTGTGACTTGACTTCTATGCCCTGAGGGGCTGACTAAAGCTCAGTCTAAAGATTCCTTATATGAGTTTCAGCAAAACAAACTTAAAGAGCCTTCATGATTAATTGTTGTTGTTATTGTATTTATGCAAATAATCAGGAAAAGTTAAAAACTGGACTTAATGCAGTCCCTTTGATGACAATGAGGGTAATGTTAAGGGAAAAAAACGTGTTTCAAGAAAAATAATATTCAGTTGTGGAAATTGGACTCTAATGCAGCTCACTGTCCTTAAAGTTTTGTTTTCACTTGAAAGCTGAACTGGATTCTGCATACCAATCTTACCTCAACACCTGATGACATCACCAGGGATGTTCAATTTACAGGCAAGAAGAATTTATTTAAGAAAAGAAGAAGAATTTATCAAATTGCTACTGTTTAATATCATTCCAAAAAAGGTCTTACAGCTGGACATCTTCTCAAAAGAGAGTATTGCAAACTCAGAGACTGGTTTATGATTTGTGGTGTGAAATAAACTTTGTGTTCTTCCTTCTGTTTTCATAGGGTATATGCCTACAACCTCATTTACCTGGGTGTTTGTTTATACAGTATGGACCTCACTTTAGAAGCCCACCTGAATTGCCACCTCCTAAGACTCAAGGGTTTGGCTAGACTAGATGGTTGAGTTGGTGAAGTGTGGTGTGATCAACTGACTTTGCTTTAAACTGTTTTCCTTTTCTTCCCTAATGGTACAGACAAAAAAAAAAAAAAAAAAAAAAAAAAACCTACAATTCTCTGGGGGTTGGGCAATCTCAAAATATTCCCCTCTGCCTAAGTTAAGTTAAATATAGTGGACAAAAGGGCTTTGGACAGATGTGACATGCCTCGCACACCTTCCTCCAAGGAAGCCACTCCTTCTTAATCTGGGATATTGTAGAGTTAGTCTCTCCTTTTGTCACTTAGTTATTATGGTTCTGACTATGCCTTCTAACTCTCTTGCCAAATTTGTCACCTCCAAAACACAAGGATGCCAACTTGTCCAGCAATGCCATCCTTTGGGCATTGCTTATGCCACTTCCCAGGGACAGCAAACTGACCTGGACTTTGCAAAATCCTCCTCCATTGTGTGAAGGCTTCCCTCCATTCCCAATCCCCAGTTTTGTTCTCTGGACCCAGAGAAGGGCAGGACTACATACTTAGCCAGCAGGAAGTAGCTACAGAAAAACAAGACCTTCACCCATTTGCCTTTGTAAGATTACAAAAGTCCAGAAGTGTTAAAGGGAGGAATTGTAACAGGGGGACCTGGCAAGAACCTTGGGGAGTGGGGAAGGACCTTGGAGGCACCACAAAAGTATGTCTTCCCTAGAGTAGGGGAGGGGGTGGGAAGTGCCAGAGGTGATGGAGGGGACTGAAGTTTCAGTGAGCATGATAGATTTCCATACACCTGGGTAAAGGGTAAACAAACCACCTTCATTGTGTGTGATGCTCTGCCCTGCAAACAGATGCTGCAGATGACTAGAAACCTTCCTACCCTCTTCCAAATCATGGCAACAGGAGAAGGGGCAAAGACACCGTGCAGCCTGAGGAGCATGATGACACTAGCCTGAACTGGCTGGGAATTAGGATGCTTCTGCCACATGTGGGACTTTGGAGCCAGGAAATAAAAGGAAGGGAAGGCAAAGTCTGGCCCCTTTTTCCTTCTGCACCCCCTCACTCACCTGGTTGGGAGCCAGTTCATGGACAAAATTAATACATGGAGCAAATATTGTGAGAATGCAAAATTCATGAAAATAGGTGCATTTTAAAAAATTCATGCAACAAACACTAGAAATGAAGTACCAAGATGAGAAGGACCAAGTCTGTTTATCTTCCTTTGCCCAGCATCCCAAGTGTCTAGCATGGCTGTAACAGACAATAGTTGTTCAATGAGGACCTACAGTGTGCTGGGCACAGTACTAGGAGCAAGATGGACATGATCCTTACCTCAGGCTTACGGAGAAAATCCTACTTCCTCAAAGTAATTAAACTTGAATTTGCAGTCAATCAAACTATATCAAAGCTACTATCAAAGATAGTGAAAACAACTAATCAGGCTCCTTATAATGATTACATTTGTACCTTTCTCCATTAACTGATTCTTATAACAACTTTGTGAAGTAGGACGGCAAATTCACCCATCTCCAGTTCACAACTGAGATGACAATAGTACTCAGCAGTTATTGAGGGATTCTATATTGCCAGCACTATGTTAAGTGCTTTGCATTCATTATCTCATTGACTCTCTCAACAACTCTATAGATAGATACTATTATTTCCCCCATTTTCAGACTAGGAAATCAATGAAGCTTAAAACGTTTCAGTAACTGTGCCCAGGAGTGCATAATTATTAAGTGGCAGAATAAGGACTCATCTGAGGTGGTGGGACTCTGGGGGTCTCCACTGTGCGCGGAGAAGGCAGCTGAACACACACAAGTGAAGATGCTGAAACTAGTATCAGCCAGGGTACCTTTAATACTATCCACATAGTTAATAAATCCCTAAAGATGAAGATTATTTATTCTCAGTCTGAAAATGAGAAGACATCTTTACATGATTACAAAAATTAGTCTTCCATAACAGACAGAATTTAACTACTGTAATAATTTTGAGACAGGAAAATGCCTTCCTGCTATTTTCTCTGGGAGCAATGCTTAATATTTAAATCAGAAACACTTCAGAAGTAGCAAGAAAATTTAGCAAAACCAAAACATCCTCATGTAATCCACATATACAGGAGCATCTGCCTACCAAGGCCAACTGGATGGTAATTGCACTGCTGGATGTGGGTCAAGGCAAAAGAATCAAATTACATACAAGCTGCAATGGACTCTGGAAATTAGCTGGTGACTCGGATGTTCACTAGCAGAGGCTGTGATGCCCTGGCAGTTCCAAGACCTCCAGGAAAACATTTCATGCTAAAAGTCCTTCTCACCACTAGACATCAGGCTATTCCTTTCCCTCTCTTCCCCATTTCTTTGTCTTGCTATCTCTCCAGCCAGTTGTTTTCTTCCTTTTTTCCCTTCAACAAACATGTTTTGAAAAGGTAGTGAGCAAAACAGACATGGATTAGTTTAAGATCAATCTCACTGGGAAGATGAAAACGTCTTCCCAACAGATTAAAACAAAATTAAACCAAGGACTTGGTCCTCTCCCTTCCCTCTCAACCCCAGGCGGGAGATCCCTGGGCTGTTGGAGGATTGTGCTGTGCAGGAACGCTTTGTCTCTAAAGGCTGGGCTTCTGGGGGCGGGGCGCCTGAGCTGCCAGCCACCCCTCCCCCGCAAAACGGAGCAGCGAGTGGCTATGTGGTCTCCTAGCAACCCGAAAGGCCAGAACGCGCGAAGACCACACTCAGCTGTTACTGCAGAGCCGGTGAGACGATGGTGGACCGCGGGCCTAGTGCGTCGAACCGGGTTAGCAGAAACTGCAAGCCCTGGTAAAGGCCACGGGCGACACCTCGGGGCGCCTGAAACCCGTTATTGCTGGAACTGAGCTGGGGCGGGGGGCTGGGCTTGCGTCTGGGTGTGAGGCTTAAGTTGGGGCTAGTGCTGGAGCTGGCGCTGGAGCTGGAGCTGGCTCTGGAGCTGGCTCTAAGGCTAGATCAGGGACTGGGCCTTGGTCTAAGGCTGGGCCGGGGCGGGGGCCGGGGCCGGGGCCGGGGCCGGGGCCGGGGCCGGGGCCGGGGCTGGGCCTGGGACTAAGGCTGGGGCTAAGGCTGGGGCTGGGCCTGGGGTTGGGGGTGGTAGATAGCCAAGCAGAGTTCGGCTGCAGTCCTGCCTTTCCTATTCAAGGTCTCCAGCACCTAAATGACTGTAACATAACCACAGCTTGATGCTGCTCAATGCATAGGACACATTTTATTCTGTTGTCCTTGCTACCCCCAGGGGATTTAGATACAGACACCTCTTCCAGGTGGGAAAGTGGTCGTCATAGAGTCCTCTGTGGAGACTGGTTCAGCCTAGACACACAATTCTGGTGGGGTTAGCCAACGAGGTGGATCCCTGCATCCCCTGTGAGGGGTGGATGCACCTGGAGTCCTTAGCTACCCAGCTGGTGACTGGGGCGAGCTGAGCCTGTGTTTGGGGGACTGTCTTGCATCTTGGGGAGATCTGTTGCCATTTTCAATGCCTACTGTCACCGCCACAAGGCATGAGTCCAAGGCTTTTTGCCTTTGCTGACTGCGTGAGCTGTTTATGAGAAGGGAATTGCGCTCTCTTGGAGGCTAGATGACCTGGTGGTAAAGGTCCCAAAGTGCAGAATCAGAAAGGCTGGACTAGAAGGCCAGGGCTCCTCTTGCCTGCAAGGTTACCTTAGGCAAGTTAGTTGCCCTTTTTGGGCTCAGTTTTCTTAAATGTAAAATGGAGACAATAAGAAGAATCAGTTTTATAGAGTTGTTGTGAGGACCAACCAACATAACACGTGTGAAGCAGTTACTGGCACATAGTATGTGTACATGTCGGCAATTGTGAGCTCTTTGGCATCCCCCTTTCCGTTCATTTTCTAACTTGTTGTTTTGAAGTAATTATAGACTGAAATAAAATATGGACACTGAAGTGCTCTCACAGTGTTTCAAATAAGACTCTACTTGTCCTCCTTGATGGTTTCGGAGGAGGTCTTGGACTCTGGGCACTGAATTTTGGAGATTTTCGCACCAATAGACCCTTGTATGTTCTTGACCTGTTGGGCTTTGGAGAAGCGAGACCGGTGTTTGACAGTGATGAGGAAGAAGTGGAAACTCAGTTTGTGGAATCCATTGAAGAGTGAAGTTGTGGAGTTGTTTTGTCCTAGGCCTGGACAAAATGATCTTGCTTGGATTCAACCTGTGTGGGATCTTGGCTGCTGCTTACTCACTGTAGTACCCGTGAAGGGTTAATCATCTTTTTAGTGGAGCCTTGGGGTTTCCCTGAGCCATGAACCTTGCTGATCAAGACAGACCAATTCCAGTTTGGATCAGAGCCTTGGGAGCAGCATCGACTCCCTGCAACCCTGAGCTGGACTCAGGATCGCGGGGCCATTTGGTTTAAGTCTAGTATAGCGTTTAAGGCCTGATTTCGAATGGAAGTATTCTTCAATGTTTGAAGACGATACTGTGACAGAATACATGTACCACTGTAATGTACATCTCCAAATGGTGAGACGGCATTAAAAAATGTGACTGTTCCTTCTGGATGGGCAAAAAGGCCAGTGCTCCAGTGAACTGGTTAAGCGGACCCTGACATCTCAGTTTCGGGAGTAAAGAAGACAAGAAAGAGGCCTTGCACAGACCAGTGATAATGTGCCCTGAACTAGGAGTGTGATTAACTCAACCTTTTCCATGTGAACCCCTCTTCCCCCACCTTCCCTCAAAAACGCCTCCTTACAGCCTCCTTTTCCCGCCCCAATCCTTGTGGCCCATATAACTGGGCGTGTTGTTTTCCAGGTATGCAGAGTATCTGCCCGAGAGCAGGCCGACATTTCCCACCGTCATGCACACAAAGCAGTTCGTATTTCTGAGAAACAGACGGGATGATCTCTGGTGTGGGTGACCTCCTTGGGAAAGTATAATTACTCAGGGCTTTCAGGAGCACTCCGTCCCCCAGACAAGTCCCCAAGTCCCCAGACCTCCCACCCCAAGGAGGCAGCACAGCTGCCCAAGGAAGTAGACCTGTGTTCCTAGCTCTTGCCAGCCCGGCAGGTACAGAGGGTGTCGTGGTGGACAGCGAAGCCCAGCTGACCCCACATCCCTTGGCCTGCTACCCAAGTCTGGGAGAATCCCCTGTCCTAGGGTTGTGGCGGGGCCTTCCCTGGGGCCTAGAAAATAGTTCTCAGATACCTGGGGAGTTCCTGTAGGGAACAGCATGCTTATACAGAAGAGAGGACGAGGAATGTCTCCCCAGGGTCATTGTTTCCATGGGGGTTGGAGCAGCTTCCTTTCAGCTGCATCTCCCTTTGCTCCCTGTGAGGGTGCACAACCCACAAAGGTCCAGCACACCGGAAACATCCGACTTATTTTCCCCCTGAAGGCCCACCAGTCTACTCTGCCTGTGAGTTTTGGGCGGAGGAACACAATGGGAGGGAACTGTTTAGTCGTGCTTCTGTCACCCAAACCTGCTCTTAAGGGGTGTCAACAAGTTCTCACTAACTGCTGGGTATGCGGCGTATGCCAGCCTGCAGACTCACAGGGAAAACTCACCAAACTGTCAGGCTCAGGTTGGGCAGCTGCTCCGTTATGTCACCATGGTCCCGGCATCTCTAGACTTTCAGTTCCATTATCCCCACCATACGTCTCTAGTTCTGTGTCTCAAAATGGCTTCTGCACATCGGGCACAGTCTTCCCAGCAAGAAGGGGGAAGGGGCAAAGGTAAAAGGGTACATGTCAGCTGACTCTGTCTGTTAATTAGGCAAATACAGTTGACTCTCAAATGGGGCCAAACTGCACAGGTCCACTTATAGGGGGATTCTTCAAGAAACACAGTTGGCCCATCCTAGCGATGGGTTTCACTTGCGCAGATTCAACCAACGGCATATAGAAGACAGTATAGTCACATTCCCAACTGCAGATTCCCAATGATGGATCTAAAATAGTGTTTTCGATCTCAGTTGTCTGAATGCACAGATGCTAAGGGCCCACTATGGAGTCAAAATTTCTACGTTGGTTTTTGACTCTGCAGAGGTCGGCATCCCTGGCCCTCGCATTGCTCAGGTGTGTACTGCGATAGCTTTCCCAGTAAGCAGTTCATTCATCTCACCACTCCAAGATGTTACAGAGTCTAGAAAATTGAGGTTCTTGGTTGGGTATTGCAATGTTGAACTTAATACAAAACATAATTGTTAGTTTTAAGGGAAAAGAGCAGAATGATATTGGGTGGTAGAAAACGAGCAGTGCTTGCTCGCCCACCCAACCCTCGCAGTCTCTTCCCTGCACTGTGAGCGTGACAGTTGTTCAGAGAGGTGAACAACTCTGCAAAGTCCCCCAGCAGCCCCTTTGCACTCAGGGTTAAGTCCTTGCTGCTGTCTGAAAGGCCCTACTTGCTCTGCTCTCCACCCCACCCCTCTTGTGCTCCCTCTCTATCCTCACTGCCCACTCCTCTGCTCTCACCTGCTGCGGCCACTGTGATCACCTGCCTGCCCTGTGAACATTAAAGACATCCCGATGCAGATCTCTGTTCCTGTGTCTGGGTCACTTGCCCCCCAAGTCTACCTAGCTCACTCCTTCACTTCCTTCAGATCTTGGCTGGCATGTCTCCTACTTTGAGAGACTGTATATAATAACACTTCCTTTCCACCCTCATTCTCTATCCCTTACCATGATCTATATTTTTCAACATAGCACTTGTCACCACTGGGCTCCTCACTAGACTAAAAGCTCTATAGGGCAGTGTCTTTGTGTCTTCATCTGTGTACCACCAATACATGACGTATGGTAGACACTTGAAATATGCTTGTGTATAATGAACGAAGAAATAAATGATCAGTGGCAGAGAAGTCTATAGGAAGAACAGCTGGAATTTCAAACCAATTATTTTCCACCCCGGGCTTCCCTGCACTGCCTCCTGCAGGTCAGAGCTTGAGTGCATGACAAAGAGATTGTCTGCACATTCCCTCAGATGGCACGTGGGATGGTGGAACTTATTTCCATATTTGACCTCCCAACCAGGTGTGTGAGCTTTTTTTCTGAGGCTAGACCTCTTTAATGGTGCCACGATTACCAGCAGCAGCTCTAGATTTAAATTCTACCCAGAAAAAGAACATCTGTTTCTGCATATCTCAGAAAAATTTCATAGCTTAATTCCTATGGGTCCCTCTTGGCTTATGTGCTTGTTCCTACACCAGTTGCTGATTTAGGTCTGGATAGGACTGGCTGCCTGTGGACTGAGAATGGGGTCAGGCTACTTTAGACCATGAGGACTGAGAGTGGATGGGGAGGTAGCTCACCAAAGAAAAATCTAGATACTGGCATTTGTAGGAGGAAGAACGGATGCTGGACAGCCCAAAACGACATAAATCTTTTAGAGGTACTCAGTGGGGCAGCTGGGGACGGGGGCAGACGCAGAGGCATCATTCCATCTAGATGAGATGGAATTTCAGTTCAAAGGCTGCCTACCTAATATCTCGGTTATGGGAGCTCACCCACAGCGCCCAGCCCAGAATCTGCACGGACACTGACGAATGCATTGCCTGACTGCAAAGGAAAAGCAGCGGGGCAAGATGGTCTGTATTGTTGTAGACTCGAGGAGCCCCAGGTTTCAGCTCATCTTCCTTCCATCCAAAACTGTTTTCTGTTTGTAGCTTTTACTAAAGGTGCTAGAAGTGCTGGATCCTGTCAGGAAACTGGAAGACACATGGGCTCACTGTGAGAGCATCAGGGAAAAAAACAAAGGAACGTGTAAAACATTTTAAAAACCATTCTGCGGACCAGCTGGGACTGTGAATTCTATTCTAAACCCTTCATTCATTCCTGGCACCTGAAAAACATTTTACAAGTTAACTTCTCAAAGCTCCTCATCTTTAGTATAATTTAGAAAAGCAAGAGTAACTAAGTTCCTGAGGAGGAGGGAAAGGACCCTTGAATCCTGCTCTAAATAGTGGGTTTGTGTATTCAGTTTTTGTTTTGTAATTAATGGATGTGAGTTATCTAGCAATGGAGCAAACGTGTGTGTCAGCACGACTCTGTAAGAGCTGCTGGGGAGGAGGGAAACTGCAGGAAACCTGGCTGATTGGCCCACAGTGGCTCTTTAATTATTCATGGCAGAAGCGCTTTTATTCACATGATTGAGACCAGTAGTTGGTTGTATAAAACAACAACAACAACAACAACACACCAAAAAGTTAATGGAGAAAATTGTAAAAGATGACATGTAAGTTGTTAAAACATCTTATTTTACCCTAGAACATAACTGTACATTCATATGCTAGTCTTTTATAGGTTTTTTTTGAGTATGGATCTGCTGCTTGGAGTTTCAAGTCATTTTTTTTTACATAAATCGCACAAGTAATGACACATTTGTTGAATCTTTTCAAAGCACTAATATTAATTTTCATAGAAACAACTCTCTTTTGTACCACGCTCTTTGTTCCCCAGCTCATATAATATTGAAAATGTCAATGCAATGAGATGGCAGTATAGTCAACAGAAATAGATCTGGGATGCGCATTTAACTTTTGAAATGAAATGGTGTCACTGGTAGGGGCTGAGGAGTGTGCGTTTGAGGGAGAGAAGCCCAAGCCCGCCCACAGCACCCAGCCCGCTTGTGCTCACGGAGGGCCAAGAGCCACAGTCAGGGTGTTTGGAAGGGGCTCTGCAGTGCTTCGCCAGTCACGTGAGTGCCCTCTGTGGAGGCGGAGTGAGAGAGGATCCACTGTACTAAATTATACGTGTGAAGTTGCAACACAAGGTGACAGGAATTCCACTGTCCTGGTCCCTGAGTGCACCCCCTGGTAAATTTGGGGAGAGCAACTGAGCATGCTCATCTCAGCTCTGCCTTCCTTTCACCAGGAAGCGAGATGGCCCACGGGAAGCATGAGTCCTCCTCATTTCTCCCTTCTTGAGGGAAGCCCCACCCTGGTCCACCCTGCTGGGGCCAGGGTTGGACAGTCTGCCCATTTCTGGGTTTCAGTGAGCAAGTCTTGGACCTAAACCCATGTCCTCCAATGTGGTCGATGTCAGTAACAAAAGTGGCAAGTTGGTTTCATCTTTGACTTTTGTGTTGTTTTTCAAGATGCTTGGAACCTGGGTAGGGAAGAGGGAGAAGTGTTATATGAAGGGATCCCCTTGGAGATTCCAGCAGTGTGGGTCGCTGTGGCCCTGGGAGCATATTTAACTTCACTCTCAGTGAACCACTGGCTAGTTATGATGGTATGTGAATTTATCTCAGTTCTTAAAGAGAAGCCATTGAAGAGAGTTTAACTCAGGATGAAAGATGGCTGCATTTGATATGATGAGATTTATATTTGAAATGATCATTTTGACTGTAATTTAGAGAATGGGTTACAGACCGGGGGTTGGGGTTGTAAGAGAAGATTCACTGACACCAACGAGGAGTCTTTGCAGCAGTCCAGACAAAAAGACAGAATTAAAATCTATCAGACTTACAAACAGGCTGGAGATTAGGGATGAGGGGCAGAGAGGTCAAGGATGTCTCCTGCTCATCAAGATTGTCTGAATCTTTGCACAGTAATTTGCACTTTTACCTGGCACGTGTTCATATGTCTTAATAAATGGTATTCATAATCTTAAAAATCACCTTATAATGGTAAAATACTATATAAGTGTTAATTGTTATCACTAATCATGATATATGCATCTTTATGATATTGATAATAGGAGTGGAATCTTTGAAAAGTTAAAACAATAAGTGTGAGCTTGCAAGAAACTGTTGGAAGTACTTGTTTTATGATCTCCTTTCCCCCAAGATACTATTTGAATTCCTCTTGGATCCATGGTGGCTCATGTTGCAATTGTTTCATGATTCCATTTTGTTTAGTTCTAAGAGGACTTCTCTATCACCTCAAGGGACGTTGCTTTATGAAAAGAAGAAGCCAAATGAAATGGATTCGCTCCATGAAGATGGCTCACCTCTCTACGAAAATGCATGCAGAGCAGTCAATGACTTCTGCCAATGGACTGGTGATATTGTAAGTTAATAGTAATACAACTTTCAGAGTCAAGCTCAAAGTTACTTTCGTTAAAAAAACCCAGCATTTGTATATAATCTAAGTCAAATAATCAAAGTCATAAAGGAATCTTTCTGACTCTCCCACCATTTATAATAGAACTGTTTCTTGTAGATGAAATTTCTGGAAAGTTTTTAAGTTTGCAGCCAATTTGAATGTTTATTATTTATATTTCACTTCATTGTGGTTGTCTCATAGTTTTTTTGAGTGACTTTCTTTCTTCCCAGCTTTACTGAAATATAGCAGACATACAACATTGGGTAGTTTAAGATGTGCAACGTGATGATTTGATGCACATGCATATTGCAAGATGATTATTACAATAGTGTCAGTTACTACATTCATGCCTTCACATAACCACCTTTGTGTGTGTGTGTGTGTGTGTGGTGAAAACATTTAAGATCTACTCACTTAGCAACTTTCAAGTTTGTACTGCAGTACGGTTAACTACAGCCACTATGCTGAACACTGCATCCCCAGAATGTATCCATCTTATAAATGGAGTTAGTGCTCTTTGGCCAACATCTTCCCATCCCCATACTCCCCCCCCATTGTGTCATATTTTTATTTTCAATTTCAATGTCAGGATCTTCTTCAGCCTTTTTCCTTCACTCCTTGAACTCATTTATCTCAGTTATATGTATCGGGCAGCTATGCTTGACTACAACCTTTACCAAAAGTTTTTCTGACATAGAGTTTTGGCCCTATTATCAACACCGTTTTCCTTGCTTTCCTTACACCTATTTAGTTATATATTCCTGTTCTCAGGTCCCTGTAGATGTCTAGATTTCCGATGCTTTTCCTGTGTTTAAGACCTTATAAGATTTGCAAGCTCCCTTTTTTGAGTGCATGAGTCAGTTCTGGCCAAAGGAATATGTAGGATCACTCATTGGCAAGTGACTGAAATATAATCCTGACTGGATTAAGAAGAAAAGGGGGCCACCCAGAGGTATTAGTAGTAGCAGACCCAACTGGATCAAGGTGCTCACATGTTTTTAGGTGCTCTCCCCATCTCTTGGATGCTTTTGACTCTGTTTTCCAGCAGTCTTTTCCCAAGAGATGAAAAAGTAGCCACTAAAGCTTATATTTTACCATGTAGCAATTTAAGTGGGAAAAGAGCAACCCCTTTCCAAAAGGAAAAAGTCTAGGGCTTAGTCCTCCTGGGTCACATGCCTTGTGTCTGATTATTCACAGTGAATGGGGAAATGAAATATGCTCATTGGCCAAATCAGGTCTCATGTCTAATCCCAAAGCCAGGAGGTGGGTGTGTCCAGCCCAGCTGCAGCAGACCCACTGGGAGTGGGAAAGGGAGGCTTCCTACAGGGTGACCAGGGTAGGGCTGCTGGCTGACGCAGGTGATGCGTACCCTCCCTGTTGCCTGAGCCACTGCTTGTCCATAATCTGGAGGGATTGGATTGCCTGAATCCCATCCCTTCTGCTTCTCCCTTTCATACCACCAGAGACTGTAAATCTAGGCAGGAAATTTAGGAACTGTAGATTAAAATTTAGCTGCCCTGGTGACAAGCCTTATTTTCAGTCATTTATGACCAAGGTGTCATCTTCACCTCAGCTACCTAGGTCCCTCTCACATCACCCAGAGGTATTTTCTCCAGTGCATTAGCTCGTACTCTCCTTCCATGCTGTTTATTTTTTACCTCATTGATTCTGCTTGTTCTATTTGTGCTTTGTTATTATTTTAGCCTAGTTTTGACTCTACTCCTCCCTTTATGTCCCCAATTCTATCATGACTCTTCTCTATAAATACCACTTCAACATCAGCTTCAGTTGCTAATGGCTTTCTTCTCTCTGTGCTCCCCAGTTTATATATCCCAAAGTGGAGTTGTATTGAATCTACTCTTCTCAGTCCTTTCCAGGGCTCAGATACCAAAATTCAGATTAATGAGAGAAAAATAAGTCAAAGTTTATTAACATGCATGCATCATACATATATGGGAAATACTCAGAGAAAATGAGTAGCTCTCCCAGGTGGCTTAGAATTCAGGCTTTTATATCATCTTCAGCCAAAGACAAAAAGAAAGAAGTGTGTGGGGAGCCAGTTGTAAGGAGGAGAGCAGGAAAACTAGGTAAACAAATATAAGGTTTGCTATGCAGATTGAAGCAGGTGCCTTCTCCATTGATAAGCATTTATTATGATTTAGAGTCTTCCTCCTCTTCCTGGTATACCCTTATCAGAAAGTGAGACACCCTTACAAATGGAGATTATTCTCTTACCAAAGGGTAACATCCACCCAGTTTCCAGAGCTTTTCCTGTTTTCTCTGCTGTTTCTCAAAACCATCAACTCAAAATGATTCTTATGCCAGAGGCATATTTTGGAGTGGCATGTTCTGCTACCCTTCAAGTCCAGACCATTTTTTAGCCACATCAGAGGTCAAGGGTCAGCCTACAGATTAGCTGCTTTTACTGTGCAGCTCCACTCTCCACTCCCACTGGCTGTGGTTGGGGGAAGGGAGCAGAGGGCATTGTTCTGTGCACAAATTACTGTTGACTAAGACCACCTTCTTCAGCAGGGGCCCTGAATGGGGCAGCTTCCCCTATAAGAATCTGCAAGCAGAACAAACACATTTCTAGATATGGCTGGAAAATACTTCTAGGGATGTCACTGCTAGGAAGGGTTGGAGAAGTTTGCTTTTGGACAGACTGAATTCTCCCCAGCCCCAGGCATTCCCTCAGGGACTCACTGCTCCTTGCAGGTCCTATGTTGTCTTTCAAGACACTGACAGAGGCCTCCAGACCCCAGTTACAGTTGACCCTTGAACAAGATGGTTTCAGCTGTGCTGTCCCACCTGTACAAAAATTTTTTTTTAAGATTTTTTTTTATTTATTTATCTTTAGAGGGGAAGGGAAGGAGAGAGGGAGAGAAATATCAATGTATGGTTGCTTCCTGTGCATTCCCTGCTTGGGAACTGGCCTACAACCCAGGCATGTGCCCTGACTGGGAATCGAACCGTGATCTCTTGGTTCACAGGCTCGCGCTTAATCCACTAAGCTACACCAGCCAGGGCTTGTACAAAAATTTTAAAAAAATAAATGCCCATACTGTTTTCAGTCGTGGTTGGGAGTCCAGGTATGGAGGGCCGACTATATGCATTGATCTACACCATTTTATACAGGGGACCTGAGCATTGCTCGGGGGGTGGGGGGGTGGTATGAGGGTCCTGGAACCAACCCTTCTACCGGGCCCATCCTTCAAATACCAAGGGTAGTTAGGTTTTTGGGGAGTCAAGAATTATACAAGATTTTTGACTGTGCTGGAGGTCAGCACCCTTAAGCAACAGCCCCCCAACCCCCCTCCTATTATTCAAGGGCCAGCTGCACTTCTGATCTCCAATGAATGCTGACTGAACCTTTCCTACTTCTCCAAACTACCTCTTCTCCAGCCACAGTCAAATACCTGCATTAGATTAAAGGAGAAAGCAAGAAGCACTTCACCATTTGTCCTTGACTTATGCAATGTGATATTTTCCAGACAAGTGTGAAGATTGATGAAGAGTTTGTGATGAAACAATTTCACCTTGACTGTCAGAGCAAACCAAGCTGTTACGAGCTCAGCATGATGAGACTCGACCAGCTCCCTCTGGAATTAAAGAAGAGTGTAGGGTTCAATAAATGGCAGGAAGCCGAATTTTTCAAGGAACGAGAGCGGAAACTTGAGGTAATTGAAAAAAGGGAGACGACTAAAAATCAAAGAAAGTGAAGCTGTATTAAAGTCTGAAGTGTCCTTGAATTCTGGTACTACAAGGGGCACCAGTCTTTTTCAGTTGAATTCTTGACTTTTCTGTATGTTTAATATTTGTTAAATGAGTGAATATTTCATACACATAACAAAGATCATGTCTTTATGTGTTTTATAGTGTATGTTGAAATTCTAACAGTCAGTGGAAATACATGTGAACATGTCTTGTTGCAACAGTAAAAGGCTGCTGCATTTCATGATTGTGAGCCCTGTTCACATTATGTCCAGAGAATTCTTGGATGTTTAGGGTTGTCTTACTGATGACAAGCCATCATTTCTGGTCGTACGCTTGCCACTTCATCAATACCTTGCCCAGTTTCCCATTCCTAATTTCCTGTGAATGTAGGACAAGCTGACAGAGAGGGGAAATAACATGCTGCCTTCCAAAGGGAAGTACCGTGGGCCCCTAAGCACTTTCCACTTTTTTACACAATGTGTTCTTGCAAATATATGCACAAGTCGAATGTGCCAATCCAACAGACTTAAGTGCCTAAATGGGAGTTGGGGGTGGGGGTGGAGAGAGAGTTCCTTTCTCTCAAAGTGAAAAACAATATATAATCTCTAATTGCCTTCTTCACTTTACATATAATCTTTGATACTATATTTCCAATATTTTGGACATATTAACCTTGTCCTTTATAATCAAATACAATTGTCAGTTTTTACATATGTGATGTTTCTATCCCTGACTCTGCTGCATAAGGTTTATGAAAAGTATGCATTCCATCACTAGTGTCAGCTCTTCTAAATTTTCCATTTTCCTTTCATTTTTCTGAAAGGTAAAATGCAAACTGACGCGGGACAGAAAAATTATGTCCATCACACTTGGGGCCTGAACCAGTTCCTGTCCTGAAGCTGGGCTGGATGAAATTGCTCAGTCTTTGTACTTACAAATAATTGCGCAAACGCTTTGTAAAATACCGTGGTTATTCCTGAAATTGAACTTTTGACTGGCAGGTGGAGGGTCACTGTGCAAAAGTTCAAAATATATGTCTCCACATGGCTCGTCTGCCCGAAGGACTTCCTTTGACACTTCTTTTAGAGTAGATCTGCTGGCAGTGAATTCTTTGAGCTTTTGTCTGTGTGAAAATTTCCATATTCTGCCTTTATTTTTAAAGATCATTTCATGGTTACATAACCCTAGGTTCACCATGTTTGGTTTGTTTGATTGTTTTCAGACTTTAAATGTGTTGCTTCACTGTCTTTTTGGTTGTGTTATTTCTGATGAGAAATCTCTCATCCTATCTTTGTTTTGCTGGATGTGTTTTATTCCTTGGCTGTTTTTAACATTTTCTCTTTTCACTAGTGTTCATTAATGTTATTATTACATATGTTGGTGTGTATTTATTCGTGGTTTTATGCTCAGGGTTTGCTAGACCTCTCTCATGCATGGTTTATAGTTTTCATCAAGTTTGGAAAAATTCGACTGTTATTTCCTTTTTTTTTATTTTATTGATTATGCTATTACAGTTCTCCCATTACCCCCCCTTCATTCCCCTCTGCCCTGCACACCGTCTCCCACCCACATTCCCCTCCTTTAGTTCATGTCCATGTGTCATAAGTTCTTTAGCTTCTACATTTCCCCTATTATTCTTGCCCTCCCCCATCTATTTTCTACCTACCATCCATGCTACTTATTCTTCGTAC
>CM052538.1:42599747-42621546 GCA_028533065.1 Trachops cirrhosus
AAGGAGTTCCTCATCACCAAGCCCTTATTGTATGAAATGTTAAAGAGACTTATCTAAGAAAAAGAAGATAAAAAACAGGTGTAGTAAAATGACAGCAAACTCACAAGTATTAACAACCACATCTGAAACAAAAACAAGAAGATACTAAGCAAACAACTAGAACAGGAACAGAACCACAGAAATGGAGATCACATGGAGGGTTAGCAACAGGGGAGTGGGAAGAGGAGAGAGGGGGAAAAGGTACAGAGAATAAGTACATAGATGGCAGATAGAAAATAGATGGGGGAGGGCAAGAATAGTAGGGGAAATGTAGAAGCTAAAGAACTTATGACACATGGACATGAACTAAAGGAGGGGAATGTGGGTGGGAGACGGTGTGCAGGGCAGAGGGGAATGAAGGGGGAGTAATGGAAGAACTGTAATAGCATAATCAATAAAATATATATTAAAAAAACATATTCCAAAATAAAAAAAATACTCTTCAGTTCCATTCATGCTGTTGCAACAGGTAGGAGCTCCTTCTTTCTTTCTGCTGCGTAGAATTCCATTGTGTAAATATACCACAGTTTTTTGATCCACTCATTTACTAATGGGCACTTAGACTGTTTCCAACACTTGTCTATTGTAAATAATACTACTATGAACACTGGGGTGCATAGGTTCTTTTGAATAGGTGTTTCAGGATTCTTAGGGTATATAATCCCAGCAGTGCAATTGCTGGATCAAAGGCAGTTCCATTTTTTTTTTTTTTTGAGGAAATTCCATATTGTTTTCCACTGTGGCTACACCAGTCTGTGTTCCCACGAACAGTGCACTAGGGTTCACTTTTCTCCACAACCTTGCCAGCTCTTGTTTATTGATTTGGTTATGATGGCCATTCTGACCAGTATGAAGTGGAATCTCATTGTGGTTTTAATTTGCATCTCTCTGATGGCTAGTGATGCTGAGCATCCTTTCATATGTCTCTGGGCCCTCTGTATGTCCTCCTTGGAGAAGTTGTCTGTTCAGGTCCTTTGCCCATTTTATAATTGAATTGTTTGTTTTCCTGGAGTGGAATCATGTAAGTTTTCTATATATTTTGGAGATCAAACCCTTATCTGAGCTATCATTAGCAAATATGTTTTACCATGTGGTTGGTTCCCTTTCTATTTTGCTGATGTTTTCTTTAGCTGTGCAGAAGCTTTTTAATTTGATGAGATCCCACTTGTTTATTCTTTCCTTTATGTCCCTTGCCCTAAGGGACATATTGTTGAAAATATTACTGCATGGAATATCTGAGATTTTCCTACCTATGTTTTCCTCTAGGACTTTTATGGTGTCATGACTTATGTTTAAGTCTTTTATCCATCTTGAATTTATTTTTGTGTATGGTGTAAGTTGGTGGTCTAGTTTCATGTTTTTTTGCATGTAGCTGTCCAGATCTCCCAACACCATTTATTGAAGAGGTAATTTTTACTCCATTTTATGCCCCTGTCCCTTTTGTCAAAATTAATTGACCATAGTTAGAGACTTGGGCTTATTTCTGGGCTCTCTTTTCTGTTCCATTGATCCATGTGTCTGTTCCTATGCCAGTACCAGACTGTTTTGATTACAGTGGACTCATAGTATAGTTTGATATCAGGTATTGTGATCCCTCCCACTTTGTTCTTCTTTTTCAAAATTATTGAGGCTATTTGGGGTCATTTATGGTTCCATATAAATTTTTGAAATATTTCTTCTATATCTGTGAAATTTGTCATTGGTTTTACAAGTTTTTTTTTTTTTGATACCAATCTTTGGAGTTAAGATCTGAAATTTGTGAGCACAGTGTTGAGTAGGAAAAACACTACCGTTTCTTCCCTTTACCACTGTCGGTTCTGGTCACCAAATATTGGGATTTTTCCACACACACACACCAAGAAATTCTCCGATTCTGTGGACACCAGTTGGGTGTCCCACATTTTACCTCCATTCTGACATTATCCACCTGGAGATTGAGTCACATCCCACAAGTTAAGGGCCCAGTCCCGTGAGACTGCCCTCACTTCAGATGCCAGGCTCAAGTCCAGGCTGTCATCTGTGCTCTGGCCAGCTGGCTCTATACACTGCAGGTTCCCACAGCCCTCTCCTCAGGTTCAATAATCTGGTGGAGCAGCTCACAGAACTCAGGAAAACCATTTGCTAACTAGGTTACTATTTTGTTATAAAAGGGTACACTCAGGACCAGCCACATAGAAGAGAATCGTAAGGCGAAGTATGTGGGAAGGGGCGTGCATGAAGCTTCTGTGCCCTCTGTCAGTGTGCCACACTCCCAGAACCTCCACAAGTTTACCAACTTGGAAGCTCCCTGAAACTCATCCTTTGGGGTTTTATTGAGGCTTCGTTACATAGCCACAATTGATTGTTGGCCATTGGGAGGTGGAACTGAAAGTGTCAACCCTCTCATCACCTGGTTGATTCTTTTGGCAACCAGCCCCATCATGGTCTCACCAAAGGTCACCTCCTTAACGTAAACTCTTGTGTGCTTGAAAGGGGTTTGTTATGAGTAACAAAAGACTCTTCTTTCACCTTTGTGGCTGTTAGCACTTAGAAAGTGCAAGTTTTAGGAGCTCTGTGCCAGTTATAGAATGAAGGTGACATTAGTTAATAAAATTTGTATGTTTCAAGTGTATAATTTGATAATACATCATCTGTATATTGCATTGTGTGTTTACCACCCAAAGTCAAATTTCCTTCCATCACCATATATTTGACCTCCCTTATCCTTTATTACCCCTGCCCTGCTTCCCTTTGTTTGTCTTGTTTGTTCATTTATTGCTTTCAGTTTTATATGCGACATCTGAGTGAAATTATATGGTTCTTGACCTCTTCTGTCTGGTTTATTTCAGTTAGCATGATATTCTGAAGATCCATCCATGTTATCACAAATGGTAGTACTTCATTTTTTCTTATGGCTGAGTAGTATTCCATTGTGTATATGCACCTCATCTTTATCCAATCATTTATCCAAGAACACTTGGGTTGTTTCCATGTCTTGGCCACTGTGACTAATGCTGCAATGAACCAAGGGGTACATATTTCTTTGTAAATGATATATATCATAGTATCACAATTGTTATTCTTAAATTACTTAGATTCCAGACATTTAGGTCAATAATTGTGTAATTGCTAAAATGTATGGCTTAGGTGTTTTTTTCTACCTTGTCTTCCAAGTCACTGATTCAACCCTCTGTTTCTTCTAACCTGTTTATTCCAGTATATTATTTATGTTAGATATTGCATTCTTTATTTTTGACTGGTCCTTTATTATGGTTTCTGTGTCTTTTTTCATGCTGTGGAGTATCCTTATAATCATTACTCTAAATTCTGTATCTGATAAATTGCTTGCCTCCAATTCATCTAGTTCTTCTGGAGAATTCTCTTGTTCTTTCATTTGGGGCCTGATTCTTTGTCTCTCCATTTTGGCAGCCTCTTTGTGTTTGTTTCTATGTATTAGGTAGATCTGCAAAGACTCAGGTGCAGACCTATGTCAGATGCTGTGACTGGCCCTGGGCAACCTGTTTGGGGTATCAGTGTTCCATAGCTGTGGCTCCCTCTGCTGGACCTGGCTGTGTGCACAAAGAACCAGGCTGTGCACCAAGGCTCAGTGGAGGGTCAGCTAAAGTCTCAGAACTCCCAGAGATCCACCTTGGCCTGCAGGCTTTCTGGAGGAATGCAGTAGCCCCACCCTCTGGACTCCCTATCACCCCACCATGCATAGCTCACATCCTGCAAAGGAGTCAGCTGCCTGGACTGGGGTATAGAGGTCTGAATAGAATCAGGGGGATGTCAGTAACTGAGTTGTGTGGTTCTGGGGGGAGGGCCATTCTCCTCACCTTCCTGTGAACCTGACAGTGGCTCCCCATCATGGGGGATCCTCTAGCCCCACCCTCCCAACTCCTGGTGGCCCCACCTTGCTGAACTCCGGCTCTCCAGGAGGTCTGGCAGAATCTGTGACAGACTGAGTTGTGTGGCTCTGGGGCAGGTGTCTCTTCCTGCACTGTCCCTCAAGCCTGGCAGGCACCTACCCCTCATGGAAGATCCATTAGCCCCACACTTTCAACCAATGGCTGTCCTTCGCTGCTGAGCTCAAGGTCCCAACAGAATGTAGGACATACTGAGTTATGTGGCTCTAGGATGGCACCATTTGTCCCTTGCATGCCTGACTGGTACAGAATTCTCCCTTCACACAGTCAAATCTTCATCTGTTTGGACTTGATAAACTGTGCTGGCCTCACCCTGATGACTCCCTGAGACCCCTGCACGTCCACAAAGGTCTGCTATCACCTGGTGAGTGGAAGCTGAACTTGATGTACTCTGGGGCTTTTGCTGAGTAGCCTCAGACCAACCCTGACACCAGGTTTGAACCTGTATTAATCTGATAAACACCACTTGCTACTTTTGGGGGACTCACTGTGAACCTACTTCATGCAGCTTGAGTACTGCCAGAAGCTATTTCAGTGTCTGAGCCTAACAGGCAGCTGGCAGGCAGAGGCAGGCTGAGGTGGATCTCAGAGTGCCTTGGACCTTTTGCTGACTTGCTCCCCGGCTCACTGCTGATGGAAGCCAGCCTTGGTAAACAGCTTAGTCTTTCCCATGCACACCCAGGCCCAGAAGAGTTAACTACAAACTGTGGATCACTTTGCTACCCAGGGACAGACACAGGCAGCATCTGACAATGACCTGCACCGAAGTCCCTCCCAAGAGGCCCCAGAACCAACACACCCAGTTGCTAACTTCAGACAATATCAGTGCAGTGCTTCCCAAGTGGCATATCCAAAAAAAGATCTTGGCAGGCACCAGACCCTGCTGAGGTAAATTCTGCTTCATGTGGTCGGTACCTGCATGGCAGTTTGTATACTGTGGTCAGGTTTGATCCTCATGGTCAGCCACCCTGAGGGTTGCCCCCATGTACAAACAAGCCACCAGCAGTCAAGACTCAATCACAACAAAAAGGCTCATATGACCCACACAAGGGACATTCCTGGAGCACTTGGCTCAGGTGATCAAGGAGACTGTGCCACTGGGTCCCACAGGACACCTATGCATAAGGCTACCCTACCAAGATTGGGAGACATAACAGATCTACCTAATACATAAAAACAAACACAAAGAGGCAGCCAAAATGGGAAGACAAAGAAACATTCCCCAAATGAAAGAACAAGAGAATTTTCTAGAAAAGAGAGCTAAATGAAATAGAGGCAAGCAATCTAACAGATAATAGAGTTAAAAAAAATGGTTATATGTATGCTGTTATATGAACTTAGTGAGAACTTCAACAGCATGAAAAGAGACATAGAAACCATAAGAAAGAATACGACAGAAATGAAGAATACAATAGCTGAAATTAGGAATACACTAGAAGCAATAAATAGTAGGTTAGATGAAGCAGAGGATCTAATCAGTGATTTGGAAGACAAGGTAGCAGAAAACACCCAATCAGTACACCAAAAAGAAAAAAAGAATTTTAAAAAATGAGAGCTTACGAAACCTTTGGGACAACATCTGCATCATGGGAACACCAGAAGGAGAAGAGAGTGAGCAAGGGATTGAGAACCTATTTGAAGAAATAATGACTGGAAACTTACCTAATCTAGTGAAAGAAAAAGACACACAAGTCCAGGAAGCTCAGAGAGTCCCAAAGAAGTTGGACCCAAAGAAACCTACACCAAGACACATAATAATTAAAATGACAAAGCTTAAAGGCAAGGAAAAAATCCTAAAAGCAGCAAAAGAAAAACCGGTAGTTACATACAAGGGAGAACCAATTAGACTGACATCTGATTTCTCAATAGAAACATTTCAGTCCAGAAGGGAGTGGTGTGAGATGTTCAAGGTGATGAAAAACAAGGACCTACAACCAAGGCTACATTACCCAGCAAGGCTAACATTTGAAATTGAAGGAGAAATAAGGAGCTTCCCAGACAAGAAAAAGCTAAAGGAGTTTGTTAACACTAAAACAGTACTGCAACAAATGTTAAAGGGCTTCCTTTAAGAAGAGGATAGAGAGAAAGAAAAAAATGGAGGAAAATACTCTGACCACAAAATGGCACTAAATATATATCTATTAATAATCACCTTAAAAGTAAATGGCTCGAATGTCCCAACCAAAAGACATAGCCAAATGGATGAGAAAACAAGACCCATATATATGCTGCCTCCAAGAGACCCATCTCAAATTGAAAGATACACACAGACTAAAAGTAAATGGATAGAAAAAGACATTTCATACAAATGTAAAGGGGAAAAAAGCTGGGGTATCAATACTTATATCTGACAAAATAGACTTTAAAATCAAGGCTATAGTAAGGACAAAAAAGGATACTACATTATGATAAAGGGAACAATCCAACAAGAGGATATAATCCTAGTAAACATTTACACACCCAACATAGAAGTACCCTAAATATATAAAACAAATCTTGATGGACACAACAGGAAAGATGATAGTAATGATGATCATAGTCAGGGATTTTAACAGCCCTTTGATTCAACAAATAGATCTTACAGACAGAAAATCAACAAGGAGGCAGAGGCCTTAAATGGCACACTAGATCAAAGGGATTTAATTGATATTTCAGAGCATTTCATCCCAAAGTAGCAGAATGTGAATACATTTCAAGTGCAACCTGGAATGTTTTCTGGGATAGGCCACCCATTAGGACACAAAACAAGTTTCAATAAATTTAAGAAGGTTGAAATTATATCAAGCACCTTCTTGACCACAATGCTATGAAACTAGAAATAAGTCACAAGAAGAACACTGAAAAATACACAAAGACATGAAAACCAAATAACATGTTATTAAACAATGAATGGGTCGACAATGAGATCAAGGAAGAAATCAAAAGATACCTTGAAACAAATGAAAATGAGAACACGACAATCCAAAATCTGTGGGACATACAGAAAGCAATCCTAAGAGGGAAATTTACAGCATTATAGGTCTATCTCAAGAAACAAGAAAAAGCTCAAATAAACAATCTAACTTTACACTTAAAGGAACTTGAAAAAGAACAAGGCCCAAAGTGAGTAGAAAGAAGGAGATAATAAAAATCAGAGCAGAAATAAATGAAACAGAGTCTAAAAATGATACAAAAATTAGTGAATCCAAAAGCTGGTTCTTTGAAAAGATAAACAAGATTGACAGACATTTAACCAGACTAATCAAGGAAAAAGAGAGGACTCAAATAAATAAAATCAGAAGTGAAAGAAGAGAAGTAACAACTGACACCACAGAAATACAAAAGATTATAAGAAAATAATATGAACAAATGTAGGCCAAAAAACTGGACAGCCTGGACAAAATGGATAAATTCCTAGAAACACAAAATCTTCCAAAACTAAATCAGGAAGAATCAGATAATCTGAATAGACAGATTACACTTAGTGAAATCAAAGCAGTAATCAAAAACTTCCCCCAAAAACAAAAGCCATGAACCAAATTGCCTCACTGGTGAATTTTACCAAACATTTCAAGACAAACTAACACCTCTCCTTCTCAGACTATTCCAAAAAATTCAAGAGTAGGGAAGATGCCCAAGCTCATTTTATGAGGCCAGCATTGTCCACATACCAAAACAGATAAAGACACTACGAAGAAAGAAAATTATAGGCCAATATTCCTGATGAACACAGACACTAAAATTCTCAACAAAATATTAGCAAACCAAATACACCAATGCATCAAAAAAATCATACACCACAATCAAGTGGGATTTATTCCGGGAATATAAGTTTGGAACAACATTTGCAAATGATAACTGTCATTCATCATATAAACAAAATGAAGTATAAAAACCACATGATCATATCAATAGACGCAGAAAAGCATTTGATAAACTCCAGTACCCATTTATGATAAAAACTTTCAGCAAAGTGTAAATAGAGGGAACATACCTAAACGTAGTAAAGGCCATATGTGACAAACCCACTGCCAGCATCATACTCAGTGGGCAAAAACTACAGATGTTCCCCTTAAGATCATGAATAAGCCAGGGATGTTTGCTTTCACCTCTCTTATCAAACATAGTACTGGAAATCCTAGCAACAGCAGTTAGACAAGATAAAGAAATATGAGGCATCCAAGTTAGAAAGGAAGAAGTAAAACTCTTTATTTGCTGATGACATGATACCATACATACAGAACCCCAAAGATTCCACCAAGAACATACTAGAACTGATGAGTGAATTCAGCAGAGTAGCAGGATACAAGACCCAAAACCATAAAAATTCTAGAAGAAAACAGCAAAATCTCAAACATAACAATATTTTATCAGCTATATCTCCCCTGGCAAGGGAAACACACAAACAAACAAAAACAAATGGGACTACATCAAACTAAAAAGTTTTTGCAAAGCAAAGGAAATCATCAACAAAATAAAAAGACAACCCACAGAATGAGAGAACATATTCGCAGATGCATTTGATAAGGGGTTAATGTCCAAAATTTATAAAGAACTTACAAAAATCAACAAAAAAAATTAAAAAATGGGCAAAAGATTTGAATAGACACTTTTCCAAAGAGGACACACAGATGGCCAATAGACACATGAATAGATGCTCAACATCAATAATCATCAGAGAGATGCAAATTAAAACCACAATGAGATATCATCTCACACCTGTCAGAATGGCTATCATCAATCAATGAACAAACAAAAAGTGCTGGTGAGGATGTGGAGAAAGGAAAACCTTTTTGCACTATTGGTGGGAATACAGATTGGTACAGCCACTGTGGAAAGCAGTATGCAGATACCTCAAAAAATTAAAAACAGATCTGCCTTTTGACCCTGTGATCTCACTTCTGGGAATATATCCGAAGGAACGCGAAACACTAATTCTAAAGAACATAAGCACCCTTATGTTCATTGCAGTGTTATTTACAGTTGCTAAGATATGGAAGCAGCCCAAGTATCCATCAATAGATGAGTGGATAAAACAACTATGGAACATTTGCACAATGGACTGCTACTCAGCCTTAAAAAAGAAGAAAATTCTACCCTTTGCAACAGCATGGATGGACTTGGAGAACATGCTAAGTGAAATAAGCCAGTCAGAGAAAGACAAATACCATATGATTTCATTCATATGTGGAATCTAATGAACAAACTGAACTAACAAGCATAACAGAGACAGACTCATAGATGGAGAGCAGGATGACAGCAAATGGGTGGCGTGTTAGGGGATGGAGGGATTGAGTAAAAAGGAAAAAGGACTAATGGACATGGACAACAATGTGGTGTTTTCAGGGGCGGGAGGGGTGGGCATAAGGGAACTTACATGGTAATGGAAAAAATATGATAAATAACTTTAAAAAAGAACATCTATCTTACAAAGATTTTATAATGTAGAAAAAATAAAATGTATGGCTTATCCTTAACATAAGGGTTTGAAAAAAGGTAGGGAAAGCAGAGAAAGTTCTGTATCTTTTAAAAGCCTTTATATTCATTAACTTGTGAACATAAGCTACACACAGATTTCCAAATGAGGAAGTGGTTTAAAATGAGGTATTAGAGTTAAATGCTTCTAATTAGGACAATTATGAAATCAAGCTTCTGACTGCTGTTTGTTTGTTTGTTTGTTTTTTATTATGGACCCTCTTTTAGGAGGAGTTACGTTCATTTGCAAAACTTTACGGACCAGCTGCCTTTAAGGAATTCATTCTAAGGAAGGGCTACAGGATGCCAAGTGTGAGTAAAGGGTCATTTCAGCAAGACCTGCTGAGGGGCTCACGGTTGTTCATGGGAAGGTGTCAGCACCCTGCCAAAAGCAAAACCCTTCTTTTCCTTACAGGCATGCAGAAAGGGCATGATTTTTCCCAGACAGGGGCCAAGATAGGATTTGGCATTTTTCTCTTTTTATTCTGCCTCTTCGGTTTCTGCTGTCAGAGTTGCTGTCTCCCTGGTGATGCACCTATGTTGGGTTTGGCCTCAACGGGACCACAGTGAAAGGGACCACAGTGAAAGAGAATTATGTACAGGGCACGTGCCTCACGAACTCTGACTGGCACTGAAACACTTAGATGCTTTCACATGTAAGGACAAAGAGCTGTGGCTTGTGTCGGGACAAAATGGAGTTGGGATTGACAATATCATCATTGTCAGTCTCATGTGGAAAGAGACCAGGGCAAAAGTTCACTTCCTGGGGACCCACCAGTGTCTTCTGTCTTTTTACCATTTTCTCTTTTTGCCCTTCTCGTGTCCCCTCCCTCAACTTGTAAAGCTCGCCCCAGCTGCCTCCGTCATGGAGCAGGTCCCCTTGGGTGGAGTGGGAGGTTGGGGAAATGGACTATGCAGCAGGAATTTCCGTGCCCAGACCAGCCCTGTCACAAAGCAGGAAGCCAGCTAAGCATGGGACCCAGAGCCGGAGCTAGCAGATAGTAAGTCACGTGTTTGCCCAGTGTCACTGGGTGCACATCCCACAGCGTCTTTGAGGCCATGCAACCAAGATGGTTAGCATTCCTGGAAGTGGGATACAGAATTTCTTTTTTTTCTAAGTGTTAACAGTAGCTTATACTTCCTGGCATGTAAACATATTGACTATGCTCGGATCCAGACTGGTTTCGAAGTTAAATTAGGCAAGGTGAAGGGAGGCCTCGAGTATGAGGTAGAGATGGGCTGAAAGACCCCATGACACAGCTGGAATGAAATTTCCCCTCTGGTTTTCAGCACCACTGACAGGCCTGCCGGATATATTTAATATGCTTATATACATTTATGTATTTGCAGTAACTGCCTATTCTATATTAAGGTCACAGAAGTATCTTTATATGTCTGATGTATAAAATACACTTATATAATACATAATTGTATATATGATGATTTATGTAAATATACTTAAGCATAATTATGTGATATATAAATGTGTCAGTGTACACACATACACATTCCTCTTGCCATGACTGTGTATCTATATCTACATAGATGTATTTTATATATCTCTATATATGTACACTATATATACTGTGATTTGCTCTCAGTGTTGTAATGATTCATAGTTCTAGTTAACATTCTTGATGGAAAATTTTTTTTCATTTTGGTTTGTCCCCTGTTGGTTTAATCCATCCTGTTGATGAACACTTAGCATGCCTGACACACTGGCGATACTCTTTTAGCTGCATTAGCTGAAGAGGGATGATGTTCCTGGCTACATCAAGTTTGAGAACACCTGTCACTGAAAATCCTTTATCCTTACATCCTATACTCTCTACTTTATCAGGAGTGGAGGGACTCTATTATAGTAAAGTTTTCATATATACACACACACATACATATACATACATATACACACACAAACTGTCATTACTTATTTAAATTTATGTATGAACATTCATTCTGTTTTAACTCCTATAACATCCATGTTCACTGTGCATATACATATTCATATGTTACATGAGCTTACATACTTATGTACACATTCCAGGATCTGCTGCTGGATTATTTGCTCTATGCATTACCCACAGCTTCCTTACGTCTGCTACACAGAAGAGAGCCAGGCCTTTAGTAGCAGGGATGAGTGGCACGAGGCTGTGCTGGGCTGGGCTGGGCTGGGGCACCAAACAAGTGTGAATTAGACGCATGTATTTCTGATGTTGTGCAACTACCTTCCAAAGCCCAGCATCTCTCGTGGACTAATTATCAATATGAGATTTTGAGTGCAATGAGACTATATGTTAAAGAGTGTGAGACTGTGAATTTAGGTTTGGTTGTGGTTGTGGACAGAAATGTACAATTTTTGCTTGCCAACCTATTGATAATTTTCTCTCATCCTTTGTTTTTAGTTCCTTGAGAAGATAAAGGTCAGGAAGGATGTACATGCAAGTGTAAAAAGACTCCATGAAATAACTTAGCATGGAAGAGTTTGGGAAGATGATTAGACAGATTGTACTCACTGTATAGGACTTGGCTATTTTTTTCTCTCATTAAACATTAAACATAACTTATGATGAGTGTTCCCACCACAGATGTACAACTTTGACCTGACAATATTCATAATTTTATACCTAATACTAGTGAACTTTTCGGAATGGCCTTTTGTTAACTAATAAGTTAGTTATTAACTTTTGTTAACTAATGCTTTTTTAGCTAATATTTTGTATATTTTTGCCAACTGTACAATCAATATTCACATGTCTTCTCACATATTAGCAGCATTATAAATATAGTTTTATTATTTGTAAAAATTAAATAAAACCATAAATAAAAGTAGAATTACTCTATTGCTTTTTCCCAGAGTCTTTTTTGTCTGATTTTGAGTGATATTTTCTTTATGTGTCTTTAGAATGTAATTTTCTTTCATTTTAAATTAAGCTTACTGGGTTTTTCCCCAGTTTTTAGGTATACTAGCTTATAATAAATGTGTGCTTATAAAGTCATAGATCATTAAGTGTAATGGAAACTCAAGATGATATATTTATTTATTCAATTCGTATTGATATTTTTGAGAGAGAGAGAGAAACATTGATTTGTTGTTCCACTTATTTATGTATTTATAGGTTGCTTCCTGTATGTGCCCTGACCAGAGAGCAGCCTGCAACCTTGGTGTATTGGGATGATGCTCTAACCAACTGAGCTACCCAGCCAGGGTGACATATTTTTAAATAATTTTTTCAAATTAAAAAATGTTAATGCTCATGTAAGACAATCAGAAAATACGGACTAACAAAAAGAATGTTAGCATGTTCGCATATTGGTTCTCACAGGAGCCACGAAGCGAGAGCTGCCCCTCCTGCAGGCCCAGAGGAGGAATCCAGTTCTGCTGGGCAAGCTGGGGCAGGGTTTCGGCTTTCAGGCCCCGGATCCTGACATTTAAATGCTGAGCAGAAGATGGTACTGGCAGTGGTGGTCTGGAGAGAATCCATTTCTTTTTCTGGCTACATTGTTCCTGGCTTTGTTACATTCAAGCCTAATTCATATCAGGGACTCAAGTTTGGGTTTAATTGCTGGGCAACTAAATATTCAACAGAAACAGTAGCCAGATCAGGCTTGCTGAGGGGAAATCCAAGTTGCTGAAGCCACATACCTTGCATTTCTACCTCCGTACTCGCTTTGTTCAGGAGATCACCAGGCAGCACTGGACCACCTAGAGAAAGAAGCAAAGCTGCCATGCAGAGGATCGGCCAACTCTGCCACCTGATTATTGAGTGCTTCTTCTGCAGGGGAGACCTTCTAGTGGTTACTCACAAAAATCCAAATACCCTCATCCTGTGGATCCATTTTTAGAGATCCCTCGTACGCCCCTTCCCGCTAATATGCTTGTCTAGGTCTCTGGCTGTTTCAGCTACTGACATGTGCATCTCCGACCATTTCTCTTTTCAGATAAAGTGGTCAGCTGGGTGAAATACTTAAAATTTTGTCTAATGGAGCCCTGACTGTTGTGGCTCAGTGACTAAGTGCCAGCCTGCAAACTGAAAGGTCACTGGTTCAAGTCCAAACCAGTCAGAGCACATGCCTGGGTCGTGGGCCAGGTCCCCAGATGGGGACATGCAAGAGGCAACTGATCTATGTCTCTCTCACGCATCAGTATTTCTCTCCTTCTCTTTCTCCCTCCCTTCCCCTCTCTCTAAAAATAAATAAATAAACTCTTAAAAAATTTTTAAAGAGTTTATTTTTTAGGGTGTTTTTTTTTTTTTTTTTTTTTTTTTTTTTTTTTTTTTTTTTTTTTAGAGAGAGAGAGAGGGGAAGGGAAGGAGAGGGAGAGAAACATCAATGTATGGTTGCCTTTCACATGGCCCCACCACTGGGGACCTGGCCTGCAACCCAGGCATGTGCCCTGACTGGGAATCGAACCACCACCCTTTGGTTCACAGGCCTGCGCTCAATCCACTAAGCTATACCAGCCAGGAAAAAAATATTTTTTGTCTACTGGAAAACTCTCCTCAGTTGTTCTTCAGGGCCACTCTTGAGTTGGGTTACAGTGTTGTGGCAGGTCACTTTTGCTGGTGCCATCATATTGTCCCAGTTGTCTGTTAAGTCACCTGGCCTTTGAGAAAGTCCCTAGGTCAGATGTGTGGGCTGAATGGTCGTGTGGTTGGAGAGAGCACACCATGCAGTGTGTCGTGTCTTCAGTTTCTGATCAAGCCCAGTCCTGTGTCGAAAACTTCCACTTGATCATGAGAAGCAATATAATTTGGCAATCAAACATGTGACTTTGGAGCCAAAGGGCCTGGGTTCAAATCAAGCTCTGCTTCTTATGAGCTGTGTGATTATGGGGCAAATAGCTTATCCCCTCTCTGCTGCAGTCTTCTGAAGTAGGGATAATAGAAAGAACAGTTCTATCTCCTGGAACCGTGGGGAGGATTAAAGGAAACACTCCATGTAAAGTGCTAAGAACAGAGCCTGGCATGTTGTGCACACACACTAAATGTTAGCTGACTTTATGGCTGAGGGGGTCAGGTGACCCCCAGGTTATGATGAGCACCAGTTGCTTGGTTACCTAATGTCTTGTGATGGAACTGCTGTATTTACTAGTGCCGAGCAACAAACCAAGACTGGTTTCTCAAGAGGAGAACAGTTCTATGCCACCGAGTTCATGGCCTGGCTGCAAACCCCCGGGGGCCGTGCTCTGGTTTGCCTCTCTGGATGTGCCAAAGCAGCCTCCCTGCCACAGGTGCTTCCAGCCCACTGGATTCGCTGGATCAGAGGGCAGAGCTCTCCGGACCAGCTAAAAGCCTTCTCTTGCTTCAGGCTGCCCTCAAAGCTGGCAACCTCTCAGGTTACTAAAGAAAAGACCTGAAACAGCACATCTAAATCTAGCCTCTAAAATGCAAAGTGCAAGTAGCACACTGTTATATATCATTTCCAATACCCAGATATAATAGATGTAAGTAACCTCAAGGGTATGTATAATAATGGAACGTTGTTAATAACTAGGGAGTAATGAGTTTTTAAGTTTTTATTGCCTTTGGTTTTAACAGAATTTGCCTAATCGTAAGTTTATTTAATAATGACTATGTTTACCGACTAAACTAAATTCCTGAAAATTTAACAGTTGGCTTTTGTGAGCTGATACCAGCTATCTCTAGCACATTACTGATGGTAGAATCCAAGGCAACCAGGGATGTCAGGGATAAACAATGAAGGGAACTGGCTTCCCCAACCCCCTGCCAAGCTATTTCCACAAAGGTCATTGCAGAGTCTTCACTCAAGGTGGGAGAAGCCTCGTGTCACAGGGGAGTAGGGAGAATTTCTCGGACAAGGCAGACTGCGTTAGGTTGGGTCTGACTGGAAGCAGAAGGCAAAATGGGATCAGATGATCAAGAGGTTTCCTGGGGCGGGGTTGGGGGGTGGGGGGGACAGGAGAAGGGGAGGAGAGCCCTTAGGCTATAAGGCACATGTGATTCCCCAGTAAGGAGAGGAGGATTGAGATAATCTTGAGCTGTGGCACAACTCAAATAAAGGTTTGGCCAGGCCAACGGAGACTTTCTTATTTATTTTGGTTTTTGAGGCTTTGGACATATTGTGCCAAATTGCCTCTGAAAAGTGTGTCTCTTTTCCCACTTTCACAAATTGAATATGAATGCGTTTTTCTTAGCGTCTTTGCCAATGTTGGATTTTGTCTTTTAAAAAATCTATGCCAATTTGATAGACAAAATTTTGCTATCTTGCTTTAATTTGTATTTGTTTTGTTATTGGAAACTTTGGCCACTTAAGACACGACTTTGGTCTGCTGTATTTCTCTGTGACTTAGCCCATTTTTATGCGGGGCACCCAGAGGACCCACGTTCTCTGTGAGCAGAACAGACCTTGCTGCGCATTCTGGTGTGGGGGGGAGGAGTCCGGTGGGTGAAATTCTTCTGCTAGAAATCTGTTCTCTTAGTTTGTTCTCTGTCTAGATTTACTTTAAGATATCAAGCAAATTTCCTCTAAGTTATTGGTGACACAACAACTTTCTTTCTGACACATGTGAATGGACAACAGTGCTCAGTGCCATGGCTGGGGGTGGGAGGAATCTAGAAGCAGTTAAAAAATAATACTCAAGCCCTGGCTGGTGTAGCTCAGTGGATTGAGCATGGGCTATGAACCAAAGGGTTGCTAGTTCAATTCCCAATCAGGGCACATGCCTGGGTTGCAGGCCAGGTCCCTAGTGCGGGCCATGTGAGAGGCAACCACACATTGATGTTTCTCTCCCTCTTGCTCCCTCCCTTCCCCTCTCTCTAAAAATAAAATCCTTTAAAAAATAATAATACTCAAAAAAAGGAAAAAGACAGGAAACGGGGATAAAGGGGTTCCCAAACTTTGTCTGCATCATAGTTTTGTTTGGGTCTGTCCTTTTCTAATAGACTTCCCTCTTTCCCAAGAAAATAACTGTTGGTTCTTTAAAAGAAATTTTTTTAGATATTTATCTCCTATATTTTGTTAATACATTTTAGTGCTTCACCATTCCTGGTATTCATTCATTCATTCAATACATATTTTTTGAGCCCTTTTGTTACAGAAGGCAGGGGGGCCAAGGGCGATATACTATTATTGAAAGGAACCCCCCAGGCTCGTTATGCCCACCACCTTATAGGAAAGACGTCTCTCAATGCCAGAGATTTGTGAAAAGAAAAGGAAATGTTTATTTCATGCTGTACAGATTTAAAGTAGTGACCTAATGTCTTCATCAAAACCCCAAAGTCCCTTAAAACATCCACAAACACACACAGTCCTTCCTTCCCCGCTTTGCCCAGTCTGGGGTACCGTATCTCAGGAAAAGAAATAGAAGTCCGTGGCTCAGGCAGCCCCTAGTTCTTCCCAGTAATCGTGCTCGGCTGGTAGGCGTCCCCCGGTTCCGGCACCATCAGCTGGGATGCTTGTGTCGCCGGGATCTCTGCTAAAGCTGGGTGGTGGTTCCCCCTTCTAAAGCTGTGGGGGTCCCTACTCTGGCAAAGCCGCGTGGCTCTCCTTTCTATTGCCACAGCCACATGGTTCTCTGCAGTGCCACAGCTGAGTGATCCTCTCTGCACAATGGCCGTGGGAGTCTCCACTCTGGCAAAGCCGCATAGTTCTCCCTCCAATGGCTGCGGAGTCTCGGTTTAAAGCCCCATGCCGCCCTGGCTGGCATAGCTCAGTGGATTGAGCGCGGGCTGCGAACCAAAGCATCGCAGGTTCGATTCCCAGTCAGGGCACATGCCTGGGTTGCAGGTCAGGTCCCCAGTGGGGACCACATGAGAGGCAACCACACATTGATGTTTCTCTCTCTCTCCTTCTCCTGCTCTTCCCCTCTCTAAAAATAAATAAATAAAATATTAAAAAAAAAAAAAGCCCCATGCCACTCTTCCTTTGCAGTCCCATTTCCGACTCCTCCCACAATAGGCTACACTTGCCTTCCAGCTTTACTGGACTGCCATCGTGGGTCTGGGCAGGGGTGGCCCCATGTTGTGGAGCCAGTCATCTCCAAGCTCTCACACAGGCGCTGTAACAAGAGCGAGTTGCCTCCCAGTTACATCTTGGGGGGAAGTTACTTCCATTCCCCTGGCTCAGAGCTTGGCCACAGCTGTTTAACATATCTATGTAACCAGTTTAAATGTTATAGATATGTTAAATGACCATGCCAGAGGTCAGCTGCAAAGCTGTTGCTATGCACAACAGTTCTCAATGGCCCTGCTCCATTTGTCCCTTCCCCCAACCCACACCTGTGTGGGGGAGGGGTGAGGACATCCTAATATTTCCTGGACATCTTGAGTTCTGCACCCCATTCCAAACCCTTATCTGGGGTCCCCCTCTTGGCTGCACCCTGTAACACCTACTATGTAGGACTCTAGGCATGCTATAGGCACCAGGAAAAACCTATGAATTTCCTTCCATAATGAATTTATACTCTGGTGAGGGAGACACCATTAATGAGTGATCAAAGATAAGAGGGTGAGTGACGTGAGATACTGAACATCACTGTGGTGCTGGGGAATAACAGGGCAGGCCGGCTGGATGTGGCAGCGAAGGGATGGCATTGGATGGAGAGGTGGGAGGATCTCTCTGAGGAGAAATCAGACCTACCTTCTCTTCTGTAACAGTTTGCCCCTAGTGGGAACTGGGAGTCTTTTGTTCTTTATTACAATTATTTGAATTGTTTCTGCTTGGGTGAAGAGTTGGCGTGTAGGGCATGGCCTGACGTGACCCATGCCCAGCCTCGGAGAGGGCCACATCACATCTTGTTCCTCCGGTTGTTTTCTATACCCGCTGCTGTGTCCTGGGGGCCCTGCATTAAACGAGCTGCGTTTGCCTCTGGCTGATCCCTCTCTTTTTAAACCTTCCAGATTGGAGTTCACCTTACTCCTAATGTCATTGCTACTCAAAGTTCACAGATCAGCAGTATCGGCTGGCAACCTCTCGGAGAAACAGAAATCCAGACCCATCCCAGACCTACTGAATAGGAATCTGTACTTAGCCATATCTCCAATGCTTCCTTGCCCGTTTAAGTTTCAGAAGCCCTAGTGCAGAGCTATTATCTTCACTGGTCTGAGGAAGGCCCTTCTCTGGTTATTTATTCATTTTCACCTTTTACTCCAAAGCTCATTCCTGTCCTGTCCACTGAAGACACTCTTTAATCTCTTAAAGAATTTGCCTTAAATATGTATGCATGCATCTTTGAAACTTAAATGTGGTTATTTTGAGTGTATATGTCTGTCACAGGTAACCAGGTTCTTGGTGATCGGGACAAAGAATTGAACCGAACACCCAGAGTTTATGGCAGAGAACATGGGGGTAGGCCAACTCCAAGCAGAGATTGACCTCACGGGCTGGAGGGACTCTATTCTTATAGGGCGGATCCTTCCTGGCTAGTTTTGGTGGGCTTTTACTGCACATTACTAGTAGTTGTATTACTTTAAAGCTACTGCACATGTGGTCTCCCATGATTTTCCCTGATTGGCCTCCAGGGAAGAGGGTCCCACAATGCTACTGAATTGATCCCCTCTCCTGAGGTCCCCCTGTACTAGGTTCACCTTTACCTTCACCAGGGAATTATAGCTCTCCATGTTAGAGATTAGTGAAAAGGAAAGGAGTTATTTACTCAAGTTATACAGACTAAGAGTAATGACTTAATGTCTTCATCAAAACCCCAAAGTCCCTTAAAACACCCACAAACACACATAGTCCTTCCTTCCCCCCTTTGCCCAGTCTGGGGTACCGTATCTCAGGAAAAGAAATAGAAGTCTGTGGCTCAGGCAGCCCCTGGTTCTTCCCAGTAATCTGTGCTCGGCTAGTAGGCCGCCCTCAGTTCCCAGCATCATCAGCTATGTCTCTGGGATCTCCAGCTAAAGCCGCGTGGTGATTCTTCTCATGGCTGTGTGTGTGTGTGTGGGGGGGTGTCCCCACTCTGGCCAATATTTTCTGGACACCTTGAGTTCTGGACCCCAATACAAATCCTTCTTTTGGGGGGCTCCCTGGCTGCACCCCCCTACATGTCTTCTCAATTTACACAAATACTGTTATACTACAACACTTGTTTCTTACTTTCCAATCATTATGTATTTCATGTTTAATTATGTTACTTTGTGTAGATCTAGTTCATTGCTCTAACTACTGCATAGTATTTCATAGAAATCTACCATGTTTACTTAGCCATTTCACCTGATGGGCAGCTAGGTGGCCTTGAACTTAACGGTCACTCCAGAAAACATCCTGTTTCCCCTTACAGTCTTGTGCAAAATTTTCTCTGGGTCATGCATGTTCAGCAGTGGGAGTGCCAGTCATGGGGTAAATACTCACCTAATTTCACAAAGGCCTTCCAGATTGTTCTCTAGATGGTTTGCAGTTGTTTACACTTCTACCAGCGGCATCTCATCTTCTTTCCAATATTTGCCTTTCTGATGAATGTAAAACTGCACAATATCGCTGTTTTAATTTGCATTTATCTGATTACTAGTGAGTTGGAGCATTTCTGCATCTTTTTCTAACCATTCATTTATTCAACCAAAAATTACTGTTTGTTATGTTTCAGGCACTGTTTTATGCACCAAGGAAAAGCATCCCCTCTCCATTTATATTTTTTGTCAGTTGATAATAGTTCATTGTATATCTACATATTAGTCCCCCACAAGTTCTATAACACTGAAATCTTCCCCCCGTACGGATCTACCTGCTGATTTGTCCATGGCATCCACCATTGACCAGGTGCCCCTGTTTTGATGAAGCCAAGACATTTTTGATCTCCTATGTTATATTACATCGTAGCAATTGTCTCCTGGGATTTGTTCTGTTAGCTTTGAGTTTGCCATTTACATTTAGGACTTTATTCCAGCTGGAGTTCATCATTTTATGTGGTACAAAGTAGTGATCTAATTTTATTTTTATCTATAAGATGGGCAAGTTCTCCCAGCACAGATTTTGCTTTTCTCTATAGGTTTCATCATTTAGCTTAAGAGCTCTCAGCCTCAAGTCTGTTCTGGAACTGAGATGAGTCAGAGGTTTGCAAACAGTTGCAGGAGGAAAATGTCTCTGTGAAACCTGAAGCGGGCGGTCCCATGTGACTGCTCTGCAGGAAGGTTTGACTTGTGGTCAATGTTCCTTGGAGTAACAGGAGCCAGAGGCGTGACGGCAGTGGACAGGTGCTGGTGGTGGTGAGTACCTTTCCCTGATGAGACCAGGGCACCAGATCTTGTAGGGAGAGGAATTAAAAATCACGAGCAAGGCTGAAATTCACCATACATCTTGGAATATCACCAGAAGGGTTACACACCTAAATTTGCACACTCACTTTCAAAATTTATGCTTGGAAATTTGGTTCAATAGCTATTAGGATTCAGTTTAACTAGAGTTTCGAGCAAGGGTCCTAGGAGGTCAGAATACGGGGTTCAAATCCCAGCTCTGTCACTATCAGCCGTATGACCTTGGGCAGATTACTCCTCTCAGAGTATTACATGAGATAATCCTCATAAAACCCTTAGCCTAGTGCCTGTATGCAGAGGGTACCTCAGTACTTATCGTTAATTTGTTCTGGAACTTGTGATGAGTGCCAAAACCGACGAGTACCAAGAGAAGTTTTTAAGCAACGAGTGATGAAACATTTTCTCTTGGAGGGCAGCAGCGTGACTTGTACAAGTTCTAGCAAGTGAGACGAGCCCTGAGGAAGCACCGACCACTGAAACATTTTTTTCTCGTCCAAATGCGACGAGTACAGGGCTTGTACAGTTCTGAAGCTGGTGAGCACCAAGTATGTCTGCATTCGGTATTCAGTGAGCACAGATAATGCAAAGCCTGTTAGATAATAGCCTTTGATTCCAGGGAATGCAAAGAATAAACTCTGTCCCTCAAGAAATTTAAAGCCTAATATGGGAATGAAATGAACTATAATTATTGAAATGAAAAACAATTATGCTGTAAGAGAAGAATATCCTATTTTGCGCTAAGAGAGATAATCTGTAGTCAGAGGTCAGAGAAAATGCCACATCAATGTGAGGTCTGGGGGCCACAGGGTGGGATTGGGGGCTGGGGAAAGTTTCATGGAAGAAAGTGGCTTTTAGAAAATGTCTAGACCAATGAGTGAAGGTTCCAGAAGGAGAGTCTTACTTTGGCTGGAGGGCACAGAAGGGGTAAGAGAAAGCCCTAGAGAGCCTTTTGGGGCTATGTCATAGAGACCTGGAAGGAAAATATGGGGTTGGACTTAATCTGGTAGACACATAAAATGCTTTGCTCAAGGCTGTATTTTAGGAGGATTAAATCACAAGTGGTTTTGGAGTAGAGCACAGCCAGCGGGGAGCGAAGTGCCGAGGTGAATTAGGAAGTCGTTGTGTTGTCTGGACAGAGGAAGTGACCCTCAATGGCGACCAGGGCCCTGGGAACGACGGGGGGGGGGGGGG
>CM052538.1:42622046-42651588 GCA_028533065.1 Trachops cirrhosus
GTGAATTAGGAAGTCGTTGTGTTGTCTGGACAGAGGAAGTGACCCTCAATGGCGACCAGGGCCCTGGGAACGACGGGGGGGGGGGGGGGCGGGGGGGCAAAGCGAGAGGCCCAAGACTGAAGCATCAACAGGGCTCAGTGAGGGAGAAGGCTCCCAAAGGGCCACCTCTTCTCCCGGTGGCTGTTTCCTGCATCATCTGCTTTCCTTAAAACCCCAACCCTGTCTCATTTCTCTCTCTTAGCTGATAACCTCATTCCCTGCCTCCTTGGCACCTCAAAGTGTTTCTGATGTCCACTCTTTTCTTTTTTTCAAGTCTGTCTCCTCTCCTTTTAACATCCAAGGCCAACCCTTCCACTGGTGTGCTTGACCCATGGCTTCCTCTCCCTTATGGGATTCCCAGCAAGTATTTCCTCTGCTATATCCACTGACTCTTTCCTGCCCACAAACATGCTTAGGCCGCTTTCCCTTTAAAAGAACTTCCTTTGGGTCTTGTTCTATTCTTAAGCAACACTTCAACTTCTTTTCTACCCTTTCCCTCAAATTTCTCGAGAAAGGATTAATTCAAAGATGGACTGCACAGCCTTTACACATTTACACCTCAGCTTTCTGAAACTGAACTCCCACATCTACAAACACTGCCCAGTTACCAAAGACCTCTTACATGTCAAACCCAAATTTCTCAGTCCTCTATCCACTTAAACTGCGGAGCGACATCCCCATTTCCCCCTCCCCACTGCCTTCTGTACCCGACTTCGGAAACTAATACCCCAGTTCTCTTTCCTAGTTCTTCCTTCCCACCCTCTTTAATGCCTGCAGCTCTGCAGACAAAGCTGCTTTTCATTGCTCTGTCCTCACCACATCACTGTACACCAGGAGTGAGCGAGCAATCTTTCCTTGCATGAGGTCAAAGAAAGAGAAGAGGAGGAGTATATATATATATCCACACACATATATATATAAAACTTGAAAATATCCATCCATATCTATACCTCTCTATTTATGTTTTATTTAATAGGATAATAATCATTAGAACATGGGCACTATATTTGGCCTCTAAAATATTACAGCAGACATAATTGTACTATAACTTAGCAACATGGAAGCAGCTTTCCAACCTTTCTTCTTGAAATTGTGCAAAGGGCTGAAGTTAGGCTCATTCTTGACTTCCCTTCAGAACCTTAATCTTCGTCATGGATGTAACTGCCACCTGTCTGTGAGGAATTTCCAGTGTCTCTTCTTAAACTACAGACCCCTAGAAAAGCCCCATGCTAGTGCCTTAAATTTAACACATTTCACAGAACTTATCCTGTTCCTCCCTCATCCCTACTGAATCTGCCTTCCCAGGCTCAGCGGTCTTCTATATAGGGGCAAAGTACACTATTTTACAATTGCATAGTGATAAACAGTATTATTGCTAATGTAAGAATGTTTTTAGAATATGTCGCTATAGGCTTTTAATAAATATGGTAGTAAATAGAGTATTTTTTAAAGCAGCAACAAAAAATTAATGAGTCAACATTGAAGTTTAGAAAAGGCAAATAAATAATATTCTTTTAAAATGCTGCATGATAAATCTGATACTAATGGGTTGGGAAGACTTGTGTTATCTTTTTGTTGTATTTTAAATCAGTGGAATACCAACTGATGACAATAAAACTTTTAAAAGAGCCTTCTGGGTATTAGAAATGAATTGTGGGGATTGCACTCCAAGATTTTACAGATACACTCATTTTATTCATTAGCACATTGATAAAAAATACCCATGAAGCAGCAACTGAAGTTATCAGTAAGGAAATAAAAGGAAAATGTTTGAGGATTTTCATCTTATTTGTAAAATCATTCTATTGGCTTTAGAGTTTGTAACATTCTAAGACATTCTATGGCATCAATTTTTAGTTTGACAACAGAATATAGAGCAAATCTAAATTTTTCTTCAAAATTCTGGTTTTAATTGTATCTATCATAGCCTCAAAATTTAAGAACCAATTAGCAAGACAGTTTCTATAATGGAGCTGGAGTCCATAAAAGACAGTCCACAGACAATGCTGTTTTATACAGTGACGTTCATTTTCTCAAAAATATAGTTTTACTACCACTTTTTAATATTTTCATACTCATCTGAAGAGTGGTCTTGTTATCTTAAGGCTGCCTAATGTGAGATGTATGGGTGGCTTGAAGTGGTTTTAAACTTTAGAGGTCTTTAAAAAGTCTACTATTGAATCCCTAATTAGGTTAAGACTCAAAACCTTGACAAAAAGGCAGCACCTGTGTTGTACTTAAAAATGCCCATAGAATCCATGTAAAGAAGGCGGCCATAATGCTCCAGATGGAGAATACACGGAGCTTTTAATTCATTCACTCAGTGTGCCTTTTGAGGCACCGCTCTGGGAATGTTCTGGGTGCTGGGAATTCTGCAGAGAACAAAGGACAACAAACCCTGCTTTCATGTAGTTTATATTCTAAAGAGAAGAGAGGAAAAACTGACAGTACCAATCCATGGATTAAAAAGTATATTAGAGGTGATGCCCTAAATGCTAAGGAGAAAAATCAAGCAGGGGCAGGAAATGGGGAGTAAGGGGTTACGGTTAAAATTGGATTATCAAGGAAAGCCTCACAGGGCAGGTGGCACTTGGGCAAAGACCTGAAGAGGGTGAGGGAGCGAGGATAGACATCTGGATAGATGTCTGGGGGAAGGATGACTCTGTCCAGGTGTCCAGGAAACCAGTGTAGCTGGAGGAGGGACAGATGGCTATGAGCTCAGCGAGGTCACGAGGGACAGATCCTCATGACCCCTAGGATCTAGAGGTTTTCGCCATGAGCTGTAGAGCAATTGGAGGGTCTTGGGCAGAGAAGCAGTTTATGAGAATGTTTTTAACAGGAGCCCTAGTAGGGGCTCAAGGGTAGGACCAGGGGGAGCAGTGAGAAGTGACAGCAATAATCCAGGTGAGAGATGATGGTGGCAGACCAGGGTGGCATTTGCTGTGGAGAGAAGTAGTATTCTGAATATATTTAGAGGAAAGAGTGGTAGAATTTGCTACTGCCTACTGTGAGAGGGAATATAAAGAGAGTCAAGGATGACTCTTAAGTTGATGGGGTTTTTTTCAGCAATGGGAAAGGATGTGGTCGCCACTTCCTGAGATGAAAAAGATAGGACAGGGAAAAAGCCCATTGGTGTTCTCCTTCCCCACCTTCCCCCACCTCCCCACTCCCTTATAATTGCAGGGGTTGTGACCTCCTGCACCAAGGTATGCACCAGCCCTCCAGTAACTTCAGTGACTGAGCCTGGTGTCCCATTACGGATTGCTATCTGATCAAGCATGGGGCACATGTGAGCCATTTGTTTTACCAGAGGGAGCCATTTTAGTAATTATTCCAGGGCAGCTATTTGTCACCTGTGGCCTTAGCAACTGCATGAGTATGTAGTTCAAAGGAAATTCTCACCCTGCAGATACAAAAGTGGGACTCATTAGCCTGAAGTTGGTGTGTAGACCTGGCTGGTGTGGCTCAGCAGGTTGAATGCTGGCCTGCAAACCAAAGGGTCACCAGTTCGATTCCCAGTCAGAGCACATACCTGGTTTGTGGGCCAGATCCCCAGTAGGGGACACATGAGAGGCAACCACACATTGATGTGTCTGTCCCCTCTTTTTCCCTCCCTTCACCTCTGTATCAAATAAGTAAATAAAATCGTTTTTAAAAAAGAATTTGTGTTAAACTGTCAGATCAGCTGAAGAGTGAATTTAGAAAATGTTAAAGAAAACACACACACACACACACACACACACACACACACACACAGAGGCCCCAAAGGGCTTTATTCTTGCTAAAAACCCACGATGCCAAACTTAGATTTAGTTCCCAACCTAACTGCAGTTTCAACCTCTCCCAGAATCAGCCCCTGTGCCCCCCTGCCCATGGGAAGGAGAGGCAATCTATATAATAAAGACCTTCCCCATCTCTTCCCCCCCCAAATGTTCCAACTCCAAAATAATCCTTCCTTTTCTTTCCATAATGCCTCTCTCTCCCCAGTTTTCTTCCTTCAAGACCCTTCATTTTGTACAAGGCCTCAGAACGCCCTTCTAGTTGCTAGACGGGATGCTTCGACACTCATAAATTGCTTAATGAAGCCAATTAGATCTTCACATTTACTAGGCTGGATTTTGATTTTTAACAAAACGAGTGTGCAAATTCTTAGATCACAGGGTGGTGGTGTTTGTGAGGATCAAATCGAATGCATACGTTATACAACTGGCACACAGCGCTCAACAAAGAGGGTGTCTATTTTTATTAACAAGCCCATCTGTAGGAGCTTGTTCCTGGGCAACATCCAGTCAGTCACTGAAAGTGCGCATTTCACAACCATCACACATCCCCAAAAGAAGTTGGGGAAGAAGCAACGACTGAAAGTAGTTGAGATGACTGGCATTTATAGATGCACGGTCCTCAGTCCAATCCTTTGGAGGCGAGGCTTGGGGAGGCAAAGCACATCTAACTGGCGGCTGAAAGGAGCTTCAGCTAGATCTCCGGGTTTCCCCTCACTGTGTCCGCAGAGCTGCCAGCTTACCCCACCCAGGCGGCAGAGCTACTGTTGCAGCCTGAGCGTAGTCCCGCAATGCACATTGGCCTCTCCAGTGTCTAAGTTCCGGGAAGCTCCCAGCTCTAGCTCGCTGCGCTGCTGCTAAGAGTCCGTCGGAAGCAGGCAAAGGAAAAGGGGTGGCTGTGCGCATTTGGGTTCTTTACGCGTGCGAAACACTCTTGGAATGGGGCACCCCGTGCACTAGAACCGACGACTGGCGGGGTCGAAAATGGAAAACGTTGGAGAAGGAGGGCGCTCGAATCGCCCAGCCAGAGCTTGGGGCTGTAGCCCCGGGCGTGGCTGGGAAAGTTGCGTTTTAGACCCGGAGGGCTGGCCTCCCGGCCGGAGCACGGGCCAACCAGGACCTTAAAAGGACGGAGCGGGCGGGGTAGGTGTGGCTTTGCCTTCGTGACCTGAGCCCGGATCCCTGTCGCCGTTGTCTCCCGCAGCTGCGGCCTCTCAGCCATGGGCGCCGTTTGGTCTGCCCTGCTGGTCGGAGGGGGTCTGGCCGGAGCACTTTTCATCTGGCTGATCCGGGACAAGGGAAAGAAGGGGGACGCGGAGCAGGACTCCACTCCTGGGAAGGCTGTGGCTGCGGGAGGTGATCCTAGTGGTGGCAGCGGACTGAGTCCCGCACCTTCCAGGCCCGAACTGGTCACCAAACCAGGTATTCTTTTCTCCGTGTCTCGAGGGCAGATCCGCCAGGGGTCTTTGAAATTCCTCCGGGAGCGTTCCTAGCCGCAGGGTCCCAGGACCAGCTTTCCCTGCCCGGGGTAGGACCCTCCCACGCCCAGTATTTCCCATGCTGGGGAGCACGCACTGGACAGGTTTCTCACCCGATACAGAGGCCCTGGAAATGCCCTGGCCGTTCGTCCTAGGGCGGCGCCCCACAGTCTGAGTTCCCAGTGCCCGCCCCTGCGGACCTGCCCCTGCCCGGCAAATAGGGATGGACTTCGCTGGGCGGCACGTGGTGCAGTGCGAGTGCCGGCAGTGGCGCGGGCCCCACTCCTCCCCCGGCTTCGGAAAGCAGTGCGGAGGTTTAGGCGGACGCTGTAACCCTCTTCAATCTCTGATCGAGCGGGGATACTTTATCAGTGTCAATTGCATAGACTCATGACCTCCCATCCCTCACTCCATGGAAGAGCTGGGTTTGGGAACACCCGAATAGTGAGCACCTCCCGCTCTCTGGTTGCTTCTGTCAGGAAGGCAAAGTTCAGGTTGGACTCTGGCCATTAGTCCTGTGCTGGAGCCCTAGGGCTGCGTGCTGGACGCCCGGTTCGGAGACGGCGGCCCTTGCGCGCAAGCTCACCGCAACAGCGCAGGGCTGTCTATTCCCTGCGGAAGGGACTTAGTAAGGGTTCTTAATAGGGGTCGCAACCCCGAATTGACATCCAGGTTTAAATCTCCACATTTTAGAGAGGGTATTCTAGGCAAAGTGGAAACACTGGCAGGAGTCCTTACTTGCCAGCGTCCTCGCCGGGCTAGTTGCCATCGCCTGGATCCAGCTTCAGTGAGAATGACATCTGTGCACTTTATTTTTGGTGGAATGCTGTTCACATGTAGCCACTTGAAAATCTGCCCCTGTGCCTTTCCTGCTATTGGTTTGGGATGAGCAGAGTGCTCATTTTCCTTTATCTGACCTTGTGTTTTAGGTTGAAAGATTGGGGAAATTCAGATTAATATTTGTTTCCCTCTTACTTCCAACCCCGCCATTAAAGAGAAAATTAAAGACCATTTTCCCCCATCCCTCACCCCCGTCCACCCCCAAAAACCCATCTGTGAAGACTGTATGACTTTAAAGATGTTGATTTTGTAGGGGAGCAATTTGGACTACTAATGAAGTGACCAAGAAGGAAACAGAATCTTTAGAGAGCTTGAACTGTGTACTTTCAAGTACATTTTAAAACGTATACAGTGGGAGGGTATGGGAAAAGCCTATGGCTTGTTGAAGGGCTTCCCCACGCACATGGGGTTGTCAAGGAGAAACCAGCCCTCTCCGCCCCCTCACCCCCAGTGATGCGCTGCTGTCGTTTGTATTCTCACAGCAGCCACTGGCAGCTGACCGGCCAGCATCTGTGAGAGCTGGTCCCTGGGCTGCACACAGTTGCTTAGCTCACAAGTGGACACCGCTGGTTTGTAGGGTAGCCATCTAGCCCTTTGCCCCACAGGCTGGACAGCATTTTTTGATGATAGGAGCCAAACAGCTTGACTTGGCTGCATGCCAGTATGGCCTGGAATACAGAAGTTGAGGACCATGACAGGTTCCACTTTTGCCTCTACAACTTGTCACTTCATTCAACACTCCTGGATAAGCCTTTTATTATTGGATATACGTGGACATTCTTAGCACACAGTATGGGTTCAATGTCTGAACTAGGTAATTAGGTACTTGGTTTTAGCAGGGACAGATTTTGTGAAATGCAGCTCGATTACCGGTAAAGTTTTCAATAACTAAACTTTTTCTCCACCCAACTTACTTATTTCTCATGAGAACTGCCTATTACATTGTTTTTATAGAGCATCTTCAAGAAAGGAATGGATGCTTGGTTTCAGAGACCAAAAGCCCTGGTAGCGTGCAGGATGCAGCATGGAGACCGCAGAGTCCTTCCGGAGAACATGGTGACTGTGACAATTCGAGACAGCATGTTCCTTTTGGACGGTTTCTGGACGCAGAATCTACAGCTGCATCTGCAACTGGATACTCTGGGGGTTGCTGTGAAACTTCAAGAAATGAAAGCCGTGAATCTTGTGTAGGAGAATGGGGAGTCCGAAAAGGACAAGAGACACCTGCTAACGCAGCTCCGTGTTTTGCAGAGAAGTTGCCTTCTAGCAACCTGCTCATGGACAGAGGTAAAGAGGAAGTGAGCCTTGCACGGCTGGACAGTCAGGACTCGGCTGACCCGGAGGACTGGGAGATGGTGTCCAGGCACTCATCTTGGGGAGACATTGGTTTGGGTGGCAGTCTTGAGGATCCAATGTTAAACCCAAACCAAGGAATGGACTATGGCAAAGACACTCTTGCGGAAACAAGAGGTCAGGAAGTGGATGTTAAAACAAAAAGGGAAGTAGCTAAGACTTCAGAGTCTCAGCAAGTTAGTGTCAGGTTCCAGGTCCATTATGTCACAAGTGCTAGTGTGCAATTCATTGCAGTAACTGGAGACCATAAGAAGCTTGGGAGATGGAACACTTACATCCCCCTGCAGTACAGCAAGGGTGGGTACTGGTCTCGTTCTGTCTCCCTGCCAGCAGATACAGTGGTGGAATGGAAGTTTGTGGTGGTAGAGAATGGGAAAGTTACTCGCTGGGAAGAATGCAGCAATAGGTTTCTAGAGACTGGCCATGAGGATAAATTGGTTCACAAGTGTTGGGGGATTCACTGATTCAGTTTGCTAAGTACTGAAGAAGCTGTTGCAGAATGTGGAAGAGGCTAAGGTTGTGGAGCATACTCAATAATTTAAAATGAAGGAAGTATAACTCCAAGTTTAACTGAGTTGTTTGATTTACTAATGGCTTCGTCTAATGCGCAGAAATGTATCTGTATATCTATGTACCTATAGATATATAGACAGATAATGCTTCCAGTGAGTACGGACTTTTTTCTGTGGCGCTGATGAATAGACTTATGCTGATCCATACGCACTGTAGGACTTTGTTCTCTTGGGCAGTGACTTGGCTAAGCTTCAGCTGTGCCCTGGTCAGGGAGCACAAAAGCAAACCAGCTGCACAGGGTTCAAGGTCGAGCCTTTGGGTGATCCTTAGACCAAGGGAGTGAAACAAGCTGCATTCAAAGAGCTGATTTCCTTGTGCGGCTGAAGAAATGTTCTCTTTAGTACACTGTGTTTAAAAATAGTTAACAGTGATCAGAAAATATCTGTTACTAGACGTGATTAGGGAGGCTTGATTTTACCTGCCTGGTATGATTTGAAGGCGGCAAGTGCATCTTTGTGTTGTAATCGAAAGCTAGTGTAGGAACATCAGGAGCAGCCCATGAGGAAAGGGAACAGGAATAGGGTCGACGTCCTGCAGGGCCAGGTGGGATGAAGGAGAGCTCTTAGAGGGCTGGGAGTACAGACAGGGACACCTGACTGCAGGGAGGGACACACCCTCCTTTACCCCGGGGCCTTTGCAGAGCCATCTCTGCCCACCGCAGGGACGGCAGACGCCGGCCTTAGCGGTCGTACTGCCCGCTCCCCTCTCCGTCCATGGCTGTATTGGGTAACCGAATTGCAACAGGACAGTGACAGAGAAGTACAGCATCTTTGCTCTGAGAAGAAATAAACATTTGAACTTGGCTATTACAACAGAAAAAAATAAAACCTGAGTTTTAATATCTTTTTAAATGTCTGAATTATTTGTCTAAATCTTGGTACCACAATAGCTTAGATGTAAAAAAAATCTAATATTTTCCTCCATTAATAACAGACATGGAAGAAAGCAAGCATCAGGAGGCAGAGAAGTCTGTTTTTCTCCCTTTGAAGACAAAGTTTAAAATATTTCTTTCAAAACTGTACCTTTGGAGGGATATTATGCATGGCTGTACTTGAAAATGAATTCTTACATATTAAAACAACTTTTAAAAAGTGGAACATCTTTTGGTGAAATATTGTTTAGTTTTGATTACAGATGCACTTTGCTGGAAAAAAGCTTAGATCCAACTGAAAATAGTGTTAGAAAGTGCTTAATAGAACTAATGTTTGATACTTTTTGGCCTGTAGCATTTTTACGTTAAATTATGTTAAAAGAAGTATTTGTTAAATATTTCTCACATACTTCATAATGAATTTAATACAGTGAGGCTGGTTTTCAGAAGGCATTTCCTATTACTGTCCAGAATGCCCAAGCATTTCTATTAGGTAAAATTAAAACAATTTATAATAAACATCTTTAGAGTTCTGTTATTAGCCATTTTATCATTACCTGATGAAATAAAAATTATTCTTTCAGTAAATCCAATTGATATGAGGTATATACATATAGGTACTAAGTTACATATTTAGAATTATTTAAAATGGAATGTGCTTAGAGTGATAACACTGACATTTAGAGAAGAAAAACTAGGGTTTTTTTTTTTTTTTTTTTGGTGGGCAGCCCCATGCCCTACTTGGTCTATGGTCTGTGCTGCACAGGGCCGACACCAGCTCTGTCACAGACACAGCCCTGGAAGGAGGCTGCAACTACAGCCTATTTCCTACTCACTGAACAGTCAGCAGTGGGGGTTCCTGGCAGGACGGGCAGCTCTTGCAGAGATTGTCACCCAGGCTCCTGTCCTGCAATCCCCTGGGACCTCGCTGTCCTCTGAATGCAGCCCATGGAAGAGGAAATGGCGTCAGGGAAAACCGTAAGTGCTTACTAACACGTTTGTTCTGTCCACATGCCCTTAAGTGGAGGGGAGGTGGAGCTGGGAAACAGTCTCTCACTGGGCGGCTGTTTTTCGGTGACGTCTGGGCCAGAGAACGGAGTGCAGACTTTCTGGGACAGCCAGCCTCCTGCCACCCTGTCCCTGTTGTCTTTGGCACCACTGAAACATTCCTGCGTATGTTGTTCTTGTTTTGTTTGGTTTGGTTCACACGTGTGGTATAACACGGTATAATAAATATATTTGGTCATTGTCCGAGGTTCCTGGCACGGAGCTACTCAAACTCTTGGAATTTCTTGGGAGATGGGAGTACCCTTTGTTATTCATAATGAGGCCCTTTAGATCATACCAGAGTTTATGCTAATGAGGTGATTTATGGTGGAGCACCTATAAAGCCTCTGGATTGAGCTGGTCACCAGAAAGACCTAGTGATTAGACATTTGGAAGTCCTACCTACCAATCTCTGGGAAGGGGTGGAGAACAGGAGATAAGCTCTAAAAACTCCTGAAAACAGTCAAGTGTCCAATAAGGATTATTTGGTCAGCTATGTCCCAAGGGACCGAATTAGATAGTAATGGAGCTGAAAAGTTCCTCTCACCTAGTGAGGTGCAGCCACCCCCACATCCCAGCATCACTCCTGCGTTTGTGGTGAGGCTGCTGTGAACAAGCCCACTGCGCTGCCAACGGCATAAAAGTCTACGCATGCAGTTATGCACAGTGTATGCTCCATGACAGTAAACAAGTGTGTTACTAGTTCACATATTTCCTATACTATACGTTTTGACTGTCATTTTAGAGTGTACTCTTTTTACTTATCAAAAAAGTTTGCCATAACAGTATGCCCTGGTGCATTGGCAGCAGCCTAGTCTTGTGCTTGCCAAATCTCTTGATTGCATCATTTTCTCTTGTGCTTGATTTAATCTCATGTTGTTTTACGAATTTAGTGTAGACTAGGTGTAGTTTATGAAGTCTACAGTAGTGTACCATGACGACCTGCCTTTCCCATTCACTCACTGAGCCACCCGGAGCAACTCCGAGTCCTTCCTGCAAGGTCCATTCACTGTGAGTGCTCTATGTAGGTGTTCCATTTTTTATCCTTTATATCATATTTCCATATTTTTACTACACCTTTCCTATGCTCACATATGTTTAGATATACAAATGCTTACCATTGTGTTACAGCTGCCTACAGTATTCAATACAGTAACACACTGTACAAGCTTGCAGCCCAGGAGCGAGAGCCTGTACCACACAGCCTTTGTAGGTAGCTGGCTCTACCTCCTAGGTGTGTGAAAGTGCGCTCAGTAATGTTTGCACAATGTCGAAATCGTCTAACAGCACATTTCTCAGAACATGTCCTTGTTGTTAAGCAGCTCCTGACCGTGAGGGGGTGCAGTGAGCTTCGGGGCGGCCAACACATCGAGGTGCTGACAGGGCAGCACACCCAGAGGGGCAGGGGAGCATCGCGCTCCAGATCCCCAAACCTTGCCCTGTGCATCTCTCACACTTTGCTGTTCTTGAGTTGTTTCCTTTCTAACAAACCAATAATAGTAACTAAAGTACTAAGTTCCATGACCCATTCTATCAAGTTACTGAAACTCAGGAATAGGCTGTAGGAACCCCCAATTTACAACCTGTTAGTCAAAAAGTACCGCTGGTCTGGGACTTCTGATTGGCATCTGAAGTGGGAGCAGTCTGGAGAGCCTGAGCCCTCAAATCTGGAGAACCTGGCATTAACTCCAGATAGTGTCAGAACTGAACCGACTTGTGGGAGAGCCAGCTGGTGTCCACAGAGAATCGGTCATTCCTGTTGGGAAACACTCCCACTCGACACCCCCTGATTTATTACAATCTGATGAAAGCAGACTGAATCCATTCAATCTGAAGAAGCTACCCACTGACTAAAGAATAACACATTTTCTTTATTTCTTTATACTTCTTAGTACATAAAAAAGACACTTTTCAAAAGTTTCGATTAGGGGCCCAGTGCTTTGTTAGCGGCTCACACTCACCGATACTGGCAGAACACACAGCGAGTGCGGGGCCACAGGGGGAACCCCTGTCGGTGTGGGGTGCTGGTGCTGCTCTGGGCGTCACCCCACATCTTTCACTTTCCCGTGAAAGTTGTCTGTTCAGCTGAAGGAAAATAACTATTGCCTCAGCACCAGTACAAATATTAAAAAACACATAATTATGCCAACGCATTAGTACAAATCGATACCTTATAAGTTATGAATACTTTCACAACTAGCTAGTACTGCTTCAAGTTTTACTGGGAGAGCATTCGAGAATATTTTATTTCAAAATAGAGTTTACAGGACAGGGTAACTTTTATTAAATTTTCACATAAAAAGAAAAAAGTTCATGGGGCACTAATTATAAGTAACACCACAATTAATTGGGCATCATCTCTCTGTAAAGGTTAGGCAAGCAATGTATTATTTTAGTAACATTTTCTCCTGGTCTTTGACTTTCTGTATCCTTTTCTCTTGATTTCTGATCATTGAAGACATTGCTGAAAATGTTGATAAAACAAAGTTAGAACAGCAACATTTACTGAGGCTTTAATTCTATTACATGCTTTTGAAAAGGTCAGCTCGCTACTGTAGAATACATACATTCTGAGCTCAAGAAGTTCTTAAAAATTGCAAAGTAGCATATTTTTGAAAAGACATGGAACTAAGGATAAGTCTTTTTCAGTTATTTTAAATGGGCATGATAATTATTAGCACAGAAGTGACACACACTAATGTAAATAATGTGACGCCTCGGACACACGTATAAAGAGAGAGGCAAGTCTTTGTTTCGCCCCCTCCCACTGGCCGATCCCCCCTCAGAGGCTGTCCCTGTAAACGGCCTGGTGAGCATCTTCACGTGCGTGCATACGTACACACACACAAGTTTTCTTCTTTACAGAAATGTCAATGTAGCGTAAGTTGTTCTTTTTTTAGATTTTTTGTTTTATAAGTTGTCCTGTAGCTTACTTTATTCACTTAACAAAATGTTAACATCGCCGCAGTTCAGCTCCTGTTTTGTTAGGATTGCACAGTACTCCGTTATAGCGATGCACCAACGTGTTAGCAAATACATTTTTAAAAGTTGCTTTCTTAGTTTTCTTTATACACAATCTTATAGGAAATACTTCTATAAACCAACTTTTGTGTACTTGTGCAATTATTTCTATAGAATAAATTGTTAGAAGTGGAATTTCTGGGTCAAGGCATCTGTGCACTTTAAATTTTGATAAATGTGCCCAAAATTTTCTCCAAAATATTTGTGTCATAATTTCCAAGAGACATTCCACCCAGACAATGTATGTAATGTAATGGTCTTTTTATTTTTTTTAACAAATACGACACAGCTCCCATCTGGACTCCTACATGGTGGCATCACTCAGATAAACTCAGAAACGTAAGTCCACGTGTGATATAAATGGGGCCAAGAACATAATCATCTGCTTTTAAAAATGCACAATAAACTTAAAATCAAACATTTTTCCTGATATTTATATACACAAGGATCTGGGGTTATCATAAGAGATTTGAAATTTTCTTTTATAACAATTTGGTATAGCATTAGTATAATAAAAACTATGGATTTTGGAATTAGAAATTACAGAGATCAAATCCCAGCTCCACTACTAAAGTAACTTAGAACTTACGGACTGACTGTGGTTTTACCTCCAGTTTCCTCATTTTCAAACCACAGGAGACTAGTGCCCACCTCCCAGCGCTGCTGTGAGGCCCACACGGAAAAATGTTAAGTGAAGCTCTGAGCACAGGGCTATCGGCACATAGCTGGCAAATGCTCAGTAAATGCTACTAGCAGCTATTATTAGTAATAAGGTCAAATTTATTTTATAAGGATTTGTTCTTAGAAAAATATTTATTATCATTCATCTGCAACTCACTTTTCTAGAGCTGGAAAGATGGAATAACATGCTTACTTCAAAATTAATCTCCCTCTGAAAAAAGGCTCCAGGATTCATGAATTTATGTCAAAAAAGTATAAAAAGTGACAGCCCTCCCAAGCCCATGGGAACATGTCCATACCCTCCCACATCTATGGGAATGTCCACCGGGAACTCGTGCCCGAGAGTAGCCTATTGTCTGCTGAGTACAGTAATTTCTCATCCAAACAGCTTTAGTTTACTTATAAGTAGTTTTTCTTTTTATTTAGTGATCTATTATATGGCATAGTGTCTGACAGCCCATTCTAATTAAAACCCTGTATAAGGCTAAACACTGTCAATTTGTTTTTTGGCTACTGACTGCAATTGTATCCCGGCTGCTTCCACACAAATACTTACCTATAGGAGGGGGCACAAGTGACCTGCCTCAGGTCACACAATGAATCCCGGGCTAAGTCATGGTTAAGTCCCTTATATTTTGACTAAGGTTGCTTATTCAAGATCCTGTGCAGTGGGTCAACAGGTAGGAGGCTTAAATGGAAGGGCAGTACGCTTTTGAGCAAGGAAGATCTCACCAAATGTACACTGTACCTTGGTTCTTCATTTGTAAGTCTTCTACGAGAGTCTGCAAGCTTTCCAGTCTGTTCTGAAGCTTCCTGCACGTTTTTCCTGTGGTTTCTATTGGCTGAGACTGTGAAGCTATTAGAAAATTGCTTAGATGTGATATTAAAAGCCTATTTTAATATATATTTTAGAAGTCTTCCAATTACAGGTTAAATAATCTTTCCTTTAAAGTAATGAAAACCCTAAAACACTATTCTAAAATAAAGAAGTCTTTTCTAAATATTGCAATATTAACTTATTTGATTTTGTTTCAAATCAGTCTGATTTACTCTTATTTAACTACATCGTATTAAATGGGATGAGTGAGAGGAATACTTTAATAACACATTCCATATTATCAATGGCAGCTTTCCATGTCAAACCTTGGAGTTCCATGAATTTAGGATTTGGAAGAACAAGATTCAATACTGACACTGGCAACATTCTTGAAGGTGTGTGAGGCCAAGTCCACATTTTAGCCACCACCGCCCGAGTGAGGAGGGTGCTACAAGATGGAAGAGGGTGGCCTGGGTGCTGACATGGCTGTGGTGAACTGAGCGCAAACGTGGAGGGAGCAACTGAGGAGGGGCTAGACAACACGCAAGCTACTCTCTCATCAGTGCGCTAAGTTTTGCCAGCCTCTAAAAAATTCTTAATGGGCAATTGCAAGATTTTAATTTGACCTTAGTCTCTGATGCAACAACTGGCCTAGGTTACCCCTCATCAAGGGGAATGATGCCCTAGAGCTCTGGGGCTCTCTGAGTCATTGTCACATATGATGAAAAACATGTCAAGTTCAATTCAACATCTATGTATTTAATGTCACGGATTTATCAAGAACATATTCTAAATCAAACGTTTTTTCCTATCTGCCTCAGCAAAAAAAAGAACTTAGAATTTAAAAAATGAAGACATTTTGACAAGTTTGTATGATAGATACTTGCATTCATGAAAGCACAGACAGCCATGATTTTAGACATCGTAAATAAGAGAAGTCACAGCATTTAAAAGAATGCACAAAATCTTATAATAGAAAAAAGTTCATTAATCAAGAAGAGATAATATTTACATATAATTTCTATGTATATTTATTATAGGGTGTGTGTCTCCATATATAGAGAGAGACACACACACACAGACAATAGCTATTCTATTTAAATCAGACCCATTTAGTTACACAGCTAGCTATCAGAACTTGCATATAAGAACACCATGTAGTATCTCATTCTGATTACAGAAAGGAACTTTCAATTTAGCAGAGCTTTAAAGGCAATTAGTCTTATTATTGATATGCGGTCATTCTTACCTTTAACAGAATCAGGTGAATGAACAGACTTGGTGGATCTGTACTGCGATGTGGAGCCTATTGAATCTTCAGCTGAACTAGTTAGGAGTGAGTGAACTGGAGACTTCTTAGGGGAAGAGTGGAATGAACGAGAAGTTGAATTTTTCACAGATGGACTTACTAAAATTTTGCAAGAATGAAAGTAAAAGAAGAGATTTAATTAAAAATAGCATACCACACCTCTCAAAAAGTCAAACTCACAAGAAAATGTTTCCAGTGCGGGGTGGGGGGCGGGGCGCAGTGGGCAGAAAGGATGTTCTATTGAAGACCTAAGGCTCTGGGTGAGACTCAAGGGCGCTCTGCCTGGGAAAGGGCTGTGTCTTAGAAATAAAGGTCTACAGGAACAAGACCTGTCCTTGGGGGTCTGAGGGCCAGCTTCAAATCTTCTTAAATTCCTGAATGGATTAAATCAATCTGTGAGTGCTGGTGTCCTTAGTTGTCTATTACGAGTGAGCATGAATGCACTCTCCTGAGAAAGGCAACCACATCCTAAGCACCAAACCATTTGTACAACTTTCATATATGTCTGTCATACACTAAAAGCAACCAGGTGTAGGAGGAGACAAAAATCACATGATGGAAAACCAAGAAAATATATAGGTAATAGATATGGACCCCCAAGGTCTGGACAACGGAGGCACAGACTATGACAGATTCAAATAGCATGACTGCAAACCCACACAGGTTCTTCTTATATAAAGGAAGTCACACCTGGACATAGCAATTAAAACCTGCTACCAACCAACCAAACCAAGCCAAAAACAAAACCAGTCTTAAAGCGGCCACAAGGGCAAAAAAGATGAATTACATTTAAATAAGCAACAATTAAACTTGAAGGTGACTTCTTAGTAGGGACAGTGGAAGCCAGAAAACAATGGAATATTTTCAAAGTGAAAGAAAAATGTCAACTCTAATATTCTATACTCAGCAAAAAATATTCTTCAAAAATGAGCATAAAATAATGACAAGTTCAGAAAAACAGAAACTGAGAAAATATGTCCCTAGAAGACTTACATTAAAGGAAACATTAAAGGCATAAGTGAAATGATATCAGATAGAAGACAAAGTATAAATATGTAGGTATATTAAAATGAATATCAACTGTACAACCAATGTAAATTATCCCCTGCAGTATTTATATTTATAATTGAAATAAGTGACAATAATTGTATATAACTTGGAAGGACAGTGAATAGATTTAATGTATTCTAAGGTGCAATATATGAGAACAGGTAAAGCACTCATTTATATTAATCTAATAAAGCAAGGATATATCTTGTATTCTCTTGAATAAAACAACAATAAAAACACAAAGTGAAGTATACCTGAAGGAACTGTTAAATTTCAAATAAACGCTCTTTTCTTGAAATATTAGTTTTTAAAAGATTTCTCACAAGTTAAAGACTATTTAAAAATTAAGAGTTTGTTTTTATTTAAGAATACTATGGGTTTTTAAAAAGATTTTATGTATTTATTTTTAGAGAGAGGGGAAGGGAGGGAGAAAGAGAGGGAGAGAAACATCAATGTGGGGTTGTGTCTCACAAGCCCCCTACTGGGGACCTGGCCTGCAACCCAGGCATGTGCCCTGACTGGGAATCAAACAAGTGACCCTTTGGTTTGCAGGCTGGTGCTCAATACACTGAGCAACACCAGCCAGGGCAAAAGATAAGTGTAATTAAAAAAAAGAAAGAGACAAAAGGAACTAGGGCTGTGGGAGGGTTACAATTTTAAATAAGGTTGTGAGAGGAAGTCTCACTGTGACAGTGATGAGCAAAGGCTCTAAAGGAGGCGACGGCGCTAGCAATGTGGAGGGCACAGGGGGTGGAAAGGTCCTGATACAGAAGCTGCCTGGACTGTTTAAGAACAATTCAAGGATGGATAAAGCAGAGTGAATAAAGTGGGAACAGGAGGAATGAGACCACAGAATTAGTGGGGACCCGTAGGCTATTGTAACTGTCATTAGCTGTCAGTCAGCGGTCACTCTCGTGGAAATAGGAAGCCGCTGTAAGGTTTTAAGCCGGCCTCATTTCTGTGCTTTCACTGAACACTCACCTGCAGATGCGAATGTAAAGCAGCTCGAGGGATCTTCTAGCTCTCCCGCGTGCAACGTGACCGGCTCTCTGGAAGAACAAGAACAATCATGCAAACACTTCATTTCGAAAACAGTGTTAATTTTTATGGACAGAAGTAAGCTACTGCAGGCAAAGTGATGGATTAAAATAAAAACTCAAGGTGGCAATCCTAGCCCTAAACTGCAGAAACCCTAAAATATCCAACGAGGGAGATCCAAAGCTGCCTTATATTTACGTATTCCATGCCCGAGAACACTTTGCAGAATGAAAATTTAATAATGCACAATCTTACTTAGAAAATTCATTTTTGTGTACTAGAAGCTATAAAACCCAAGTATTTCTCTCATGGATTCTGAGATAAGATCTTAATGACTCATGTAAAAATGAAAAAACCAAGGGGAAAAGGAAGGCAACCTCCCGTAGCAATAGTAGTGTCACTTTACACAGCTCTCAGACTTATTTAAATCAGTAAGTTGAAAGAAACCACATAGTCTGTGCATTGGGTTCTGGTACGAGAATATACGGCAGCAGTTCTCCAGGTGGTTCCCTTGTAGGGGGCTTGTGAGGTCAAGACTATTTTTATCATAATACTAAGATATTATCTGCTTTTTAACTCTTGGTGTCTTACACGTGCACAGTGGAGTTTCCGGAGGCTGTGTGACATCTGATATGACAACAGATTACATGCAGGTGCACATAAGAGAATCCAGCTATCTTTCATTAAGCCATGCATTAAATTGTAAAACAATGGCTTCTTAATGGTTGTTTGTTTGAAAATACAGCTATTTTTCATAACACAATAGATTATAGTCACATCTAATATACTTTGTTACTTTTAAATAAATATCAGTGTCTTAAATTTTTCAAATGCTTAAAATTAAAATTTATTTTCCAATATTTAAAATGGCAATAGAAATAAACCAGATAAGCAAAAGCTCTTTGGAGTCCTCACTGCTGTTTGGGAGAGCAGAGGAGTCCCAAGACCAGGAACTTTGAGAACAGCCCTGGAAAGGAAGGTCGTGGTTACGTTGCACACAGTCTTAATCATCGAGGCAGTGTTTGTTCTTGCTGCAGTAGGCCATGGGTAGCCTTCGAAGGTTTGGGGGCTGGGCAACAGATACAGTCTGAGGTGTGCGGTAGGCAGACAAATTCGCAATTGATGAATAGGAATGACTGAAATGTGCAAGAGATCAGAGATTTAAAACATCTACACTAAACACGGTAGAGGCAACCACAACAGTCCATGAGAAAAGGAGAAGGTGTAGGCTGAAAATTCGCTGTCAAAAACGTACCTGTATTTGAAGGCCAAGAACCTACAACTGTTACCTTATATGGCAATAGAGGTTTTGCGATCACATCAAACTTAGATTCTGAGATGGGGAGATTATCCTGGATTATCTGGATGGGCCCTAAATTCAGTCATTAGTGTTTTTCTAAGAGGGAGGCAGGAGGAGATTTCATAAAGAGAGAAGATGATATGACAATCCCAGCAGAGATCTGAGGATGCTGTCCTGTGGGGTGTGAAGATGGATGAAGGAGCCACAGATCAGAGTGTAAAGGAAGAAAGCTCTGGAAGCTGCCAAAAGGTGAGGAAATGAATTAGTCCTAACAACTTCTGGGGGGGGGCGGTGTGGCCCTGACAGCTGATTTAAGACTTTGGGCCTCCAGAACTATTCAGACAGACACATTTGTATCATTTTAAGCCACTAATTTTGTTGTTACAGAAGCCACAGGAAATTAATACAGGTGGTTTGAGGGGATGATCCAAGAAGAAAATAGATTGAACTGTTTTAGAGTCAGAATCAGTAAGAGTTGGTGACTAGAAATGAGACAAGCGAGAAAGAAGAATCAAAGGTCATGGAAGCGGCACAGCCACTGTGTAGCACAGAAGTGTGGGCTGCGGGGAGTGATTTTGTGGAATGGCCACCTTCATTTATTTGGTCATTACAATCTTCAGGTCATTATGTTTTGTTTCCTGCAACATCCATATGGAGAATTTAAAAAAAAGCTAGATACTATGAAACCTTCCTTAGGGCATAATGTTACTCATTAAATTGTAACAACATGACAGAATCAATTCTGAAAAGTCAATTCTCCAAAAAATGTTTGAGAGATGTTGCCCTCAGAATAATTCAAGCACAAATACCAGAGTTACTTGTCTAATTTTTATTCTTTTCTGGGTATGTGGAGTATACTGATTTAATTTATATGGCTGCAGAAGTTTCTAGATTAAGAGACATTACTGTAAGATGTTGATTAAAGAAAATGTGCTGCATTTCTAGCGAGATGCTGAGATAAAACAGTACTTTTAGTATTCTTCCTCATCGTGAGTTTTAAAAACGGCCAATTTGCCACAGTGTAGAGCTCTGGAATTAATTTGTAATTTTCTAGCATCAGCATACTTTTCAGATCTTCTGTTAAATACTTAAAAACCACTTCTTCCCATTTGAACAGAGGGAGGGGCTGGAGCCCATCCTTTCCTCAGCATTCTCTCTTCTTTACAAACACACTGCTGCTGAAGGAAGCAGACTTTTGTAGTCATGGAAAACCCAGCAGAGCCTCACTTAGCTCAGGGAAGCAGGCGGTGCCTTTGCGCCCCATGCCTAGGAGTGGGCTCTTCCCCAGCAGCTCAGTCCAGGTTCCCAGAGCTCGGGAGCCAGACAGACCGGAGTTCAAATCCAACTCCACTGTATGACCTTGGCAAGTTGCTTATGCAACCTGGGTCTTCATTACCAACCCACACATGGGGGTAATAATGCCTACATTATAGATTAGGTAGACTGAAGGTAGTGAGTCTAAAACACCCAGAAAGTAGAAAAACAAAAATGTGCAGGAGATTGTTGCAGTTATTATTAATAGGAACAATGTGGTGTTACACACCCAGGGGAGAAAATCAAATCTCATTTCCCCTTAGGTTAAGAGAAAGATATATTTAGAAAGATTCAAGTTTGTTGTATATTGATCAAGTAGCAGGGACAGTTAAGAAAATATTTACAATACTGGCTTAATTCATTCACTAAACAAAGATTTACTGAATAGCTACTGTGTGGCAGGAGCTTAACGCTGAGGATACGACAATGAATAAGCCTCTGCCTAATTGGAATTTCAACAGTATAATTCATTTTCATATTTTATGATTTAAAAAGGACTCTCATATCTCTATTTTTTCTGTGTGGTGAAAATAGAAAAGAAAAAATAAGCATTTTTTTTCCCAGCAGTCAGTCAATAAGCAGATCTAGATGTTATGCAACAGGGCCTATGCCCACCTCGCTCACTGCGTAACATTCTAAGGGCCTAACACAGTGTGTGGCACATTGGGGGCAGTTAAACAGTCTTTTGAATTAATGAATGAACAGTAGTGAAGGGGCAGTCTGAAAGTCCGGGCTGGTAAGATCTTTCTTACCTGCTGAAAGTTTCACTTGATTTACTGCCTTCGGTGGAGTCCCTTAATGAATTGCTGCTTCTGTTGGTAGAGGGATGTGGGAAATTAAAGACTATGCAATGCTATCTTAACTTAGTGACAAAACAAAATTGTTCCTCTGAATGTTGCTTTTAGACAAACACAGATTCAAAGCAGTGCGACTGGGGCACTGGCTCTTCCAGGTGGAGGAAACAGTACGGAGAAAAGCTTGAAGACAAGAAGACAGGGGAATCAGGAGTCTGTCTGGGTCAGAGCGGAACGTGGGAGTGAAGCGGGCTGGCGACAAGTCTGGGAGATTCTGAAGGTCGGCCTGGGGGACGTGTACTTAATGCAGCAGACAGTGAGGAGCTACCGAACATCTGCGAGCCAGGGCCTCTGCATCTAAAGTGAATGGCAAATTAACTTTTGCCTTTTTTCTTTATTGGCTAAAGTCATTTCTCAGAAGCTGTCTTTGTTGGGGGGTTATGGATTTCATTTCTTTATGGTCTTTTTATGATTCCATTAAAAAATTCAGTGCTTCAATTACTGATGCAAATAGGATTGTTAGAGGCTATCGTTTCCTTCCAGACTACCTTCCTTTCGAATGTGACGCAGCCATTGTAAATATGTGTAACTGTAGAAAAAGTCTTCTGTGTCTGGCATGGCACACAGCATAAACTTAATCATGTGGGTAAACAGCAGCAAATTTAAAATAAGCAAAAAATGCTTATTAAATGATTTCTAGAGAGTAAATATCTTTAATATATTTCATTGGAATTCTTTTTTTAGTTTCAGTTAAAAAAATGTAACAGCTTTCTTTCTTTGTTTTTTTAAAAGATTTTTAAATTTATTTTTAGAGAAAATGGAAGGGAGGGAGAAAGAAAAGAAGAGAGACATCACTGTGTGGTTGCCTCTTATGCGCTCCCAAATGGGGACCTGGCCTGCAACCCAGGCATGTGCCCTGACTGGGAATTGAACCACTGACTCTTTGGTTCACAGGCCTGCACTCAATCCACTGAGCCACACCAAGCAGTATGTAACAGTGAAAGCTTTCAGTGAGCCCCAAATTCCCATGCAAACTATCCAAACAGACTTTCCAAATTACCTAGTCACATACAAAATTCTTGGACAATTACTTAGATTCAAGAATCTCAGATCTTTTTTACCTATAGCATGTCTCTAATCTCAGGCTTGACTCGGTAGTACAGTCTCTTGCTCTGTCGTCTCTGTAGAGATAAATGTAATTCTCAGTTAATTACACAAAGAATAATTTCCAGATTCCATGTATTTTTAGAATAACCAATTACTTAGACGTATTTAACTCTTCTTTAAGGCACAGCAGTAGACTTTAGGCCTCTTCAACTTAGAAATGCCTTTCTGTTCCATGGACTCTTCATAGCTTTAGATAGAGCAAAAGCTTTGGTGAAAAGGTCATTTGTAGGATTACAGCAAACTAACATAAATTCTCTAAAGGCAGAGACCAAATACATTCATATTCAATACAGTCCAGTACAGTTCAAGCCCATAATGGCTGAAATGATGAAAATCCAATCAGGGAAGGCATGGCAAGCTAAACCAGGGGCTCTTACTTTTACTTCTAGCTTTCCCCTTTGCTTCACAGGAGGAAGCAACTCAGTCTGTGCCTAAATGTATTCATCTGTTAAACGAGCTTAATAATGCTGCCCTGGCTTAGAAAGCACATTGAAGAGTTATAAAAAAGTAAAAGTGCTCTGCGCATGTCAGTATTCTTTGACAGAGTGGCCAACAGAATATTTCTGACATGCACAATGTTATCCTAGGTAACTGGGCTGTTACTACCACCATTTTACTATTACTATCAATAATATTATTAATAACAATTAGGCAAATCCAACTAATAATTTGCTACCTCAGGTCAATATATACTAATTGAATATATTAGTGTATTTGCCATATAACCAGAAAGTGAATATTACAACAATGTTGCTATAATATTAACAGCTAGTATACAATTACTAGTCTACTAAAAATATAGCATATACCATCTTAAATGTTTTAAGTTAATCTAATAATAATACTCAATAAAATTTTAAAACATTATTTGAAAAGAACGTGAAAATCTCATTGATTTCTGTAAGTATGTATAAGGAAGGGCTCATAAACTGGTTGAATCCTTTTTGGATCCGAACATGCATTAATTTGACAGACGTCATTGACATGGATACCTAAAGAACCAAGGCCTTTCCTGTTAGCTGACACCTGGCGAGTGATGTAGCTCTCAAGGTCCTGGTTTTAGCTTCACCTATGTAGCTGCAGGTAAGTCAACCTTTGGAAATGAGTTTTTCTCATTTGTAAAATGGGATACATAAATCCTGCCTTGTCTTGTCTCAAATTGTTGTGATAATCAAATAAGGTTATGGATGTGAAATTTGTTGGAAAGCAGAAATTTATATAGAAATATAACTTTGGGTAACAACTTGCCCCGATTACTTTCTGAATAGAATAGCTATATTATTTTCTCTCGATGCCAAGTTATTTTACTTTTGCGTAACTCCTTCACTTTCATATTGCTACCCTAGTAGCATCAGACACTTCAAACTTTCTTATACCTCGACCTCCTAGAGCAGCGATTTTCAATCTTTTTTAAAAATCTCATGATACATATAACTAATTACTAAAATTCTGCAGCACACCAAAATATGTATTATATTTTTTGTCAACCTGACAAAAAACAGGTGTAATTTTAATTCATTCAAGCTGGATGGTAATTGTTGCACTGGATGTGGTTAGTTTTATGACAGTCTAAGGGGAAAGAGGTCAATGCCCCTGACTAAACAGGTACTGCATGTTTTAAAAATCCTTGCGGCACACCGGTTGAAAATCGCTGTCCTAGAGAGTAACACGCAGACAACTTGATGGCGAAGCAGGGACAAGAGGCTCCCCCTCTCCGAGGATTCTTACACGGCCACGTAGGAGACCCCCAGAGCCGGCGTCCTCCCGTCCTCCTCGGTCTTGCCCAGAGTCATCGCTGGCTCCTCGTTGATCACACTTCTCAACTCTTGCAGAAGCTGTTTCAGATCCCTGGTTGGATCTTCCTTCGGTGTGTTAGGTTTCATAGAGTGCTGAAATGAAACGATTTACAAAACAAAGACATTTTTTCAGATCTGCATACTATTATTTCCTATTATAAAATTAATTCAACTGGTAAATCGACTGTTCTGTGACTGCCAATTTGTACCTCTCCATCCTTTTCTACCTTCACCTTTTCTACCTTGCCTCCCAATCCGCCTCCCACCGAGCAACCACCAGTTTTTCTGTATCTATACACTTGTTTCTGTTCTGCAAAAGCAGATAATTTCACTATAACAAGTGAAATGCTTATTTTAACCCATCTCTTCATCTAAAAAGAGGAAGATAACTCTTTGTTAGGATAAGAAATGAGAAGTACTTGATATGTGCATAGTAAGTATTCAAGAAAGAGTGTTTTCTATCTCCCTTTTTCCTTAGTATAAAAACAGATAAAGTATTTTATATGGTTCATACTTACTGATTTAGACTTGCCAGAGATACTATGAATCGAAGCATACTGTGTTAGTGCCAGGGTAGAGCCGCTAATAAGGAGTTATCAGGGTTAATTGTGTGTTCGAGCTACTCTGCTCCTCTTGACATAAGTACAAATATTATCTTTCTTTTACCTTTTTCTTTTTTTTAAGCTTCAGGGAAAAAATTGCATGACCACAGTCAGAAACTTATTTCCTCTTTCTTTCCAAATAGTTTTCGAACAACTTCTTGTATGTTCAACATCTTACCCTTTTCTCTGGAAGTCTGCTACATAGGGAGGAAAGCATTTACCTGCATGTTTTTGTACAGTGCCTTCAACACTGACATTCCAATAAGGGTTATATGATGACTCTAGAAGTTAACCTACCATAAGCCTAGAAGGTAATTCTTTCTATCTGTAGTTATTTCAGTAAGGTCAGTGTAATTAAGCCACATGAGGACATATTAGAAACAGGATAAAATGGGCTTCAGCAGTGATCAAAATTTTCTACTGGCTCCAAATAAATCTCAGAAAATCAAATGTTTACACCATGAGCAAAACTGAAGACACACATCTTGGGTGCCAATAACTCCTAGTCAAATGTTCTTTGTTGTTGTTGTTTGATTTGTGGGGTTTTTGGAATACTGATAACTTAGTAGTTAATTTTTATCAGTATTATATGAACACAGTTTTAAAGGTAAATATATATATGAGAGAGAAATTTATATTTATATAGATTTAATCCTCACCCGAGGATGTGCTTATTGATTTTATAGAGGAAGGGGGAGATAGATAGATCGATAGATAGAAACATGAATGTGAGAGAGAAACATTGATTATTTGACTTCCAAATGCGCCCTGACAGGGGATCAAACCCACAGTCTAGGCGTGTGCCCTGATCAGGAATTGAACCTGCAATCTTTTGGTGTACGAGACAATGCTCCAACCAACTGAGCCACATGATCAGGGCCATAAATATATTTTTAATATATATATGAAAAAATATACCTAAGTTTCACATTGGACATATTTTTTCCTGAGCTTTAAAAGTATACAAAATTATACTAAAATATTTCCAAATCTTCTAATATTTTAACTAAAAGGAACAAAACATTTTATGATTATAAGTAAGCTCACATATAGTTCATGAAGAAACAGTACACAGCAAATCATTTTCATCTTGGCAGAGTATTAAATATAACACTAGCTTGCCATTGGCATTGGAAGTGATGCTTATTTTAGCTATCTCAGCATTTGCTTTGTAGTCTGGAGATGCTTGTGATGGAAAGAATTGAACATAAGCCTATTAAATAATTTACTTTAACAATCATTGCTAACGTTAATCCCCCCGAATGTTTTATTCATCCCATCTACATAAATCTAAATCTAGTAATGAAAACTGTCATAACTATAGATATATTTTTTAAATAAAATTCTTTATACATTATGTCATTTGTCATGGACTGTAGGACCAGCTCCTTACATGAGACAGGAAGCTGCCCGTGGACTGGGAAGACGGCAGGTTGGAGTGGGAACGGGCAGCGGATGATGGCTGCAGAAGGCGTGGCTTCACAGAAGCATTTGAGGTGTATCCAGGGCCCTGGAGTTCCTGGAAAACAACAGATGTGAGCAAAGTAACTGTCGACCTACAATTTGTATTGTGAAATCAAAACGTATTTTTGCAAACATAATTTCAGTCTCCCATGTTGAACTTCTACAGAGTTATAAAACAAAGTACTGTCTTAAGCAAGATGATTCTTTTAAGTTACCCTTTGAAGACTAAGCATGTGCTTGGGAAGATGCCTCACACTTCTGATTGATAAAAGCATGCCAGACAGGCAACCCCAGCCGGCATGGGATGCCACTGCACTGGTTCCTAACCTTTGGCAGAGACTCCACACTGGGGCCGGCCCACTACTGAGAAAGATCCCCAACGGCGGTGCTCTGGCTGTGAAAGGATCCCCTGCTGAGACTTTAAAGTATGTCTGCAACTTTCAAATACACTTGGAAAACAGACATGCCTTTCAGTGGAAAATGTACTGTTTTGAAGAACACATGTGCTTGGCATGCTGAGTACACCATTTGCTATTCTCCAAAGAGGCCCAAAAACACTTGCACTTTGGGCCTTCACACTTGCATGGCCCTTCTGTAGGCAACCTCTTCCCTCAGGTATCCCCAAGGCAGGCACTTCTGCGTCTCTCCCACTTACTAAGGACATCAAGCACGGTGCTTCAATTTGTTACTGTATATGAAAAGGGCAGGTATAGCATTAGCAAGGTTTGCAGAGGTTTTATAATTGTTAGTATCGGATAATGCTGAAAGTACACTTGTATGTATCTAAGGTAATAAACAAGATATAAGTATATCAAACAAAGGCATTATTTTGCTTACACTACTATTTACAATGAAAAAAAAAAAGCTTACTTTTACATCCAAAGTGTGTTGAAGTTTCAGGCGCACGGATTCTTGTTCCTGACGTTGTATTATATCTTGACATTCTGCAAACTGCAAAGATGCCTACAATCAAGCAACCACATTTGGTTTACCCTCCATTTCATACAATTTCATTTATTAACCTATAAACGGAGAGTTGCCATCTCTTCAAGGAAACTTCCGCACTGCCAGCACACTGTACTTATCTGTTTTATACAGTTAACAGAGAACGGCCAGGGGCCATGTCTTTATCCTCTGCCTCCTCAGCATGTTACAACATTTAGTATGTGGAGGACATACTAAGAATGAATGTGCCAAGGATAAAATGAGCAAACAGCTTTAGCAATGTAAAAAATTTCATAGAAGTAACCACAACTAAAATTCACTGAGTCAATATACCATATTTTAGGATCGAAGTTGACATAGATAAAAAAAGATCACACATCATTTTATCTGGCCATGAAGACTCTGATTTCTTAAGAATTAAAGACTAGTTTGGGTCAATTTTTAGTCTTCCAGAGTTTTCAGGTGCCTGGAAAGTTATTATATTCCTCTATAATAAATGGCAATGACAAATATAGTGTCATCGATCCTTCTCATTATTTAAGCTGTTTCCTACCTTCATCTTCTGATATTAGCATTACTTTATAATTTTATTAATATTATTAACATACTATCTTCTACCTAGCGTTCAAGTCACTCTTTGGTGGTTAGATTGGAGACATTTTTATTGATTCAATCCACTAAGGATACCAGGAACATCTTATATCTTACTTTTCCTGTGACTGTATTAGCCTGAAAAAGATAATTTCGTAAAGACTACACATTATAACTGTATTCTTTCTTTCCCTGGAAGGTAAAGCTCTTTTTAATTTATGTATAGTTGACAAACAATATTATATTAGTGTCAAGTACACAAAACAGATTTCACATCTATATACCTTACAAAGTGATCACCACAAAAAGTTCACTACCCATCAGTCATCATACAAAGTTATTGTGATATTATTGTCTGCATTCCTTATGCCGGACTTTACATTCTTGTGACTTATTTATAAGTTTGTACCAGTTAATCCCCGTCACCTTTTTGCCCATTCCCCCACTGCCCAGCCCTCTGGCCCTGTCAGTTTTGTTTTTTTGTTTCCATGGGTCTGTTTTGTTTGTTCATTTGTTTAGTTTTTCATATTCCACACATAAGTGAAATGATACAGTATTTGTCTTTCTCTAACTAATTTTACTTAGCATAATACCCTCTACATCTACCCATGTTGTCATGAATGGCAAGATTTCATTTTTTTCATGGATGAGTAATATTCCAGTGTGTGTGGAATATTACATATATCCACTTCTTCCTTATCCATTTGCCTAGTGATACACACCTAGGTTGCTTCCATATCTTGGCTATTGTAAATAATGCTGCAGTGAACACAGGGTTGCATATATCTTTCTGAATCAGTGTTTTGTTTTCTTCAGATAAGTGCCCAGAAGTGGAATTTCTGGGTCTTTGTCTCTTATTATAGTCTTTGTTTTGAAGTCTGTTTTGTTTCATGTAAGTATTGCTATGCCAGCTTCTTTTTCTGTTTCAATTTTCAAAAATGAAATATATTTTTCTACCGCTTGTACTTTCAGTCTGTGTGTGTCTCTCAGTCTGGAGTCCCATGTAGGCAGCATATGTAAGGGTCATGTTTTTTTAATCCATTCAGTCACCATATGTTTTTTCAATGGAGCACTTAGTCATTTTACATTTAAAGTAATTATTGATGGGTGTGTACTTATTGCCATTTTAATTTTTTCATATTAGAATAAGTTTACCATCTTTATTATATTTTTTGGTTTTACTAGTGAGATTTTTTCTTTAATATATTTATTTATTTCTAGTTTTGGCCATTTTCCTACTTGAAGAATTCCCGTTAACATTTCTTGTAATGCCAGTTTACTACTGAACTCCTTTGGCCTTTGCTTGTCTAGGAAAATCTTGATCTCATCTTCAATTCTGAGTGAACCCTTGCTGGGTAGAGTATTCTTAGTTGTAGGTTTTTCCCTTTCATTATGTTGAATATACCATGTCAATCCCTTCTGGCATGCAGAGTTTCTGTTGAAAAGTCAGCTGATAATCTTATGGGCATTCCCTTGTATGTAACTAGTTGTTTTACTCTTGATACTTTTAAGATTTTTTTATTAACATATTTTATTGATGATGCTATTACAGTTGTCCCATTACCCCCCTTCAGTCCCCTCCACCCTGCACACCCTCTCCCACCCACATTCCCCCCCTTTAGTTCATGTCCATGTGTCATAAGTTCTTTAGCTTCTACATTTCCCCTACTATT
>CM052538.1:42652088-42722547 GCA_028533065.1 Trachops cirrhosus
CTTGGTTGTCCGACTTCCATAAACTTCAATTTTCTGTCAGTTCTGGTTGTTATTTTGTTTCTATATCTTTGTTGTCCCTATCTTGGTTGTGCGAGGAGGCACAGTGCGTCTACCTATGCCTCCATCTTGGCCGGAAGTCTAAAAAATTCTTATAATTAAGTAAAAATTTAACACTAGAGAATTTTAGCTTTTAATTCAATAAACTTGTATATCTCTATAAAAGAAGTAATAATCTATAGTTGGCCCTATTTTTAGAGAGAGGAAACACAAGCATCTAAAGTTTATGAGATCTTTGTCAGAGGCGAGGGATGGGGGGCAGAATTTCGTAAAAGTGGTCCAAAAGTATACACTTCCAGTTATAAGATAAATAAGTACTGGGAATATAATGGATACCATGATGACTATAGTTAACACTGCTGTATGGTGTATTTGAAAGTTGCTAAGAGAGTGGGTCCTAAAAATTCTCAGCACAAGAAGAAAAACATTGTTTCTTTTTTTGTGTATCTATATTAGATGATGAATGTTAACTAAATTTATTGTAATAATCATTGCAATGTATATAAGTCAAGTCATTATGTTGTACACCTTAAACTTATACAGTGGTATATGTCAATTACACAATGATCACACTGAAAGAAGAAACAATTGTATGTGATTTGTCTCCTTTTAGTTACCAAGGAAGAGATACGGGTGACATAGAGCTTAGGAAATCAAGGCTTAAAAATATTCATTCAACAGTTTTAAATTTTGATAACTAGCCCTGGCTGGTAGGGCTCAGTGGACTGAGCGCCGGCCTGCAAGCCAAGGGGTCCCCAGATTAATTCTTAATCAGGGCACATGCCTGGGTTGCAGGCTGGGTACCCAGTGGAGGATACTCGAGACCACACATTGATGTTTCTCTCCTGATTCTCCCTCCCTTCCCCTCTCTCCATAAGCAAATAGATAAATTCTTTTTTAAACAATAAATTTTGATAACTATGTACTGAGCATCTGGTAGGTGAAAGACAGGAAGAAATTGGGCAGGGGTACCAAGATGAAGAGGATGCATAACCTGCTTGAAGAAGTCTGCAGTCTTACAGGGAAGAGGAGACGAGGCTATTTAAACACACACACAATGCAAAACGGAATGTGATCAGGTCATAATGGGTAAAAATAAAGCGAGGTAAGATTTAGGAGGGTAATAGAACGGGGGAAGGGAGCTAATATTTTCTAAATATCTTCTACAGGCCAGGAACTGAGCTAAGTGTTTGATATAAAATTTCTCATTTCAGCCTTGAAAAACCCAATAAGATTGTTATGAGTTTTTGTTTTTGTTTCTGTTTTGTCCTACAGATAAAGGACCGAGATTCAGCAAACAGCCCAGTGATTTTCAGTTATCGAGTGGACTGAGTGGTGAGAGATGTGGTTCAAATTTAGGTCTGTCAGAAGAGGGAGAAAAAACTCCAAACTGTGGGATCAGGAAAGGCTTCGTGAAGCAGCTGTGGATTTTCTGTTTTTTATCTTTTATAAGGGTTGTTTTGAACCATTGTTGGTCCACTCCTTCAGGAACCTAGTGAAAGTATGGATCTTTTCTCATAAAAACATACATATACACATAGACACAAATACTTCCAAATAATTTCAGCGTGTCCACAGATCATCTTTACAAAACCCCTTGTCAGTAAATTAGGCTGCTCTGATTTATGAGGAAAAGATCTTTCAGAAGCTAAACCACACACACATACACACACACAAACCTCTACAGACCTTAAATTCCTGTAGTTCCAGTCTCCTATCATTAATCTCCTTCTCAAGCTGAGCTTTTTCTACTTGCATAGCACCAGCCGTCCGTCCATGCTGGCCCACCAGCTGCGTCATGTTCTCAATCTGCTGTCGCAAAATCTCGATCACCTTGTCCTTTTCGGCCATCTGTAGCTTGAGGGCATCACATTCCGTCTGCACGTTTCTCAGGTGATCCCCTTCATTTTTCAGGTGCTGCAGCTCCTGCAATTTCAAGTCCACCCGGGAGCGGAGCTTCGTGATCTCTGCATTGGTGGTCTCGATGGCTCTCTCTTTTTCCTGGAGGGAAGCTGTCAAGTCCGATACAGTCCTCTCCGAGCTCTCCAGGGTCATTTTCTTGGCCGTCAACTCTTCTACTACTTTGCGGAGCATCTCTTTGGTGGATTCGAGCTGAGCCGTCAGGGAGGACACTTTTTCTAGGCTTTCATTCTTTCCCTGAATTGCTGCCATCTGATGGTTAAAGAAATAAGAGTTTCATGGATTTGGGCACATAGGTAGAAGCAACCCGAAGAGATATAATAAATTAGCTCAAAAACATGAAAGCATTCATTAGATAACATCTACTTAGACCAACTCAAATCATTTTGCTGTCAGAACTCCCTGTAGACAATAGGCTGACATGTTAATGAGACCAAGGTGAAGAGGCCTTATTTAAATAGTAATGCTCCTCCAAACTGCTCCCTCTGGTTCGCTTTCCTATTTGGGAAGCTTCGTCTTTCCTGGGATGCTTTTTATGTCCCTGTGGCAGTGAGTGGCAACGGAACCATGCTTTTCCAGTGCTGATGGGACACTGCTGCGAACCACGAGCTGCGCTTTTCCCTGCTGGTGCCCTGAAACCGAGGGCACCCACCCTGTGTATCAGCCTCACTCTGAAAGTGAAGTAAGCACAAAGCCAAAGAAAAATGCTTAGAAACCATTCGTAAGAGCTCCCTGTGGTTTGACTTTTTTCTGAAACAAGCAGTTATTAGGGAATCAATTTGTGGGTGAAAATGCAAAGGCAACCGGGTGGGTTTCATTAGTCAACAATGCACAAAAATGAGAAAAAGTGTAACATCTGCAGTTTAGTAAGTGGTCAAAAATACTGAAGTAACAGGTTTTTATAACTTGCTCATAGAATTCACAGCTCTACTTTAGAGCTCTTTTAGGCTCAGAGATGTTTTTTATTTTACTTTTTTAAAACAGCTTTACCAACAAGACATAAAATACATTCCCCTTTCCCACCCGCAAGAGGCCACTTGGGGAAGCCGACCGCGCCCCGCCTGACCTGCCTCTCCATCTGGCCCTGACACTCGCTCTTCATGGCCTTGAGGAGGGCTTCCAGGCGCTGCACCTCCATGTTCCTGTCGTCGAGCTCCCGCCGCAAGTGGTCGATGGTGATGCTGTTGCCCGTGTCCCGGTCCCACAGACGCTTATTCTGCTCCTTCTCCAGACTCAGCTCCTTCTCTCTCTTGTGTAGGTCAGCCTGCAACGAGTGAGGTATGTTCCCCCCCTCAGTATTACATAATTAAAACTATGCTCCTTATATCATCTTTGGAGTTTTTATGTGATTCAATTCCTTTTTAATGGCTTAAGAACACTTCCTGGAAAAGTAAGTTAACATTTTGCTTGCTTGTAACTTTTAGCATTACCAGTAAATCTCAGTGGACCTGATCCCAAATAATACATAATAAAAATGAAAATACAGTAGATTTTTAAAGTCATGTATTTTTTGCTTTGAATTTTCTAATAAAGATGTCATGTTTCACATCAGGTGTGCTCCTATGATAAAGAAATGCTCAAAAGGATGAAGGAATAGCAGTAGAGGTTTGGTTTACTGATTCAGAAATGCACAATAGTGCCTGGTACTGAGATTAGAGTAGCAGATGACTGTGAACCAAATTACCTCCCTCTTCAGTCACTAAAAAAATACATCCTGTAGTGCATATCTACTGTTAGCAGAAACTCAACAGAGTAGAAGAAACAAAGACTCAAAGATCTTAAAGGACTTATCACCCAAAGAGAAAGATAAGAGAGGCACAAAATAGAAATGGCTTTTCATTAAAGATAGTCCTAAGAAGCAGCAGAGAGAAATCACTAAGGAGATCAAAATGTTTCAGGAAGGCACTTACGCTGGACCTTGGAACAGTCTGGAGATGCAGAGGTTAGGACGAAGGGACTGGAAAGGGGCACGTGTGGCTTGCTTAGAGCACTGGGTATATGTAGGGATGAGTCTGGATCATGAGCAGTCTTGACATGCAGGGAGTTGGACTTTTCAGGGAAAGTAATTTTTGAGTCAAAGAGCGACCCAATTACAGCTGTGTTTCAGATGAATGACTATGGTAGCATTTCTAGGCTGGACCTAGGAGGGGAGAAACTGGAGTGAGGAACCCCAATAAGGAGACATTCACTGGCATGTTCCAGATGTGATGAGAGGCTTTTAGATGAAGGGGATAGTGGTGGTAAAAATGAAAAGGAGGGGATGGATTTCAGGAAATTTAGACATTTAATCTCCAAGATTTTCAAATTAGATATGAGGACACTGGGAAACACGCAGTAGGAAGGAAAGAAGTGAAAGATTATCCCCAAGTCTGGAGCTTCGCACACACGTGGAAGCCAGCTTATCCTTTGGTGATGCTCCTCAAGCCCCTCATCAGCCTACAAAGAATGATGCTACCGGCAGAAGGCACCATGCCCTAGAATGGGCGTGCTAGAGGGAGAGAAATTTATTCCGCTCTACCACTGAGACCACACAAAGCGGCACCAAACATTTCCTGTTCTGAATGTCTCAGCCTTCAGAACCTCTAACAGAGGGCAGAGGCTGCTTCACGATGATCAGAATCGTATTTTCTTTCTTTAAAAAAACTTAACCTAAATTTCCACTAAAATTTTCTTTTTTTTCTTTTATTCTGTTTTTTCTTTTTCTTCTGTTTTTTTTATTCCTTAAATTTTCTATATATATAACTTGTATGTGTCACTTTGCTTTGAAATGAACACTCAACATTACTTCAACTTGTGGGAATATGGTATCTAGTTCAAAGACTACGGCTTTTTGAAGATTAGCTTCACCTAACTTTTAAGCAGTACCAGTTCTAATTAAGAGAAAAAATAGGTAAAGTATAGATTATTATATTTTATATCCAAAACTTGAATAATGTCTAGGACATTCTATTGTGTATATGGGTACAAATATTTTGTAAAATTTGTAATTTTACAAATGAAACCAGTTTTGTGAAATGTTTTGGTAAATAACTTCCCAGAATTAATGTCATTCGTATTTTAAAGCACAATCTTACCAACAGCTTTTGCAGTTGATCGTCCAAATTTCCAGATTCCTGACTGAACTGGTCACGCTCTGTCCGCGCTTCAGTGAGCTCTGAGTTGGCGAGAACTAACTGCTTCTCCAGCTCTTCTATCTAAAAGGGAGGCACAAATCAAACAGTCTGACTATGTCGGTGGGTGATATAAGATAAATACAGTCTTTGGACAACAAATATTATTTGGGGGGCAAAAATAAAACTTTATTGTGATGTGTTTTGCAAAGTTTTCTAAACTTAAGATCGATCTAAGTAGAACTTAGCCAAATGAAATATTCAAGATTTAGCTTCTGTGAGTATATGTTCTACAGTTTGGAATTTACGGAAGCTTGAGGTGGCATAAATACATTCTGCAGAGCCTACACAAATGAAATGTATTATACTTAGAACTACTTCGTTTCAGAATATCAGGATTTCCATAATAAAAGGTTTTGAATATAAAAGAATGAATAGCAACAGGTTTTTAGTTACTATCATTATTATATAGTCACTTTATTTTGAACAGGTGACTTTGTATATTATATACATATATTAATATATTTATATACATATATTCCAATCCTCATTTTCTTTATAAAATGGGATAAGCATTAATATTAAAGGGTTGTCATAGGTGTATTTTTCCTCACAGACAGGGCAGTTTGAGCTGTGCATTTCTTTGTACTTTTTTGACCTGCCGGAAGGCCCATCGAGGTAGGTGCAGCGTAGGCTCAGAGGTTAAGATCTCAGAGGATGGAAATTCGGTTTAGATTTCAGCTGGGCCACAGAAATTCATTATTTAGATACTGAGATATTAAACTATGAGAACATGTTGCTACTTCATGTTATGTATTGTTACCCGATCTTTAATGTAATACCTATGATATTATTTCATCATCTACTTTCCAGTAATACATCTTCCATGTCTGCACTAATACTACATATTCCTTCTTACTTCTAAGGCATCTACCCAACAAGCTTCCGAAACTTCTATGTCAAGAACAAAACTTACTGATTGGTTTGGACGATGAGCTATGTTTAAATCTTCTTACAGAATGCATGAGCAAGACTAACTTTTTCTTGATGACTATTTTTACCAAGACTAGGTTTATTTAAGATCTTCATTTATTAATTCTACACATGCTTATTAATCATGTTTTATACACATAATGTAACTATGTCTTTGATAAATAAGTATGAATACAAAGAAGTTGTATATATTTCTGTATCTATACATATACCTAATATTTTAAAAATACTAATACAGGACTATCAAATAGTTTCACATTTACCTACAGAGTAGTATCATAGCCTTCAGGGATTGGGATATAAACTTCAATATTTCCATTAGATATATTTTAAAACTGACTTTGTTTGGACCTTGATTGTTTGCCACATATAAAAAAGCACTTCACAAGAGTTAGCCATACACAAAACACCGGGCTGCTGGCAGCACGTTCCCAGGCTCTCACAGCCCCACACAGCACTTTCACCCGCGTGCCCTTCGGGGCACACACAGAAAAAGCCCCACAGCTCAACCTCTGTAGCACAAACGGCTTCCTAAAGAAAATGAATGAACTATATCACTTTATATAACCTCTTCGGTTCTATTATTGCTGGGAAAGACTAAGTCAGCACTTAGTGAAGACATCAGGAACACTTAGGGAAAACCACTGACTTTCACTTTGGGTAGGGAAAGGTGATCGGAAAGCCAATCTGATCAGGCTAAGAGGCAAACGTCTTAAGTTCTGATCCAGGTTCTGTCACACAATCTCTTTTGAGTCTCGATTTTTTTCATCTATGATTTGAAAAGATACTTGATGATTTTTCAAATTCCTTTCAATTCTGCTTCTAAGTACTTTTTTTACATGAGAAGAACAGCATTAATAAAGCTGAAATTCTGTATTTTCCACCTATCTTTGGAAATAAAATATGATCAAAGAAGCCATATTTTGAGCTATAAATTTTATAAGAATATTTCCAATTTGAAAAGGTACTCATATGACTAAAACATTTTCCTATCCTAGCTAGCCTGGCATCAAACCATTTTTATCATTGAGCAAGTGTCTGTATAAATGCCTTAGAAACTTACATTAAGACTTGCTATTTTATGTGTGTTCATTTTTAAAAACATTCTAGATCACCCTTTGATAAAATCAAACTTGATGGTAAAATCTGAGACCAAATTTTTAAAATTAAAAATGAAAAGAGTCAAGTCCCATCCTTCCGTCTAAGTGTAAGTGGCAGGAGTCCCTCCAGGCCCCTGCAGGAACGTTTGTTTGGTAGTTGTCAGTACTGACTCAGCTGCTATAGCTCTGCTTTTACCTTTCACTTTTTAGAGTAAAAATATTTATATCAATCAATCAGAAAGATAAATGGAGAGTGAAAGGGAAAACCATTGAAGTAGCAGCTGAGCTGATACAAACAGCTGTAAAAAACACTATAAAGAAAAGCCTTTTAAAATGTCCATAATAGATACTGACATCCGAGATGTACTGAAGGTTTTCTTATTTCTTTTTTTTTCAAATAGCAGCACGGGTTTTCCCTTTCACCACCTATGAATCTTTTTGTTTTGGATCACCAGACAAATAAGTACTGAGATCTCATTCTAATCTTATAGTAATTTTAGAGACATTACCAATCACACCAAATTGGGTCTTTTGTTTTCTGTGCTCAAAAAGACACAGATATGGGATAATAAGGGACGCTGCAGGTCAGCACGAGGTGCATTGGCAGAACCATGCAAAGAGGTTTGCACGGAATCTTCCCGCACAGTACGTAGCTCCAGCCAGTGCTACTCAATCTTCACTGTTTGAGTATGAAATTCAGCCCCAAATTGTCTCCAAGTAGGAAAAATCAACTAATAATAAGGATCATGAGATATTTTTGTTGTCAAAAAGCGAAAGTTAAGAGTAAAGCCAATCTACAGAGCCAATAGTGACAGCTTCTACTGGTCCAAATTCGTAAAGGGGAATTCTGGAGGTTCTCCTAAAATGGAAAGAGAAGAATAGAAAAAAGCATTACAGTAAGACACTTGTGTAAGCTACAAAATCTATACCTAAACTTTTCTTCAAAACACAATTTCAACTTTTATTAATCTTTTATTAGATACTTTTGTGAATCTGAAAGAAACACTGCCCTCCTAAATGTTTTCTCATAATTAATCCATTCTAGTTGGAAAAGTTTTGTTTAGACCTGTCATGTCATCAATTTTTTAAAATAATAAACACTTTTTTTTCTGAAGAAATATAGCCTCAGGAAAAAGTACTAATAATGCCTCTCACAAAGCATGTTGATAAGTAATATCAACACCCCTTTATAAGTTTCTTTTCTGACACATCTTTCAATCACAGATTTTATGTATTATTTCCTTTGATGCTTTTTTCTTTATTGTTACTTGTATGGCATATACTAACATGTGCACCGAAGCAGTGGAAAACAAAATGGATTTTAAAGTTTTAATAGGCTTTAGAATATGAAGTCAAGGTCCATGAAAATAGACAGAAGAATCTGCATTTTTTAAGATTCTATATTCAATTCATTACAACAAAAACAGTTCATAGCAACAGGATTTTTCATGAACCCAAAATGCATTCCTATTGCTAAGTTGCTTGATCTGCCTCGCTCAGTTATATCATGTATTAATGCCTTTCAGGGCAGAATATATTCCAGTCTCAATTAACACAGCATGATGATCATCTCTCAGTGTTTCCTGACTAAAGGGAGTTACTATTGAGAGACCCTAGCTACCCATCAATTAGGTGCCAACTCAATTAGTTTCAATAGGCTGTATTATAAATCTCAGTGATCTGAATTAAAATTAATCAGATATGCCCTCCTTATTTCTATTAAATTTTGACTGTTTAAGATGCACTGTTTACATTAGAGCAAAACAAGACAGTAATTCTACTATTATATTTGTATCTATGTGACCTCAAACCACTCATACAGAAAGTGTGTGGTCATTCGTCTGGGTGCTTATGCTTCTATAATGCCAAAGAGATACTTGTAAAAACTCAAGAACTGTTTTTGTATTATTTAGATGTATATTTCAATTTTGGTTAGAATTTGCCACCATGACCAATTTGGAGTTCATCAGCATGATGCTATACATCAGACCATATGCAAATTAGCAAACAATGGGTGATAGCTTATGAAGGGATAATTTCTCCAAGAAATATTACAATGGAAAGCTACAGCAACCTCAAATCATGTAAGAGAAACAGATTAGTTTTTAATACTTCATGACTTTTCAAAGAGTTTCATTTGTCAATAAACAATAAATATTTAATCTTTTCAAGATGATTTGAGTCGTGATGAATACCAGTTATTGTAGTGAATAACACAACTATCCTATTTCTTGTCTCGCTGTCAGATTATCAGCACTTCGTTCTGCCAATGTGCCAACCTCCTCTAGACCTGAGCAATAAAGCATGCTTCCACCCCACGCTGTCCTGAAATCACGACCACCCTGCAGGCTGAGATCAAGACCTTTTGTGTAGGCTTGGTCTGCCCAGAATGGGGTGGACATTCCTGCTATCAATCTTCAGGGGAAAAGTTCATCCCGAGAAAAGAAACTAGAACACAAAAAGCAGGATAAGAGGGGCAGCAAAGAACAACGATTTCTCTCTGGGCTTTTGTTTCTTGAGTTTAACCTTAAGCAGTCTAAGTATTCTTAAGGCTGCTGGTAGGTGGCAGGGGTTGAAATGACCTTGACACAAGAATTTAGGCAAAGAGCAAAGCAAAGAGATTCTGTAGAGCAGTGTTATTCACAGTGGAACCCACTGGTGAATTAGGAAATCAATTTAGGGAGCGTCAAATCAGCATCTGAAGAGAACAGAAAAGAGCCAGCAGCATATGTAATGGGGTAAATGTTGTTTTGTGAAATTGCTTCAGTCGTGTGTACTACATCATAAGTTCAACTACATTTCTTACTGTGGGTAGTGATCAAAATGTGTGAAAGCCATGGCTGTAGGGGATCCACATCTCATAACTGAAATTATATAGTGTCATGTTACTTTTTATTGTTGAGACTTTAATAAAGTCGTGTCTAAATTTTCCATTCTTATTTTAGCTGTGCCAGAGGGACTTAAGGTCAAGATCTCATATTACACCCTTGAACCGGAGAACCAGTGCCCCCCTGTGGCCAGTAATGGGGGACAGTGATAACTAAATGAGATGCTCAAAAGAGGTTAGACGGTGGTATAGTCAGTGCTGCAATACTAAGTTGCCTCTTCCCATAAGGAGCTTTTTTTCTTGTACTGTTATCCTGTGGAATTGGGTAATTTTATAAAGGAAATCTGGTATCTTCCTTATACTGTTTCCCCCCCCAAAAAGCTAGCGTGTGAGAAATTGGCTAAAAGTGATTGTTAGAACCGTAGGTTCTCCTAAGTAGGATGACTATGTTTGAAATTTATCTTCCAAACTGGGACATTTTGCAGATAAAGGTGGAATTCACAAAACAGGAGAGTGGGATAGCAGGTGTAAATTCCCACAAGAAAAAAGATTACAAGCTCCTCTGAATGGTAGCTCTTTGCTTGTTTTGTAGGGTCTCTATAGTTTTATAAATGCTTGAAACTAACAAAAGCCTAAGATCTGGAAAAATGGTTGGTAATGCTAATGAATACTTCTCTTTAGCTATGTAAAGTGAGAGAAAACAGAATGTAAAATATTAATGAGTATCTGGTTTTAAAAGGAGTTGTGTGATGAGAGATGAAGATTTAGCTGCCTAACTCAGTTTTCCAATGGCATGGTGACGAATAAGCAGGGGCTGAAGTGAGAGAGCAGGCAGCGCCTAAGGGACGGGGTGGTGGGAGGAGAGCAGCCAGTGCTCTAGTATTTGCTAAAGCTAAGCCTTGTAAAAGTAATTAAAAGAGCCTTATTCTTTATTTCTTAGAAACTTACTTAAAGCATGCAGGAACTTTTTTTTCTAAGAATGAATTAATGTGAGCAAACAATTTAAATAAAAATTATTTGGCATCCGTCTTAGAAATAATTTTTACCTTGAAATGTTTATTCTGATTCCCCATTTTCAAATAAACTAATAAAAACTACATGACTGATTCTGTGTACAATTGTCTCTGGAAGCACAGCAGCAAAATCTAAACTCACCTTGTCTTCATACATCCTTTTGGCTTCCCTTAATTCAGAACGTAGCTGAGAAACAGTAGATTCCAGCTCACTGAGTTGGCGCATATACATTGAATTTTGGTTTCTTGCTTGTTCTCTAAGAAGGGTTTAAAGGGGGAATAAAATCAAATAGCAAACCAACAATAAGTGTGATTCCTAGTGTACTCTAGCTTTTAGATACTCCCACTAGTCATTTTATATGGCATTATTAGGGCAATCATCTTTTATTTTCCAGAACTGATTCTTAAAAGTTCAAAAATGTTAACTGTTAAAGCTATGCAATGTGTATGTGGGAGTTCCTTATACTATTTACTTTTATGTGTGTTTGAAAACATCCATAAAGAGGTTTCAACATACAAATTCAGATTATAAAATTATTTATATGCATACATACATTTTATTTATATATATATTTAGACAATATATATATGTTTGTTTTATCATGTCAGTTGAACAATATTTAAAACATCCATTCTGAACAGGTCTAAATACTTACAATAATACTTCTGATACGGTCATATAATATTATCTATACGTGAAGTAATCTTTCTATTCATTTGAAGGTTAGGATAAGTTTTACTCTCTTGTGAAATCAATTATTAAGCAATTTTAAAAATATCTTAAAACAGAAAATTAAAACAAAACGAAGGTGAATGAGTATCAATTGCAAACCACCAGGACACACGTACTGAATGATTTCCAGCTGACTCTGGATGCTATTGGCTTGGCTTCGAGCACTGCTGGCTTTCTCGGTAAGTCCTGTTATTTCAACTTCGTGTTCACTTATTAACTGCTCAATCCTATTAAAAAATGTGGTGATTGTTATTTGACCAAAGATTTAGCCTATAAATTATTTTAAAAATTAATGATTTCCAATATTCAAATTTAATTTTGGCTTTGAATATGCTACTTTTTTATGACAAGTATCAAAGTTAGGTACAGAGGCCTTTATCCAAATGCTTTGGGGACCAGCTAGGTTCTGGAATTCATGGTTTTAAAAAAATTTGTAAATGCTAATAAATTATAAGTACTATATATTATATAAGTACTATATAAGTACTATATATGACATCACCAGGGAGATCTAGGGAAGTGTCCTGTAAGCCAAACATATTAATACGGCAACAAAAAGTTTTAAAGTATTCACCAAATCATAAAGACTATAAAAAGCTTCACATCAGCACAGGTCAGGTTTTGCCAACAAATGAGTGATGAAGGCTTTCTCCTCGACCAAACAGGCTCCTCTGAGTTCTCTTCTCAGCTAGGCCTTGACCTTGGTGCCTTGCCCCTCCCAATCCTCCATCCCCTTAATAAGTCTGGGCTTAGTAAGAATCCTGCTAAGTCAGTTTAGTTAGAACCCTCTCACCCTTCATGTATCCTCTTGGTAATTTCCCATCCAATGACCCCCTCACCCTGCATCTGGCTATGAATCCCGGCTTGTCCTTGTGCTAGGAGTTGAGCCTGAGCTCTCTAATGCGCAGGTGGCAAACACAAGGCCGACAGGCCAAATCCAGCCCTCCACCTTGTTTTACCCAGCCTGACACCTTGTTTTACCTGGCGGCAGCACTGAGCTCTTGCTTAACTGTTAAGGAGGAGTTACAATTATACAGTCCTAAAATTACATTCGGCCCTTCAAAGACAACTGTGAGGCTGATGTGGCCCCCAGTGAAAATGAGTTTGACATCCCTGCTCTAATGCAAACTCCTATGTCAGTAATTTTGAATAAAATCTTCCCTACTGTTTACTGTTTAATAAGTGCCAGACTAATTTTTTTTTTCTTTAAGAGTTTGCCACAAACCTATGATACAAAAAACTCCTGTGTTTCAGAGCTTTTTAGATTTTGGAATTGTTGAGGAGGGATTGGAGACTTGCTGGACAGCATCACTGTTATTTTCTACCTCAGCCAGGCACCTACCTATCTTGATGTTGTTGAAGAAGTAGTTCTATTTTGTTCTGTGATTCAGATTTCAGTGCTTCAAGCTGACTCTCAACCTGGTTATTAAAAAGATTTAGAAACTTGTTGATTTAGAGACGAGTTAATCTAAAGCTCATAAAGTTTAGAGATTTTCCAACTAAAGGAATGCTTTAGAAAGATGCAAACAGAAGTAATGCTTAAACTGTATACATTCTAATACTGTATTTTATTAGATCTTTTACTTTGGCTATATTCTCATGAAGCTATACAAGTCAATCAAGCTAATTCCCTTTATTAAGAGAGAACATAGTAGAAGCAACTTCTGTTATTTTAGAGTAAAAAATGAGAACTTATTTTTAAGAATTTAAAAACATTATATACCTAATACTATTGTCTTAAACAAATTTAGTATAAAATTGAAGTAGTGTTCTCACCACTTACTGGAAATATCCTCCCTTTAAGATATGAAATCTCTGTGTCTAATTCTCTTAGGGTTTTACTAATAGCTGAGCCCATGTTGCGGAAGTGGATAGTAGACACACTGTCGTGTTCATATATTTTCTTGCCTGAGGTTTGTTCAAAGTCAACTAGGATTGATCGGATTTCCTGAAGCACTCCCTCATGACTAAGCATCATCTTCCTCAGCTGCTCTATCTGTGTACTGCTATCTTTCAGCATGTTCTCCTTCAGGCACCTGGCAGCTTCGAGTTCATGAACTGTACTTTGAAGCTGATTTCTTAAATCCTCCTGGGACTGACTCTCCCTTCGCCTATGAAATAAATAAAAGAGAAAAAAACATTAATAAAACTCATAATCATACAAGTAGTTTTATGCTACAAAGAGTAAAGCTCTAAAATAATCTCGGTAACAGATCCCAACCTGATGTCTGCCATGGCATCTCTCTCCATTTGCATCTCTTGAAGCTTAGTTTGCAAATCAATGACTGACTGCCTTAAGTAAAACTTCTGTTTCTCATGCAATTCATTGCTCTGAAAAATAAAATGCCATGCAAATTAATCTCCATTAAAGGAACATATTTCTTTATAGCTATAATTTCCGAAAACTATGTATTATTAATTTCCTTTCATGTGTACTTCCTTCTTTCACCACTGTTCAGGCCTAATTAGTCATTTCTCACCTAGACTACCGTAATACCTTTACTAATCTCATTGTCTCAAGCTTCCCCCCTTTCAATCCATTTTCTACTTTACACCAAAACACTATTTTTAAACCAAATCTGACTTCTGGCTCAAAATAGCAATAGGAATAAGTTTTATACCTGAGAACTTTCGGAAAATTGGTTGAAATTCTGCATAGAAAACTCAACTGCCACCTCCAAACCACTTAAAATACTTGGCAGCAGACAACCACTACCCCAAAATCAAGGTGTTCTACTACAAAGAAATTCACGAAGATCTCTAAATTCAGGCATTGAGGGATCTCCCAGCATAATAGCTGATGACCAACTAATCATCCCAAAGCAGTCATCAAGTTCTGCCCATAAATAGAGAGCTTGCCATCAGTTTTTACAGGGTTCATCCTTGAGAATAAACAAAAAGCCAAAACTACTGAATATTTGAAGGAAGATGATAAAACTTAAGAGACCAAGATTAAACAATAAGCAAACAGCCAGTAATAAAGACCCATAGAAACAAAGATTGATAATGAAGCAATGGAAGAACACTCCCAAAAGCTTTGTATTGCAGAAAAGTTTGAGAGACATCAGAGCTATAAAGTAAGAACAGGATTTCTTTTTTCAGCACTTAATAAGGCTGTATGTAGGTTTGCTTTTATCCTACAAGTGCTTACACCGTCTGCTGAGGTAGACTGATGGGTTAATGAATACAATAAAGTACACTCAATACTACAGCAGACATGTGCAAAGGGCAAAGGAAAACACACCTCCTGCTGTCTAGGGGAAAGACTTCAGAGGAGGAAATGCCCAAGCTAAGTATTGATGGATGATAAAAATTTGCCAAGTAGACAAGGTAGAGGAGAGGAAATTACCTGGGCAAAACCATGAGGGCTAGAATGGTACGGTACATCCCGGGAAGAGAAAGTAGCTTGTGTTGTTGGAATGGAGGCTACATATGGTGAGCAGGTACAGAAGAGACTAAAATGTATAGGGAGAGGTTAGACCACAACGACTTTTGTATAAGCTGGTAAGTTTGACTTTCAGGCTATAGGCTACTGGGACCCAACGTGCAATTGTAAAGCTAACTAAAATCAGCTTGATTCTTTGTAAGGTTCACTTGAAGATTTCAGCAAAGACATTCTCTACACTGTTTAGCTGTCATGTATACACATACATCAAAAACCTATCCCCTCCCATTGCTTTGTAAAGAAAAAGCAGGTGTCATGATAGCAGAGCAGCAGGCCTGAACCAATTATTAATTATAATCATCAGTGAACATCTTTAATGATAACATTTTGAGCAATTCAAGTTTCATTAAAATTAAACCATTAGCACAGCAAAAGACAAAAGGAGGAGACAATCTATGGAATGAGAAAAATATTTGCACAGCATGTACTGAAGAGGGGTTAATATCTAAAATATACAAACAACTCGTGCAACTCACTAGCAGAAAACAAATAGTCCAATTTAAAAGTGGGCAAAGTACATTTTTTCAAAGAAGACATACAGATGGTAGATGCATAAAAAGATGCTCACTACTGATCATTAGGGAAACGCAAATCGAAACCCCAATGAGATATCACCTCCTACCTGTTAAATGCTATATCATCAAAAAGACAGGTGGGTACAGGTTCCAGGTCAATACTGTGATGCAGAAAGGTCCTGAACTCACTCCCTCCCACAAACACACTGAGTTTACAGTTACATACAAAACAATTTCCTCCCTAGGAAAACCTAAAGGCTTGCTGAGTGGAGGTTGCAAATTGGACAAATAAGAAAACTACACTGAAGTGGGTAGAAGAGGCTGGGATACAGTTTCGCCATAAACCCCACTCTCAGCACGGTGTCCCACACTGGGAGGGAACTCAAAACCCAGAGCTTCTCCCTGAGGAATGAAAGGTTCAGACTCCACATCAGGCAGCCCAACTTTTAAGACATACGTTTGAGAGGTGAGTCACCAAAACACCTGACTTGGAAAAACAAGAAGGCTTGAGTCCCGAGACCTCAAGCCTGTAGCAATCTGAGAAATCTCTAAAGGGGTGCTGTGCTCAAACTCAGGCACCCCAGGGCCCAGCTCAGAGGCAGCCAATTGTGCCCAGACTTAGAATGAAGGAGGCTCACCTGCTTATATAAGAGAATTGGCCTGAGATGTAGGCATCTAATTCAACACACATCTAGGAGCCTGCAGGAACCCTTTCCAGGGTGTGAAGAAAAGGGAACCTTTGTGCATTGTTGGTGAGAATGTAAATTGGTATAGCCACTATGAAAGACAGCAAGGAGATTCCCCCCAAAATTAAAAATAGAGCTGCCATTCAATCCAGTAATCCCATTTCTGGCAATATGTACAAAAGAAATAAAAATACTAAATCGAAGAGATCCCTGCACTCACATGTTCACAGCAGCATTATTTACAAGAGCCCAAACACGGAAACAACCTAAGTGTGCACTGACAAATAATGAATAATCAGGTTGTGGTGCACACACAAACAATGGCATATCATTCAACTCTGAAAAGGAGGGAACCCCGGCAGCTGTGACAACATGGAAGAACCTTGAGGGCATTACGCTAAATAAGTCAGAGGAACATAAACACTGTATGATCTCACTGATATGTGGAATCCAAAAAAACAAACAACAACAACAAAAACAACATCGGCTTTGTGGTTACCAGAGGCAGGGCATGGGGAGAAAGCATTGGATGAAGGTGGTCAAAAGGTACAAACTTCAAGTTATAAGATAATAAGAACTACAGTTAACACTGCTATGTGATACATATGGAAGTTATGAGAATAAATCCTAAGAGCTCTCATCACAGGGAAAATATTTTGTTCTTTTTCTTTTGTATCTATATGAGATGACAGATGTTAACTAAAGTTACTGTGGTCATCATTGCATGTTATATCTAATCAAATCATTATGCTACACACCTTATACAGTGCTGTAATGTCAATTATATCAGAATAAAACTGGAAAAAATATACCATTTAAGTAAGATATTGTGACTAATTATTACCAAAAGAAAATAGGTGTGTAGACTTTTCATCAGCCCAATTTTTAATAGTGAAATAGAAAGCATCGACCTAATTAACAAGTTTAACCAATAAATCCATTGTTACGGTTTTCTTCTAGAAAGTTTAGGTTCTATTCCAAGCCATTGTGCCTCACTGTCTTCCCCAAATGGCTTCAGGTACCAAAAGAACAGAATGCAACTCACTTCATTTAGTCTTTTCTGCAAATCTTTGACTTGATGTGAATATTCTTCCAAAACACGTTCGATGTGTTCTTTTCCAGGGTAAGGGATGACTTTCTTGTGAGAATCAAGTTCTACTTCATGTTTAGGGAAAAAAGGAATTTGTGTCAACGTCCCAGATGAAGATGTGTTTTCAATTATCGTACCACGAATAGATGACACAAAAAATGGACTCGTAGAACCTAAATATTAAAGAATTAATTAATTAATTAACTTATTGCTAAAATAACTGTGGCAAACGTTATCCTAGGCGATTCTCTTATTGAATCGTGAAGGAGCTCAAGGCATCAGGAGGCAAACAGACAAGGAAAAGTATCTCTGAGAAAGAGGAGCACACGGCAAAAAGGAGGAGCAGATTAGCGAGAAGAAGGGAGCTTCACCTGATAGTGATCAAATGATACAGGAGCTGAATGAAACGTGAAGTATCTGAGTAAGACTTAACTAGTCTGGAGGACAAGAGGAGAGGAAGGGCATTCCGGGCAGTGGGAGCAGCGTAATTATTGATGAGGAGACTTAAAACAGCCTGGCTTATTCTGGGTGAGAGGAAAGCAGTGGCCAGATGCGAGAATGAAAATGTAGGATCGATCATGAAGGGCCCTGTGGTCCTGCCAAAGAGTCTGGATTTCATTTTGAAAGCTCTGAGGAATAGACTTGAATGTAGGGGATTGAAATAAAGTAGCTTTGTGTTTTGAAAAAGCTCTCTGGCTTTGGTATGGAGAATGCATCGATTGGGATACGACTGAAGGTAGAGAATCCAAGTAGGAGAAAGCTTTCGTTGATGCAGGCAAGAAATAGCAAGGGTGTGCCCGAAAGCAGTCAGTGGTGACAGACACAAAGGCATGGATTTGAGACATACATGTGGGAAGTAAAAGAGAGGGAGGTGTCAAGTATTTCTCTTGGGTTTGGGTTTCAGCAATACCCAAGTAAGGCTGTTGATTCACAAATACTGTACATGGACCTAAAGTTCAGGAGAGCATCTTTGCCTCAGAGAAGAGGATTTGGGAATTATCAGTGGAAAAGTTCTAGTGAATCCCTGGAGTCAATGGGATCATCTGGGGGCCGCCTGTGCCATAAAAAGAGAAGAGGATCCAGAAGAATACTCTGAGGAAATACCAATATTTAAATGGAAGACAAAAAAGTAAAACTCAGGAAGATTTACAAAAGACCCACAAAGGTTTTAGAGAATTATATTCAAGACACACTACTGGGTTACACTGAGACAGAGACAGTGTGAGAGAAAAACAGACCTTTCCCTAAGCAGGCTGACAAAAGTACTCAACTGAAAATATACGGTACTTTTAATGCAAAAGAAAGGACTCAGAGTCACCCAAGAGTCCAGCAGATGGAGTTGAGAACCATGGAGAATTATTCCCAGGCCTCTGCTCTCATCAAGGAGCTGGATTTCAGAACTGCAATAGACAAGTGCGTCATGTTTTCCCCTCTTGGGCTAGGACTGTGGGTAGTGGTTATCCTGTGCCTGCCCACCACTGAATGTTGGATATTCCGGGTCTTCAGATTAAGAGAAACTCCATTCAAGGAGCTATATTTAATGAATGAAAATCAAGGAGCTTCATCCATACCTGAATCCCATTTAGATAAAGAGATTCTGGCCTTTGAGCAGGTACTATCGTGGGATCAGACTGTTGGGAGCCTTCTTGGGAGAGAGAAAATGTATTCTGCATGTAAGAGAAAGGTAAATAATTTGTGACTTAGACACAATAAAGTGATGATGCAGGAAATCATCCTTATTCTAAGGAAAGACATGTTCAAGTGTTGAGGCAAGAATCATGATGCCTTCAATATCATCAAAATGAAATATAAATTGTAGGTATAGAGACAAAAAATATGATAAAATGTTGACAACTGGTGCATCCAGGTAAAGGTTATGTAAGATATTCATTGTACTATCTTTTTAATTTTTCTACCATTCGGGAAAAAATAAAAATAAAATGTTGGGGGAAAAGAGTTCACTGGATTTAGCAAAAAAGGGAAAATCTAGTCCATTGGACAGAGAGATTTCATTGGAATACTGGGTTCAAAGTCATAGGTCAGTGGCTTACAGAGTGAATAGATGATGAAGACATGAAGACAGTGCATACATACTTCTCTTTCAGAAGGCATAGCTACGAAGAAAAGAAGATATACGTTGAGCAAAAGGTTTTATTTATTTTATTTCATTTGTTTTATTTACTTGTTAGTATTCTTAGGTTGGCAGAGATTTAGCATGTCTATACTGAAAGACAGAGCATCAGAGTGACTGAGGCCAAAGATTTTGCAGAGATTTTGAAGCCAAATCTCTGAGGATGAGGTGGTGATAGTGGAGATGGAATTAAAGCATAAGCAAATTAAGAAGCTGCCTCCTCCACTGAGCTATGAAGGAAAGAGGCATGGATTGTGGAAAACAGTGTATCTCAGGGGCAGGGTGTGAGAAGTCAAGAAAGTACCAGCCTAACGGCTTTATTTTCTCTGGCAATTAGGAAATAATGTTATCTTTAAGTGAGGAGGAAGGTAGTAGGCTAAGGGACTTGAGAATGGTATCATTTTGAAATAAGCATTGTGGGAAAATGAAGAAAGAACTGGCTAAGATCATGAGAAGAACCCCTCAGCAGCATCAAGGACCCAGATAAGATGGGAGACTGACTCTGAAGTGGCACATTGGTGGGAAATCCACATTTGCGTATTTTCTCTAGCAGAACCTTCCAGCAGCCCAGTACAAAAATGGGGGAGACAGTCTGCCCGATAGAGATTGGGGTTTCCCTATAAGAGAGCAGCAGGAGAAAAAAGTTGCTGAGGATATTGGCAAGTGATTGGCTGGAATGTGGAATGATATTAGAAAAGTAAAGACAGGAAAAGTTACTGATTTAGTAGAAAATGGCAGAATCTAGAGCAGTTGTAAATCAGGATCACCTGGGGAGCTTTAAAACAACAACGACAACAACAACAACAAAGAGTGGTGCCCAAGCCCCATTCCAGACCGACTGGATCTAAGCCATTTACATGTTTAAAAATTTCAAACGTTGATTTCAACATGGGGCCGTGGTTGAGAACCACTACCTTCAGGAGGCAGAAAGACAGGTGTTGTAGGAATGAGGAGTGACAGACAGAGCTGCAGGACAGGAGGCGGGGTATCAGAAGTCCACCAGTTCTGGGTAATAAGATCCAAGAGCAAATAGGGAAGTGGGTAGCTAGAATAAAGGTCAAAACCATAAGAACTAAAAAGGTCAAGCAGGTGTGAGTCTAAGATCTTAGATGGGCCATCCACGAGGACAATCGTGTTAAGGCAGGATGATGTGCCTAAAGAGGAAGAGACAAGCTGCGTGCCAAGTGCCAGTGCCCTTACTGGGTATGAGAGGTACTGTGTCGGCACAGAGGTGAGCTAAGGAGAGAGGACAGGGTTGATGGGTATAGCACAGTGGAGGTGACAATGGTGTCTTACATGGCATGAGCATACTAAGAAGCAGAAGCTTTTACAAAATAGGGTGCTAAAATAATGGCTCTTAAACAGATCAGTGAAACAATAGACCTATAGAGGCATGCCTCAGAGATATTTGCAGGTTTGGTTCCAGACCGCTGCAATAAAGTGAATATTGCAATAAAGAGAGTTATACAAGTTTTTTGGTTTCCCAGGGACTATACAGATTATACTTACGCTATACTGTAGTCTATTAAGTGTGCAACAGCATTATGTCTAAAAATGTACATATCTTAATTTAAAAATACTTTATTGCTAAAAATGCTAACCATCACCTGAACCCATTGGAAAAATGGCACTGGTAGACTTAGTCGACGCAGGATTGCCAAAATCTTCCATTTGTAAAAAAAATTAAAAAATGAAACATATACAAAGCACAAAGAAAATGAGATATGCTTGTAACTGAGAATGAACTCTAGATGCTTTCTTTTAGACGAGAGAGACAAGACAGAGAAAGCAGTCAGGACTGTGCAAGCCATTTGCCAGACGTCCTGGGTCCTGTCTCTATTTTGCTGTGTGTTGTGAGAACTTCTTTTCCCAGGGTCCCTTCCCAGCTCCTTCCCTGGTTAGGTTCATAATGGGAGGCAGGAGACAAGCTGAGGTATTGCTTCCCCCTCACCGGCCTAAAATGGGCTTCTGACAGTGAGCAGTGGCTTCAGCTCCCTGCAGCAGCCCTCTCTGTGCTTCTAGCTCCTGCTACCATGTACTCACAAGACTTCCTTGTCTCGGGTCCTTCTAGCCCAAAGACTTGTAACAGCTTCCTGCATTTACTAATCTCTGGATTATCGTATCCTGTAAGGCTTCTCAGCTCTTTCATTACCCTTGTTACCAGTTCCCTGTATTAAGATTCACCTATTTATTCCACCTATTGCTGTCTTCCAGACTTCTGTCTTTTGATTCAAATAATTCCAGTCAGAGGTGATGAGGGCCTGAACTAGGACAGTATTGGGTTGGCCAAAAAGTCCATATGGTTTTTTCCATAAAATAAAAGACACATTTTTCATTTTCACCAATAACTTTATTGATTTGGAAATTTTGAGTATGTTGGCTATTCCTGCATGGTAGGACAGTGATTGTTCTCAATTAATGTCTCAATTTGATCACTATCGACTTCAACAGTCTGTCTGACCGTGGAGCATCATCCAGTGAGAAATCTCCAGCACTCAACTTCACAAACCACTTTTGCCACATTTGATCAGTCACAGAAACTTCCCCATACACTGAAAAAATCTTTTTTTGTGTGTGTTTCAGTAGCATTTTTACCTTCTTTAAATAATAAAGCATAATATGATGAAAATGTTGCATATTTTCTTCCATCTTCAATATTAAAAGGCTACACAAAGATTCACCAATTTGGGTAAGTTTTTTTTTAATGCATACTGACATGACAGCTGTCACAATACAACCAACATAATTGTTTCTAATGAAGTCAAAGACAACTAAGTGCTACTAGAGCCATTTTACAGAAACAAACTTTTTGGCCAACCCAATAGTAATGGGGATGGGGAGGGGAAAATGGATTCTAAAGGCATTTCTGAGAGTAGGACAGATGCAGTGCCTCACTGGATGTGAGGGTGGGTAAGAGAAAAGATGTCAAGATGATACAGAATTCTGACTCAGAGTGGGTGAACGAGAAGGTGTTTAGAGAAACATGGAATGTGTTGAAGTGCCTCAACATGGAAACAAATTTTAAGCCAAAAGAGAAATGTAAATACATGCTAAACAAAACTGATATGCTATTTTTAAAAGACTAAACAATTTCTTTATCAAGAAGTAGGCTCAGAAACAATATAGTAAACATTCATGGCCAAGGTCTGCCCCCTGTACAGTTGAAAACAAAACATACTAAAAAACAGCAGTTTTAATGAATATTATTAGGAAGACTGCTTAATCTTTACCCCCATTTTGTTTTATAAAGAACACATACCTCCGTTGGATGTCATACTACTACTTGGTAAAAGATCTTCATTATTTGATTCACAAGGTTTTTGTTCCATATTAAATATTGCTACCTCTTCTTAGAGATCTTGAAATATGAATGCTTCCCTGTTTGGTTCTTTTAGTTCTTATCTATAAAAGACAGGGATCCAATATTTATTAACAAGATCTTATGTGAAAAAATTCATTGAAGAGAAACTGACTACTCATGTTTGAAATTTAGTAATAATTTTTCACCAGGAAAATATTTATACAAAAAATGTATTATAAAAATTAGTAAGTGAAAAGAATATTATTGTAAAAATTGTTACAATAATGGCCAACTGGCTTATTAAAGACAACCTGAAAATAAAAGCCTACTACTTTAATTTTTGTTATAATTAAGTTTAATTGGGAATAGAATTTTTTCTCTCCTTAAGTCTCTCTCAAAGTTACATTGTCAAATGATGGAAGAAAATATCTCTTTCGTAAAAGAAAAAATCACAAATTAGTAAAAAAAGTAAATCACAAATCAGAAAATTAGAAACCATTAACAGGAACTGAAAAACTTCTTTCATATCAAATTGTGCTCATAATTTTAGTTTAGCCCAAGAGGGAACGTGTGGGTCTGGAAAGCAATGGTGGTGGTCTGATTCCAATTGCCCTCTTATCTTCTGAAATCAACCATAAAATCAACAAACAGAACAAATGAATAAAACCACATGGACTCATCACCTTCCACCTTTGGCATCTCTAGAAGACAGAGAATACCACAACCTTCAAATTATCTGTAAGCAGAGTAAACATTTTTTACAAAATTTCTCCCTCAGACTACCTACTAGCACTGTAAGCCTGAAGACACAGAGAATGGAAGAGGAGAGGAAGGAGCGGAGGGGAGCAGGGGGCTGAGGAAGCACAGACAAACTCGCCCCAGAAAGGGAACAATGAAAGCTGAGATGCTAAGCACAAGCAGCAACTTAATAGCCTACAGCCCTGACTACGTCTTAAGGACTAGAGAGTGTGCAGGGACCAGAAATAGTAGCCTCAGAGAAGCAGTGTTTCTGGGGGAGAATCAGGCATGAAGAGAAGTAGTGATCTCCCCTGGAGACGTGGTAGAAAGGGAAAGCAGGAAGGGAGGGGGAAATTCAGGAACCAGTGAAACACAAAGAAGATATGCCAATTCTCTTTCTATCCATTCTACTCCAACACCGCCACCGTCCGTGAAAGAAACTGCCCGGAAGAGGGCGCTCTCAAACTCGGAATCCTCTTCACTAAATGAACAGGAAGAGACAAAACAGACCACATTCACATAAAACTGCTACAAAAAGTAAGCAAATGTGAATAAAAGAATTTTAAAAAGAAAAAGTAAAGAAGAAACACAAAATAAACCCCAAATAACACATGCAGTAATTATACCACAGGATAATAATGTAATAATAATAGGACAGAATTTAGACTGAAAATAATAGTCATGTCAATAAACGTGAAGGGACTTAACCTGCCAATTCAAAGAAAGCAATTTTCAAATTGGCTTTTTAAAAAAATTAACTCTATACAGTACATAAGAGGAAACTTAAAAGGCACTAATACAAATAAAGTGATAGGTAAAGATTTACCAGACAAATGAAAACAGTAAGAAATCATGGATTAAAATCCTGGTACCAAACCAAGAAGTCTTGCATAAGACAAAGGGCACTTAAAGTTAGAAGCCACATTCTGCCATACAAATATTACTTCCAATTCTCTGTACAATATAACACAACCACTTAGATAAAACATAATATTGTGAGATAATAACAGAAGTTAAAGAATTTCTGAAAAATAATGCCAATGAAAACACTAGATATCAGAAGCTGAGATACATTAAAGCAATGAAAAGAAAAAAGTTCCTAGCCTTAAACTTCTATTTCAGTAAAAATGAAACAATGAAAATAAGTGATTTAAATTTCTAACACAAAAAGGCAGATAAAAAAGTAAAACAAAAGAAAGCACCTGGTAGGAAATAATAAAGATAAGGCAGAAATTAGTGAAGTAGAAAACAGAAAAACAGATCAAATTAATGAATCAAAATCCTGATTCTTAAAAAAACTATATATATATGTGTGTGTGTGTGTATATACATGCATGAACCAAAGTGACAGAAAGAGGAACATCATATATATAACACACTGCTTACCATTTTTACATTAATTTATGATCATAAGCATAGCATTAAGTTTTTTTTAAAAAACCAGTGAGCTGAAGAGAATTTCATTGAACAGAATGGTTTTTATTTCTTTCACAGTTTCTCCCTTTTGATTACTGAGATGCCATCTGTCAAAACTACAATCAGATAAATTCTACCTTAATAAGTTTTGTCTATCAATTTTAGAAAATAAGTAGTAGGTATGGAGACATTCCATAAAGAATTATAATAAATGGAATGTTAGTCAAGATTGCTATGCAATTTAAATGTTCTAAATAGAAGAGACTGCTATTTTGGGGAAAAAACCCTAATTTAAACAAGTTTTATGATGAATGCATGCTGTATAATTTAACTTATACACTATCTTGATGTATTTGGGGATTCTTCGGGATGATGCAAGACACTAAGACAATTCAAATGTTATTGTCACAAATTACATGAAGCAATGAGCAGGCCAGGCGGAATCACACAGCCCAGTATTGGGCAACCATACACTAATCCACTCTGCTTAATACCAAAGTTTTGGGTATCAGGCATGAAACAGAACCTACAAGCAAGGTAAGTAGAACTTGAACTATAAGTTGGAAAAGAGAAAAGAAGAAAGAAGGTTTCACTTTAGAATATCCTTATACAGAAACCACATTTTTTTTTACTTTAGCATTGCCCTGGCTGGTGTAGCTCAGTGGATTGAGCATGGGCCTGTGAATCAAGTGGTCACTGGTTCAATTCCCAGCCAGGGCACATGCCTGGGTTGAGGGCTAGGCCCCCAATAGGGGGGTACGTGAGAGGCAACCACACATTGATGTTTCTCTCTCTCTCTCCTTTCCTTCCCTTCCCTCTAAAAATAAATAATAAAATATTTAAAAAAGAAAGAAACCACATTTTTTTACTTTGGCACAAAATGATGAATGAAATAAACTCATTAATTCAGTATCCACTGATAGGTAGTAGGCTACTGAAGAGTAGCAGGCCTTGAGAAGGAAATTTTTTCTTAGACAATAGTTTAAATAAGACAGTATAGGGTTACTTCTCAAGAATTTTAAAACAATCATTTATTTGTAAAGAAGATGTTTAGTACTGCTACTTGCCAATGCTGCTCCTTATAAACTTTACAATAATGATATCTGCCTTTTCAAAAGTACTTGAATTAAGATTTGCACTATTTTAGATTGACCATATCTTCAACTTGGTCAAATCATTCACTCTTCCTCTACTTTCATGATGCTTTAAGAATTGGAACATTATTCCTATTTTCAGACATAAAGTTTATTAAGTAATTAAGGACTTTTGCTAAAAGGAAATTTTGCCTTAATAAGTCATAGATTTTAAAATGCTGCACTTTGTTGATATGGGAATCATAATGTGAATTTACGTGTTTGATTTAAATCTCTAACTAAAGTATAAAGGTGAGCTCTTGGCCTTTTCTGGTATGCCCAAGATTTATTATGAACAATTTTGACTGATTTAAAATTATGAACAGGTTCACATTGAAAAAAGCCTTACATTTTTGACAATAGGTGGGTAAAGATTCTCCCTTGGTTATTTGATTGGAATTTTGCAGAAAAGGTCTTAGAAACCACAGACCACAAAAAGAGGACTTTTGAAGGAAAATGGTGTAGAGGCTTTGTTTCTGTTATACAGGTGAGCTAAAGAGCTTTCAAGTATCTCCTGGGTTCTTACCCCTTTTCCTCGGTTTCCAAAAGACAAGGTGGCTATGCAGATACACTGTACCTTCCCCAATGTGCACAGTCCTCACCCTGGTTTCTTTTCTTATGGCTACGTAAGGTGGACCTCTCCTGGGACGGTGATAGAATGTGACTGCTCCCCGTAGTAAGTTGATTTAGAATCTATGCTCTATTTTGATTGGTACAGATTACTTATAATGAGTATTACAGTAGTCAACTAATGATCCATGCCAAACACTTCTATCTTCCACAGAAGCCTGAGACTGGGGATTATATAGAACGGATCCATACTCTCATAGAACCAGTCCACAGGTGTATTTTCCTTAGGAAATTCTAAGGCTCCCCAAGATGACCCCAATACAATGTATCCGGGCTAGTGCAGTCTCAGAAAACAAGAACAGTTAATGAACAGCACTTCACTGCTTGAGTTACTCTTACTGCTTATTAACTTCACATCCCTTTAAGGGTCTGCTTTCTCAATCACATTCTTTCTAGATGTTGTCATTGACTGCTAGGATTCAAATCCTAGCTCTGTGATTCACTAGCTATGTGACTTGAAAACAATATTTAACCTCTGTTAAGACTCTAAGATGGAGATACAGAGTGTGTAACTCAAAAGAATAAGTTAATTCTTTATCTTTCAGATAACTCAGGAACAGCCTTAACATATGATCCTTGCTTCAATCTATAATATGACAGTAAAAAATGAATAACAATACTCTTTATAATTTAAGCATGTATACTAACTCACTTCCATAATAAATGGCTATCTATTTATTTAGAAAGATGTAAGTTTATAGAGGTCGGATAACAGGAAAGAAAGTGGATTTAGACTGCATTGAGTAAACACAGGGACTATTATAATGTAATATAGAATCAAGCTATTTAAGGCCATACTTTTCAGTAGTACAAAATAGCATCTTGTAGGGAGGCAGAATGGAAGAAGCACAGAACTTCGAATCAGGAAACCTTAATTCTGACACTGGTTCCTTGTGAGAGTATGGGCAAATCTCTTCACATCACTGAGCCTCAGTTTCCACCATTACTAAATGAGATTACACTTGTGTTTTCCAAACTGTTTTTGAAATAGTGGAAGCCTTTCTTTAAGCCTTCAGAGCCCCAACTACACACCGGCCTCTCTGCCGCACAGACCCTGTTATGGAATACAGAAGGCTCCACTCAGCAGAGTTTGAAAACCACAGAGAAAGCCCTAATAGCTTTATCTTAGATATTCCAGCCCTGGCATTCATCAAGTTCAAGGCTGCAGTTTCTAAAATAGATTAGATAGAGATATAATAAATTAGTATATCAGTTGCAAATGTTCAGAATTCTCAAATATAAATATAAAATGAGATACCTTAGTATCTGGATATTCTTATTTTCACTTCTATTAACACCTGAAAATACAAAATATTTTTAAATCTTCTTATTAATATATAATACTTCATTATCTGAAATTTATTATTTTCAAAAATTTCAATTCACAAGTTCATTTTCATCACTTACGATCTTGATAACACCTAAAGCAGGTATATACAACAACAACAAAAACCTTTAAATTTTTTTCCTTTGGACTTACCTTGTACATGAAAGCTTATTTTTATGGGATGATCTAGGCTATGTTTTTACAACAGAACATGTTCAATTACACCGTCCCTGTTGGTCCAGTGTTAATTTTGTTAGTACAGATCTCACTGGCATTATCAAGATAATGCAGCAAGTAAAATACAGGCACATGCCCCCGCCCAGTGTACATTCCCAGATCTGACCTTCTCCAGGTACAGTCCAAACTGACTAAAATAGACCACCTGAATGTCTCCTGACCATTTACACTGCTTTGCGTTGCTTGGAGATGCTTTGACCAGGTAACAGCTCTTGTTAGAAAAGTTCCTAGGTAGAGGAACTTCTGTGAATGGGTTAGGAGTATGTCTATACATTTTAAGCAGTGGAACCGAGATGATAAACAACTAGGATTGTTGGAATATCTCAGGGGAATCTAAGTGAGCAGTTGCCACAATGGAAAAATGAGGGACAATGCATAGAATTAGGACAAATGATTATAAGTAAAGGGAGGTAGAGTCTAGTTCAGGACAAGGATGGACTTTCTAAAAACTAGCGCACTTGAATATACACATGGTGGGCTTCCTTGTGAGGTGTTTGAGCTGAGGGTGGATGAGCATTTGTTGGGATGACAACTGTCACTGGCTGTCCTCTCTTGGGCAGAATGTTGGACTAGAAGATCTCTGAATCTGCTTTAACTTGGACATTCTATAATTCACTAAGAAAAGCATTTAGCAAAAAGATGACCAGAAAATATGATGACTTCTCACAGGTGATTTCAGTGAACAGAAAAGCCAGGTAGGGACAATCCCTAGCATCAAGTTTTGTGCTATTTTCTTAAAAATAAATTGGCTCTAGAAAAATTTTAATGAATGCATGGTCCTTTAACACCTCTGCACATGTTCACAGTCATCTTAAATCCAGCAGACCCCAAACTGGGTCTCTTCACATTCTCACCTAAACTGCTTTCTAGGGCGCTCTCAGATGACGTCATTGACCCAACTTCCCCAGCCAATCATTGTGGTGTCTTCATCTATTGATCGTCTATCCAAACTCCACATCCAATTAGGAGCCACGTTCTGCTGATCTACCTCTGTAATAGCTTTTAACTCAGCAAAGAAGACTTCATTGTGATCCAAAGTCATAAAGAATAATCCTTGAATATGTAATTCAGTTAATTTTGGTCCTATTGTATTCTTTCATGCTTTAACCAACTCTTGCCAGGCCTACTACAAAACACCTCAAAATGATCTTTCTCACAATCTTTAAGAGTTTCCTTTAAAATCAGAGCCATGCTGTCCTATCCAACTCAAAGATAAGGTTTGAACTAAGACTAGCACTCAAAACCCTTTATGATCAGGCCTAACCAACTTCCCAGCTTCACCTCCACTCCTGACACATTCTGTGCCCCAGTCAAGGTCCACTTGCTGTGTCCTGAGCCTGTCCTGCTCCTTTAGGATTCTGCTTTTATTTATTCTCTTTTTTCTTTTGCTCCTCATTTCCTTCCTAGCAAAAACCTCTACAATTCAGTTCTTAGGAATGAGGAAAAAGAGGTTCAATACTATATCACAGGTGGCAATGTACACTGATCCAGTCTTTAAAATCAACATTCTAATAACAGGAGAATGAAAACTGCCCAATGCCTCTGAAAAAATAACTTAATATAGTTAATTTGCAGTTGGAAGACATGCTCCCCTTATTCTTCCCACATCAAAAGTAGTAAACTTCAATTAAATCTTTCATTATATAAGCCATTAGGCACAGGCCTGGCACAGAGTAAGCATTCAATAATTATTAATTACTGTTGTTGGCATTTTGATGGTTTATAATGCTTCACTGCTACGATTAATGCTTCTGTGAATACTAGAGATAGAGCTGTCTAAGATGAAGACCAATCAAGTTCCTACCCTCATGAATCTTACAGTCTAATGAGGAAAAAGACGTAAAAGAAACAAATCAAAATACAATTTTGGAGAATGGCTAAGTGCAATGATAACACAGGATAACAGTATACAGAGAGAAGAAGTTGAAGCTACTTAGTTATCAGGGTAGGTCAGGGAAGGACTTTATGAAGAGGTGACATTTGAATAGAACGACCAAACAGAATCAACCGCACAATGGACTGGGGAAGATCCTAAGGGAAACAGCATTGCAAAGGCCCTGCGATGAAAAGGGCTCAGTGCTCACTGACTAATGAGGAAGGAGGCCAGGGAGGCTGCACACAGTCAAGGGAGGATGAGAGCCTTGCTTATGGACGGCCAACTGTGTGCCATGCCCGAAGCAATGCTATGCATATTTCACTTCCTTCCCCAAATCATTCTGGGAAGTTGGTGGTGAGATTGGTAAGAAGTAGGGCTTGTGGGGCATTAAAAAATCCATACTAAGGACTTCGAGGTTTAGGATTTTAATCAGAGGCATATAATCCTCCAGCAGCAGGGTGGACAATAAACTGAGTAGAGGAGACCAGTTATGAGGCCATTGGCGTGGCCCAGCAGAGAGATTAAAACCTAACTCTAAAGTAAGTCAGTGATCAGAAGAGTATTGGAGCTGGGGTTGGGCATGGGGATTGATTGCAAACGGGTATGAGGGACTTTTCTGGATGATGGAAATGTTCTAAAACTAAATTGTGGTGATATTGTATGACTTTAAATTTACTAAAAATTATTGAATTTTATACTTAAAATTGGTGAATTTTATGGTATGTAAATTTACCTCGAAAAAGTAGGTCAAGAAGGAAGTGAACTGGCTACTGTTTGTGTTTTGTGGGGCCAGAGTGGAGCTGCACATTAGCTGCCTGGGTCCCAGACACCAATCAATTAAATTTAAACTTTTTTATCGTGCACCCTGAAAGCTCCAAAGTGTGTCTTCATTTCAAGATGACTAGAGCTTGCTTTTAGCCAGATTTTAACATCCCCTAAATGGGAAGCACTTCAGCTTTTTCTCTCTTCTCCAGACCCAAACTCAATTCTGAGGTGTCTGCAACTCCTGATATGACAGCTTCCAACAACGTCTTACCTAAGGACCATGCCTAAGTCACTTTTTACCTTTATTCTCTAAACCAGAGCAAATACAGTGATATATTAATAAAAATACATTTAAACGTTTAAAAATTTACTTTAAGTACTAGACTACCTCTTTTCTAAGCACTTAATTTATTTTCTCTTCTTACCAACCTTGTTCAAGCTTTTTTCCTTAGGATTTACAGGGTTAGGAAAATATTCAGTGCTCTCCACTACTGAACCTGCCACTGTCCCAGCAAGAGAGCTTTAAAATATTCATCAATACAGGATTGGTTCTATAGATTTATTAGCATGACCATGTGTACTTGGTGGCTTAAAACAATAGCCACCTATTCTCTCACACTTCTGAAGTCCAGAAGTCCAAAGTCAGTCTCACAGGGCTGAAATCAAGGTGTTGGCGGGGCTGCAACCCCTCCAGAGGCTCCAGGAAATGCACTCCTTGCCTCTTCCAACTTCTGTTGGCTGCTGGCATTACTTGACTTGTGGCCTCATCACTCCAATCTCTTCCTCTGTGGTCACAGTATATTTTCCTCTTCTATCAAATCTCCCTCTGCCCTCTCTTACAAGAAAACTTGTGTTTGCATTTTGAGCCCACCCAGATAATCCAGGATAATCTCCCCCACTTCAAGAGCTTTGACTTAATCATACACGCAAAGACCTCTTTTTCTTATAAAATTTACAGGTTCCAGGACTTAGGACCTGATGTTTTTGGCCCTTATTCAGCCTACTATACCATATAGCTTGGGGCCATCTCGTCTGGGAACAGTAGTTCACAGGAGGCCCTATTTAATAAATTGTGGAGTTTTAAAGTGAGTGACCCTAATGTACTGGACAACATTGAGTCTTCTTTGTGAAATAGTAATGGCTTTGTGCATACAGAATGAATTGTCAATTTCTGCCCTCATTTTATTTTGGGAGTATAATAATATCACCAGGGCATTAAAATCATCCCATCTACAACACTGATAATTGTGTAAGATTAAAAACAGTAAGTGTGACACACAGATGTGAGGACCAGACCCCCACCTCACCACTCTCCACCCCCACACCATGCCTTTACACAGGAAGAAAGAGTCTTGCCTAACTGGTCTCTGGGACAGGTGGAAGGTGCTGGCCCTTTCCTGACTCAGCCACTGAGACAGAAAGCAAGAAGTTGCTGCCACTGAGAAAAAACCCTCCTCTCTTCAAAGTCAAGTGAGAAATAGCCCACCTCACTCCTCTTCTACTTTCCCCTGACCTAAGGTACACCAACAAAACCTGGAACAGCCTGAGGGAGGACTTTGGGGTACAGTTCTGTTGAAAGGGATGGACTCATTTCAGAACTCATTTCTGGCTGTTGCTGATAACAAGGCAGAGCCAGACTCTTAATGCCACTTACAGGGAGCGCTCCAGCTGAAAGCGCCCTTGCACATTTAATAAAATCTCATTTTGGACAAGAGGTTGGTGACTGTCCACGGCTAGACCTTCCTCTTGATCTCCATGTCTTCCCCACCCCTTACCCCTGTCCGCCGGAAGCGGGGTAGGAACAGGAGTTGGCAGCAACGTTGGGACGGGATCCGCGGTTACTACCCCCCAATCGAATGTTTTGCACAGGGCCCTGTGGTCCCAGTTACAGCCAGTGTCCCTGGAAGTCTTGCGATCCCCGAAAACAACAGCAGTTCATTCCAATAAGGAAACAAACACAAAGGTCTAGGAGGTTCCAGAGATGAAGACGCACTGCTCCGGGTCCTTCGGAAGATCCGCCCCTCACCCTGTCCCCGCGGCCAAACCCTGACTCTGTACCTGCAACCAACACCTCATCCTAAAGGGCCAGCCGCATTCCCGCGGGTCGCCGGCGGGCGCGGCGGCCGCACCTACGTCGACCGGGCTGCGGCGGCGGCGGGGGCGGCTCCTCCTCCTCGGCTGCGGCGGCCCGGGACGCTGCCCCGCCCACCCCCGCCCGTCGCGGGGCTCGGGCCGCTGGCCGCTGCCCGCTACGCGCCCGAGGCGCGGGCGACCGTTGGGCACCTACGAGAGACGTCGCAGGGCGGCGGCGTCGCCCCGCCGGAGCCGCTTCCGCCCGGATTCGGCCCCCGGACGCCGTTGCCGGGGCAACCCAGCGCCGTTCCTGCCCCCTTCCCCGGGAGCCCTAAGGGGCTGCTTGCCCCGAGCGTGGTGTCAAATCCTGGCAGCCCTACCCCAGAACCGACCGTGGGTGGATTCGAGCCTGCACTTGTACTCTGTGCCACTCGAGGCCTCTCACTTTTGCTACAGCCTGCTAACCTCCCCTCCCTACTCTTGCTCTCCATCCGAACGCCCCAGGCCACTCTCGAGGTTGTTACCCGAAGGATGTTCCCAAATTCTTACCGACCAGCACCGATCCTGTCTCTCTGCTCCCCAAGAGTCAAGTCCAGTCTTGGCGTTGCCCGTCAGGGCTTCACCTTGCGTCACCTGCGGACACTTCCTCCACCCCCATCCCTTAAAATCCCCTTTGACCATTTCAAGTGAACCAAAGTCACATTCTGCAGCTTTTCCTTTGATTATGCTGACCCTCTGGAATGTTTTTCAAGGTTCAGATATGCTCCTGTCAAGATAGCCGACCCTCTGGCCTTCAGAGTTGTTTCCTCTACTGTGCTTCAGTTGCTCTCCGTCGTCGTCTCTGATACAGAATTTATCAGACTATGTGCTTACACACGCAGGCTCTTGGTGCTGCTCGAATTAGTGCTCAAATGGAAGGAACCTGGAAAGGCCTGGTCGCGATAGATGCAACCCGTGGCGTTAATACTATTAGCAGGCCCACTATATCGACACCTACAGCGAATAACTTTTTATATATTGGATTGATTAGAAATACGAATAAATCCTACATTCTTAATGTAGTTATGAATTTTAGTAAAAGTAGCATTAGGTGCCACTAAAGATTGCTTTTTATCATACCTTTAATTTAAATTATTCTGTAGATTACCTATGGATTTAAGCATTTTAACAGGGAATGAAACAATAAGTATTAAATGGAAAGATGAATGGTTTCAGTTTTGTGGTTAGAAAACAATCTCTAGTTATTTTGTTTTAATCTTTTATTCTACAAAGCATGAATATGGTCCTATGGCAAGGTAATATTTTAATTTCCAAATACATTATTTTCTTTGGTGTCCCATGTTTGTATTTGTACCCTGGGCCCTAGGAACTAAGAAAGTTCCTTTTATTTTTCTTTTTGAAGTCTTTAATTAAAATATTGTGTTACTTACAATAGTATAATACTATATAAACCCACATATATGTATACAAGTTATGTGGCCTAATTTTATTATAACATTCTTTGCATTTTGAGTGTCTTGCAATGGCAAGAAAATACTCCATGGTATTTTTTTAATGTTGAATTAAAAAGAGCTTTTTAGCTTTTAAAATAAAGAATGTAGAGATAAAGGAAGGGGTCCAGAGTTCCTTTACCATTGATTTAGTCATTTCACAAATATTCATAGAACATCTGCCACATGCCACCCACAGGTGTTGAAAATATAGTCATGAACCAAATAAAGTCCCTGCCCTTGTGGAGTTGACATTCTTGTGGGGGAAGATAAGCAGTGCACAAAGAGATGAGTTCAAATAGGTCAGATGGGGTTGAGTATTATAGAGACAGTGTAAGGAGCTTAGGGAGTGTGGGGTTCTGTTTCATAGTGTGGTCTGAGATGGCCCCATTGATAAAGTGATGTTGACAGAAACCTACAGGACTGGAGGGAAGCAGCCATGAGGATATTTGGGGTAGAGTTTCCTAAGTGTGGGGGAACCTCTTGACCAGTGAGACCAGCTGGGAGTGGACCAACAGGAGGAGGCGGGGGGCCCAGGTCACCAAGAGCTTTTCAGTAAGAGTCCATGCCTGGATCCAGGGCGGTTATTTGTCTTCATTCCATTCCTACTCTGGACCAGGCCTTGTGCTGGGCACTGGGGGAGATACAAAGAAGCTCATTTCTACACTCAAGGAACCAGTGTCCTTCTTAGTGTTGTCAATCCGTCGCTGGCCTGTGTGGAGTGGACTTAAGAACAATCAGTTGATTCATGGATGGTTCAGGAATACGGAACCCAGATCTTGTAGGAGCTTTGACACTATCTATACAATCTTGAGCGTTAGCATTTTCATCTGTAAAATGGTAGATGTATGGATTATCTCAAGGGTTTTTTCGAATTAAAAAAACTATGATTCTATAAAATCAAAGAATAGAACTTAATCTTAGTACAAAACATGTATTAAATCTGTATCAGAAAATCTCTTCAGACATCATATATAAGATGTATATCTAAGCTTACTTATCATTTAATTCATGATTTGCTAAGTTTAAAAAAGTTTTTCACCAGATGCAATCAGTTTTGTGAATGAGTGATAGTTAGAAAAAACATATAATATTTATAGTAGATAATGTAAAAGATTTTTGACCATTGTGTTTTCTTTATGACTTTGACCTTAAAGATCTTCAAAACTAAACCAGAGTTACAGAGTATCATGGATTTTGGTATAGATATTTTTCCTTTCTGATTATGAGGATGAAAACTTTTTATTTTAAATCTTATTTGCCAGCCATATTTTCCCAGTTCCTGGTACAAGAGACACATAAAAGTGACTCAATATATATTGTAGAGGAAATAAATGACAAAACATCTCCAATAATTTCTGCAAGTGGATAGGGTAGGAAATAGTTCGTGTTCAGACATTCTTCTCTCCACTAAGGACACAAGAAAATAAACAGATTTAATAAGAGAATTAGAATTCATTTAACAAATATTCGCTTAACACCAATTATATACCAGCACCATCAGTGAACAAAGCAAAACAAACCTGCCCTCGCAGAACTGACATTCTATTTGTGGGAGACAGATCATAAATAGTCACTGTGGCTTAGTTAACATATTACAGGGTGGCAAGAGTTGTGGAGACAAATGAAGTGGAGAAGTGGAGGGAATGTGGGCTATACGGAAATTTAAACAGAGCAGGGAAGGGCCTGCCTGCTTTCCAGAAGCAGTTGTGATTAGATTTCTAGGAACATTTACTGATACGATGCGCTAAGAAAATGAGAAACTTCTAAGTTGAGGTTACTCTTGAAACTAGATTTACAAGAATTTCATATACCATCCTAAGTACAGGAATGTTTCTTCTCTTTAGAGTTGATTGAGGTTTTAAAAATCAACTTTATTGATATACATTGTACTGCACTAATAATAAAATTCATGAGTTGAGGTTTTAAACATATAAGTTTTTAACTTTGTTTGTTTTGAGGATAAACACTTTACAGAGAATGCAAAGGGGATAGAAATGGGAGATAAAAGCCAAAAACCTGGGGCGGGGTGGGGGGTGGAGGGAGGCCTGATACGTAGTGACCGAGGACGGTCTGACTATGGGTGGTGGGCACATAGTACCATATACAGACCTAGTCTCACAGAAATGTGCACTGGAACCCTTTATGATGCTATTGACCAACGTCACCCCTAAAGCCAAATAGCTGATAAAACAAAGGCAAATCGCCCTTTCTCGTCTACTCTCTGTCTGCTATTGAGGCCAATCAGCATTGTCGCTAGTCTCTTTGAAGCCGATTCTGTTCCTTCCAAAAGAAAGAAAAACTTATGCCTGTTATGATAACCATCTATGGTTTAAGGTTAATGCTATGTTTTCTGATGAGCTATATTCTCATTAAGATCTTTTACTTCTCATCTAGGAAATAAACAAAATGAGTTTACAGATATATTTACACCAGCTTTTAAATAACTTAATTCCTGCAAAAGTTGTAACTATTGCAAGGTATCTAATATTTAGTCTGTGCTATCAGGTACTATTATTTGGTTTGTTGTGCATCCGCCAGTTTTGTGACATCTGCCCTCAACCACACTTGTCATAGCGAAGTGATGAATAATAAGTCAATTAATTATAATGTCATATTTTAAGTGTTTCTTTACCTTTTACAAACACTTTTTAAGTCTTTTTTATTGTGGTAAAATACACATTACATAAAATTTACCATTTTGACATTTTTTAAGTGTATAGTTCAGTGGCATTAAGTGGATTTACATCTTTTTACAACCGTTGCAACCATCTATCTCCAGAACTTGTTCGTTTTTCCAAGCTGAGACTCTGTACCCATTGAACACTTAGACTGAATTCCCCTTGTCCCGACCCCTCACAAACACCATTCTACTTTCTGTTTCTATGAGTGTGGTTACTCTAGGTACCTCACATAAGTGGAATAATTTGTCCTTCTGGGACTGGCTTATTTTGCTTAGCATAATGCCCTCAAGGTTCATCCATGTTGAAGCATGTGTTAGAATTGCCTTCCTTTTTAAGGCTAAATAACATTCTGTTGTACGTAGAGACCACGTTTTGTTTATCCATTCATCCATCAATGGAGTCCTTGATTTTTTTAAACTAACTTTATTGAGATATAATTTCCATTCAATAAACTACCATTTGATGAGTTTTGACACATATAACACCTGTGAAACTGCCACCTCAAGACACAGAACACTTTGATCATTCTCGAAAGATTTAAATTGTCTGTGGTTTAATAGTTTGGGATAACCCTTACAGTAGTTGGTGAAACAGGTGCTGTAAATTATATACCCAACACCCATTTTCCCTCCTGGCTTTCTCACAGAATCCCAGTTTTGTCTGAGGATTCAACACCACATTCCATAGAATCATGACATTGCAACAGGGGATGTTTTAGCTGCGGAACCTGATTATTTTAAACTAATCTGTGTGCTTTCATCCCTCCTCCAAGAGACTGTTTTCAGGGAGGCTTCTTGGCATTTAGAGGTGAGGGAAGGACTTCTGGGAAAGTTTTCCTCAGTCTTAAGAAAGAGACACATAAAGAGATTATTCTTTCTGCATCTGAAAGGCTGCCTAGAGAGATTGTGCAAACTTTAAAGTTCTTTTGATTTTTAGCCCTGGCCAAGTAACTTGGTTGGTTAGAACATTGTCCCAGGAGCCGAGGTTGCAGCCAGGACACATATAAGAATCAACCAATGAGCCCTGGCTGGTGTGGCTCAGTGGATTGAGTGCTGGGCTGCAAACCAAACAGCCATGGTTTGATTCCCAGTCAGGGCACATGCCTGGGTTGCCCGCCAGGTCCCCAGTAGGGGGCATGTGAGAAGCAACCACACACTGATGTTTCTCTCACTCTCTCCCTCCCTTCCGCTCTCTAAAAATAAATAAATAAAATCTTTTTTTTAAAAAAAGAATCAACCAATGAATGTATCAGTAAGTGGAATAACAAATTGATGTTTCTTTCTCTTTCTCTAAAAGTCAATTAAAAATCTAAAACTAAAATATAGTCAATTTTTGTTTATTTAGGATGGTTCTGAGACTGTTTACTATTTTAAATAACCTTCCAAACCTGTAATTTAATAATTTATTGTCCACTTACTTTAATAATTATTTAGTTAAAACATCCACTAGATGTCACTCTGACTTTATTTTCAGATGTAATCTAGTGACATTTTTAATCTTTGAAATATTAAATTCAGAGGCATTTAAAAAATCCCGTAAGTTAAACGTGCTATTTAAAGCTTTAGTAAAGATAAAGAGAAAATTGTTACCGCTTACTATGAAAAAACTAAAAGCAAGAAGTGAGAATTTTGGAAAGAGCAAATTAACTTTTTCTTAAGTGATGCTAACAAATAGAGCAGTGCATAATTTCTAAGAAGTCAAAGCAGTGATTGGGCAAATAACATTTAAAAGAGTAGTGTAGGCACACCAGATGGATGAGAGCATCAATATGATGGAAATACCTTTCTGCCCTGGAGTCGTACTCACAGTAACAGAGCAACCGAACTCTATCACCACCAGTGGGGATTTTTTTCATACAGAGAAAGTAAAGTTGTGAGCTCCGTTTGATCAATTTGTCATGAAGGAAAGAACTAGATTAAGAAAGTGGTAATACTTCTAAGTTCGAGGCAAAAGGAAGGAGGAAACCCGTAGAAAGAAAGATTCTAAATTATCAGGGAGACAGCACTAAGCTTCACCAAACTTTCTGTTGAAAAATGAAGGGTTTTACTGTGTATTACTCAGAACTCTTTCAGTTGCAAGTAGCAAAAATCCAACTCCAACTGTTTAACGAAAAAATAAACAGGTATTTGTGGGCTCACAAATCTGATATGAGAGAGGGAGCCTCAGGTATGCTGTATCTGGTTAGGCAGCAATTCTCCAAGTGTGGTCTGGGGATCTTGGGGAGTCCCTGAGACCCTTTTGGGTCTGCAAGGTCAAAACCATTTTTATCGTAGTAAGACCTAGTTTGCTTTTTTTCACTTGTTCTCTCACAAGTGTATGGTGGAGTTTTCTATATGATACATGATATCGAACAGATAGAATGCGGAAGTAGAGAGGAGGACCCAACTGTCTTCTACTCAACTGGTCATTAGGGAGATTTGCAAAAACGTAAAACAATGCCTTGCTTCTCAGTAATTTTTTTGTTTGAGAAAATATAATGATTTTTCTTGAAAATATGTTAGTGATTTTAACATACTATAATGGATTTGTTATTTTTAAATGAATTAAAAATACCTTAAATGTTCTTTTCAGCTTTAATTTTTGAATATAGTAAATACTGATAGATATAATACAAATAACATTTCTTTGGTGTCCTCAATAATTTTTAAGAGTGTGAAGGAGTCCTGAAACCAAAAATTTTGAGAATTGCTGCTTAAATAAGGTACAATGGGCCCAGGGCCCACATGGTATTACCAGAACACTGTCTCCATATCTCAGATCGATTTATTAGGGGTTGGCTTCTTCCTTTTTGGGTTTGTGCTGGCAACAATGACCACAGCAACTCTGGGATAGTACTGACCAGCTTAGCAGTACTAAGGAGAGAATGCCCCTTTTTTGTTAGCTCCAGGAAAATTTGTAGTTCTTACATTGGCCAAGGTTCAGCCGCATGCCCATTTATAATCTAATCATTTGACACCGGTTCACACGTCCACCCCTGGAGCCAGAGACAGGGTCAGCCCACAAGCACCACAGGATAGGTGAAGGTGTGGTGCCCCAGAGAGACATTGAGCAGGCAGGAAAAAAAGGAAAAGAAAAAGTTCTCCACCAGAAAGCCCGAATCCCATGGCAAGGATTTAGAAAGACAACTACACTGTTCTCATTTACAATCCTGTTTGTCCCACTGTCAGCACCTTGAGACGACAGGGTTGTTTTCTCTCCCAGAGTAGGAGAAAGGGTCCGATTTCATTCTCTAATTAGAATTTGGACCCAAATCACATGCCCTAACCGAAAGTTCCCTTTATGAACTACAGATGCTGGCCTCATAGAGTCATCTTTGTGCTATATATTATGCAGAAGACCTGTCTTAAGTGAGATTCCTTTCCTAAGTGTATAAGATTTTAACTTTAAGTTCATTACTCTCCATCTAGAATGACTGGTCAGATCACTTAACATTTTCTGGCTTTTGCGTCCTTACCTCTAAAAACAAACATGGGGGAGGGACAGGGTTGGGGCACTTTATCCCTTACAGCTTTCACATTCTTTAAATCCGAGCAATGGAAGATGGGAAAAAGTTATTCTAACCTTGATCTGGCAGTTGTCACTCTGAATATCCACCAGATGAAGTTTTACATATTTCTTTTTAGATTATATATTGACTTTCATTAAATATTTATGTCAAATATTTCTGGTGGTAATATGAAATAGAGTTTTCATCAGTCTATAAGCACTGAGTTCTTTTCTTCACTGCTTATCTTTTTAAATTTCCTTTGCCTTTTTTCAACTTCATTACTTTTAATAATAAATATTGGTTCTGTAAAATCCCATTTTTTACAAAGTGAACCAGGAGTAAGATAAGTGCCACAAAAATAACTTCCAGAAAATATTTTTATTTACTTATCAATTTATTTAAAAATATAATGTACCTTCATTTGGTACACTTCATGTTTCCCCTGAGATACTGCAGCTGGTGGCGGCGAGAACGGCACTGGGTGTTAGACCGGCGGGTCCGGCCGGGCCCCGGTTTAGCAACATCGGCAATTGAGTTCTGGCTAGGAAAGAATTCAGAGACAAGACTCAAATATAAGAAAAAGTTTATTTAGAAAGTCACAGAGGTAGAAAAAGTGAGCAGTAGAAGAAATGGTCTCAGGAAACAAGTTACGGAGGCAAAAGAAGGGGCCCTGGGGCTTAGGAGAGAGAAGGGTAGAGGTAACGTGCCTGGGGGAAGAGAAGGGAGCCAGGAAAGGCGCTGGTGGGCTCTTGCAGGGGAGAGCGAGGCAGGTCCTTCATCTTAAGGGCTTTTAAGGACCGAAATTTTAGGAGAGGCTCCAGGTGAGAATCTCATCAGACTATTCATCATATTTCCAGGTGTGTTCATTCAGGGTTGTAGTCTCCACTGATTGGTCGGCACCAGGGTAGGGTGTCATTGGTCAAGCAACAGGTCCTGAGGTCAGCTACGGCATGCCTTGCCTGGTTCTGCTGCTTTTCTGCACCAACAGCTGAAACACGACCGGGGCCTAGATGTTTTCCCTAGGGGTTAGTGCTTAAGGAAGTGTCAGCAAGGGCTCACGTGGGAGCTGCATAAGGCCACTCTTTGGCCCCTTGTTCCTCCTCCAAGGGGTAAGTGACATGCCAGGGGAGGAAACGTCAGGGGAAGGCCCTCTCATACCACATGACCAGCGATATGAAAGGCCAAGAGACCTAAACTGTATGACCAGCAATATGCTGTGGGAGAACAGGTTACCCTGGGGGCGCTGTCCTTGTTTTCCCAGTTTCACCTGTTGTTAGGCACCTGGGGCTTTCCACCCTGGTGACCTTCTGTACCTGGCCGGTCATCCTTGCTATGCTCACGTCTATGCCTACTACATTATCATTACACCAAAATGGGATTTTACATGTTTTTTTGTCTTTGAGCCCCTCAGGTGAAGTTACTACTGAAAATCAATTAACACTTGTCTAGACTTATTGCATATTATGTCTGCTTCTCTATTATATTAATTTTTCATTAATTATAAGTACAAAAACCAAAATTAAATTGGTATCAAACCCCACAGTAATTTTTAACCTGTTCCCAACATAATTTACATTATCTCATACTTTTGAACAGAAAAATTTTAGCAAACATGTTCTTTGGAAATAATTCTAATTTGTTCCATTAACTTAAAACTGAGGCTTCTGGGTAAACAATAAAGTTATCTTGTATTGTTCAAACTTTTAATAAAAAGGTAGTAATGTTAAGTTTTATAGAACATTATTATAAAATTCCAATAACCTGAAATCAAAACAATATTCAGCCTTGAGTGCCTATTACTTGCCAGGCACTAAGTATTTCTTTTCATTTAAAGAATGGATAACAGTCTTGGAGTAGGTAATTAAAATAGTGAAGAAAAGCTGCCTCCTGTTTGTATTGAGTCAAACAAGCAGAAATTTGATTGGAGAATCTTATTTCAAGATGAGAGGCTGCTCATATATTATACTTGGTATTTTCTTCTAATGAAAAATATAAAGCTCTTGACACTTATTTAAACTGCTTAGGTCACCGCTTCTCACATTGGGCTGCACGGCAGAATTGCCCAGAGTTTGAAAAATGCCAAGGCCTGTGTCTCACCCCCAGGGATTCTGTTTTAATTGGTACAAGGTGGAGCTATTCTATCAACTACTTTCTACTCCCTGGTAATTAGCCATCTGTATGGTATTTTATCAACTGCAAGCCAATTTTGATTGGTCAGGTCTTTGTGCTGAACTGAATTCTGCATAGCAGAGCTTACTGTGCAGAAAGGTTGCAGTCCCTCTATTTGCCTTCATCCGTTTTTCCCTCACTTCCTTACTCCCTCTCAGAGCAGGCAAGTGGCTGCCTCGGCGGCGGCGGCGGCGGCGGCGGCAGCGGCGGCGGCGGCAGCCCCAGCAGCAGCAGCAGCAGCAGCCCTGGCTGATCACCACTGAAAATACCAAAGAAAGAACTGGGCTGCCTCCTGGGTATTTTGTCCACTGAGGATTAATTTACCAGGCATTTTTCACTGTTCTTTGCATCCTGCAAAATTTTTTTTGTTTTGTTTTGCAAGAAATAAACTATGAATTTATTGCTGAAAAACATAAGCAAAAAGTTTTAGCACAGTTCCTCTGTCTCATTGGGACAAGTTTGAAAATTCTGAAGCGAGCTGAAGCATAGTAAGTGCTTTCTTTCTTTTAAAGCTACTTCTGGGGTGAAGGGAGGCTATTGTAATGGTAAATTTCACTCCGAGGAAAAGAAAGGGTTGATAATCAATCAAACACGAGGTATTCATTTGAGGTTTTGCAATTTTCTTACCATATTGTAAAACTATCTTAGTTTTCTCTGTAGAATATACAGAGGATGTTTTATTGTGTATATGCATGAAATAGCAATCTCGAGAGTGACACTAAAAGAAGTTTTCTCCCATGGAGTGAAGAGATATATACCCCTCGGTGGCGGCTTCATCGAGAACCCGGAGCTCCAGGCTGAGACTTTACAGAATTGCCGGAGTGAAAAATCTTCCTGGGTCAGCATCTTGGAGTCAAACTGGGAAGAACATTTTATGTCTGAAAGGCTTCGTTTCTCAAAACCGCTCTTTGGGTCGGTGTATCCTGAAGGATGGGATAATAGGAGCACCGCTTTCTTGAATCTGCTTCAGGCATTTACAATTTAACGTGGAGGATCATGTGCTTGGCATGATGAGAACCACAGAGAACTTCGAGGAGACTCGTGGCACGGGAAACCCCAACACGACTCCCACGGGAAGGTACATTTATCTGGAAGCATTCTTGCAAGGAGGGGCTCCCTGGGGCTTTACTTTGAAAGGTGGCCTGGAGCACGGAGAACCATTAATCATCTCTAAGGTATGTTTCTTTTACCAATATTGTCTTTACTCACATTGCTTTTTCAACTTCTATTGAATCTGTCAAAATGCAAAAAAAAAATGCTGAAGATTGCCTGACTATTGCTTAATTTCCTGTTTCATACCTTGCTGATGGTATCTGAGAAATAGTTTGTCTAGCTTGGTATTTGAAAGAAAATGTGTCTAGTTCATTTATTCTGTGAAATCCCAGAGGAAAATGTGTTTGCTTGATGAATAATCTCTTTTTGTGAATGAAGTAATATAAAACCAGCTACCACATGATCTTTTCCGTTATAAATCAGATTAAAGATTAACATAGTTAAGGTGGTGGCAGAGTGTTTTTGGATGTGTGCCTCTATTTAACATATGGCTAGAAAAATAGCTGATCCTTCTCCCTTCAATTGAAAAATATCTAGCATTCAAAAATATTTTAGAACTTGTTTGTTATCCTGGATAATTGAGTATATAAATATTAGGCTTAGAATTTCTGCCTTTGTCTTAAACTACAGCAATTAAGAAAGATTACACAGATTTCTTTGAAAATATCAGAATATCAACAGTCTGAAACAGGAGAGTATAAGTGCTTTTCATACATATGCAATATTCAAGAAATATTTGTGGTTGAGGGAAAATATTTTTAGTTTGAGGGTAAAAAGGGGATAAATATGCATTTTGTCTGAGCTTTGTTACCTATTTAAGGTTAGTTTTCATATTCTCCAAAATGTATTTTTGGGGAGAAACTGAAATGATTCTTCCTGGGGATGAGCAAGTGGAAACTGATTTCTAGCAGCTAGCCAAGAGTGTATGGGATACCATCATAAGCTGTGTGATCTTTCTTTATTTTCCTAAGAAAACAAAAGATATGTGTGTATGTATATCACAAAGCCTTCCAGCTCTAAGTAACTGAAAACCTAATTTAAGTGACCTAAATAAATTGGGTTTGATTTTCTCATATTACAAGAAGTCTGGAGGTAAGTTGTCCAGGCAAGGAGCAGCAGCTCAATAATGTCAACAGAGACTTCACTTATCTCTCCACTCTGCCATTCTTATAATGTTGGCCTTTGTCTTCTTGGTTGCAAGATGGATGCCACACCTCCAGCACTGCATCTTCATTCAGGGCAGGGGTTTGGCTTTTTGTGTGGAGAGGGACACCCTTCATATCAGACTTTTGCTTACATCTCATTAACAAGAATTGTGCCACATACCTATCCTCAGAGCACTTACTGGTCAAGGGGAATGAGATGCCCATGACTAATTCACACCAGTCAGGATTTCTCTCCTGGATTCTGCAACAGAAACTTACTCTTCCTGATGTCAAGGAATACCTGCCCACTTTCTGAACAAATTGGGGTTCTATTTTCAAGCAGAAGGAATGAATGGGTGCTGGGTAGACAACAGAGAATGTCTGCCACAGACATAAATGTCATCTCTGCATTTAACAACTCTGGTTGTGCACTCAATTTGCCTGGCCTTTAATAATAAGATTTTGTGTTTCTGTATATTGTAACACAGTTTGCTATCAGACAGGCCTAATTCTCCATTTTATCTGAAGAATGGGGGTGTACTATTACTCCCTTGCCAGAATGCGTGAGGATTAAATGAGACCATGCATTTAGAGTGTTAGCATAGGGCAATAAGAAGTGGAAAAAGGGGAAGGAAGGCAATCTCCTTCCTTTCAAGGGTATAATCTGCTGTGTCCAATATGGTAGCCACCAGCCACATGTGGCTATTTCCATTTCAATTAAAAGTAACTAAAGTGAAATGCAATTTAAAACTGTTCATAATATGCACGAGTCTGATTTGAAGTGCCCATTGCACCCAAGCTCCTGAATATCTCCTCATCCTGTCTGTCTGGCAAGTTCATATTCATCCAAGCTCCATTTCTTCCTCTCCCTGAAGTTTTCCTGATTTCATAAAGCTGAGATAGGTAGTCACTCTTCTATTGCTCCTATAACATGCAGTTTTACACTGTTTTATGTATGTATAGATATATAGATATAGATATAGATATGTTTATGTTGCTTATCTTCTCAAAAGTCTGTGAACCTCTTTAGGGCAGGGACTTTTTTTCCTCATTTCTACCACATCTAACTCAGAGCCTGGGCACACAAATGTTTGCTGAGTAAATGAGAGTGCTATGTGTTATTCAGGTTGCATTTCCAGGATCTAGCAGAGTGCCTGCCACAGAGGAGGTGCTCACTAATTTTTATACGCAAATACCAATAAGAGCTGTGGGCAGTGTAAGCAGAGAGGCAGGGCCTGTGAGACGAGATGCCAGCCGGATCTCCAGTGACAGAGAGTGTGTTCGTTTCCTATGGCTGCTATAACAATTGCCACAAAGTTAGTGGCTTAAAACAGTACAAATTTATTATCGTGCAGTTCCATAAGGCTACTATGGGTCTCAGTGGGCTAAAATCAAGGTGGTAGCAAGGCTGTACGCCTTTGTGGAGGCCGCAGGGGACAGTTCATTTCCTTGCCCTTTCCAGCTTCCAGGCACTGTTCACATTCTCCAGCTCATGGTCCCCTGTGTCCATCTATAAAGCCAGCAATAACAAGTTGAATCCCTCTCACATTCATTGTTCCGATCTCTAACTTCTGTATCCCTCTCTGATTTTAAGGACCCTTGAGATTGGGCCCACCAGGATAATCTTTCTATTTTAAGATCAGTTGAGTGAAAACCTCAATTCCATCTGCAACCTTAATTCCCCTTTGCCATATAACCTAATATATTCACAGATTCTAGGGCTTAGAACATGGTGTCTTTGGGAAGAGACAGCATTATTTTGCCAGCCAACAGGGTGTTTGAACACTGATGTAGTAAGTCCATATAATTAAGACAGTACCAGGATAAGTCTAAAAATGTAGGGCTGGTCATGTGCATCCCAGATCTTCTTTCTTGGACAATGAAAAAATGCACATTACCTCATACACTGCTAACCAAATGTATGCTATTCCCCCACTCTAGGGTGACCCCCATTGTAAGGGGAGGGAAGGGACAGTACACATTGAGTCATACATATGAGAGGCACGTATACATATACAAAGCAGTTATAAGCTGCCAGGTATGGATGACAATGTAATGAATGAAGTATCGTTTTTCTGTAGGTACAAATGAGGCAGGAGAATGAATAGGAAAAAGGGACTACAAAAGGATGGCAATGAAAGAAATTTTAAAATCACTTTCTTTGGGATTTCATGTCCTTGAAAAGGAAAGGTGGGGTTGAGGAAAGAGCCTGTGTAATCTGCAAACTTCAAAATGAAAGGGTAACTTAAAAAAATAGTGATTGTATGTGGAAAAGCTCAAGTAATTTAATAGTTCAGGAAGTTGGCAGCATAATTTCACTGTGACTCGCTCTGCATTGTGGCTGAGAAAAGAAGTTCCACCTGCAGTGGGGACGCACCTGCCCCCAGGGTTCATAACTCAAGTAGCAAGTATGACAGTAAACAACAACTACCACATCTGGCACTTACTGAGAACTTACTATGTGCCAAGCTCTATTTCAAGAGACCCACACGTGTTAGCACCTTAATTTCCACAACTCCATGAGGAAGGTAATATTAGTATGCCAACTTTGTACATAAGACATAGAATTTGAGTAGTGTTCTGAAGCTCACACAAGTAGTAAGTGATAGAGTCGAAATTTGAATCCAGGCATCCTGGTTCCCCAGCATCCATGCACTTGACACGGTATGCCGTTCAGTCACCGTTCCCTACCAAGTATTTGCCTCTGACTGGATTCTAGAGCTGTTACCTGGGTAAAATATGGGATTAGTCTTTTGTTATATATGTTGTAAAATTTATTAGAGGAAAACAATGAAAAAAACTTAGCCCTACAAGGTTCTCTAAAATAGGTATTACTGCTGCTCAAGAACCCCTTTAAGTTGTTCAAGACCCATAACAATGAAAGGCCACTTCACATTTTTTGTTAAGTATCTTCTTGTTGTATTCACCTGGAGAGGCACCTTTTGTGCACTTCAAAGGATTAAAACTGCCACATGCACTTCATTTGCTTCCACAACCTAAGATTCTTTAAGAAGAAGACCGAAATTTGTGTCCCAGCCAAAAAGAAGTCTGAGTGGCCAACTCAGCCTTTGCCAAGAAGGAAACCTCTTTTAGTCACATGGGGGAAAACCTAAGCAAATCCACTCAGGTTCAGACAATGCGCCCTGGTCTTGGATGCACTGGCCTGTCTGGGGGATTGGTGACTGGAACGGGTATGCCTGGAGGAAGTCAGACTGTTCTACAACCACAGAGGAGCCATCACCAGCAGAGAGGACCTTGAAACAGTCACAGATCCCCTGGAAGACCTTTTGAACAGATAAAGTGGTTCTGAATAGCCCTACTCTTGAAATGATTGCATTTCTAAAAAAAAAAAAAATGGATACATTAGAGGACTGGGTTGGAAGACAAGGTATCTCAGAAGTACTGTTGCAACGGGAGTCTTGGTGCTCCACACCTGGACCCTGGGTCCTATGTTCTTGGTCCCTGCTGTAATTTGTAGAAAAAATGACATTTTTTCTTGCATATGTGTAAAACAGATTATCTAGGCTTCAGATTTTGGGGTAAACCTTTGCCTCCATCTCTTACATTATTGACACTTAAGCACATATTCCTGATTCCTACCCCCGGGGAAGTATCTTTTCTCTGGCTGGACTCTCTTCTGTGCCATCTCATATATAAATCCTGTTGGTTCCATCTTCCACGTTGTCACCCCTCCAAGGAAACATCTTCTCCACCTACAACACCATCATCCTCTTTCTGCCAATCCAAATCACAGCTGTCTCTAGACCTTGTCTACCAAGGCTTGGCACACTGACCTATTCCCATCTCCATCGTTTCCATGCTTTATCTATAGGGGTGTGTCTGGCATGTCTGCTGTGTGAAGTCAGAGGCACCCTCAAACGTATGCTCCCTGGTTTCCTGTTGGTTGACACTATTTAGATTTTAAAGTGGATTCTTTCATTGGGTTTTTTAGCCTAATTGATATGATCTAGTCCCTGAGTCCCCTTCATAATTCCTCCTCTGGACAGAATCATCCAAAACATCCCAATCAATCTGTCATTTTAAAGTGAAATGAACTGCTTTTCTGCCCTATGAGAAGCTCTGGAAATATAACCACTCCATTGGTTAGGAAATTCCTCACTTGAAATGTCCTTAAATTGCCTGGATGACAAGTGAAGATTTCCTCAATCCTGAATATTCTCATTCATCTGTCCAGCTTGTGCATGTTTACAACCTTCTCGCTCTCTTGCTGCTCCTCAGTTTCAACACAGCAGCATCAGCTGTACAATCTGTTTTGGCCCATTTCTTCTGCACTAAACCAAGGCTTATTTTACCAGCTCTTTAGCACGGTCCTTGAGTTCAGAATGAAAGTGATTTTTAGGTTAGTTCCCCAAGACCTTGGGCTGGTTGATTTAGTTCACCTCAAGTCATCTTTTCCAAGTACCAAGCTAGATCAGCTTACTATTGATCTTTCACAACAGCCAGTCCTTTCTGAGGTTCTCTCCTTACCTTTCATTTTCTTTCCTTTGACATTCTTTGTCCTTCACACCCAGGTAGCTTCATATCTCTACTGTCTGTAAACTAACTTGTTTGTTCTTTCATTGTTCCATCCCTCTCTGTCCTGCATTTGCATTAATTCCTCCTTCACCTCATTGCCCCAGCACCTTTATTCATGCCCTCTTCTAATACAGGCAGTTGTTTGCATTTGGTATCCTTCCAATAAATTTTAATCTCTTTAAAGCCAAATGAGTTTTATTCAAGCTGTATATTCTGCATCTGCTAGAAACATATTCCTCTTTTTATATACAACAAATGCTCAATAAATGTTAAATGCCTTACAGGATTTTAGAGCTATAAAGAATCTCAACAAACATCTAATCCAGCTTCCTCATCACACAGAGAGAAAACTGAGACCCAGGAAATTTCATTTATTGACCAGGATGGTTTCTGCCTCACTAAACAAACTGTGTGTGTGTTTGTGTGTGTGTGTATAAAGCTCAGCTAGTGAGGAAATAATTGCTCTCTAGTAATACCAGTCATAGTTTTGTATGATTGCTCGCTTCTCTGTTAGGCTGTTAACTTTCTAGAAGCCAGGGACCTTTCCTCTTACTTCCCTTCCTTCCTTCCTTCTTTCTTTCCCCCTATTATCCACAGTGCTTAAACTACACATAGCAATGACGAAAATGAAAATATGTTAATGAATAAAGAAGATAAATGACTATTATAAGGGATCTTCTTTAGAATCTTTGTGAGAAAGATGTTAAAGACAGTGTGCAAACACGATACTGGTAAAACCTGTTTTAAAAAATAACACAAGCTCTTCCTGCCATCTTTCTGTGCCTCCATAATGGTGTGCACGAATGTCCTGGATGATGCTCTCAAGAGTATCAACAATGCCAAAAAGAGAGGCAAACACCAGTTTCTTTTTTAAGAAATATTTTATTTATATGTTTTTAGAGAGGCGAAAATGGGGGGAGGAAGAGAAACATCAATGTGTGAGAGAAACATTGATTGGTTGCCTCTTGCGTGCCCCAAACCAGGGGCCTGCAACCCAGGCATGTGCCCTGACTGGGAATCAAACCAGCGACCTCTCAGTTTGTGGGAAGATGCTCAACCCACTGAGCTATACCAGTCAGGGCAAACACTAGGTTCTTATTAGGCCATACTCCAAAGTCATCACCCCATTTCTAATTGTGATGTTGAAGCATAATTACATTGGCAAATTTGAACTGATTGATGACCACAGGGCTGGAATAATTGTTGTGAACCTAACAGGCAGGTTAAACAGATGTGGAGTAATCAGCCCAAGATTTGACATAAAACTGTAAGATGTAGAAAAATGGCAGAACAACCTGCTTCTGTCTTGTCATTTTGGTTTCATTGTACTGATAACCTCAGCAGGCATCATGGACTATGAAGTAAGGTGAAAACACACAGGAGGAAAAATCCTGGGATTCTTTTTCTAAGGATATAATAAATATGTGCAAATAAAATGCCTCAATGGACAAAAAATAAGGCACATAGGTTGAGTTTGACTTTCAATTTAATGATGTCTTGCACACATTTAATGTTTGGTAAATGACTGTTGAATTAGATTGGGGAAAAAGGAAAATTCATCTTTTAATTTAACCTTTAGAAGTTACCTTTTAAATTGTTTCAAGTATTAAGTGTTTTAGACACAAACTAAACTTATGATCTTATCAATGCTGTGGGAAATAGCTTTTATTCAAGTAGTGTGCTCAGATTGAATGCCAAATGGATCTTAGCATTGGTAAGAACTCTGCTTTCTCTTAAGGCTAATATATTTTTCCAAGCTACTGCCTCCTATGTAGGGAATATAATTTTAAAAACATTTGTCTCCTTTTAGTCAACCCACAGTATGATTGGAGACACAAAATGAGAGACTTTTTGTCAATCTTTGAAAAACAAAACCTCCAAAAACTTTCTGGTTCTAAACTAACTACCCTGCAAGACAGATTCTTACACATCTCTCCCTTTGATGTACTTCCAAACAGCAAACATTTTGATCCAAAGAGCTGTAAAGTCCTGCTCTCCTGCTTGGTCCATCCCAGCAGTCCATCCATCTCTCACACTCCGACATCCAGGTCCTTCTCAATGATACTAATGGAGGCAGACTCCCTGCTAAATCTAAGCACTGTTTCTCTCCCTCTTCTCATGACTTTTCCCACACAAGAGACCTTGTGTGTTCATCTGTAGAATCACAGTTCTTTCCTGGCTTCACAGGAGGCTTTTCTAACTTGGTAGGCCTCTGTGCAGAACACTTTGTTGTGGGCATCTGAGCCTGAATTTGCTCTTATGTCAACTGCACTTTTTCATTCCTTAGCCACTCATGCATCTAGTCATTATATCCTTTTCCATTCTGAACTACATTTTTAAGATAAAATGTAGTTCAGAATGGAAAAGGATATAATGAATCTTAGAGATTTATGTAATTTGTCCCAAGTCTTGTTTTTAAATGTTCTTTGCTATGTTTCTATTGATTTAGAGTTCTCAATTCTTTTTTTTTTTTTGAAGATTTTATTTATCTTTAGAGAGATGGGAAAAAAGGGAGAAAGAGGGAGGAAAACACTGATGCGTGAGAGATACATCAATTGGTTGCTTCTCATGCGCACCCTGACCAGGAACTGAACCTACAGTCCAGGCATGTACCCTGACCAGGGCTCAAACCATCCCATTTTGTGGGATGATACCCAACCAGTTGAGCCATACCAGTCAGGGCTAGGGTTATAATTTCTCTGTTATTTTTTCTTTTCATTTTAGACAAGGCTGGCTAGTATGGCCAAATACACATCCCAGACACTATAGGTCTTAGAGTGAAAATAAACAGGTTTCATGTCAAACATAGTCTTTATGGATTATGTGACCATGGACAAGTAACTTAGCTTTCCTGAACTTCAGTTTCCTTGTCTTTAAAAATGAAACATTCTTACCTAATGAGGTTGTTATAAGTATACAATTGATTAAGTTATACAATAGTTCTTTGGAATGATAAAACACAATCCAGAATTTAACTATGATATGATGATATGGACTGGTGGGAAAATAGCAGGTACCAAACAGAAGTTAGCAACTCACATAACAAAGCTAATAGTTGGCTGATTTTCTGTGTCATGGCCAAGACTTGCTACCTCACACTGAAACACTGATGGAGCTTATATTCTATTAGAAGGAGACTGGCAATACATATGTTTGTACATGATAATTTCAGGGTTGGCAAGTGTTATTAAGAAAAAAAATAAACCAGAATGATGGGTTCTAGCATGATAGTGTCTATGAGGTGGAGGTATAAGGAGAAGGATTTACTTTAAATGGGGTGAGTAATGAAGAGTTTTCTGATAAGCTGACATCTGAACTAAGACCTGATGGATGAGAAATGAGAAATCAGACATACAAAGAGCTTTGTAAGTTTGGCCGAGGCAGGAAAGTCTTAGAATGTTTCAGAAACAAGAAGAAAGCCAGTGTTATTGTAGTATAGTAAGTGTCTTAATCTGTTCAGACCACTCACTATAACAGAATACCATAGACTGGGTTGCTTATAAACAACAGACAGTTATTTCTCACAGTTCTGGAGGCTGGGAAGTCTAAGGTCAAGGTGCAGGCAGATTCAGTATCTGGTGAGGGCTCGCTTCCTGGTCTGTAGTGGTATCTTCTCATTGTGTCCACACGTGGTAGAAGAGGCAAAGGAGCTCTCTGGAGTCTCTTTTATAAGGTCATGATTTCCATTCAGGAAAGCTCTACCCTCATGACCTCATCACCTCCCAAAAGCCCCACCTCCAAATACCATTACACTGGGGGAATAGGTTTCAGCATAAAAATTTTGTAGGAATACATTTTCAGCATATAGCAGGAAAGAGAGAGAGGTAGATGATATAAAAATGGAAAGTTTGATAGGGTCAGATTACATGGGACCTTGCAGGTAGTAGAAAGACCTTGAACTTGATGTCAATGCAGGATGTGAGGACAGATCACAGCATGGTATGATATGAAACTCTACTTATAGCGGATGAGCCAATTGCGTGATTTAAACTCTGGGAGGTTTTTTGTTTTGTTTTGTTTTATTTTTGGAGGATTTTTTGGCTGGCTCTTAAAGCCACCTTCTCTTCTCTCCCTCATACATTTCTCAGGCACTTCCTGGGTCTACAACACAACAGGGCCTTCAAAAAGACAACCGTCAAAATTTGTTGTGATTTATGGAATGGTGTATAAATAAACAATATTCTTTTTTTCATTAGTTGGCGGAAGGTTCTTTTGCTGTACCCTGTAGTACTCACATCTGTTGTACCCACATTCCCTCACGGTTCACCTCTGTGCACATTGGCTTGAGTTCCAGTGGAATCATCTGCATTTCTCTCCTTACGGACTTTATTTTGCCTTCTCTTTGCCACCTGGTTAATGACTCTGGGAGCAGCCCTCACTCCACAACTGAGTGAAGTTGTTAGATAAACAACTTGGCACTCACACCCCTTGGATGGGATAACTCTGAGGGGCATATTTCCCATTAGCTCCTAGAGTAGCCCTGGCGGAAGTTAGCTGCACGTGCCCAGGGTTGCAGTTGGCTTGATAACGCATCTGCGTGGACTGTCTTCCATTCACTGCCTCCTTTGCCTACTTCCCTCTGTGTTCTTTATTTCCCAGATAAACTGCTTGCATTTGAATCCTTGTCTCTGAGTCTCCTTCTGGGAAAAGGCAAACCAGGATAATCACCATTTAGGGGAATACTTGCAAAGTGAAAGCCAGAACCTAAGTCTAATGTAGATCCATGTGCAAAGTTTTTGTTTTTCTACTCTACTGTGGAATTCAAGCAGAAGGATCCCCCCAGTATCTTAGACCTCACTTTTTCCTTAGGTGCTAAGGAGAAATTCATCCCTAGATATGAAGTTTTGCAATTCTCTTTCATCTTCTCCTCCCTCACAGAAGATCTTGCCTTTTTCTCTTTTCCTCCAATGAATGGGTTGATGAGCCACACTCTTTTCATCATCACTTATTTCTTCTGTCTCAAGTCAAGTACCGAGCGAGTTTCCTCTCTGCCCTAGGAGGAGGATCCAGTCTCTCTTTTGTTCCATAGGTTCTTTTATTCTGTCGGTTCTGTAAGTTGGTGGTTAAGGAAAATGTGGCCCCCCAGACAGGATAGAGAAAATTATATCTGATCCTTTGGGGGCTCTCTGAGCATACTTTCTTTTCTAGAAGTTTATTTATGTTGCTTCTTTGCTTTCTCAATTCATTCTGTAAATAGAGCACAAGAAGAAAGTAAACAATATATTACTTTTCAGTCCAGAATATTTGACGGTGTAGCATGGCAGTGGTATGAAGTTTGGCACCTAAGCAAGCAATAAAATGTAACATAATTTCCAACCCATTCCAACCTCAAAATAACAGAATAACTTTTCAACACTAAAGTGTGGTTTCCTTGTATAACTTGTACCACTGCCAAATTCAATACAAGAGGCTTCTTTTCTTTTGGAGCTGTTTCTGCACAATGTGAATATTCTTTGACTCACTATGTTGTCCTTTTCCAATTTCCTTGTTTTTTGCTTGAATTCACAGAAGACTGACAAACAGTAGCCTCGTGTGACAGCCATTAGTCTGCCTTAAACCTCAACTTGATCTTGAATGGATAGCGTAATGAATAGATTTTATGTAATTTAATTGATGTTGTCAGCTATATGAATTTGTTAGTTCAAGAGAAACTAGGCTTCTAGTCCCCCCTTTTCTAAATCCGTATTTGATTATAATAGTGTAAAGGGCAATGTTCCCTCTTTCAGTTAGAGCACTGTTATAGCAGTCTGAACTCTGAATAATGGAACAATAAACATATACTCTATTTAAAAAGAGAAGGAAGGAAGATGAGTATTTAGTTCTTTGTATTAGTGGGAATTGACAAGCATTTTAAAAATTGTGTTTGTGTGTGTGAGCACAGGGAGGGGCATTTCATCATCATGAGGGTGGTCTTGGCAGGGCAGTGTTCACTTTGGCCTCATTGACTGCTGACCATATTTATGCCTACGCTAGCTCCAGGGAGCCTGCGGCATGGAATGTAGATTCACAAAATGGTACAGAATAAGTGGTCTCCCATTTTCCCACCTCTCACACAGGGGGAAAGATGCATTCTTCTTAGTCAAAACTCCTTGATTTGTCCTATTTTATCATTTCATGGAGATTAAAAATACACCTTTCCATACATTTCTGGTGGGAATGTAAAACAATGTAGCCACTTTGGAAAAATAGGTGGCAGTTTCTTAAAATGTTAAACATAGAGTTACCGCATTACCCAATGATTCTAAGTATATGCCCAGGAGAAAACACATGTCTATGCAAAGACATATTCACATGTTCATAGCCACATTATTCACAACAGCCACAAAGTTGAAAAATCCAAATGTCCATCAACTGGATAAACAAAATATGGTATAGCCATATAGTGGAATAGTATTTTGCAATTAATGGGAACTGAATACTCATTCATGGTAAATCATGAATTAACCTCAAAAATGTTATGCTCACTTTAACAAGTCAGACACAAAAAGACCACCACATATCATGTAATTCCATTCACATGGGGTGTCCAGAAGGGACAAATCTATAGAGTAGATTAATCATGGTCTAAGGCTGGGAATGGAGTGTAGCTGATTATAAGTGGGTCCAAAGTTTCTTTCTGAGGTGACGGAAGTGTTCTGAGAGTAGACCGCAGTGATGGGTGCACAGGTCTTCAACTATATTAAAAAATATTGAATTGTAAAGAAAAAAAAGGTCACTTTTATTCTGGTAATAAAACTTAGAAGAAACAACAAAAAAAGAGAAAATAAGTAAGAATCATGAAGATTATTACTCATCATGTTAAGCATTCAATCTTGATTTAATTAACTGTAATTTAAAGTAGTAGAGAAAGATGGCCAAAATGAAGCTCTAAACATTGCAGAGTCCTAATTATTTAGGGAATTAAGACCCTCTAAAAAGTTGTATGCAGAGCAACTTAGGGAATGAGACAGAATATGCCACATTCGGAAGACCTGGGCAGAGAATTCCGGGATTTTCTCTGAAGGCAGAGTGCCCTCCCCACTTCAGTTCTTCAGTTTCAGATCTTCGGTCTCAATGTTTAATTCTGCCCATGTTTTCTGTACCACATGTCTTTGGAAAATTAAAGTAAGGTGCAGTGTCCTGGGAAAGACAAGTAGTATGAAATACAAAAGATTCGCTAAATTACTGAGGATGGTATTTCGTTCTTCAGTGGAGTTTGAAGACACAAAGGTATTTAACTTTGTAACAGAAAAAAAATGCTAGCACTGCCGAAGAGGAGGTGTGCTGCCAAATGAAGTTGGAGAAATTTTTATTCATTGAGATTACGGAAGTTCAGGGAGTGCTCACCACTGTAGGGGTTATAAAGGTGAATGAGCTGTTAAACTGGCCAGGTTATACAGAAGACAAAGAAGCGTTTCAGAGTGAGGGCTGAGCAAGCATTTCACAAGGGCCATGTTACACTTCTCGAAGTCACGTGGGGAGCATGGGCCACCTGAGGGCAGGAGCCTCTTGACCACTGATAACGCTGCCCTGTTGCTGGCCTGCCCCGTGGTGTAAGCCTAGGCTGTCCACTCTGACTTCTAATGGGGTCCCTTGACATGTGGGAGAAGAGGTGGTGATGAGGGGAGAAGAGCCTGTTTTGTCTACAGAATTCCTTGTCATCCTCCATTCTAGTACTTACCTATCAGAACTTTCTGAGCTCCAAGGGACCTGTAGTGAATGTTCCCAAGTTTGACTGCTAATGTGTAATGGAAAGAAGTGATGGATACCTGTTGTACAGTGAACTAGTCAATGGCAATCCTTTTTTTTTCCTGTTGTAGTCTGTAGCTTTCACATGCACCAGACCTAGATAGAAATGTGCAGAACTTTTTGGCAAAAATGAAGAACTTTATTGAGGGATATACAAGAAGACTTGACCAAAAACAGAAAACATAATATCTTTTGGAATGGGAAGGCTAAGTGATATCAAGATGCTAGTTCTTCTCAGATTAACCTATCAAATCTCAAAATTTCCCAAAGGAATGTTTTGACAGAATAATGTAAAAAAAAAGTCAACTTTGGATATAATATAGAAATAATGAGTAAAGAATTTCTTTAGTAAGTATTAATACAGTACTTCTTCTAAAGCTATAGGAATTCAAACGTATGGGTCTCCAAGGAAAATGGAAATACATGTTCACAAAAGGACTTGTAAAGGAGTGTTTACAGCAGTTGTGTTCATAATAGCTCCAAACTTTCTTCACCATTTCCGTGACAGTGGGAAATGGTAAAGAAATTGTGCCATATTCACGAGGCAATACTGCTCACTTGATCAAAGGCATCAGTCGCTGGTACATGCAACCATACAGATAAACTGCAAAGACGCTGTGCTAAGTGAAAGAAGGCAGGACACAATACAGCCCTTACTGAATTATCCCATTTATATACATTTTTAGAACAGGCAAAACTAATCATTTGTGAAAGAAATAGGAACAGCGGTCGCCTCTGTGGTGGGGTGGTTGGGGACTGACTGAGGCACAAGGCATCTTTCTGGATGCTGGAAATGCTTTATGCCTTAATAGTGGTATGGGATATCTGGATGTATGCATTTGTCAAAACTCATTGAATTGTACCTTTATGATCTGTGCATTTTAATTCATGTAAATTTTACTTTAAAGTATGATACCTCAGAGTGTGGGCAGGAACAAATTGACTAGCCAATGGCATTATGGAATAAAATACAAAATTTGGAAATAGATCCACTATAGATAAGAATTTAGCACATAATAAAAGATGAATTTTAAATCAAGGGTGGGGGAAGTTTAATAATAATATCGGGACCAGGGAAGATAAAAACTGGATTCACTTTGCCCTGACTGGGATGGCTCAGTGGATTGAGCACCGGCCTGCAAACTGAAAGGTTGCTGGTTTGATCCCTGGTCAAGTCACATGCCTGGGTTATGGGCCAGGTCCCTGACTGGGGGCATGTGAGAGGTAGCCGATTGCTATTTCTCTTGCACATTGATGTTTCTCTCCCTCTCTTCCCCTCTCCCTAAAAGTAAATAAACAAAATCTTTTAAAAAAGCTAGATCTACACCATCCCTAACATCAAAATAAAGCCAGATAAATTAAAGAGTTACATATAAAATGTGAAATAAATTTACTTCCTATATTTCTGTATTGTATGAATTCTTTTAGCAAGCACATTTTTCAATTTTTTTGATTATGGTAATATATACATAACAAAGTTTACTATTTTAACCATTTTTAAGTATACATTTTTGTGTCATTAAGTACATTCACATTGTTCTGCATCCACCATCACAACCCATCTCCAGCATTTTTTACCTTCTCAAACTGAAACTCTGTACCCATTGAATGACTCCCCATTCCTCTCCCCCTAGTCTCTAGTTACTCTACCTCCAATTCTACATTCTGTCTCTATAAATTTGACTACTCTAAGTACTTGATATAAGTGAAATCATACAGTATTTGTCCTGTGACTCACTTATTTCACATAGCATAATGTCCTCAAGGTCTTGCCACGTTGTACCGTGTCAGAATTTCCTTCTCTTTTAAGGCAGAATAATGTTCCATTGTATTTTGTTTATCTGTGAACATGTGGGTTGTTTCCACCTTTTGGCTAGGTGAATAATGCTACTATGAGCATAAATATACAACTATTATTCAAGTATCTTCTGTCTTGGTCTGCTTGGACTGCCGTAAGAAAAATACTAGGTGGCTTTAACAGCTTAAATTTATTTTCTCACAGTTTTTGGAGACTAGAAGTCCAAGATCAAGTTTCTGGCTAATTTGATTTCTGGTGAAAGCTCTGTTCCTAGCTTATAGACAAGGACGGGGTAGTGTGGGATTGGGGAGGATGTTCTCTGGTGTCTCTTCTTATAAGGGCACTAAATCTGTTAGACTGGCCCCCACCATTATGACCTCATTTAACCTTATTTGCTTCTTTTTTTTTAAGATTTTATTTACTTATTTACTTCTTTACTCCAAATATAACCATACATACAAATTTTGGGTGGGGTGGGGTGGTTGTGGTGGAATCAAACATTCAGTCCATTACACTGTCTTCTAATTTTTTTTAAATATATACTTAGAAGTGGAGTTGCTGGATCATATGGTTTTGTGCTAGCCAAAAAGTTCATTTGGTTTTTCCTGTAAGATGGCTCTAGTAGTGCTTAGTTGTCTTTAACTTCATTCAAAACAATTTTGTTGGACTGTACTGTGACAGCTGTCATGTCAACATGCATTTAAAAAAAACTTATCAAAATTGGTAAATTTCTGTGTAGCCATTTTAATATTGAGGGTGGAAGAAAATATACAACATTTTCAGCATATTATGCTTTATTATTTCAAGAAAGGTAAAATGCTGTTGAAATAAAAAAAAGAAAAAGAAGATTTGTGCAGTGTATGGAGAAGGTGCTGTCACTGATCGAACATATTAGAAGTGGTTTGTGAAGTTTCGTGCTGGAGATTTCTTGCTGGATGATACTCCACAGTCAGGTAGACCAGTTGAATTTATAGCAATCACATAGAGACATTAATTGAGAACAATCAGTGTTATACCAGGTCAGAGATAATTGACATACTCAAAATATCCAAATCTATCAAGTTATTGGTGAAAATGAAAAATATATCTTTTATTTTATGGAAAATATCATACGTACTTTGTGGCCAAGCCAATAACTTTTTGTTTGATTTTTGAGGAACTGCCATAGTGTTTTTCACAGTGGCTGCACCATTTTACACCCTTACCAGTAATATACAAAGGGTTCTAATTTCTCCACATCCTTGCCATGACTTGCTATTTTGCTTCCTCCTCTCCTCCTCCTCCTCCTTTTAAAATAATAACCCTCCTAACTGGTGTAAAGTAGTATCTCATTGTGGTTGAGATTTCAGGTCCCTAATAATGAATATTTTTACATGTCCTTTTTGGTCATCCGTATTATTTCCTTTGGAGAAATGTCATTTTAAAATTGGATTGTTCATTTGTTGTTGTTGTATTGCAGTTCTTCATACATTCTGGATATTAATCCCTGATCAGATACATGATTTGTGAGTATTTTTTTTCAGTTCTCTAGGTTGCCTTTTCACTCAATTGATAGTGACCTTTGGTGTCCAAAGTTTTTATTTTTGATAAAGCACACTGTTTTTTCTTTGCTGCCTGTGCTTGCTATCATAGGCAAAAATTATTACTAAAGTTAATATAATAAAGCTTTTCCTTTGTATCTTCTTTTATGGTTTTAGCTCTTACATTATGTTTTTCATCCATTTTGAGTTGATTTTTGTATATGGTTTAGAGTAGGGGTCCAACTTCATTCTTTTGCATGTGATACCCAGTTTTCTCAATACCATATATAGGGGTGGGCAAAAGTAGGTTTAAAGTTGTGAGTATGCAAAACACAGAGTTTATTCTTGTATTATTATTTATTAATTATTACATTACTTATTATATTATTATTATTATTAACCCATTTTTCCCGCCCCTGTATTGAAGACTGTCTTTTCAATATTGAATGGTTTTGGCACCCTTGTAGAAAAATCACTTGACCTTATATGAGAGAGTTCATTTCTGAGCCCTGTTTCATTCCATTGGTCTATATGTTTGTCTGTATGCATGTACAATACTTTTTGATAATAGAGCTTGGTAGTAAGTTTTGAAATCAAGAAGAGTAAGACCTACAATTTTGTTTTTCTTGCTAAAGATGTCTTTTGGTGTGGCTATTTGGGATCCCTTGAAATTCAATATGGATTTTAGGGTGGAGTTTTCTACTTCTGAAATACATGTCATTGGGATTTTGATAGGAATTGCGCTGAGTCTGTAGATTACTTTGGGTAGTATTGACATTTTAACAACATTAAGTCTTCTAATCTGAGAACATAGGGTTCTTACCATTTATTTGCGTCTTCCTTAATCTTTTGGTAACATTTTGTAGTTTTCAGTGTATGTACGTGTCTTGCATTTCCTTGATTAAGTTTATTCCTAAGTATTTTTTTCTTTTTGATGTTTTTGCAGTCCTTTCAGATTGTTCATGGTTAGTATACAGAAACACAAGTATTTTTGTGTGCTGATTTTGTATCCTGCAGTTTTGATGAATCCACTTGTTAGTCCTCATAGTTTTTTGGGGGGATCTTGGGGTTTTCTGCATATAGGAATAAATCGTCTGCAAAGAGAGATAGTTTTACTTCTTTCTTTTCAGTTTGGCAGAATCTTATTTCTTTTTCTTGCCTATTGCTCTGGCTAGAACTTTCAGTATTATGCTAAACAGAAGCGTTAGGTCCAGCTCCCCTCTAAAAATTGTGTTAAGCTCAAGAGCAGGAATCCATTAACAGGTCAACAGCGGGAGTGGAGTATAGGGTGGGGGTGGGGATTGGAAGGGGGCTTAGAGCAGCTGCGGTTCATTTGCTAGTTTAAAATTGGCTTTTCTTTTATTCTTATTCCTGCTACCCCCATAGAATCCAGGAAGAATAGGGATGTTTTCTCCTACACATTTGATTATAATAACAGGCCAAGATCTCTTTGAACATAACCAATAAAGAAAAAAAAAAGCATCTGCGGCCATCAAACTGGGTAAAATAGTAACATAATCTCTGGTTTGTAGTTTGAATCCTATTAGTTATAATTGTGTAGAATTGTACAGTGAGAATGCTGTAGGAGTTTTTAAAGCTAGATTTTTCAAAGACTACATTCCTCATTAGACCTTCCCCATTAAGGCATGCTTGAATGATGCTACACAGCCGAATAGTTGGGATTTTTTTCCAGTCTTGTCATAGTCTGAAGACAAAGGATTCTTCCGCCTGCCAAAGTTCCCCCGGAGCCTAGGTTGAGCGACTGTGACAGCACTTCAGCAGGGAGCTTTTTATTCAGGCTTTGGTTTGCCATTGGGCCTCATTCACTAAACAGGATCAACTTGGAGCAGTATATGGAAAAAAAAAGTCAATGGAGGAAAAATCTGACACAGACGGATATGGTGCCACGGACCGACTTTTTCTTTTCATGATGCTGAGTCATGACGCAGTGTAGGCTAGGGCACAGGAAATTGTAAAATCCTTGTTCTAGGGGCATATTCTTTGTGCTTTGGCTATAGTAATGCCACAACAGTTGATCGAATGCCAGCATTGGTATTCTAGTTTACTTGACTTCTACTATGAGAAGCAGTAAGAGTGGTGTGAAAGGCGGAGGGGGGGTGGGGGCGCCCTGCAGTTGACATCAGAGGGTCCTTCCGATGATGTCACCGTCTTGCTTGTCATCAATCTCTCCTAACCTCAATTTCCTCATCTGTGAAGTACGGATATGGTACCTGCTCCTAATCACACATTTCTTATGAGAATCAAATAGGGCTTACTCGTTTGTTACACTATCAAGGCATGCTATTCACTATCATTAGAATTTTTATATTCTAATTTAGATGTTGTGTGCATACAATTCTTCTGGATTATGGGTGTGTGGACTTCAGCCATTACCAAGACAGACAAATTTTAATATTACTTACCCAAGGAAAAGTGTTGAGAGATAAATAAAAGTGACTTTAACTTAAGTATAAGACATAAAAGGCTCCCTCCCTTGGACTTCAATTCAATAAAAATAGCCTATTGTGACTGGACAGACCCATAGGCATTCTTCTCTTTTATGTAAAATCTGGCATAAACAGTGGTTAAGAGCACCAACACTAGGACCAGAATTTTGGGGCTCAAACCTCAGCTCTGTCACTTGCTAACAGTTTACTGGACAATTTATTTAACCAATCCATCCCTCTATTTCCCTCTATTTATAAAACTGGGCTAAAATGTGGTGATTACTTCATAAGATCATTGTGAGGTTTTGCAGGGTTATCCAAACTTTTGGCGTCTCTGAGCCACACAGGAAGAAGAGTTGTCTTGGGCCACACATTAAATACACAAACACTAATGAAAACTGATGAGCAAAAAGTTTCAAGTAAATTTAGGATTTTGTTTTGAGCTGCATGCAGCCCACAGGCCATGGGTTTGACACCCTGTAAGTGTTACAGAAGTAAAGCTCTTAGAACAGTGGCTAACATGCAGTGTTATTAGTATTACCTAGTTAGTTGGAGGAGAGTTTGGGGGCAGAAGGAGAAAGAAGAGATCAAATAAATGACCTCTTCCCCTGAACAAAACAAAATGGGAAAGGTTGTCAAGAGAGGAAAAGATAGTGGGGAAGCTAGGGCTCTAGGCAGAGACACAGATGCTCAACACACCAAAGCAGACACAAGGACAGGCACTTTCACCCTTGCGACCTTAATGTCTCTTACCACTGAAGGTTTTAAAAGCTGTATTGCATTTATACACCCTAGACTGTGTATTAGTTTGCTAGGGCTGCCATAAGGCAATACCATTAGATATTTTTCTGGATGGCTTAAACAGCAGAAATTTTTCTTATAGTTTTGGAGGCTACAAGTCTAAGATCAAGGCATCAGCTGGTTTGGTTTGTTCTGAGGACTCCCCCTTGGTTTGCAGATGGCACCTTCTCATTGCATTCTCACATGGTCTTTGTTCTGTGCGCGGACATCCACGATGTCTCCGTGTGTTCCTATGTCCTCCTCCCATATGACACCAGTCTGGATTAGGACCCACTCTAATGACTTCATTTTAACTCAATCACTTCCTTAAAGCTGCTATTTCCATATACAGTCATAACTTGGTATTCATTGGCTTCAGTACTCGTTGGCTTCAGAACTTGTCGGCTTCAGAACTTGTCAAACTCTCTACTTGCATTTTGACGAGAAGGAAGTATTTCAGCACTCAGCACTTGCTTGGGACTCATTGCACTTGCCAGAACTTGAGTGAGTCATGGTGCTGCCCTGCAAGAGAAAATGCTTCATCGTTTGTAACTTGTCAGTTTTGGCACTCCTCTCGAGTTCTGGAATGAATTAACGATGAAGACTGAGGTACCATTGTAAAGTCATACTCTGAGAAACTGGGGGCTAGGGCTTTGACATATGAATTGGTGGGGGGATACAATTTAGCTCATAACATGTTTTTTTGCTCCATACACAATGAGAAATTAGCCAAAGGACCAGAATTTACTCCAGTATCATGTAAAGGAGTCAAAGGCAATTCTGAGACTAGCAGTAAAATTTGTTTGAATTTATCACGTGGGTTGTACTTACATCAATCATATGAAAGACAATCTGACTTTTATGGAGAACTCAGACTTTCATGGAAAAATAATAGATATTTAGCAATAAATTTTGGTTTGTTTGAGACACTTGGTCCATAATTTTAGGCTCGGAAAGTGGAATTTGAATTTGTGTCAGATGGAAAAATAGAATCCACTCTAGTCATTGTGGCAGAGGAAATTTAATATAGGGAATAAGCATAAAGATATTTACTACCCCTGCTCAGGAAGAGCAATTTAGCATGAAATCATCAGTGAGGTAGACACGTGTGATGTTCTGTGGGATGTAAGATGGTCAGGATCCCTGGGGATATGATAGTGCAGAAGAATTGACTTAGCCCAAGGTAAGAGAGTGAAGGTATACTGTTGTCTCTGGTAGCAGAACAGAAGGGTTGTGCTCCTTGAGAACTATTTGAAGGGGAAAAACTAGATCAATAGCTGTGTGCCAGAGGTGAGATATGTGTGTTAATTTGCTCAAGTAACAGCAGCCTCAGTTAGCATTGCCTGATTAAGTTTACAATAATCCCTAATCGTTACTCAAGATGAACACATCTTCTGCACAGGCCAAACAGGTAAGTTAAATGAGAAGGTTAGAAATTGCTACGCCTGTGTCTTTTAAGTCTTCAGTGGTTCCATCGATTTTGGCAGTTCTCCTGGGGACGTGGTACTGCTCTTAGTTTACTGACTGAGTGGGGCAGAGGGAGCTCCAGGAGCTTCCCCTTGGCTCTCCTACAGTATTAGCTCTTCTGTCACATTTCAGTGTGGAGATTAGAACAGTTTCCAAGCATGTCTACATCATTTCATACACTTAAGAACTGAGAAAATAACCATAGGGTGACTCCTGGAAGACAGACTTGAGCCCAAACGTCATTTGTCACCTGAGCACCATAAGTCTTCTCTTTGACTACTCATCTCCAGTGGTGTTTTGGGCTCCATCTGTTCAGGACCAGGATCTAGAAACTTTCAAAGATCTATAGACTCTTTAATTTCCCTCGATAAAAAGGTCAGGACTTCACTTGAATCTTATTAGCAAAGTTGATCCACATTGCTTGTTTATCTAAGCTACTATATGTGTATATACCAGCTGATGCCTGATGCCTGCTATGATAGGCAATCTTTGCTCTGGGGCTCCCCCCGAGCCTGGCCAAGACTTTCTCAGAATTGTGCTGCAGGCCGGAGCTCTGCCTATTCAGTCCACTCTCCTTTTGTCCCTCCTTTCACTGGAGTCAGACCTGCGCCGTGGTCAGAAGGCTCTCCCCTCTTGTTCCTGTCCCCTAACCCCTTTGTCTTGCACAAGTGCCTTCCCTAATACATGTCTTGCACCTCTAGTTCCACTTTGGCATTTGTTTCTCAGAGGACCTATGCTAACCCAGAAACCAGCTAGTCATACAAAAAAGCCCAGAGTCCATTAAATATTAGATTGTTGACAATTATAAAATTCCTGGGCCTTGGGGAGCATATTTTACATTTTCCTGATAACTGGAAGTTTTTTTGAGAATTAATCAAATGTGCCATAATAAAAGGCCTGAATAGAGTTGGTATTTTTTCCCTAGAAAAACACCTATGCCCTAAGTGGGAAATTGTCACTTTGGAAATAAAATTTTAAAGTAGACACAGAGATGAGATTAAATTCTAGGGATTGGGAGCAGAAACTGGGAAACTGGGCAGCATTTACACATTGGTATGTCTGTGCTCTCTTTATCTTACTCTTCATTTTGCTTTCTGTTTTATATCATAAAGTGTTAACACAATATCTAACGTGTCAAAAGTGAAAAACGTGGGGTTCATGTGGTGCTCTCAACAGGCTCCTTCAAGAACATTTCTTCCTTCCCTCGAGGATCAGCTAAAATTGAATTTGGCATTGTTTGCCCTTTGTCGCCTAGGCATGCGGGTCAGACTCTCGTCTGACCTGAGTGAGGCGGTGATGGACAGTTCTGTAGAGGGCATTATCACAGCCTAATCAGATCAACCAAAAGCAAAATTATTTTCCTCTTCTCCCACGGTGTCTGCTCCTTCATGTTCTTCCTCTTTTGTCTTCTCTTCTAACTTGCCTTGTGAATTTTTAAGACATTGCAATTTATTGTTATTAGTGAGAGAGATCCGTGTTGCAGAAACAGTTGTATGAATCGAGTGTCTTCTGCCTTGCAGACAGCCTTTCTCAGGAACTGGGAGCAGTGTTTGTAAGCCGTGGGCACTGAGGCACAGCCAACTCTATAATATTTTTTGCCCAATGCTAAAGAAGGGGCCCTGCTGTTTCCTGGTTGCTTTGGGCTTTTGCTCAATACTAATAGTGAATTTAATCATAGGAGATTCTAAAACATTCAGCTTTTACTAGTAACAAGTCCAGCATCAGCAGGGGCCATGCAAGAAATAAGCTAAACAAAACTAATTACAACCAAAACCAAGTACTAAGGGCAATAAAAAAATCTGTTTTTTGCTTGTGTAATTTTACATTTTAACAATCATAAGAGACAAGGAAGGAGTATGTCCGGGTTTGGGACCGAAGACGCAATGGCAATATAGGCTTAAGAGAAAGTAAAATTCTAAACTAGTATTTTCCTTCTCTGCTAAGAGAGTAATAAAAGAAAATTATTATTCGTTGCCTGTGTGCTTGGTGCCAACCATTGTGCTGGATGATATATATCCTCCCCAGAAAGAGAAGTGTGTCATCTCCATTTTATTTATAAGTAATGTGAGGCTTAGAGAAGTTAAATAAACCCAAGCTCACATACCCTGTTCATGGTCTCTCCAGTATTGAAACCCAGGCCTGTCTGACTTTAAACTATGGATGAAAGATAATGGTCATGGAACTATGAAGGACAGAGCAAATGCTGGTAAGAGGGATGAACACCTGGGACAGCTGAGTAATGAGTTCCAGTCCAGAGTAAGCAAAGGCCAAGGCACTTGGTGATTGTCCCCATGGACTTTGCTAATTCTAACCAGGGTCTGAGACACCTTACCAATGAAGACACTGAAACTGCACTGGTGATCTTCAAGGAACTAAGTGAAGAGAAAGGGGGAGCACGGGAAGACTCAAAATGAGTCTTTCATAAACCTAGTCATAATTTGATTTCTTTGGATTAGCCTTGAGACATTCTGAACCCTCATTTGTACTGGTTTGAGGAAGTTACATCCAGAACTTAAAGAAATGACTTGGTTGTAAGGCTGACTTCCAAGGAGTGCCCCTACTTTCCAACACCTAATTTTAAAAATGAAAATGAGGAGTTTGGGCTTGATTTGTGTTGAGTCCATTTTTTCTAGAAGGTGGGACAAGAGGAAATACAGACAACAGACAATATTTGAATTGACATAAAGGAGCACAAAGAGACCACTTTAAGAGCTTACAGGACAAGATTCAGCCTCCTCTAAAAGTGTGCTCTCAACTACCAGGCAGAGTAATAAGACTGGGATTAATTTTTACCTCTCCTATTGCAAGATTTGGCAAGAGTGGGGTGAAACATTCTATGTGTAGGGGACATTCTTGTACATTGCTACTGGAAATGTAAATTGATACAACCCCCACAGAGAGCACTGTGGCAGCCTCTACATTCTGTTTAAACCAGCAATACCACTTCCAGGGTTTGAAATGATAGAAACACTCACTCATGCACACAGTGGTGTACGTACGAGGACATTCACTGTAGCATTCTTGGAAGGAACAAACAAATAGTGGAAGTTGTTGTCTCTTGACTCGGATTTTTTGCAGTTTGTATAATTCATATATATATATATTCATTCAGATCTATGTACGTATGTATATATGTGTATAAAAATTCACACATTATATTAAACAAGATTATGTCATTAAAGCTATTTCTAATTTAAGGTGGTACACTGTTTTGTTACATTGATTCATTGTGGGGATATAGCCATAAGAAGTATTTCAATATTTAATTTAAAAAATTTTGGTTGTGACTATAGGTCACAGTTCACTTTTTCCAGAACTTACAGCGTCAACCCTTAGAGTAAGGTGGGCATTAGAAGGTGGGGAGAGAGTAAAAGGCTGCTGATTGGAGGGTGTATAATAAGCCCTTAGGGGCAAGGGCACCCATTTAAATTCTTAATCATCCCCTTTCCCTCTTTTCTCTAATCTTTTAACTCAGTACTTTAGATGGGTCTGAAGATTGGGGTCAGGAAAGATTCCAACAAGTCACAGAATAAAGCCAGCTTTAATTTGAAGAGATAAGACAATGGACAGTTGAAGATATGAAGCTTTATTAAAAGGAAACTTGAGATTTAAGATGAAAAATGTCAAGAATGGGTCCATTAAGTTCTATCTGGTAAAATTCTGAAAAGATCTTATTTAAAGCTTCACTCTTCATTGATACACAGATTTAAAAACATTTTTTAAAAATAAAAGTAATAGCCAACTCTTAACTAGAACTCAATATGTACCCAACATACTGCTCTATATGCATGAATCTTTTAATTTTTCCTACACATCTATGAGGTAGGTTCTGTTATAAACCCCATTTTGCATCTACGGAAAGAGACTTAATGACTACGTGATTTGACCCCAGACTCAGAGCTACTCACTTCACTGTGTCCCTCTGTTTACCTCATAGATTTTTGGTGAGAATCAAGTGAGATTTTCAGTGTGAAAGTACTTTGAAAACCACAAAACAATAGATATTTGAAAGCCAGTTCTCAAAAGATAGGAAATGTTATTCACTCCACTCTGTAGAACAAGCCTTTTAATACAGAACTTGGAAAACAAGTTACTGTTGAAGCTTAAATAAAAATTAATCATGGATTAGAGGTACACTTTTGGATAGCAAAATAAGTATTAAGAAACACACAAGGACAAAAAGAAAAAATGGCATACAGTCAATGTAAGTAGTAATAAAAAAATGGCCTGTTTTGTTGGGGTGAGAGGTTTCCACAAAGCTGAAAACTGTGACTGCATTGCCACGTTGTATAGAACAGTCTCTGGAAAAGGACTGACCTGGCTCTGAAAGGATAATTGCACGGCCTACTGGACTGCCCCCACCTTCCACAGCTAATGAAGCTCTTGGAAAATGTGTCTCCACGTAACGAATGAGGCTGGAAATGCCAAAACGCCTTTTGCCAAGGATGTGTTTGCTAGGCTCAGAGCGAATTCATTATTTTGTTAGAGTACTGCCACCAAGCCAATCACGGACAATTTAGCATGCCACATTTCAGGCAGAATTTAATTCATCTACTACATTCACTTTTGTGTGCCATAAACGAGACAAACACCCCATAATCAGGTGATGGCCTGTCAGTAATGCCACAAACGCTACAAACAGAAAGCAGTGGAGTTAATGGAGAGTTCTTCAGTCGAATGTTAGTTATACTCGCATTAAGTGCAGCTCCACGTATTTGCCAAGGATATTAAGTTCCTGTCTTGTGCTGGGTCTGTGTCTTTTTTAAGAAGAGGTAGCTGGTGGTGGTAGTGTGTGTACTATGTATGATACCCAACTCCACTTTTGTTATGAATCATTGTTTATCTTCATAACAATAAGGCACAGGGGGTATAGCTCAGTGGTAGAGGGTTTGACTGCATAACAAAAAGGCACAGTCTATGTCTTCACTTAGTGACACTGAACCCGATATGGGTACCTTTTTATGGAATCAGAGAGTTCTGAGGTTACCTGAAGATACTTATTGCTTATAAGTATTAGTTCCTTTTTTTTTTTTTTTAAT